>CM067174.1:53721076-53774189 GCA_034093135.1 Erigeron breviscapus | reverse complement strand
TCAGAGTCTTTAACAAAAGACTGGACAAGGTTCATGAGTCCATACATGTTACTTTCGACGAATCAAATAAAGCAATTAACAAAAAGCCAGACCTTGATTCTCCCCCACCCCCCCCCACCCCGCCCAAAAAACTTTCGACGAATCAAATAAAGCAATTAACAAAAAGCCAGACCTTGATTCTCCCCCAGTAAATCCAATTGTCTTCTGTGAATCAGATCTTATCAACTACAATAAAGATTCACCTGAAGAAGTTTCCAGTCATCCTGACTTGGAACCAGTTCAACAGAAGAAATCCTCCAGTAGTACACCTTTCTATCCTTCAATAAGTTTCAAACTACCCTCTGAACTTATTATTGGAACAGATGTTCGTACTACTCCCCCAGTATCAGTTTCAGTTGAAACTATACCAGTAGTTCAAGAAATGCCTTCAACTGATGAATTTCATGACGCAAATCGTGATTTAAATGACTCAGATGAAGATTATGAACTTGTCTGGGAAGATCCTCCACCTGAAGCAACACCAGAAGAAACTCAACTGAACTCTTGCACTGATATTGTTGTTAGTCAAAATCCTGGTCATTACTCTAAATGGACAAAAGCTCATCCTATTGATCAGATCATAGGTGACTCCAGTAGAGGGGTTCAGACCAGAAGAGCCTCCAGTGAACAATGTTTGTATGTCAGCTTCTTATCACTGGTAGAACCAAAGAAGATTGACGAGGCTATGGAAGATCCAAGCTGGGTGACTGCTATGCAAGAAGAGCTTCACCAGTTTGAAAGGAACAAGGTATGGTACCTGGTCCCTTTCCCAGTTGGTAAGAAAGAACCAATTGGAACCAGATGGGTCTACAGAAATAAGGTAGATGAAGATGGTCATGTTATCAGAAACAAGGCCAGATTGGTAGCACAAGGGTACTGCCAGTCAGATGTTGATTTTGATGAATCATTTGCTCCAGTGGCTAGACTTGAAGCGATCAGAATTTTCTTAGCATTTGCTGCTCATCATCAGTTCAAGGTCTACCAGATGGACGTAAAAAGTGCATTTTTGAATGGAAAATTAGAAGAAGAAGTTTATGTCAAGCAACCACCAGGCTTCATTGATGAAAAACATCCCCACTGGGTATATCGTCTGGACAAAGCTCTTTATGGTCTCAGACAAGCTCCACGTGCCTGGTATGACACTCTGACTAAACATTTATTGAAAAATGGTTTTAAACGAGGTGCAATTGACAATACCTTATTTATTCTTCATGAACAAGGTAATCTCTTACTGGTACAAATTTATGTTGATGACATAATTTTTGGTTCTACTGATGAAAACATGTGCGAGAAATTTTCAAAAATCATGTCTACAGAATATGAAATGAGTTTAATGGGTGAATTAACATATTTTCTAGGACTCCAGATTAAACAAAATAAAGATGGAATTTTTATTAATCAAGAAAAATATGTTAGAGATCTTTTAAAGAAATTGGGGAGGGAGAGGGGAAAGTAAGGGGAGCAGGAAGGGGTGTGACTGGATAATTGGATATGATCTTTTAAAGAAATTTGATATGAACTCTTCACCATCTAAACCCACTCCAATTTCTGCACCACTGACACTGGACTCAGATCCTGAAGGAAAACCAGTGAACGTCACTGTCTATAGAGGCATGATTGGTTCACTGATGTATTTAACTGCCAGTAGACCAGATATTATGTTTGCAACATGTTTATGTGCCAGATATCAGTCTAATCCAAAAGAATCTCATATGCTTGCTGTAAAGCGCATACTGAAGTACCTTAAAGGTGTCCCCAGTTTGGGTCTTTGGTATCCCAAAGGCTCAGGCATGGATCTAATGGGTTATTCAGATTCAGATCATGCAGGTTGTAAGATAGACAGGAAATCCACTACTGGTGGATGCCATTTCCTTGGTGGCAAACTGGTCAGCTGGACCAGTAAGAAGCAAACTTCAGTTTCATTGTCAACTGCTGAAGCTGAGTATGTATCTGCAGCAAGTTGTTGTGCTCAGATACTCTGGATGAAGAACCAGTTGCTTGATTATGGTATTAAGTATTCAAAAACTCCAATATTTTGTGATAATACCAGTGCCATTGCTATCTCAAACAATCCAGTCATGCACTCCAAAACCAAGCACATTGATCTCAGGTATCATTTCATTCGTGATAATATTATGAAAGGAAAAGTTGAACTCCACTTTATTCCCACTGACAAACAACTCGCTGACATTTTTACAAAACCACTAGATGTAAAAACATTTGAATATCTTGTTGGTGAGTTGGGAATGTTGAACCCTTAATCTGGAATCTTGCTATGAACGCCTTTGTGACACTGGCAAGGTTCTTTGATTACCAGATCTATAATTCTATACCAGCTTAGCTATCGAACGCCTTTGTGATACTATCTTTGCACTGATAGATTTATGGATCACCATTCCAGGGGGAAAGACTCAGACCAAATATTTTTGTCCTTAAATGTTTTTAATTTCAGGGGGAATTTATTAATTTATTTTCTCACTGGACAAAACTTTTTCACTGGTGCCTTGTAAATGTGTCCCTCTCACTGGTACTTGGACAGGTTGAAGTGCATGTTTGAGGAATTCAGTTGCCTTGTAAATGTGTCCCTCTCATTTGTCTGAACTAGTTGATGTGCGTGTTTGAGGTTACCAGTAAGGCCTTTAAAATTGGAATTGGTACTCTACTGGAGTGTCCCTCCAGTGTACCATCAGTGCATACTTCACTGGACTAATCCACCAGTGATACTGGAGTGTCTAGTCAACCTCCAGATGCATTGAAATGAGTCGTGGTAAAACTGACATAATATATTTTAATACTTGGTTCTCGTGTGTGCCACGTGGCAAAACTTTTGAATGGACAGTTACTATTTATCCCACGTGGCATTACATTTTTCAAAATAAATGATGGTCTTTTTACCTTGGGAAGACAAAAAGTGCAAGTTGGTTATTTTTGTGGGCCGACAAAACCGTCATGCATTTATGTGTGATGTGATGAGATTAAATACGGATTTGAAAAACCGATCAAAATTATTTTGAATAATTTTGAATCTAAACTGTTTATTATTTTTAGTTAAACTTTTTCATATTCATTTTTCTTTTTCTCTCTCCTCTATAAATACCCAAATCAATTTCACTTTTATCTCACTTCGAAAATCATTTACTCCCAAATTCCTTCATTTATTCATCTTCTTCATTCATTTCCAATCATCAATCATAAATTCATCATCAAAACCCTTATTTCAATTTCATTTTTATATCTCTATCATATATTCAAATGGCACCAAGACAATCAAACAACCCAAAGAATCTGCTATCTGGTCCATATGCTCCAGCCGAAGCTGTTAGAAAGGCTGAGAACCTCAGAATCAATCTTAATGCGGATCTCATCCTCATAAACATGAATAATTGGATGGCTAGACTTACTCTTGCCAATACTCATGAGCCCCAATCCATTATTGGGAGATTGAATACTTTCTTTCTCTCCTGCCCTCTTTATGGTGCTCTAACCCTAAATCCAGGCAGAATGTACCATGACTACCTTTGTGAATTCTGGTACATAGAAGAATATGATGAATCCACCTCATCCATCACCTGGACCCTAAAACAAGGGACCGGATCTTTCTCTCTCACCGTTGAAACCCTGAGAGATATTCTTCAATTAGATTACTTTGATGAGAATGAGATGCCGGTTGATCTTCCTACTGGCATAAATAGAAGAGAATTGTGCAGATTGATGGGGCACACTGAAATTCTGGATGCACAGGGTCAGCTATCCAGAAAAGGCACTATCTATATGAGCAGATTAACGGACTCATGGAGATATTTCTTCACGCATATAGTTGAGTGCTTGGGAGGCAGTTCTGGAGGTCTTGATCAAATCAATCAGACACATCTACTGATTGCTTATTGTTTGTGGTTTGGCTATAGAGTGGATTATGCCAGAATATTTTTTGAAGATTTGGTAGAGCGTCTAAAAGTGCGAGGTAGAAAACCCCATATTCCTTATATTCGTTTTCTCTCACTAATTTTTAGAAGAGCTCTGGGAGACCAATACGATTATGAAACCACTCATTTCTCTCTAAGTGAGTATATGAGAGATCTGGCAAATCTAGATCATCACCAGAAGAGGTCAATATTCCCTTGACCATGCTCACTCTTCAAAGAAATGATGTAGAAAGAGGCAACGTTGAAAGAATCAATCTGGAAGAGGCTCCAGGAGGAAATCAAGGTGAAGGATCTGATGAGGTCCAGGTTATTGAACAGGTGCAACCAATAACCCAAGTGGCTCCTGATCAACCACTAGTACAAGCTATTGTTTCAAATCCTCCTACCAGACAAATAAGCAGACGTCTTAGGCTGGTAGGTGTAGCAATTGGTTCCAGACAAGTAACTGAATCTGGAGATGTTCCTCCAGAAAACATTGTGGAAGAAAGAACTGATGAAGACACCAGAGTTATTGGTGATACTATGGCTGCAGATGGCACGCCTATTGTTGAACAGACGTTGTTGAGCAGGCTCAAACTGATGAGCAGGAAAATAGGTGAAACAGGATGTGAATGTTGAGCAGACTGGATGTGAATGTTAAGCAGGAGGATGATAATGTTGAGCAGGTGACTAATGGGCAAGTTATTGAAGAAGAAAATGTTGTACAAAGGGTTGATCCAGATTTTGATTGGGATGCACCCGACTCACCTATGTCTGAAGGTAACATATTTGATATAAATATGAATTTTTTAGGTGAAGAGGTAGAATATGTTGTCACCTCTGTTGTTACTTCAGAAATGCCACCACCCCCAGATTCCCAAAATGCTCCATCACCCCCACCAGAATCACAAAATGTTCCACCACCACCTCCTCCAATCCCACAAAATCCACCATCACTTCAACGTTCACAAACCCAACCACCACCAATCGAAACTCCTCTTAACTTCCCAGAACACCGTGTGCTGGATTCTACTGAAGGAGTCCAGACACAAATACCGTTGGTGACCAGGATGGCTTCAGATCTGGTACCTCCCAGTGGTCTCTCCACTTCTTCTTCCACCGAGGTCCAAGACCTTTTTAATAAGGTGGCGGACCTGGAGAGATCACTCCAGTCTTCTTCCCAGGTGGTTTCAGATTTTAAAGCTTTATTGTCAAACAATCTTACTTCAGAGATGAATGTATTTGCTGGGAATGAGAAGCTGGTGTTTGAGAAGTTGAATGACCTGGTACTGGCCACAAACCAAAACTCAGAAAATATCAAAGTGGCAGTCCAGGGTCTTGAAGAGAAGTTGATTAAATCTGTTAAGACTGCGGTGGCACTGGAATTGCTCAACCACTGGAGATACTTCCAAGGGGGAAAAATTTGGAGATGTTGATGTTGAACTGAAGAAAGAGTTGGTTGAAAAGAACAAGGCCAGGGATATAGCGATTGAAAAAGCTTTTGGTCTAGAGAAACAAGTTGCTGGTACTGATACCAGTGAACAAGAAAACGTTGGTACTGAAGCCAATGTTCAAGAAGAAGAGGCTGCTGGTACTGATGCCAGTGAGCCACAGTTTGAAAATTTTCCAGACATCACAAGTACTGAAAAGCAATTGAAAAGAAAGAAACATGTGGTGTCTGGAGATGAGATTGAACAGGTTGAGGAGTTTGTTACTGCAGATGAAGACACTCAAAAGAGACTGGAACAAGAAGGCATTATGATAGACATCTTCAAGAGAAGACAAAGGGAAGATCTACTGGCCCATCAACACGAGATGGCCAGTCATGGGACTCTGGATTCATACAATGCTGGTCGATTGGGCATTCACATCGATGTTTACAAAAAGATGAAGGATGACCCCAGAGTTCTTGAATGCTTGAAACACTTGGATGATGTCCATCTTAGGTCCAGGTACTCTCAAGAGGAACAAATTTATGATGCAGTGAATTGTGGTGTCAGTGTAGTTGATTTGATCAGCCAGAGGACTGAAGAACTAAGGGATCTTCAGAAAAGAATCAGAAAGAATGCTGCAGCTCTGGAGATTGAATACAGGAAAAAGATAAAAGGGTTGCCCAGACTTAATGCCAAACAATTGAAGGCACTCAGAGATGCAGACATTACTACCTTCATTCCCATGGATACTTCACTGAAGATTAATCGTGAAGAAATTCAAATTGCTGCTGAACAGAGAAGGGCATCCAGGGAAGTTGAAGAAGAGATTCGACTGGCAAAACTAAAGGCCAAGTATGAAGAAATGATGGCATTCAGGGCTGATATCAGGAGAATCATTGGTGCTGAGATAAAGCTGGCTGAAAACCATGAGCAGATGAGCAGGTTTGAGGTAAAATTGACCAGGGAAGGTAATTTTGTTGATCAGAGGAAGAATACCTTGGTCAAAACTTTTGGTTGGTCTGAACTTAGAGAGATAGGCTTGACATTCAAAGGAAAGACTGAAATATCCCCAGATGTCAAGGCATTTATGAAGAGGGTTGAGAATGTGTTTAAAAGGAAGCATCAGATGGAAGTTGCTTTGGGGTTAAGAGCACCAGAATCTTCTCCATCCTCACCAACAGCCAAGAGGAAGGCCACTGAAGAAGCACCAGGGCAGACATCAAAGCGCAGGGCCTAACTCTTTATCATTTGCTTGTTTGTAATTTATTTTTGATAAAAATTGTAACTTTTTATCAGTTGATGTTTGTAATTTATTTTTGATAAAAATTGTAACTCTTTATCATTTGCTTGTTTGTAATTTATTTTTGATAAAAATTGTAACTCTTTATCATTTGCTTGTTTGTAATTTATTTTTGATAAAAATTGTAACTCTTTATCATTTGCTTGTTTGTAATTTATTTTTGATAAAAATTGTAACTTTTTATCATTGATGTTTGTAATTTAAATTTTTAGACTTAGCCAAAATCAAGGGTTTTTCAAGCACAAAATGTATAGATAGAAGCTTGAAAACCCTTGCATAATTTCTAAACAAATAGGGGGAATTTGTTAGGTCCAGATTTACTGGACTCGCTCCAGACGAGACGACTGGAGCGCTACTGAAGATTTGTCCAGAAATTATGAGAAGACCAGTGAGCTATTTACTTGTACAGGTGTAACATTCGTGATTTTTACCCGTTTGGCTGTACTTGTAATTTGATTAACTACTTTAATAAACGAAAACTTTGAGTCTAATTGTGTTCGTCTATCTGTAAATTGGGCAGTTATAATGTCATAATTGGATTTCTAGAATTAAGCCCATGATTACAAGACCGTGATATTGGCCCATACGTGTTATAAAAATTATATTATAGAAAATGATTGAGTAACTGTAGTAACAGGAAAAACGTATATACAAAACCTTAAGTATAATGTACGGTAAACAGTGTCGGTGGCACAGTGTCGGTGGTTATCTAATAATTCCATTAATAGGACAAAGCCGACATACTTTATGGAAAGTAGGAATACTCGTGAAATTTTCACAAGCTATATTTGATTTATTAGTTGAATAATGTTACTAGTAGACATCCGACAAAACTTTTATGGATATATATGTAAAACGTTGCTTTTTCGATCGATTCTTTCTCGGTTTGGCTTGAAACTTGCTAGAACGTAATAACTAGATTTAAGATACCTTAATATGGTTTTAAATTTCACAAAATAACACTTAAAAATTTTATAAAAATGCAGCCCCCAAATAGTGAAAATATCAACTTCAATATAGTAATTTTCAAGGATTTTTTATGACAAATCTTTAAGTTTTAACTTCCATGACACCACACTCTTTCATTACAACTTTGCTACTTCAATTTACCACATATTAGAGTGACTCATAGCTGTATTTTGATCATCAAATTCGTCCATGAGGTTACAAAGTCAAGAATGTACATCATTTTTATTATATTTAACTCCATTTTATTTACTATAAATACTAGGCTTAAGTTATCATAAAAACTCACACCTTAAACTTCATTCTCTCTCTATTTAGCATTCTATAAGTCTAAAATCATCTTCCCCCTTCTTGTTATAAGTTTCAAAGAACACTTGATTGTTCTAGTATAAGCAAAGTCGCTTTGATCTCAAAGTTCGCCGAAAAATCGTCAAGAGAAGTTGTTATCAACAAATCTCTCTAAGATCTTCAAAAGTTCTAGTTATAATACTCAATTTGGGTTGGGAATAATCTTCAATTATTAAGTAAACAAGTCCAAGTCTTGAAAGAATTTCATTTGAATCAGAAGTCGTGTTCTTCGTACGTCGAAAGTTTGATCTTAGAGTTCATAAACTCTCCTTTCTTGTAAGTATTTTTATAAAACCTTACTATACTTTGCTCTATGATTTTAGAAATATATGTTATGTATTGAAATGCTTGTCAACTAAATTTTATACTCAATTGATACATAATTGCATTTAAATACGGTAACTATCGCTTTTATATATGAATATTGAAATATTGTTACTATTGCGAAAAATGAATTATTAGCGAAAGTACGAGAAATCGTAAAACTTTTATTAAATCATTTTAAATACTTATTATGGTATATAAACAAGGGCATAGTTATATACCTAACTATCCTAATTCATATAATTACTATTCACCATCTGTGAATTATTTCGTATTTTCGAATTGTTTGATTTATGGATAGAATATATCCTTGATACGCTTTTAACCGCACAATGTTTCCGAAAGTGATTGCACCTTGGGCCTCTTTGGCTTATGCTGGAGGAATGGAAGGTAGTTCGCGAAAAGTTTGCATAAGCATTCACTAAGCAACTTAATTCGCCCCGATATTCTTCACGACCCAAGGCCAACCCTAACACAACTTGGAAATAAAATGCTGGTTTTTCCTGCCATTTAAGGTATCTCTTCAATTGTAATCAATACATTTTGTATTGATTATAATACATACCATTCAAAGTATCTTTTCATATCTCTGCTATTGAAAACATCTATTCGTTACAAGATTAATACATTCTTCGTATTAATCCTATTATTTAAAATACTTCAAAAGGATTTAGAAATATCAGAGGAATACTTTATATATCCTACGGATACGTATTACATACGGAAAGTTACATTTTTACCCTACACTTTCAAAGGTATCATTTTTCGTCCTTATACTTTGGACATTTGACAATTTAGTCCCTTAAACTTTTATAACATAAATTACGTTGACAAGCGTATTAATAAATCCTTATAGTTGTATATCTATATTTGGAATTTAGCACGAATATAAATCAATCCACATTGAAATTAGGGAATACGTAACGTGGCCAGTTGACGCGCTCGTCATCGTTAACTACATCAATCTCTTCTATTTTGCTGTTGAACTATCAACAATAAGGTGAGTTTCGTAAACCCTCCCTACTCAATTGAGATTCGGGCTGAAAAGTGTACATGTTTGTTTAACTGTTGATTGTTGATTTAATTGATTGTATGATTAAATTGTTGATGTGGACATGTTAGCGCATTGGTTACTATGTAAGTCGCACCGTTAGCGCATTACTTATTATATAAGTCGCACCGTTAGCGCATTGTTAATTATTAACTATGTAATCCGCATCGTTGTTGATCGTTATTGATTGTTATGGAACGTTGTTGAACGTTATATGGAATCGTTATTATTGAACGTTGACTTGTATTAAAATGTGATAATGTGAAACCTTATAGGTTTTCCTTGGATGTGATTAGTTCTCCTAATCCTCATTTATTGTTAACGGTTGTTATCCGACACGGTTATTCCTTGTTACTTGTCCCTACGAACTCACCAACTTTATGTTGACGCTCTTTAGTACACTTTTCAGGTAATCAAGTTAATCAGAGACAGAATGGATGAATAGATGCTTGCATTGCTAAGGGTTTGGACTATCTTTGGACTTTCTGGATCCGTGATCCTTATTTCCCTTTAACGGGTTATGCTTAGGATCAACTACTATCATTTGAACATTTTTCTTTTAAGTATGGATTGAGTGTGTATTTTGATGAATGTTGATTATTGTAATGAGCTTGTGGATTGTTTCAATCTATTGAATGCATATAGTTTGACTCTACATAATTCCCATGTCATGCTGTGCTTTTCTAAGTGATACCCCATGATTCCGCCATGTTGGGGTGTTACAACGGAATCTGGTGTTCACCAGATTAGCTCACTGGACTTCACTCCAGACGAGATCATTTCACTGAAGACATTCTCACTGAAGTCGAAGACTGAAGTCTGAAGAAAGAAGACTGGCAAGCAGTGGAGCCCACTGGCGGTCTTACCAGATCTCCCATCTGGAGACTCAACAGTGTTCCAGACCTTACAAGTCTGAACACTGTTCTCGAGGAATATTCTTTGTCTTTATTTAGGCGGGTCCGGACAAAAGCATTTGTCCACTAACTAAAAGACAAACGTGCAAAAAGGATGTTGGAATTAAGTAGTTTGACATTACTTAATTAAGCATTTCAAAGGAATTAATTATAATTCCTTTAACTGCTTCCAACATATTTTTATACGGCTAAGTTGGATTTCCAATACCAACTTTGCCTATAAATAAACCTTTTTGTACAACAAGAAAACTAAGCATTAAGACATTAAGTAATTCCTAATAACTTGCTTAAATAATCTCGATCGCAAAAAGGAGTACTTCACAACTTTAAGTATTTCGATCTAAGGAGATTATTTATCAAGTATAGATCATTGTAATTCATAGATTGTTAGAATACTTACATTGGTGTAATATTCTGGTTCCGCAACAATCTTGTATTTTATTTAAACATCAATAAATAAAATACACTTGAAAACTACATTGTGTTTATATTTAATTACTTACTTATTGTTTCATATTAGTATTACTTTATTTATATACTTGCATTTATTTTAAAGTGATACTAGTCCTTTCTAGTTCTACTCGTGACTTGTTATTTTACACTCGTGGGTTAAACCATCGTGTGAGGGGACTTACATTTGGTATCAGAGCAGAAGGTTAAATACTTGAATTTTGATTAAAAAACTTGTTAGAGTTTTGAATAGTACCTGCCATATTGGCTTGAGCTCTTTGAGTTGCATGTTTCTCATTCAAGAGGTTCAGAATTTGAGAAAACTGCTCAGGTGTAAATTGCATAGAGGAGGAAGGATGAATTTGATCAGAAGAAGATGGGGTGTTACTAAAAGAGTTGATGTTTTCAGAACCATACTGTTATTAGAGAACCTTCTGTTGCCATAAATGTCACTAGAAAATCTGTTTTGCTCATTAAAATCTGTTTTGAGAATCTGAAAGGGTTGTGAGATATAGTATTCCTTTTAAAATTAGGATTATTGTAATGTGGAGGAACACCATAAATTTCAAAACACTTATCAACAGTGTGACCAATCTTATGACACTTAGAACATTTTAAATCAGGATTTGGTCCTCTGTTGAAAGGTGGTCTAGAGAAGGGTCATTTGGTTTCAAAACTTTTTGACATAAAAGCAGAGGCCTGTGGTTTAGAAGAATCTCTCAAGGGTATACCTCTATGAGACTCTTCCTAGAGATAAGGCAAAGCAGCCTTGACAGTGGGTAAAGGGTCTCTGGTCAAAGATTGCTTCTTATGGAATACATCATCCAAGTCCCATAAGAACTGCATCAATTTCATAATTTGAGTATGACTTTTGAGTTCATTAGCAGCATTGCAAACACAAGTTGGTAAATGTACCATAGCATCATATTGTTTCCAAAGAGAGTTCAGTTTATGATAGTATTCAGACAGGAGTGCCATTTTGGGTTAGAGAGTGTACTTATGATGCAATTAAAAATGATAGACCCATCAACCTTTGTCATAGGTTTCTTTAAGTTCTTCCCAACCCACATTAGCCTGTTTTGAAAAAATTTGACCCAAGTAAACCTCTTCACTTAAAGATCCTAAAATCCAAGACAGCACAACAGAATTGCATCTGTCCCACTGTCTTGAAAGTATTTCATCTTCCTCATTTTTAAGAACAGTACCATCAACAAAACCAACTTTGTTTTTAGTTTCAAGTGCCAATCATGCACAAGCCCAAACCTTGTAATTCTCAGTCCCTTTCAGTTTAAAGTTAAATAAGAGGTGTTCCAAGGTGTCACTAGCATGAAGATAAAGGATCACCAAATCAAGTTTACTTATTTGAGTTGGTTCAATTTCACTGAAATTATCATTATATCTTCTTCATTTTAGTGATTTCCAATAGGATTAATAGGATTAATATCAGCCATAGCAAAACCAGAACAAATAAACACTTAGCAGGCAAGAGCAAAAAACAGATAACAACAAGCACACAGAAAAAAGGACACAACTTAAGAAGCAGCTTCAAGATAACCAACTAAACAAGAAACAAACACAATAACAAGATTAATGTAAAGGATCCCAACCTATAGGTCAAACTCCCAATACTTGAAGCACTCCAAGTAAAGGGTTATTTGCTACTGATATGGGTAGGTGAAGAATACTTACAGTGGGGTCGCTAACAGTAATTCTTTAATACTTTAATCGGGACGAGAAATATATCCAGGGACAAAGATGAAGGATTCTTCGATGGTCAAGCCCTAAATCTAAAAAGATTGGGCCCAACACAGAGAATCAATCTCAGCTCTTACTATATCATTTAATCTCAAAGATTAAACGTCAGAGGAGATAAAAGTAAAATATAACTTGATTATATAAGAGGATACCCAACACCCTAAAAAGAGTTAGGTTTTAATAATACGGATAAATAAATATTTTCAATCAACGATGATCCCATACCCTAAAAAGAGTTGAGATAACAAAGATCGATCGATTGAAGTTAGGAGATGGATAACCTTGGGCTCTGATACCATGAAAACTTTTGGTAATACCAATAATTAAGGAGCTGAATGATTGATTTTATTGAAAAAGAAAACAGATTACAAGAGGGTTTTTTCCGTACAATATTCTAACGGAAACATAAAAGAGGAATGATTCAAACGAACAACCATAGACTACTACATCGTACAACAACAAAGATAGGTGTCGAATGAATGAATAATTATGTGACAGAGCTGCATATATAAAGCCACAGAAGAACAACGGTCACATCACCCAAATTACATAACAAGTCCTCCAAGTTTAGTTAACTTAACACTCTGAGCAAGGTCTTCTTTTCTTGAATGGTTTTAGTCCAAAAAGTCTCTTCAGGAATATCCAGCTTGACACATTCCACCCTTCTTTGATCAGTTTACCTCCTTTAGTCCAAGTACCTACAAAATACTCAACATAAAGAATAAGTATTAAGAAAATGGTAATTAAAAGTCTTATTTGTTTCGTCTATTTCACCAAATCCCACAAAACAAATTATTATTAGGAGTATTATTTAATAATAATTGTTGTTGTCTTCGAAATAAACCACAATAGATGGTTTCTTTGTTTCGCATGTACGGCCGAGAAAAGTCGAATGAGAGGATTGATATTTTTGAGTTATTATGTTAGTTTAGGTTATATAGGATATAAATAATATTCCCCTAATAATTCAATGGTTCATAATTTTATTTTACTTTTTAAGGGGCAAATTAAACAATGGTCCATAAATTTCTTATTATATAAACTAAGAAATGACAATATTTTCGCTTTTTTACACTAATGTGATTTAAGGTGTGTATAACGATAATCTTGGTCTCTTCATTAAAAAAAAAAAAGGAATACTTGTCTCTTATATTACAACAAGCCGAATAAATAGAAATGGCCTTTTTAATTTTTAAAGTTAATATACTAAACTAAGTCTTAGAGCATCTCCAATGCTAATAACCCTTCAAAAGCTTTTTTTGCATGTCCCTACCATGAATTATGATATTAAATTATAACTATTAAAAGAATTCATAAGAAAACATTTTAATAACATGAATTCAAAATTTAATGTGAGTGTATTAGAAAAAAGTCATTGATCAAAAGGTTGAGGAAGGTCAAGCTTTTAAAGAAAAAAGCTATGTTCTCCAATGACAAAAAGCTATTCAAAGACTTTTTTTTAAAAAAAAAGCTTTTGATCAAGTTGTGATTGGAGATGCTCTTAGGCTAAAGGTAAACACTATGTCCATGAGCAAAACGATGACTTTATCTGCTTTTTGAGACTTGACCAAACATATAATACAAACTTACATGGAAAAAGAAATAAAAATAAAAATAAAAAATAAAATTGGTACAAATGTACAATAACAATACACTACTTCAGCCAAAGATGTACTACAGAATGACCAAGCGTGTTTATTGATACAGAGGTAAATACTTTCTCATTTCCTGAAAGGCCTACACTTATATTGATATCATAATCCCGTAGCTATATGTGGGTTGATAAAATATTAACCCCAAAATTTTTTTGGAAAAAAAAAAAAAAGGTTTCTAAGATTCAATGAATTAGTTCGGATTCACAAACAACTTAGCTAATATGTTACATTGGTTTTTCATTCATTCTTCCCATATATCCATTAGCTTTTACAAACGAATATATGAAAGATGAATGAAGTCAGCTACACTAAAAATTTTCAAAAAGATAGAAAGTTATTGTTCATTAGTTAGAATCACATACATCATAACGCTTAATCTTATTAAAAAACAAAGAAAATATCATCTAGATGGTAAAATTTAAACAAATTATTTTATTTTATACATACTAAAAACCAACCTGAAAAATACTACCTTTTAGCATAAGGTACCACTCCTACTTATTTTTACTTTTTCTCCTCAAATTATATAAATCTTTAATTCTACCCCTTAACTTTATTAACTTTTACTTTTTACCCTCAACTTATATAACCTTTTGAATTACTCCCAACTTAGCTATCTTTCTCAAGATTTATTTTCTAAAATTCTAATATAATTTTTGAATTTTCTCTTTTTAAAAATCGCTAAAAAATTTGATATATATTTTGATTTTCTCATAAAAACGTTAAATATTTGGTTAGTAATGTCGTCGTTGTCATCGCCATCTTCGTTCCAATGTGTCGTCATCATCGCCAGTTTGTGCAACTTGAAAAGTTCTAGCTTTTAAACATCAGGTATCACCTTATTATGCATAAGTGTTGATAAAATATCTCAAAGTTTTAGATCTTCTCATTTTTTTTATTATTTATTGTTTATCTATTTCATAGTTTTGTCGCCAACAATCCGGAGTTAATATGTGTTAGTGATTGTACCATGTTTGTAAAAATCATCTTTCGCGGCAACATGGATAAAATACTAGTTTATACTATATAGATAAAAGGTCGCCTCAGAGCAGTGGCGGCTCAAGGTTTTTGGTGACCTTAAGCGAGATCAAAGTTTTGGGGCCTAACTCATTAACATACTAATTAAAGTAGATAGAGAAAAGTACCTCAACTTATGTTGTTGAACTATTAGTAAAAAAATATAGAGGTTAATGTAAAAGCCAATAAGGGTGTTATTGTAATGCAAATTGTATAATAATACCTAGCCCAAAGTCTAAACACTAAGCCTACTATACAAAATTGAGGCCCTAGATTTTTTGGGGCCCAAAGCGATTACTTAGCCCCTTATAAGAGTATAACTTCGAGCCGATTGTGCCTGATTTGTAATGAGGTGGCGATGACGACAACGGATGGTGGTGGCGGCGGTAGTAGTGGTAACGGTGTGTATTAATGTAAAAGTAATTGATGTAAAAAGTATTGGTATAGTTATTTTAAAGGGTGAAGGATGTATGTTGTAAATAATTTCTTTAAGAGTTTATATATTTGGGTAGATTAGGTGAAATTATTTTGATATTTTTGGGTAGATGTAGTGGGTTGAGAATATATAAAAATTAAGGGTATTTTGGGTTTTTTTAAAGATAGAATGTTGAAAAAAAAGATGAGGAAGTTTGTTTTATAAAAGGAGTAAAGACTATATATAACTAGTATCAAAAGTATATTTCGTACCTTTGGATATTAAGATTAGTTAAACATATATATTAAGTTAGTTAATTACTGTTTTCGGGTTGATCTCAGTTGTGTGCTTTGGAGGTAATTTGGTCAATAAATGTCATTGGTAAAAAAATAATCGTTGCAATATTGCTTGTTAAGAAAGTGTATCTGTGTATGCGTATTAAGAGGTGTACTTTTTTAATTAACAAGGGGATTAGGGGACGGAGTGGGGTGTCCAAACCGGCGGTATCACCCCCATACCGGCGGTAACACCGCCGCCACCCCTGAATTTATGGCTCGGCGGGTTGGAGACGGGTTATACCTGGTGATAAATGGAGAGAGAAAGGGGAATGAGCTGTTGGAGGGACACCTCTCAAATGTACAGGTTTCCAATTTGTTTTTTTTAAAAAAATTTTATTCTGTTCAATATATACACAATGAGAAGAAGAAGATGGCTTTGCTGCTTTATTTTGTTTTTTTTTTAGTATATTTCAAAACAAACCTTATAGTATTAGTTGTTTACAGGTTCTATTAGTTTTTAGATTTAATGAAATAAGTTTGTTTCTTTTTAGATAATTTGTTTAATTTAGTTAATGTAATGATATGTTGTTAATAAAATTGTTTAGTTTTAATAAAAATAGTTTTAATTAAAAAAGAAAAAAATAATAATTTGGGAGGGTTGAGAATTTATCGCCGCCAGTAAAAAGGGTTGAGAGGGTTGGTTGAGAGGTTGAAATTAAATTGAGTGTAAGGATTTTATTGGGATTTTGGGAGGGTTGATAAATCCTACCTCCCACTCCGCCCCCCTAAGAAAAAACTTATCATTCGTTGATTATTAAACGCATCCCGACGGGTCAAAATATGGCATAAAATTATGTTCCCATTTAATGGATGCTACATTGCTACCCAAAAGGAGAGCAACCTAAACTCCCACTTAATACAAACTAAAAGTTAAAAAAAAAATTGTGTGTAATAGTGTATAAGAGGTTTTAGTGATTACAAGCTTTTAAAATTTCAAAAATGAATAATTGTTTTTTGATAGATATTTAAATAAAATTAAAATATTTTTAAAGTACACCATAAATATTAGGAAATGATTAATCATCTTAAAAAAACCTCTTAAAAATCCTTCTAACAATAAACTTATGATATTTGGTATAATCAAATAGTAACATTAGGAGTAAGACCTAATGAAATACACTTATCAAATAGTTAGTTAGTTTCTAGAAAGATCTTTAGAATAATATATTATTTTCTGGTTATTAAATAATGAACTTTTCATTTAGTCGTATGTCACCCTGAAAATTATAATATATTTTATTGTGAGTTTTTTGGAAGCTTTGTATAATTGAAATGTAATTTTTTTTAACTAACACCTCTTAAACACTCTTATACATTTTGTTTATAAAAAAGTTTTTTAAAACTTACCGTTAGGGATGCTCTAATTTTGGTCATAGAACACCTAATACACTAGTTGCTTGTGGGATTGCCATATCAATATGCACGATAGGGACCATTATATAAATTAAACCGTTGCTTAATGATGTGTTGAACCTTGTACGTTAGGTAGTTGGCTGGAAACCTTGAACATATAAATATAATGAACTAAATACTGATCGAGTATAATCACGCGAATAGAATTAAGGTGTTGAGCTTAACCCATACTAGACCCATAGGTCGGCCAGTATAATACGACAATCATCTAGATACTTTCCAAGGGACCCTAATCACCGGGAGTCCATGTGACTTGAATAACCACATACTAAAATAGTTGTTCTTAGATTGATTATCGCTATTTCACATCAACAGATCACTTAAGGTAAATCTACGATACTGATACCATTGTAACGCCCCTAACTTACAAAACGTACAAAATGATATCAAATGGACAAAATGGGCGTTAATCTTATTCAAAAGTCAAACCAAAGTCAAACCAAAATGTATTCAAAGTACTAATTCTTCAATTAACTCTAAAGCAAAGGGGTGCTAAGTCCACTTCATTCTACTCTCTTTTCTCGATCCCAAAGCCCTTCTGATAACCTGCCGTATAAGAAAGAAAAAGGAATACGGCTGAGCAAAAAGCTCAGTGAACGGATATGACAAAAGCTGAAATATAATATGATAAACAGAGACGTATTTCAAATACAAACTTATTACCTTAACAAACTTATTTCAAATCAAAGTACTCATACGTATAGTTTTACAAATACCTTATACATTAACAAATCTTATACTTAACAAATCTTATACTTAACAAATCTTATACTTAACAAATCCAATTCCATAAAATAATGCACACAAGAGCCAAAACTTATAACTTATAACTTATCAAATGGTGTCAAACGTTTCGACTTATGATAACGTCCACCTCAAACTTATCAAAATACCATGGGACCTCCATGGATAGGTTGCTCTTATTTACACATCTTAAGAAACCGTTTTGACCAACTTATATACTTAAATATATCAAATATGTTTTCATATGACAAAATTAGTTTTCGGACAATTAAACAATAATTATATATATTTTGAGACATTTTAAATATAGACTTAAAATCACATCTCCATAAACCCAATCATATCTCAAATTTCGGGGCCAATACTCGAGGGACATATATGAGTGTACAAATTTGGAAAACACTTGTACGAATCACCGCATCAAATGTAACCCAAACGTACCTCTTTCTGGACTATTTTCAAATCAGGTTTCTAGAGATAGTTTTGACACAATTATAAATAATCTTATACAAAGGCTGACAAACAAATAATATTTCAAAGATTATATAGATATTGACATAATTAATAAACAAAATTTTGTGAAGAAAGATTTTTAGCAGAATACGAACAAATATTTCGAATAAAACATACTAAGGAATGCTGAAAGAATTTAAAGGAATTCAAATGGCAGTTTTAATATAATTATATATATATATATATACAAATATTTAAAAATAAATATATATATATATATATATATATATATATATAACAAATAAAGTTTTGAAAGAAAGAATTGTACCAAAAGATCCTAATGACAACTAGAATATCCGTACCTTAACTTGAATGCGAATTCAAAGCAAGATTGAAATATATGATTACGCTGAAAAGAGAACCCTTTCATGACTTTTTATATATTAGAGAAAATTACATTTTTCGTCCCTCAACTTGGCAATTTTCACAGTTTTGACCCTAAAGTGAATTAATTACAATAAAACCCCTAACGTTGGTCAGTTTTTGCACTTTAGACTCCGCGACCAAACGGAGTTGGATTTCAGACGTTAACCCTTACACGTGCGTTACACGTGAGGGCAAATATGTACTTTCTCCATATAACGTTTCTTTTCCTTATTTAATAAAATAAAATAAAATAAATATATATATATATATATATATATATACATATGATACACACATAGATATAACGATATTTCTCTTCTTTCCCTCTTCCTTCTTTCTCTGCTTCTTAACAAAAACCCTAAAACTCCATAACCTCAAAACACACCATGGTGGTTCGATGTTATTGTGGTCTTGTTGCCAATGTAGCTTGTTCATGGACCGACACCAACCCCGGGAGAAGGTTCTTTTGTTGTTCTCAGGTTAGTGTAAAAAAGCCCTAATTTTTTAATTTCTGGATTTTTAAGGGATTATTAAACCCTAATTTTTAGGTAAAAAGATGTGGGTTTTTCGCATGGTTTGACCCACCTATGTGTCCAAGATCTGTGCAAATAATTCCTGGATTGTTAAGGGCCAAAAACAAAGTGGAAGATCGATTAAAATTCAAGGAACAACAAGCAAGAAAGATGAAGTTAGGTCTGATTGGAAGTTGGGTTTTCTTTTGTCTAGTTATGTGGATTTCATGTGTATCCACAAAATGAAAAAAATGGGAAGTTGGGTTTTCTTTTGTCTGATTGGAAGTTGGGTTTTCTTTTGTAGTTTGACTCTCAAAAGTCAATGGTTTTATGCATTTGCAGGCAATGTAATGCAGTTTTTGGACATAATTTAGTCATGTAATGTATGCAGGTAATGTAGACAATGTAATGTAATGTAATGTAATGTAATGTAATGTAATGTAATCTAATGTAATGCACTCTTTTGTGAAGTAATGAAATGGGAATTTTATGCATTTGCAACAACATGTAATGCAGTTTTTGGACATAATTTAGTCATGTAATGTATGCAGGTAATGTAGACAATGTAATGTAATGTAATGTAATGTAATGTAATGTAATCTAATGTAATGCACTCTTTTGTGAAGTAATGAAATGGAAATTTTCTGCATTTGCAACAACATATAAACATAACTTGTGACTTATAATTACCAAAATCATGCTTCAAAAGCAATACAAATCACAAGTCTGAAATCCTAAATAAAGTAGCAGGACAAACACAACACATTACCAAAGTTTGAATCCAGACAACAAAATAAAACAAACACAACACCTAATATTGTTTGGAATTACATAAAACATAGATAAATACTTAAGCAGGCTTCAGCTTCTTCATGATCTAGCCCAATCGTTGTCCTGCAAACCCCTTTGGTGCAACCCATTGAACTCCACGTGGACTGGAAACAGGCTTCAGTACAGTGGTAGCTTGAGTGGGTTGACTTGATTGACTTGGTTGGCTGGCAGTAGGTGTTTGAGCAGCAGATTGACTTGGTTGGCTTGCAGTAGGTGGTTGAGTGGATGACTTAGACTTGGCTGGCTTCTTTCTTGGCCTATGACAAACACATAGCCAAACTTAGGAAAACCCTAATACTCAAGTTATGTAAATAAACCTAGTTGGAAGGATTGCATACCTGTTTTCAGTTGGCTGGCTTGATTGTCCTTTGCATGACTTGGAGTTGTGACCCTTGTTCTTGCATTTTCCACAAGTAATAGTTCCCCCTCTCTTTGACAGTTTATTACCTTTCACAATTGGTTCATTCTCATATTGGCTTCTCTTTCTTTTCTTTTTTGGCCTCCCAACTTGTGTGTGGTGTTTAGGAGGTAGAATCTTAATTGGATTATTACTTCTTTGCCAGTATGTTGAACCAACAATAGGTTCAACCTTGTTTGAATACACTTGCTGCCATGTCTGCAGAGTATATGCAGTATGCACCCAGTCTTCAACCTCCCCTACATCATAACCAAACTTATCCATCTTCCAAAGAACAGCAACAACATGTTTGCAAGGTATCCCTGTCAGGTGCCACTTCCTGCAAGAACATTCTCTATTTTGCATATCAACCACAACTTGTTCATTCCATGGCCCAACATGGAACATGGCCATAACATCTAGCTCTAACCCTAAATGAATCATTCTTATAAAACTTAATATTCCTGTTTGTTTCAACTGCATGTTGTTTTACCAAAACCTTCACTTGTTCTCTGTCAGCAAATGATTGTGAAAGATAGAATGGTGGTTTAATGACATTGTCACAAATGGATTTCTGCTCATTTTGAAACTCCTTAATCTGCATTTTTCTTTTGGAAACTGGATCATCACAATCAGAACCTACACCACTGTCATAAGCATCAAAGTCAATCCCAATCACTTCTTCACCCACTTTCAACTCTCCCACACTTGATTCTACTCCTTTTCCTAACCAGTTAACATGAAGCCTGCTAAATGTTCTATCAAACTTAGACATGTCTACATGTACATCATGAACCTTGTCACTCTCATCCACTGGGAAATCTTCCTCATTTTCCACCTCAATATGTTGTTCTGGCTTATAAACATTACCCCCTTCATCTAAACCATCTAAAGCAACTGCATTGTCATCTAAAGCAACTGCATTCACATCTAAAGCAACTGCATTGTCATCTAAAGCAACTGCATTCTCATCTAAAGCAACTGCATTCTCATCATCAAACAACTGCATTCACATCTAAAGCAACTGCATTCTCATCTAAACCATCTAAAGCAACTGCATTGTCATCTAAAGCAACTGCATTCACATCTAAAGCAACTGCATTGTCATCTAAAGCAACTGCATTCTCATCTAAAGCAACTGCATTCTCATCATCAAACAACTGCATTCTCATCTAAACCATCTAAAGCAACTGCCATCTAAAGCAACTGCATTGTCATCTAAAGCAACTGCATTCACATCTAAAGCAACTGCATTGTCATCTAAAGCAACTGCATTCTCATCTAAAGCAACTGCATTCTCATCATCAAACAACTGCATTGTCATCTAAAGCAACTGCATTGTCATCTAAAGCAACTGCATTCTCATCTAAAGCAACTGCTTCATCTAAAGCAACTGCATTGTCATCTAAAGCAACTGCATTCACATCTAAAGCAACTGCATTGTCATCTAAAGCAACTGCATTCTCATCTAAAGCAACTGCATTCTCATCATCAAACAACTGCATTCTCATCTAAAGCAACTGCATTCTCATCTAAACCATCTAAAGCAACTGCATTGTCATCTAAAGCAACTGCATTCACATCTAAAGCAACTGCATTGTCATCTAAAGCAACTGCATTCTCATCTAAAGCAACTGCATTCATCTAAAGCAACTGCATTGTCATCTAAAGCAACTGCATTCACATCTAAAGCAATTGCATTGTCATCTAAAGCAACTGCATTGTCATCTAAAGCAACTGCATTCACATCTAAAGCAACTGCATTGTCATCTAAAGCAACTGCATTCTCATCTAAAGCAACTGCATCATCTAAAGCAACTGCATTGTCATCTAAAGCAACTGCATTCACATCTAAAGCAACTGCATTGTCATCTAAAGCAACTGCATTCTCATCTAAAGCAACTGCATTCTCATCAAATCAACTGCATTGTCATCTAAAGCAACTGCATTCACATCTAAAGCAACTGCATTCACATCTAAAGCAACTGCATTGTCATCTAAAGCAACTGCATTGTCATCTAAAGCAACTGCATTCACATCTAAAGCAACTGCATTGTCATCTAAAGCAACTGCATTCTCATCTAAAGCAACTGCATTCATCATCTAAAGCAACTGCATTCTCATCTAAAGCAACTGCATTGTCATCTAAAGCAACTTCATCTAAACCATCTAAAGCAACTGCATTGTCATCTAAAGCAACTGCATTCACATCTAAAGCAATTGCATTGTCATCTAAAGCAACTGCATTGTCATCAACCATCTAAAGCAACTGCATTGTCATCTAAAGCAACTGCATTCACATCTAAAGCAACTGCATTGTCATCTAAAGCAACTGCATTCACATCTAAACCAACTGCATTCTCATCATCAAAGCAACTGCATTCACATCTAAAGCAACTGCATTGTCATCTAAAGCAACTGCATTCACATCTAAAGCAACTGCATTGTCCATCTAAAGCAACTGCATTCACATCTAAAGCAACTGCATTGTCATCTAAAGCAACTGCATCCACATCTAAAGCAACTGCATTGTCATCTAAAGCAACTGCATTCACATCTAAAGCAACTGCATTGTCATCTAAAGCAACTGCATTCTCATCTAAAGCAACTGCATTCTCATCTAAAGCAACTGCATTCCATCTAAAGCAACTGCATTCCATCTAAAGCAACTGCAAACCATCTAAAGCAACTGCATTCACATCTAAAGCAACTGCATTGTCATCTAAAGCAACTGCATTCACATCTAAAGCAACTGCATTCTCATCTAAAACAACTGCATTCTCATCTAAAGTAACTGCATTGTCATCTAAAGCAACTGCATTTATACTAACAAATATCTTATACTTAACAAATATCTTATACTTAACAAATATCTTATACTTAACAAATCTTATACTTAACAAATCTTATACTTAACAAATCCAATTCCATAAAATAATGCACATAAGAGCCAAAACTTATAACTTATCAAATGGTGTCAAACGTTTCGACTTACGATAACGTCCACCTCAAACTTATCAAATGGTGTCAAACGTTTCGACTTATGATAACGTCCACCTCAAACTTATCAAATGGTGTCAAACGTTTCGACTTACGATAACGTCCACCTCAAACTTATCAAATGGTGTCAAACGTTTCGACTTATGATAACGTCCACCTTATAACTTATCAAATGGTGTCAAACGTTTCGACTTACGATAACGTCCACCTCAAACTTATCAAAATACCATGGGACCTCCATGGATAGGTTGCTCTTATTTACACATCTTAAGAAACCGTTTTGACCAACTTATATACTTAAATATCACATCTCCATAAACCCAATCATATCTCAAATTTCGGGGCCAATACTCGAGGGACATATATGAGTGTACAAATTTGGAAAACACTTGTACGAATCACCGCATCAAATGTAACCCAAACGTACCTCTTTCTGGACTATTTTCAAATCAGGTTTCTAGAGATAGTTTTGACACAATTATAAATAATCTTATACAAAGGCTGACAAACAAATAATATTTCAAAGATTATATAGATATTGACATAATTAATAAAAACATAAATAATATTAGATATTACGATAATAATAACAAACACTAAATAATATTAGATATTCTGATAATAATAACAAACACTAAATAATATTAGATATTACTGATAATAATAACAAACACTAAATAATATTAGATATTACTGATAATAATAACAAACACTAAATAATATTAGATATTACTGATAATAATAACAAACACTAAATAATATTAGATATTACTGATAATAATAACAAACACTAAATAATATTAGATATTACTGATAATAATAACAAACACTAAATAATATTAGATATTACTGATAATAATAACAAACACTAAATAATATTAGATATTACTGATAATAATAACAAACACTAAATAATATTAGATATTCTGATAATAATACAAACACTAAATAATATTAGATATTACTGATAATAATAACAAACACTAAATAATATTAGATATTACTGATAATAATAACAAACACTAAATAATATTAGATATTACTGATAATAATACAAACACTAAATAATATTAGATATTACTGATAATAATAACAAACACTAAATAATATTAGATATTACTGATAATAATAACAAACACTAAATAATATTAGATATTACTGATAATAATACAAACACTAAATAATATTAGATATTACTGATAATAATAACAAACACTAAATAATATTAGATATTACTGATAATAATAACAAACACTAAATAATATTAGATATTACTGATAATAATAACAAACACTAAATAATATTAGATATTACTGATAATAATAACAAACACTAAATAATATTAGATATTACTGATAATAATAACAAACACTAAATAATATTAGATATTACTGATAATAATAACAAACACTAAATAATATTAGATATTACTGATAATAATAACAAACACTAAATAATATTAGATATTACTGATAATAATAACAAACACTAAATAATATTAGATATTACTGATAATAATAACAAACACTAAATAATTTTATACAAAGGATGACAAACAAAAAATATTTCAAAGATTATATAGATATTGACATAATTAATAAACAAAATTTTGTGAAGAAAGATTTTTAGCGGAATACGAACAAATATTTCAAATAAAACATATTAAGGAATGCTGAAATAATTTAAAGGAATTCAAATGACAGTTTTAATATAATTATATGTATAACAAATAAAGTTTTGAAGGAAAGAATTGTACCAAAAGATCCTAATGACAACTAGAATATCCGTACCTTATATATGCCGTCTTCGGGCCCTTAGTTCATTATGGATAGCACGCCCCCGCGAATGATATTCTCTTCCAATGTTTCTGAATTCTGACTCATTTATATGCTCCCACCACAGGTGGCTAAAAGCAAAAGTTAGCCAAGTCTAATTGTAGGTTTTTGCTTTTTTGTTGTCGTTTAGTCATAGCAGAATTTTATTGTTGTGCAGAATGTTTTAAAAGGGGTATTCAGTTTTAGTCATGAAATGACTATATTTCTAGATATGTATTGTAAGAGTTGCCACATGTCATTTTACATGCTCATTATATTTGAAGTTGTAATTATTGAACTTTGTACACTTGAAAGAAAGAAATGTTTGAGTTGTTATCCTAATTAATATTTGTGGTAAATTTGGCAGCCAAATACAACAACACTAGCTGCTCCATTTTCTTTCTTTTTTTTTTTTTTCCTTGTTGGGTATTACACCAATGGTCCTTTGACCGACCTAAATACAACCCCATAAAGATTAGGTACCATAAGTCACGTAACTAATAAAATGGCATAACTTGGTCAATTGACAATTTAACGAACTTATAAGAAAAAAGGATTGCTATGAATTTTTTCTTTTTTGTTGGTTTTTGATGTAGTGCTTGTGATTGGGTTTTGATGAACCGTTCTAAGTATCAATTGTTTTGTTGTCTTGACTAGTTATTGTAACCAGCTTAATGTATGTCCATCCAGTCCGGATCAATAGAGTGGGCCAGTGGGGAAAAGAAAGAGACAATACTTTCCTTTTTAAGATGGATTCGATTCCACCTTTCCAGTCTAAGCTACCTGACACTTGTTTGCAAAATTACATTAAAACAGTACTAAAAGTAAAAGCGGTCCAACATAAGTTTAAAACTGCGTTCAAAAACACATATATATGCTTGGTATTGATTATTAGTTTTATATATTAGGGGGGAGGGAGCCGTCGAGCGAGCTGGTCGGCGAGATGGAGTGAGCTGCGGCGAGCTTCGGCTACCATGGAAGGGAGATGGCAGCGAGTAGGGAGCGAGATAGCTCGCGGAGAGGCTGAAGGAGAACAGGGACCAAAGGTGAAATTTTCAAACGGTCATGTGACCGTTGGGAGGACCAAGGGTGTAAACGGGACGCTCCAGGGACTAAAAGTGACAAGTCTGCAAATTTGGTCACCGGTGGACCGTAGAAGGCGCCGTTGAGTTGGAGTTGGGGTTGGGCTGGCGATGGTGACATTGTTGGCAAATTGAGAGATTATGTGAGATTTAGGGTTTTGAATATATAGATATATAGCTATAGATATAGGAATGTGTGTTTGTATTTGTAACGGGTGTGGAGAGTGGGGAGGGTGGGGAAGGTTGAGGATGCTTTATATTAACTTTCGTATGTGCAATGGAGTTGTAAGTTGTGCAAGTATAGTTGTATATATTTAAATATATTGGGATAGATATAGATATTTGGTATAGATATACGTTATGTATGTTAATTTAGATAATCTAATGGTTTTGATAGAGTTATATTCAGAGCACGTTGGGAGACAAAATTTATCCCATCTCGACGACCCGGCGGCTCAACCAACACCGATTGCCGATTTATTTTTGTAGTTTTTTTTATTCGTAATAAAATGTATGTGTTTTTATTTTATTTTATGTTTTGTATCTTTAAATTTTTAATCGCTAAATGAAATGTATGTGTTTTCTTTATATATTTGGTTAGTTATAATTAAAAGGGTTAATTATGTAAAGTTTATAATGTTAAGGATAAATTATTAAAATGTGAAGAAAAGGTTGAAGAGTGATGGTTGCCACTAAAAAAGGTTGGAAAAAAGGTTGGAGGGTTGAAATGAGGTGGAGTAATTTGATTGGTTATTTGAAGGGAGATGGGAGGGTTGAACCTTCCACTCCCTCCACGCTTAGCTTATGATCACAAAGAGATGTACTTGAGTATAATTTCAAGGGTTCATAAGTACACAAGATTAATTATAAACTGCGCAAAACAAGTGCAGTATCACAACTTACAAATAGCAAATAATTAAAATATGTCCAATTCATTGCACCTAATTAAGTTATTCCTAGTAGCAGTAGATCAACCGTTGTTTTAACTGCAACCTATTGTATTTTTATATGACTCCACGTTAAACATATCAAAAAAACATGAGTGTTAGAAATCGAATCATAGCCTTATCTTTAAAGATAAAATCTGCTATAAATCGGCAAACCCCATGTGTGCATCATTAACTAAAAGGAAAAACGATCTTAAAACCATCCTTAATCGTTTAATCGCCTCTTTACTTACACTTTTTCGGTCACGTAAGCATTACCTCTCACCATTATTATCATTTCTTTTCCTTTAAAGATAGAATGTTAAAAAAGATAAGTTTGTTTTATAACGGAGAAAGGATTTCGGTATGTGATAGACACAACAATACGGAATGGATTTGGAATTGGAGAAGGGAGATTAGATCTGGTTACGAAATGGAGCAATTCCAAAATATGATTCAACTCCTACCGAGTAGCTTATCTAGTGGTGAAGACTACTGGAGTTGGAAACTCGAAGGAAAAGACAAGTTTTTGGTTGCCTCGGTTCGTAAGTATATCGACCATAAGTCTATCAGCAACAATGGTCCTTCTTCCTGCTGGAATAAATATGTCCCGAAAAAGATTAATCTTTTCGTGTGGCGGTTATTGAGAAATGGTATTCCGACTCACATCAATCTTTTTGGCCAAGGTGTCGACGTGACCAGGTTTAGCTGTATACTTTGTGACAATGGTCTTGATGATGGAAGACATATTTTTCAGCAATGTAATTTTGTTAGAGTTATAAGAGACAAGATTGGCGCCTGGATTAACCACACGATTCCTAGTACGGATCCGTCATATGTGGTGAGTTGGTATAAGAACCTTAACATTACTAATCATCGACGGAATATAATCGAAGCTATCATGTTCGTTTGGTGGTGGTATATATGGAATGAGAGAAATAATGTTCTTCATAACGATACTCAGTGAAAGGACCAAACTTGACTCGACCATTTTATAAGAATTTTTTTTTTTAAAGAATGTACTCAATTATAAATCTCGACAAATACATTTACCAAAACTCGTTATAAAAGACAACGCACAAAAATTAGAAATTTCGGCATGACCTTTTCGTAAAATCTACATCAAAAACCTGTTACGGATAATAAGTTTTCAAAATACATTTAACCATAATCACTACATTACTATTACAAAATGACCCATTATAAATAACCAAAAACTCCTTGAACCTAAAAGTTGACACAACAACAATTTTACCAAAATGACATATCATGAGCCAAGATCAAGAGGGCTACAAGGTGCTAGCATCAATTCCATTTTACTGCGAATATGATATGCTTCAAGCTTTACAATTCAACTTCAATCTTTATGTTACTTAGCTTTGTTTCCACATCCGGGACAACCTATAAAAAGGGTAAACAACTAAAAAGTAAGCAAAACTTAGTGAATAATCTTGCATACGTTTATACACACGAAGGAGGGCAATGCACAAAGGTCTATTGCATATAGACTATGGCAATGTGACAACCGCCAAAATTTCAGGTTGATTAATTTACTATTACGTGTACTAATTAAATTTTTGTTGATCAAACAATATGAACAAACATTTTATGGCATAATAAACTGAACAAATATTTTTTTTGATAAATTATGGATAACTATTGCCAATTACTCAAATAGTTATTTGAGAGTTGCTTGGAAATATTTTTTCATACTTATACTATCAATAACCGTATTTATGAATAGTACCGTATTTATGAATAGTAACCGTACTTATGAATAGTACCGTAATTGTGAATAGTAACCGTACTTATGAATAGTACCGTATTTTTGTGAATAGTAACCGTATACATGAATAGTACTGTATCAGTGAATAGTACCGTAATTGTGAATAAACCGTACTTATGAATAGTGACCATGAATAGTTACTATGAATAGTAACGGTAAATAGTAAAGGTAAAAAGTAAATTGTAAATGGTAAAGGTAAAAAGCATATTCCAAAGAATATGCTAAGGCATATTCCAAAGAATATGCTAAGGCATATTCCAAAGCATATTCTAAAATTATTTTCTATAAATAGCGACCTTAGTTTAATTATAAAACTCACACCATTTATATTCACTTCTAAAATCTCTTTTATAATCACACAAGACTAAGTACGTCTAAGTGATCTTCTTCTACAACACTAAGGTGAGTCTTCATACTCCCCTTTTCAATTATTTATACATTTATTTGGGGACTGAGATACATGCAATAAAACTACTTGTTATACTTATATGTATATTTTCAAAGTTATATACTTATATGTATATTTACAAATTATATATATTTATTGTATATTTACAAATATATATATATATATATTTTGTAACTCCACTTTATTTATTTTACCTTTGGGGTAAAATACAAACTCTTTACTGTTATGATGAACACAAGTATTCCAGAAATGTATATATGGTTGATTCTAAGTTGCTCTGTTCACTCAAAGTCCTCACTATCATGAACGATTAATTATGGAAACATAAACGTGGGTATATTGAATAGTACTATTGGGGTAGGCACCCCCATCCGTGTTGGTCATACCAACTGGATACGGATGCATTATGTCTGGAAAGCTTAGGGTACCCTGAACAAGGTACCTACTCTGGAGGCAAATAAACACACACTTGTCTAGTTTCGGTTCATGAGCTTAGAACTTGATATATACAGTATCTACTCTTATATTCTATTTGATCCATTGTGTGATCAAATAGTTACTTTAAATTTTGTGGTTCATACTCTATATTTTAATTAAAACATATGATACTCTTTACTGATATTGTATCATAACTATTTGACATTGCGGTAAGGCAATGGTCACACTGAACTCTGGCATTTTGTGAAACTATATTTTCTATATGAAAAACTTATGGAACTCACCAACTTTATGTTGACGTATTTTAGCATGTATTCTCAGTAACTAGACGATACTCTATACATGGGACATTTTTCCGCTGCATACAACATACTGGACCATGGCCTACCCTCAGACTCTAGTAAAGACAAGTCAATTTGCTAAAGTCTCTGTCTACTGTTTAATATTGTTTAATATTAAATAAATGTTTTCAAGAATAATATCTTTCATAAATTGTAATATAAATTTGTGAACAATGTTTTTATATAAAACGACAACGTTTTGTGTCGTTCAGTATATCTTGTGTTGTGAATCCATGTACGTCATACCCCGTTTAGGGCGGGTGTGACAGGCACCGTGTTCATACTATAATACTCACCTTTGTGCCAACGCATTACATGGATCCATATAAGCAAATGATTACAATCTCAATAAACAATATCAATGCTCCACATGAGCTATGTCCCACATGGACTATGGCCACTACTTAGGCCCGTAATCAAAGACGGACTTACGTATACCTTTCAAACGACAGGTTACACGACTCCTACGGATTTACGGATTGAAAGTTATAAGCATTTTAAAATGACACATTTTCCATGAAAGTTGTTGATCCAAATCCGAGTTTGCACAAAAACACTCTTAAATCAACTCAAACAAGTTCATGACACTTCCATTTGATAACCTTAACTTAATATACATACTAGGGGATGTTTTCAACATGATTTTAACATCAAGTAGTATAGTATTATTATACCAAAACTCATCTCATTTCAATCACTAATCAAGTTTCTATAACATGCATGTAATTCTTCTTCTTTTTATATATGATGACTACCAATAATATATGAAGATACTCTAAGATTGTAATTCAATTTTCTAATTACTTTCATTATCTATTCTAAAAAAACCCCCCAATTTTCATAAACTATGAACCCTAAAAAAAAGAGAATAAAAAAAAAGAAGATATACCTTTAATAGTGATGTTGAACAATTAATTTATCAGCATGCAACCTAAAATCATCTTCTCCTTCTTCCATTTTTCTTCTAATTTTTGGCCAAAACACCTTTCCGTTGATAAGGATGATTTCTAGTATGTGGGTTTTACTTTTAGTGTGTGAAAAATTGATATGAAATGGATGATTGATTCTTGTAAATGTGTTATAACCAGATTTGCAACTTAAGTCCCTCAAATTTGACCAACTGTTACTTTTAACCCATTCCATGAGTTTCATATTTAAACATGTCCATTTTACATTTACAAAGTTCACCCTTTTCTTAACAAGATAACTCTAACTAATATAATATATATATTTATAAAAGCTTAGGGAAAGCATCTTATTAAATGTAATAATAAGGGTTAATTTTCTTTTACCTTTAAATAATTGGGGTGTTACAATTCTCCCCACTTAGATCACGTCCTCGTGATCCTTCTTAATCATTGCTCTCGTTCACTAAGGATGCAACTCTTATTTTCTTTATCCTTGACTCAATTGTCTTAGGGGTTCACTAAGCTTTAATTCATTTCTTAGTTCATTAAAACTATTTCCATTATCTTATGTCATAACGTCCATTATATGATTCGATATTACGTTTCTTATATATTTTCTCGATTAATTTATCATCCAGGTGATTAACTATATATAATTTGGTGATTGCCTTTTCTTGCTTCTTATATAACCGAGTAAGACCCTTAATTTATTTCATTAATATTTAACCAATCAATCTCCTAACAATGATCACAACTTTTAGCCTTACTTTCACATATCCTATTATTAACTCATTCATATAAATTTTATTGGTTTGTACCCATCGAACTTAAGAGCCGAATCCTATAGTAATCTATTGTACATTATCATAATGTAATCATTTATCCCTTTCTCCCTTTTTGTTATTTCACTAATCTAAGGGTTTAATATAAATATTGTAAACATATCTCTACTTATTTCTTTTCATGAACTAAATCGCATTTTACCATCTACTACCCTTTATTCCATTTCAATCATTTTCATGATATGCCAGTTTCATTAATCACACATTTCATTTTTTTTTTATCTATGATCTATAATCTATAAGACTTAAATCTCTTATCTCTTGAGATATACTTTTCAGTTCCTACTTTAGTTTTCAATTTAAAACTCCTAGTTATCTTTAAGATCGATTAATTCTTAATATTGTACTCACTATAGTTGTATTCTCATAATCTCCTCATATATTTATTAGTTCCCCATCATGACATTGTATATAACATAAATCAATACTTCACCATCTTATAATACTATTATTTGTCATCACAATTTAATGTATTAAAAATCATTCTTTAATCCTTAGATATTTATAATTTGTCCTTCGTATTCTAGTTAACAAGTTCACCTTTAAATCCTCTTATTTTAAAATTTGATATGTATATCTAGTTTCCATTTACAACCATCAACCATTAATTCTACTACGTCTCTTGTTCATCATTCTTCTCATTCTTGTACTACGTTTTCTAATCTCCTTTTTCATATTAATTTAACTTCCTCCCTCACTTAGGTAACATCTCATTACTTAATATATTTCACTTAACAATTATGTTTTGTAATCAATAGTTATCGTAAAGTGAACCTCACTTTATACTTGTATATTATATATATTCATATAATTATAAATCATTCTCACTCTTACCATTTATACGATTTTACTTGTTGTAACTTGTACTCATCATTTGCTTCGTAATTGTTTGTACTACCAAAATTTAATACTTCTTATATTCATTTACGAATATAAAGTTTCAACTAACACATTTTCTAATTAATTAATTCGGTCTATTATTTAGAATTTTTTTTTTCAACACATTTTCTAATTAATTAATTTGGTCTATCGTTTGGAATTTCTTAGAACATATGCCTTTACGATCTTATAAATAAGGTTTAGAAACTTCTACACTGGTATTTGTCACGTATTGGCTTTACTCAATGTTTAGTGGACTTAACTTTAGCTATTATAATATGCGATCATAATAATGCTGCAGTCATCGTTCTATCAATGCACACCCGCAAAATCTTATTATTCATTCCACTTGTCATATACCATTTGCACTTTATATGGTCACTATATAATGCGGGTTTTTTTTTTTTTTTTGATACTCGACATTTATGTTTCACGGTTTCTCTAATCAGTTTGTTATATATATAATTTACTTAAGTTCTTTCAATTTTTAGCGAATGCATTTTACCAACATTTATCATTTCTTTATCAATTGACACGCTTACAACATATTATCACTTTTATATTTCGTCAATTGTATACTTTGTAATTTCTCTTTAATTACATATAACCTACGTTTAGTGATTCCACAATCTATCATAATCCGTTATCCATAATTATGTTATCATTATATTATCCATTCGTCATTTCATCTTTCACACCTATTTTGATGCGTTTTCTTCACGTTTAATATTACTCATTAAAGTCAGTTCTCGCAACACATTCATCTTTAATCCATTCCCCTTCTATTGTTTCACACTTAACTATTTAGATTTCTTGTTAAGCTTGACATTTATATCTTATACATTTCTTTTATCAACCTTCTTGATCATTTTGCTATTTTTGTTATAACCGATACGAGTCAACATCATATAAATTTTCATTTTCATTTTTTTTTAAATTTCATCATGGTTATAGTTCGGAAATAAAGGGCTTTATTATTATTATTATTATTATTATTATTAATATAATATGTGAGTCCCAAATATAAGATAGTTAACAAGAACCCGACTGGCAAGTACAACTGATCTTGAAGGACAAGTTCAGTTTACGATCCAGATTATGGATAACAAGAAATAAAGACTTAAAGTAAATGCAAGAACAAAATGGCAGAAACTATATAAAGATAATATATATATATATATATATATTCAAGTATGTAGCATTGAGACACGATGTACTTTTTCAATGTATTTGATTTATTGATGTATAAACAAATACAAGATTGTTGCGGAACAAAGATAAACACCCAAGTGTAAATATCTAAACAATCCCGAAATACAAGTGATCTAAATAACTTGGAAATACTCGTAAGTTTACTTAGAGTATATCTCACAAGTTGCAATGCCAAAGTTTCAAGCATTTTGCAAATTGTGAGAAGACTTATATTTATAGGACAAGTCCATGATGACGTGGACTTAAAGTCGTACAAATATGGTTGGGAGCATTTAAGGAATTAAACCTAATTCCTTACATGCTAACTTTTGAGGTAAAGTATAAAAGTCAGTTGATGTGACTTGTCATACTTTATTCCCAACCTTTTACTTTAACCTTGTACTTTTATTAATAGATAAATCTATTAACCAGGTAAAGGTATGTAAAGTAAAGTCTTCCTCGTAATCTGTGTAAAGTGGTGTAAGTACTTTACACTGAGATGCTTCAGTCTTCGATCAGGTAGAATCAACTTCTGAGCTCCACATCTGAGCTTGATTCTCTTTCTTCAGACTTCAGTCTTTGACTTCATTCTGAATGGTATTCTGATACGTTGATCTGAACTGAAGTGAAGCTTCAGTGAACTAATTCTGAACGACTTCAGAATTCTGTACAAGTTCAGTTCACTGAACTTCAACTATTTCTGGACAAATTATACTTGGTCGATTTTCGACCTAACAGATTCCCCTATTTGTTCTGAAATAGTGCATGCATTTCAGACTTCTATCTATACATGTTTGTAAGTCTGAAATACAAGTTTTTGTTTAAGTTGTAAAATTTTCTAAGGACATCTTATAGATCATTGATGCCTCAGAATTTTCTTGTTGTTTTTCTAACTTAAACTTACCATCTACTTATCGATTACAATTTGCAACATATATATACAAACTTGAAATGTTTGTTACAAATGTACAATAAAATACAAGTAAATGATATTCTGAAAAAGGAATCTACTTCTTGGCAGGCTTTGAACCAGAAGGTGCTTCAGTAGCTTTCCTTTTCAGTGGGGAGAATTCCTTTGATCCAAACAATCTGCACTCAATCTCTACTTTGGCTTGCATCTTTTGTTGTATTCTGGACAACCATGCACCACTTAGAGCAGACTTTGGTTTTGCTTTTAGAATCTGAATCATCTCCCTATGTTCAGTAATCCCAAACTCGTGAACTGAAACCTGAGTATATTCCTCAGCTGCCCTTCCTTCTCTTTTTATAACCAAGTCAAAAAGCTTCAATCCATCAGCCTTCGTAACTTCAATATCAACTATCTTGGCTGAATGAGATCGATGCTTCATGTAATGCTCATACTGATCCTTCTCAAGCTTTCTTTGGATTTCAGCAGCATCTTCAGAAATTGGTTTGAATGAGGAGAGGTCAGCATCTCGGATATTCTTTCTTGAAGTCCTTGGTCCAGTCACTTTGGGCTTAATGGGTGGTCTAGACAACTCTTTCTCCACTTTCAGAACTCCAGCCAGAATTTCTTTCTTTTTAATTTCCATCTCTTTTTCTCTATTCTTCACCAAGTCCTCAATGGACATCTTGAATGTGAGATGGTCCAGCTTTTGTTCTATGGGAGAGTATTTCACCCCATACTCATATTCAGCATTCTGCACTCTTGGGTCTTCTTTAATTTTCAGATATCTTTCCAAAGGAAGACTAAGAGATGCAGCATTAACAAGATCAAGGGTTCCCATTTTCAAGTGTTGATCCCTTTCTCTTTCTTTGTTTTCCCTCCATATGATGAATTGATTGGAGACTTGCTTTTGCAGAGCCTTCAATTTCTCACTATCAGCATCAAGATCATGCAAGGGAAAACCATGTTCATCCACATTTTCACCAACCACAAGTCCAGAACCTTTTGAACCTTTGGACTTGGGTTCTTCAACCATCTGGGCCTTGCCCTTATCCTTCTTTGCAGGTTCTGCCTGCTTAACTGGTTGTTCCCCCTGAACTGAAGTACTACCAGATTGTACTTCAGCTTGCTTCTTGGTTGCTTCTATTAATTCTTGAGTGCTTGCAAGCAGACCAATTGGCATATCTTTTCCCCCTTTGGGAATCGCTGAAGGCATTTTAGCATATAATTCAATTGCAGCTTTAACTGCCTTCAGGGGTTCCCAACTTTGTTGTTCCAGACAATCACAAATACCCTTAGCCATAGTAGAGAACTGAGCCCTTAATCTGAAGGAAGAATTAAGGTTCAGTGCCTCTTGATCTTTCAAATCTTTCAGCATCTTGCGATCCTCTTCAGTAAATGAAGCAGGGGGAGGAGGAGCAACAACTTGTTCTTTCTTAAGGAGAGTCAGAATTTCACCCAACTGTTTTGACTGGTTCTGAACTGAAGTATCAAGGGTTGAAATTGAGGTATGAATTTCTTCAACTACCTTATCAACCTTCTTGTTTGTTGCCTTATCAGCTTCATCAACCATCATTCTGATCTTCTGCTCAACCTTTTCAGAAACTGAAGCAGAAATCTGAGCAATCCAATCCTGGGAGAGCTCAGCCTTCAGTTTATCAACCAATCCAATACTAACAGAAGCCCCAAGTTCTTTTTCATTAACACTTGGCTTCTGTACCAACTCATTCACTTCCTTCCCGACTGCCATAACCTCTTGTTTGATCATCTCAACACCAGATGTCAAGTTCGCAACAACTGAAGCTTGCACATCTTTCTTGGCCAGTCTGAAGGCTTCCCTGATTGCTGCACAGATGTTATTGCAAGCAAACACCAATTCATTCAGCTTCCCAGCCACCAATCCCTCATTTCCAGCAACTTTGGTCAACTCAGTTCCAAGAAAAACCTGAGCACCTTTCATATCAGCCAGGGACTTAGTGTTGGCAGTTAGAGATTTGGTTAAGCCCTCAACCTGAACAAGAAGGTTTTGGACTTCGGCATTTGATTTCTCTAATTGTGCTTCCACACTCAAAGGAGGAGGTGGTTGTGTAGAAGCAGAAGCAATGAAGGGAAGTGTTCTAAGGCCAGCCAGAGTCTTTTCCAATTGAACTTCAGTTGGACTCTCAGATTCAGTTTCAGAGTCCAACTCCTTTTGCTCTGGCTCATCAAAAATCCTTGGCCTTGGAACATCATGAATTTGAGGGTGTAAGTGTTGTAGTTGTGGTTGAAAAGTGGGTGAGGTAACATAGGCAGGTGTTGAGCCTGGTGGAAAGTATGGATGTTCATGAGACATTGGCGGTGGGCGATATGGTTGTTCAACATTTAAATTTTGGATTTCTGGGGGAGGAGGGACGTTTGTGAGATCAAGGGATGGCTCAGAATCAGAAGACTGATTCTCCCTTAATAAGTTCTCATCAAACTCAAAATCAGCAAAGGAATCAAGATTCCCTTGAGGTGGCTCATCTTCATCCCAGAGGTCAGTCAAAACTGCAGTCTGATCAGATATGCACAGGTTCAGACCACTGGTGCCTGAACCTGCTTCTGGTTCAACAACTGCTGCTGCAGATGCATCGTCACCAGATTGATTTTGTGTTGGCTCAACCAAAGTATCATCGCCAGCGATAGCAGACACAGGGGTTGCCTCAGTGATCCTCGTGCTATCATCAAGAATCACATCATGGGCCGTAGAGTGTGAAACTTCAGTTTCTAAGGGTGTCACCTCAGAAACATCATCAGTTTGTGCTGCAGAGGAGTGTAAGATTGGTGAAGTTACAGGGGGTGCACGTGCAGACACAGACTCTAATGTGAGTTGGGCGGACTCACTTATATTTTCTTCACCATCCCCTCCTAAAGAAGTTTTGGGGATGGCTGCTTGTGGGTTTCCCATTTGACCTTCTTCTGGTTCTTGTTGGGAAGAACCAGAAGGGTTAGCTTCGGTACTAATGTCCTTGGGCTGTGAGGACTTCTTAAGTTTACGACGTTTTAATAAGCCCTTTGGTGATCCTGAGGGATCTTTTGGGAGATCCTCAGGTTGGTCATCGGATGGGGGAGGTGGCTGGGTAGAAGAAGTTGTTTAAGGTTTGAACAACTTCAATAATTTGCCACTAGGTGCACCAATGGGTCTCGCATTCTTTTGCGACCCGCTCGGTGACCTTTCTGAGCCAGCCGGTCGTGCTGTTTCAGTTTTATTAATTACCTGAAGCATTGCAGCTGAGAGTTCAGGTTCAGGGTCAGAAGTTGAAGCCTTTGATATATCCCTGCAGAACTCTGTGGCTGAAGTCTCAGGTCCCCCTTCAGAATATGCATCGCCCAGAATTTGCATGAAGCAGATGCTCAGAAATCTTGGAAAAGAGATATGCAGACTTCTTTTTCCTTTTAACTTTACCAACAACTGAGAGAAGAGAATCTCAGCGAAGTCTGCCTCAATTCCATGCCACATATAGTAGCCCATTTCAACTTGTGGCAGGGAAATTTGGTCTAAACCACCATAATTTCCCCCAAGGCACTCGACAATCTGTGTCCAGAAATACCTCCAGCAGTTTCCAAATCCAGACAAAAATATATGCCCAGAGGTTTTCAGATTGCCTTCTTCATCGATCATATTATCATGACCCATGTCTCTCAGAACCTCCCTGAAATTGATACCTTTCAGTCTTTTTGCATAGACTGATGGAGATCTGAGATAGTTCAATTGAAGGGCCTCCCGGAACCCATCAAGAGAAATGACACACCGCTTTGTGCCTTCTTTTAATGTGAAAGCAATGGACTTTTCATCCTTGCTTATCTCAGCGGTGTACCAGAATTCAAGTAAGTATCGATGATACAATACTTGAGGATCAGCAGTCAATGCATAATGGAGAGGACACTCTTCTAAGTATTTATTTATCCTCCCCATGAGTGTTTTGGATTTTGCATTTAGAGGTGCCACAAAATTGTTCATATTGAACCTTAGGGTTGTTGGCACAAACCCCTTCGGCCATTGTGAACTGGGCTTGACTGCTGGAGATGGAGGGTTGTATTCGAATGTGATAAGAGATTTGGCTTGAGATTGTTTAGCCATAATTTCTACAAGGGAAAAACTGAAAATGAAGAATGAATTTAGGGTTTTGGAATTTGGAAGAAGAAAAGATGAGAGAGAATGAATGATTGGGAGTAAATGAAAACTGAAGTAAATGAAGGAATTGTTTTGGGAAAAGTATTTATATTTATGATGGAATACAAAGGATTTTCCAAAATAAATAAAAGAAAAATAATTTTGAAATTCAAACCCCAATGAAAACAATTTTGATCGGGTTTGAAGTCCGAAAATAATTTTGGGTATACGTCCGCATTTAATGCAACGACGGTTAGACCCCACTTTTCGAAAAACTTTTCAACATTCTTAATGTAAAAGTGATCATTACTTTTCATTTACGGCGCCACTTGTGTGCCACGTAAGCAAGAAGGTATCTTTATTTAAACGTTATGCAGTAACCTTCACGTGTACACACAACGACCAAGTATCCAAAAGACATTATAAAGGACTGACTTATCTCAGAATTTATACATAAAATCTGAGCATGGTCAGAACTATTGGATCTGAACCATCTCAGTTCACACAAACTTTCTGAAGTCATTTCAGAAATTCTGAGTCATTTCAGACAAAATATTTTTCAGAAAGCAAAGTTCCCCCTTAGAGAAAAATTCTTTTAAACAAAAATATTTGACACTTCCCCCTGAGGTAATGCTATACAGGATTTAGCATACCTAACTCACTGATGAGATGTTTAAATGTTTTGACATCCAAGGGTTTTGTAAAAACATCAGCGAGTTGTTTATCAGTGGGAATGAAATGAAGTTCAATATCACCTTTAATAATGTGATCTCTAATGAAATGATACCTGAGGTCGATATGCTTGGTTTTGGAGTGCATAACAGGATTGTGAGAGATTGCAATGGCACTGGTGTTATCACAAAAGATTGGAGTTTTTGTGTACTTAACACCATAATCAGTTAGTTGGTTCTTCATCCACAGAATCTGAGCGCAGCAACTGGCTGCAGAAATATATTCAGCTTCAGCTGTGGAGAGTGACACTGCAGTTTGCTTCTTGCTTGTCCAACTAACCAATTTGCCACCTAGGAAATGACAACCACCTGTGGTACTTTTCCTATCTATTTTACAACCTGCATGATCAGAATCTGAATAACCCATTAGATCTAGACTTGAGCCTTTGGGATACCAAAGACCCAGTCTGGGGACACCTTTAAGGTATCTGAAGATCCTTTTCACAGCATTTGCATGTGCTTCTCTGGGATCAGACTGAAATCTTGCACAAAGGCATGTTGCAAACATTATGTCAGGTCTACTTGCAGTTAAGTACATGAGGGATCCCACCATACCACGATATTTTGTGGGATCCACTTGTTTTCCATTGGGATCTGAGTCCAAATTTAATGGTGCAGAAATAGGAGTATCTTTTGATGAGACTGAATCAAATTGATATTTCTTTAATAAATCTCTGACATATTTTTCTTGATTTATAAAAATACCATCACTGGTTTGTTTCACTTGAAGACCCAGAAAATATGTCAGTTCACCCATCATACTCATTTCATACTCAGAAGACATTATTTCAGAAAACTGTTTACACATTTTGTTGTTTGTAGACCCAAACACAATATCATCAACATAGATTTGTACAAGTAAGATATCACTTTTATCATGCAATATGAATAAAGTGTTATCAATTGTACCCCTTTTAAAACCATTTTTCAGAAGATGTTTAGTAAGAGTATCATACTAGGCTCTAGGTGCTTGTCTCAGACCATATAAAGCTTTGTTCAGTCTGTACACCCAATGAGGCTTTTCTTCATTTATGAACCCTGGTGGCTGATGTACATACACAACTTCTTCTAATTCACCATTCAGAAATGCACTTTTGACATCCATCTGATAGACTTTGAACTCATGATGAGCTGCAAAAGCTAAGAAATTCTGATAGCTTCTAGTCTAGCAACTGGTGCAAAAGTTTCATCAAAGTCTACTCCTTCTTCTTGAGAGTAACCCTTTGCAACAAGTCTTGCCTTGTTTCGAATCACATGGCCATCTTCGTCCATCTTGTTTCTGAAGACCCATCTTGTCCCAATTGGTTCTTTCTTCAGATTACTGGGACAAGGAACAAGTTCCCAAACATCGTTCCTTTTAAACTGATTAAGCTCATCTTGCATGGCTTCAATCCAGCTTGGGTCATTCATAGCCTCGTCAATCTTCTTCGGTTCTATCAGTGATAAGAAGCTGACATTTAAGCATTGATCGCTTGTGGCTCTTCTGGTCTGAACCCCACTAGTGGAATCTCCAATGATTTGATCGATTGGATGTGCCTTAGTCCACTTAGTGTAATGACCAGGATGTACAATGATATCAGTGCAAGAACTCCTCTGAATTACTTCAGGAGGAGGTTCAGAAAAGACTATTTCAGTCTCATCATCTTCCTCCTGCAGCTCATGACTTGCATCATGAAACTCTTCAGATTGGGGTATTTCAGTGGAGGCTGATATCTGAGGTGAAGCAGCACGCACATCAGATCCAATAGTCAGTTCAGAAGGTAGTTTAAAACTGACTGAGGGATAGAATGGAATGTTGCTTTTCTGAATTTTAGCTGGTTCTGAACTAAGATGTTCAGAAACTGGTTCAGGTGACTGATCAGATTGGACAACAGGATCAGAATCACCAAAACTGATTGGATTTTCTGAGGGTGGTACAGGAGTTGGTTTATTGAAGATTGCAAAATTGGATTCATCAAAGGTAACATGAATTGACTCATCAACCTTGTCAAGTCTTTTATTATAGACTCTAAAGGCTTTGCGAATTGATGAATATCCTAAAAAGTACCCTTCATCAGCTTTTGCATCAAACTTACCAAGCTGATTGGAATCATTCAGAATGTATACCGGACATCCAAAGACATGGAAATATCCAATATTGGGCTTTCTATTTCTGAGTACTTCATAGGCAGTCTTCTTGTGTCTTTTTACATACACAGATCTGTTCTGAGTGTAACAAGCAGTTGCAACAGCTTCAGCCCAGAAATTCTTAGGAAGACCAGATTCATTAAGCATACTTCTAGCAGCTTCAATCAGTGTTCTATTCTTTCTTTCTACAACACCATTCTGCTCTGGTGTGTGAGCTGAAGAGAAGTTCTGAGATATGCCAGTTTCAGTGCAGAAGGACTCCAGAGTGGCATTTCTGAATTCAGTGCCATTGTCACTTATGAGCTGACAAACTTTTCGCTTATGCTTGAGTTCAATTTGTTTGATGAGAGCAATGATTTCAGCAGCAGCTTCACTCTTGGATCTGAGGAAAATCACCCAACAGTATCTTGAATATTCATCGACGACTTGATGTGCTAAATCGAGTTTAAAAATTAAAACTAGAAATACCTTGAAACTCACTACTACACACTATCGGGCAGTGGACCCGATCGTATGCAATATAGTTAAAAAGTAAGTCCAGGTTCGTTCACGGGGATTGGTTTGAATCAATTGTCTAATAAAGTAGTTTGGAAAACAGGGTGGAACGCTTTGAATCACACTTTGACAATTAAATTAAAGTAAATTTAAAACACAAAACACTTGAAAGTAAAGAAAAGCTTCAAACAATAATAGTAAAGATCATCCACCTTTACTTCGCTAGACTTCAAACATGATTGCATTCAATTAAGACCAAATTCATTAAGAGTTGACAAGATAATCGTGAAAGGATAAAATGCTCGCGTGGTACCACCAACCGCTCGCAAATCACCCAAACACCTAAGTTGCTAGTTTAATTACCCAAGCCGGTACCACCAATGCCTAGACAACCTTACCAACAATTAGTTTGCATGACTATCAAATTACCAATTGTGCCTATGTGAAAATAACGTGGTACCACCAACCGTTACAAAACACGTTGACAAAATGATTCCTTTTATTAAAATGACATTCACTATCATACCATGAACTAGTGATAATTGCTCATAGACAAGCAACCGTTTGAAAATCACATATGTATTCAACTAGTACCACTAACGAAGAACACACATGCCACCAATATCATAATAATATAAATAAAGGAATTAAATCATCAAGATCTCGACACAACGATAATTGAAATCAACTCTTTGAATTAAAACATATAGCAATCACATCATTCGTCTAGTTTCATCAAGGTGGATGATTAAAAGATTAGCCACTCATGATTAAATTGAAATAACAATCAAAATAAAGGAAGAACATGATGTACCAATCGTTTGAGAAATAGAAATTGCGAGACAATAAATAGATACGATCTAAGTGGGTGCACGTGAATCTTCAATGAATCGGAAGATGATGAAGTCTTGATTTGATCCTTGAAGGTGTTCCTTGAAGTGCAGCTCTTAGAAAGAAAACTTGATGATTTGGGAATTAGGTTTTGTTTTCTATTTATACCCCCTTCCATCAGATGCAAAAGCTGCCCAAAACCTTTCAGCCCCGCACTCTCACTGCGGCGCAGTGGGCGAGTGATGCCCCCACTGCGGCGCAGTGCTTATACACTGCCTTTGGTGCTCGTTTGTCAAGGCTGACTGCGGCGCAGTGGGCACACGCACATCCCACTGCGGCGCAGTGTAATATTACTGGTTGAATCTCCTTTTTCCACTAGCTGACTGCGGCGCAGTGGGCCTTGATCACCCCCACTGCGGCGCAGTATAATATTACTGGACTCGATGCTCTTTTCCTTGAGATGACTGCGGCGCAGTGGGTACATGCATTCCCCACTGCGGCGCAGTCCAATCATGCTGGTCCGAATAACACTTTTTTCACTATGAACAACTCTCGGACGCACAAATCAACATCTTGGCCAAAGAAACATCCGAACTTGCAACAAATGAGCGCGTAACCTGTTTAGAGCCTGAAACACTAACAAACAACATAAACGCGCCAAATGCACACAAAATCGACTTAAAACGCTTAATAAAATGGCCAATAATGATGTGGGCGATGGGTATAAATTGGTCACATCAAATCCCCCACACTTGAGCATTGCTTGTCCTCAAGCAAATCCAACATTTAAAGAAAAAGTAATCCTTGGCAATGAAGCTAAATAAACAATCACGAGTATCAAAAAGAAGCAACACCAAGTATGTCAATGACAAAAAGTTGGGTGAAGCAGTTTTAATCTTAAATGAAAACTCGAAATGTTTGACAATATCTGAACAATCCACAAGCCTCAATAACACGACTAAGCACAAGTGAAACAAATGAACCTATCAATATCATTCTACTCCAACGAACTTACTTTTGGGGTTGAATATATCAAGAATCACTCATAGCACAGTCGTGATGCATATCTTACCATAGGCTTGAACAAGGATCATAGCTCCACCGACATGGCGTAAGCACCAAGTACATCATCAAAATAGGCATATAAGATGGTTGTATAGTTAGGCTAAGGTATATGTAATGGATATTTACAATGAGTAAGGGAGTGAAGGTTAGAAATGAAAGGAAACAATCATAAGTATAAGGTATGTATGAAATATGTACAAAACAGTCTAATCAAAACCCGTACCATTGATTGCCAACAACCCATAAATTGCTATTCCGCTAAGACACCTCAAAAATACCAAGCAAACTCGACACCATTGTGGTGTATCAACTTCAAACAACTTAAAATCAACCAAGCTCTCCATTCTTAACGATACAACACAACTCTAGACATATAAAAATGAGAAGTACCCACTAGTAGCCCAAGTTCTTTTTTTTTTTTTTTTTTTTAATTGAATTTTTCACTTTTCTCTTTTTTCTATTATTGAACCACTTTTACTCTACTAGTAGGCACCCTCTTACAATGATGATCATGTCTAAACACTTACTTCCTTTTGAACAATCCAACACATTCCCATAGACCAACAATATTCCACCGACACCCCATTGAAGCTCTCCCAAACCGTCCAAACAAACCAATGACAATCAATGGCCCCCCAGATTAGACTATCGGTATAGTAAGGTATAATTAGGTAAAGTTTACATAAATGAGTGGATATATACAATGGAAAAGGCTAAGTTAAAAGGATGTATAAGAAAGGTTTACAAAGAAAGGAAGGATGTATATGTAAGTGAGTATAAGTATAGTAAGGGTATGAATATACAAAAGGAAAAGTGAAAATAAAGAAAGAAAGAAAAGTATGGGTCAAACCTATATGCCAATTCGTCATCCGATGTACTTTTAATCACAAAAGTGATCTCACTGCGGTCTCGTCACGATCACAAGGCCAAGTTCTAGCTCAACACATCACCGGCACACTCAAATCAAAGAAAAGAACCCGAAAATGGAATAAATTAACCTCAAATTCGCACATCTTAGTGCAGAGTTCGAAATGGAACCCTTACTCCCGAATAAATCCAAGAGCCTAAGAGAGGGACAAATTACAAGGTAATCAAACCAAAACCGTAAACACCTAGCACATCTATATATGAACAATGAATCTCACAACTTTAGGTGTTTGGGAAATTTGAGTATGCAAGTAATGTTATCAATCCACAAGGATAAGCCCAATAACCGTTCAGAACACATTTCGCCGGTTAAAATTTTACCAAGGAAAAATTTGTAGTAAAATTGCACATTAAATTATTATGAATTAAGTGACAAAAGCAATTTACCACAAGGACAAGCTCAACACAAGTATCAAAACCATATCAACTTCTATCATCCCGCCAAATTGAAACAACCAATTCTCAAACATGCACATCATAGTTCAAAGTTCAAAATAGAACCCTTACTCTTAGATAAAAACCCAAAAGCCTACGAGAGGGACACATCCACAAGAACGGCTAAAATCTCAATGGCAAAACAACAACAGAGATAAACCCGGTAGCTTAAACCTATTTGCCACCCCCCCACACTTAAGATGGACAATGCCCTCAATGTCCATATTCGGTCAAACAAAGGTAAATAGGGGTAAGCAACATAGAAAAATCAGAACACATACCGGAGTAAGGACACATCCCGTTTTGAAACAAGTTAGTCGACCCCGTGTCACAAATTGCGCTTCCGAAAAAGGAAGAACAATTTGCTTGGCGGGAGAAACAAGTTGTACCAAAACGGAAAGTGCGAGAGTTGTGTGTGCAATAAACATAGCAATGACAAATATAGCGGCGCTGAACTTACTGCCAGCATATGCACACCATCACACAATCACAATTTGATGCCACAGAGTAAAGATGAGAAGAGAATCCAATGGGTTTTCCCCCCACACTTGTGTTGCACAATAGCCATCAAATTGAATAGTCCTGTCACTTGCACCACAAACAAACCACATTTCTAAGCATATCAAAGTAACTACTGTTTTATGCAGAAAAATAAAAACCTAAAAGAAAGAAAACAAACGAAAGTACAATGTCTCATCACCCCGTAGGGTGGATATCAGAAAATAGAGAACAGAAAATAAGACACAATGTATAAAGTACAGTCATCCTGAATACCAATCATCATAAATCATAAAATGATTCCATCCCACGGAACCGGATGGGAACCATAATCATCATCACTGCGACTGTCCATGATAGCCATGGGGAAGACCAGATGTATCAAAAAGATCGGTGATCCAATTGCGGTCTCCTTCTTGACCCGAACCAGAGGCGCCAACATCTCCTCCAAACGGTCCACCGCCAAAGCCTGAGCCAGAACCTGCAACAAAACCAGGAACAAAAGAAGATGAACCACCAACAAATCCCCCAGAACCACCAGCATCTCCACCTGCTTGACTAGCGGCACCTGTCCATGGTCTCCAATCTGCACTAGTACCTGCATCAAAAGAAGATCTACCGCCAAAAGAACCAAACTGCACAGGACCACGAGGAGATCCTCCTAGATCATGTGGGAAGAAAGAACCGCCTCCCTGACGATATGTCGGAACATGAATAGGTGGTGGTGAAAAATCAGGAATAGGAGTATCTGGAACGAACGGCTGCCCATGGTACTGAGCATCCCACATAGGCTGATAATAATCTAGGGTATAGTTGGTGCGGGCCTGCTGCGATCCCATCCAAGTCATATCCTGATCCATCCTCCTTTGATAATCATCAAATGCCCTACCACTAGCCTGCTGCCCATCCAAAATCTGTTGCAGCAGGGACCCTATATCAGTCAAATCAATACTTGGACGGCCCTGCCTCCTCTGAGGCTCCTGAGGAGCATCCCCCATCTCCTCATCATCAGAATCCTCCACCTCTGGAGGCGGTGCAGCGATAACACCTATATCATCCAACAACCTCGCTTGCTCATTCTTCTTTGGCTTCTTCACTATCTTGGCTATTATCAACTCCTTCTCAGTTAAATGCTCCTGTCTCACCTGCAAAGACAATCCCTCATGACATATATCAGAATAAAAAACTCCCATCCTCTTGTAAAGACGGGTGATAAACTGCCCAAGCACCAACTTTGAATCCGAGTGATTCACCATCCTATCCAGAACAACCATCGGGGCCAAAGCAAACCTCCTCGGTGCCCCCTCAGAAAACAACTTAACCAACCATAAATCGAGCTGGTACGCCTTGTCCCAATGGGTGGACCTTTGTACCAGAAACGTGACAATCATCCGGTGCAACATCCTCAGCTTGACACTTCTAATCTTAGACACACTACCAGAGCCACCAGAAGGCCAATCGTGTCCCCCCGAAATACGAGTCCAATACTGAGATATCGACTCTCCATCTCCCAAATCCTGTTTCACATACAAACCCTTCCTCAACAAAGCCCTAAAATCCTGACTATCTAACTGCTCCCTCGTATACATACCACAATAAAAACCAAATTCAGGAATAGATAACTTCCTAGGCTGTCCCCCGCAGAAAAATGTAACAATCCTCTCCTCAAAAATATCCTTCACTTTATGCAACTCCTTAGTCAATTTTAATGAAGAATAAAACTCAAGACAAAGTTCACGAAAAACTGGTTCCCGATTATTGAAAATATTGTGCCACATATCACTACTAACAACCTGGTCACCGATTTGAACCTCAATACAAAACCACCTACGGATATCCTTCTGTATCCCATAATTTCTAGCAAAAATCGGATCAAGATATTTGGGAGGGCATACTACCTGACGATGAAGAGCATAGAGATTATTCAAGAAGTTGTTCTTATGGGGTTGCCTAGCCCCATTGAACTCTAACCATGCGTGAGACTCGTTCATATCGTACTCTCCAAACCTTAAATCAGGCACTTCTGGCTCTTGCCTAGCTCTCTTGGCGGGGGTACTTGCGGTCCCGCTCCCTTGTCCAACCTCCATTCGTCTTCTCTGGTCTGCGGTCTGCAAACACAACCATTAAAACAAACAAACTTGAGACATAAGGAATGCAAAACTGAAATCTCAATAATCTTCAATCACAATTGCTGAACAGAACAATCCCACTGCGGCGCAGTGAGACTGGGTGGTCCTCACTGCGGCGCAGTGAGGCAATAGTCACGTGCAGGTCAGAAGCCAGCCACTGCGGCGCAGTGGCTAACACACAATACCACTGCGGCGCAGTGGCCTAAAAATCTGGGCAAGATGGATGGTGTTCTTCACAATTTCCAGCAAAGGTGGTATATTCATACCATCAATCAACTTTATTTCAACTATTTACAAACACCTAGGCTATCATTAACCTCCCCCTACACTTGTTCATCAAAAAGCCCCATTTTTTTTTCAAAACCCTAGCTTTAATTTTATCTCAACATCGGATGAACAAGTGTTAGAATCGAAAAATTAAACACCACATAAGCCTCAATATCACAAAACTAACAAAACCCACTAATTAATTTGAAAATTAAAACCCTAAAAATTAAAAAATTAAAATTAAAGAAATAAAAAGAAAAACTAGTCAAGAAATCTTACCTCTTTTCCCATGATGATGATAGAATACTGGTAATGCAGGAGAAAAAGAAGAAGAAAATGCAAGAATGATGGTGAAATAAGGAAGGAAATCAGAGCCTAGGGAAGGGTTTTGGTACTTAGATCGGTTTTGAAAGTAAGAGAGAAAACAAAACTGATAAAAATTTTGAGTGGTAAAAAGTAACCCCTTCTTTTGACTGGCAATAATACATGCTCCTCTGGTTGACCAGTCAAAAGGCCTACTGCGGCGCAGTGGGCATCGGCCTCCCCCACTGCGTCGCAGTGGGGCAATTTTGCTCCCAGATGGCAGAACAAATAGGCTGCGGCGCAGTCACCCAGGCACACCCCCACTGCGGCGCAGTGGGGGAAATTTCACCCCAGGGACAGTGGCTTATGGCTGCGGCGCAGTGGGCTGGTACGCTCCCACTGCGGCGCAGTATGATCTCACTGATCTCGCCCCCCAGTTTTTCCTTAGAAAAAAATTTGACAATGAAAATTTTGAACACTTACCTCAATCCGCTTCACATCAAATTGTACCTGCATTTTTCTTGACAAAACAACATCAAATCTAACTAACAAAAACAAAAATAAAATGCAAGAAAATAACACGGGTTGCCTCCCGAGAAGCGCTTAATTTATTTACGAGTCGTTAGCTAGACTCGACTACCTTTCAAGTTTCCAATTCAAAAACGGGGATCTCCTCGATTATCCCCTCCACTTGTTCTTCTTCCAAGTACAACTTAAGTCTATGGCCATTAACAATGAAAGATCCGTCTCCATTTCTCTTAAACAATTTAATATACCCTGACGGATAAACATGCTTGATAACAAAAGGTCCAATCCACCTAGAAGTTAGCTTAGGTTGCTTGATCTTAAACTTAGACAAAAACAACAAAACTTTAGCCCTAACCTTAAACTCCTTTCTACGGATCCTCTTGTCATGCCAAACCTTGGTTCGCTCCTTGTAAAGCCTAGAATTCTCATATGCACCTAACCGAAGCTCATCAAGCTCATGAAGTTGCAACATTCTAAGTTCACCGGCTTTCATCATATCCAAGTTTAAATTTCTCAAAGCCCAATACGCCTTATGCTCTATCTCAATAGGTAGATGACATGTCTTACCATAGAGCAACCGGTATGGCGTGGTGCCAATCGGCGTCTTATAAGCCGTCCTAAACGCCCACAAGGCGTCATCCAACTTCTTGACCAAACCTTAGGGTTATCTCCCACAGTTTTCTCCAAAATTCTTTTCAAAGCCCTATTGGTGTTTTCTACTTGTCCACTAGTTTGTGGATGATAGGAAGTAGAAAAGTAATGCACAACACCATATCTTTTCATGACCTTAGCTAATTGATGATTTGCAAAGTGGGTTCCTCGGTCACTAATTAAGGCTCTAGGGCAACCAAATCGGCAAAACAATTGTTTAAGGAAATCAATTACTACCCTAGCATCATTCGTGGGCAAAGCCTTGGCTTCGGCCCATTTAGACACGTAGTCAACGGCGACAAGAATATATAACTTATTAGACGGTGGGAATGGTCCCATGAAGTCTATACCCCAAATATCAAAAACCTCACATACCTGAATGCTCTGTTGAGGCATCTCGTCCCGCTTAGTAATGCTTCCTTGTCTCTGACAAATGTCACAAGTCTCCACCAAAGTTTGAGCTTCCTTAAAAATTGTAGGCCAATAGAAACCTGCATCAAACACTTTCTTACCGGTGACTAAAGGACCGTAATGACCTCCAGTTGGACCATAGTGACAAGCATCCAGAATCTCCCTAGTCTCAGCTCCAGCTACACATTTCCTCACCATACCATCTGCACAAACACGAAACAAGTATGGGCTATCCCAAAAATAGTACTTGGCATCCGATATGAGCTTCTTCTTCTGTTGGTGCGTGAAGTCATTTGGTATCTCACCTACAACCAAATAATTAGCAATATCTGCAAACCAAGGTGCATCATCAGAAGTAGAAATAAACATTAAACATTCATCAGGGAAGTGATCATTGATCTCCCCATCACGAAGTTCCTCCCGGTGAGGATCTTCCAAGCGACTCAAATGGTCGGCAGCCAAATTTTCAGCCCCTTTCTTATCCTTAATCTCTATATCAAACTCTTGTAACAACAAGATCCAACGGATAAGCCTGGGTTTAGCATCTTGTTTCGAGAACAAGTACTTAAGGGCTGAATGGTCCGTGAAAACTATGGTCTTACTTAACACCAAATAAGATCTAAACTTATCAAAAGCAAAAACCACGGCAAGCAACTCCTTCTCTGTTGTGGTGTAATTTTGCTGGGCGGGGTTCAAATTTTTGCTAGCAAAGTAAATGGGCTTGAAATGCTTATCAACCCTTTGCCCAAGCACGGCTCCCATAGCAAAATCACTTGCATCACACATCAATTCAAAGGGCAATTCCCAATCCGGCCCGACCATGATAGGAGAATTAGTCAACTTCTCCTTAAGAACCTGAAAAGCACTTAAACAAGAATCATCAAATACAAAAGGGACGTCCTTCTCCAACAAGTGGGTAATAGGACGAGTAATCTTAGAAAAATCTTTAATGAAACGGCGGTAAAAACCGGCATGTCCAAGAAAACTCCTTACCCCTTTCACATTGGAAGGCGGGGGTAGTTTGGCTATCACATCAATCTTAGCCCTATCAACCTCTATCCTGGCCTTAGACACTTTGTGACCTAGCACAATACCCTCGGTCACCATGAAGTGACACTTTTCCCAATTTAAAACAAGGTGTGCCCTCTCACACCGTTCTAACATCTTATCCAAGTTATGCAAGCAAGTACGAAATGAGTCCCCAAAAACCGAGAAATCATCCATGAAAACCTCCATGGAGGTTTCAAGCATGTCCTGAATATAGCTATCATGCACCTTTGGAAGGTGCCAGGGGCATTACATAGACCAAACGGCATTCGCCGATAAGCAAAAGTGCCAAAGGGGCACGTGAAAGTGGTCTTTTCTTGATCCTTTGGATCAATGGGTATTTGAAAGTACCCGGAAAACCCATCAAGAAAACAAAAATACTCATTACCTGCGAGTCTCTCTAACATCTGATCAATAAAAGGCAATGGAAAGTGATCCTTTCGGGTGGCATCATTAAGCTTACGGTAGTCAATACAAACCCGCCAACCCGTAATAGTCCTAGTAGCCAAGAGTTCCCTATTTTCATTCTCAATAACCGTCATACCCCCCTTTTTGGGCACACAATGAACAGGACTAACCCAAGGACTATCAGCAATAGGGAAAATGATCCCTGCATCTAACAACTTAATCACTTCTTTCTTAACCACTTCTTTCATATTAGGATTTAGCCTCCTTTGTCGCTGGACAACGGGCTTAACATCATCGACAAATTCAATCTTGTGCTGACAAAAGTTAGGACTAATACCTGGAATGTCGGTGGTCTTCCAAGCAAAAGCCCGCTTATGGGCTTTAAGCACAGCCAGAAGAAGTCATTTCTCGTCACTCGAGAGTGAGGACGAGATAACCACGGGTAAAGAGGATTTACCTGCCAAGTAAGCATACTCCAAATGGGCAGGCAATGGCTTAAGCTCCAAATCTGTAGGTGGTACATCAACTGAATTAGGTACCCTTGAGCTTCCATCAGCAACAACTCTCAAAGCTCTCATCCACTGGAGGTGTCTCATCCAAGCTAAGTGCCATAACCTCTGCAAACAAATCATCATCAGAAATATCTCCCGATCCTAAATTTGCAATCTCCTCATCTCCAATATCTGTCTCCATCAATTCCTGAAATTCTCGGTCCAAAGCATCATCAATCACATCAATCCTGACAAGACTCATCATTAGGATAACCATAGATTTGTTGATCAGGCGCCTCTAGGGTTATCGAATGTTATACTCCATTAATGCCATCATTTCATTTTGCTGGGGGACAAATAATAAATGCATCCAAGATTCCACACACATCAACGTTTATCACAATAATTCCATAATTCACGGTGTATCCCGA
>CM067174.1:53657923-53720076 GCA_034093135.1 Erigeron breviscapus | reverse complement strand
ACTGGTTACTTATACCAGATTTACTAGCCTTATCAACCAGTTGAGAGGCTTGGGTGTTGAGAAGGATAAGGATATTCTTCTTGAGAAGTTTTGTGATATTCTTCCTTCCAAATGGGAAAACATGGTTCTTGTCTTAAGACAAGGTAAAACCTTGCACAGCCACACTCTTGCATCGCTCTATGGAGCCTTCAGATTCACTGAAGATAATAATGCTGCAAGACTTGTGGCTGAGCAAGATGCCATGAACCATGCCCAGAGTCCCAAGGTTGCTAGTATAACTGAGCGACCTTGTGCTGCTTAATGTCTGCAGAGAGTGTCCAGGTCACACTCAATGAAGGAGATGTTAAACAGTTTCTTGAACTCTGGCCTGACCACTGAAATCAGTGATGGTTGTGAGGAAACTGACGATGATGATCTGGTAGCCATGATTGCTAAAACCTTTAACAGGTTTAAGCATAAATCTAAAAGATTTAATGGCCCAAACAATGCTTCCAGCTCCAGCTCTCTGGATAACCAATCTTACCTGCTATAAGTGTGGAAAGAAAGGTCATTTTATGAAGGAATGTAGATCTAGTCAGTTGAACAACCAAACTGGCCCCTGTCCCTAATTACAATCGGCCTGATGATAGCTATAAAGCTAAATACAAGAAGCTTAAGGCCCAGATTGCCCTTCTGTCCATGGATAAGAAAAAGGATCAGTGCTTGATGGCACAAACTGAGGGAAAATGGGAGTACTCTGATGACTCATCAGTTGATGAAGAAGAGGAAAGGGACATGTGTTTCATGGCCTTGGAAGACCAACAGCAACATGTGGCAAAAGAAGATGTCATCACTAGAAGATGGGTGGACATCATCTTGAAAAAGGTATGTGATTATGATATAGTGATCCACGAATACTAAAACTGGACCTTGCTGAATCATTAAATTGTGATTTAGTGTTTGTGGAAACTGTTAGAGCAGATGGTGAAAGGTATCTGGAAACCATCTTAACTGAACTGAACAATGTCAGACCACAATTAAATGATTTACAAAGTGTCCAGTTGGCTCTCAAGGAGTCAGTTTTGAAAAATGAGGCATTTGAACTTGAAAATCAAAAATTAAAATCTGATTTGGTAAAAGAACAAATGATTATCAAGTCACGGATAAAGGCATCTGGTTATGATTTTTTTTTTTTTTTTTTTTTTTTTTTTTTTTTTTTTTTTTTTGGGTAAAGGCATCTGGAAAGAACTATGATGCATTTTCTAGAACAATTGATGCCCAGAAAAATGCATGGAAATCTGGAGATCTGGAAATGGCAGCTCTCATACCAGATATTCATGCATTGCCTCCAGCTCTTAGGGTTGACACTCCATATGACCAACCTAAGATTATCAAAACTGAACCTGTTGAGACCACCCCTGTTGAGGTTAAAACTGGAGCTGAACAGGCTAAAGCCCCAGTTAAAAAGGTCACTGGTGACAAACCTTTGCCTCAAAAGTCAAAAGAGCCCAAGACTCAAAAGACTTAAACTCCAGCTGAATCAAGGTCCAAGGTTCAGCAGCCTGATGAAAATAATATTTTGTCAAAACTGGAAAGTAAACTCCAACTCTTGTCTCGACAGGTTCAGAGTTGTACTGCCCGGATTAAAAATCTGGAAGGAGGTTCATTACCTCCAGTTTAAAACAAAATATTAAAACCCCTTCAAAACCAAAAAAAAAATGTTCCATCTGGAACAAAATCTGATAAGAAAAAGGGGAATAAGTATCAAATACCAATCGTTTTTACTCATGCACCTGGAGCTGGTGAAAAAGCTCCAGATGCAGCCTCCAGTTCAACACCACAACAATCAACTGAGACTTCTGAAGTGAAGTCCACTGAACCCATCAAGAAAAGATGGGTTCACAAAAATAACTAATGATTTTTGTGGGTGTGCAGGGCGATCGTAAAAAGAATATCTGGTATCTGGAAGCGCAGCTGGGAATGACCGGATGTAAGCCCCTGCTGGAAGAGTTCACTGTCCAAGATGGACCGGCAGTGACGTTTGGTAATGATGAAAATGGAAAGACTGAAGGATATGGTGTAATCAATAATGGACAAGTCCAGTTCACTAGAGTTGCATTTGTGAATGGTTTGAAATATAACCTGATCAGTGTCAGTCAACTTTGTGATGATGGCTTCAGAGTTTTATTCGATATTGCACAAGGCACCATATTTAACACGGATTGGAAAGTGGTGATGGATTGCACCAAGAAAAGGAAATGTGTACATTATGGATATGGAACCTAGCTCCAAAAGAGCATGTTTCTATACCAAGGCTGATGAGGACACAAACTGGCTATGGCATAAGAGGCTATCCCATCTTAATTTCAAAAATATTAACAAGTTGTCTCGCAAACAACTGGTTGATGGGATACCTCAAATTTCTTTCAATAAAGAAAAGCCATGTCCAGGGTGTGAGATGGGCAAGCAGAAAAGAGCCAGTTTCAAAACTAGGCAAAATTTTAGCATCACTGAACCTCTTCACATGCTCATATGGATCTCTTTGGTCCAGTGAATGTTCAAACTAGAGCTGGAAAGAAGTACACTCTAGGGGGAGAGTTCACCATATTCATGAAAACTTTATTCCAAGAAGATGAAATTCATTCAAGAATTAAAACTGAAGAATTGAAAAGTTGAATTTCACTCAAGAATCGAAGATTGAAACATTCTAAACCAAGATTCATACCTTCCGCATTTCAAAAGACAACTCTGATTCATGATTCAACAATTCTTGAAGATTCAAGTCACACACTTGTTCGACTTCATTATTCTCTTTCTTCAAGACTCACACGCATTCATTATTCTCTGTTCTAAAAAGAACATTGAGAATCCTCACATGATTTAACTTCAAGAAGTTCAAGACCAAGACTGAATCAAGTTCTCCAAAGACAAAGAGAAAGCTTTGAAGACTTGTTTCAACACACCAATTGTCTTCACCACCGGGCTCATCAAATTCATTCCTACAAGACAATATAACACGTACTTCATTCATTACAATGTATCACTAAGGGGGAGAATGTTAGAAATCCAAAAATAGTGATAAATTGTAATCTAGATTAGAGGAATTTCTTGTTGTTAAGTCATAGATAAATGATCACTAAGGTTGAGGGGCTAATTGTGACAATTAGCATAATTGTGTAGTTAGACTATAAATAGCCCTCTCATACCTTAGAGATCATAACTTTTGAATAATCCTTTCATTTATATACCTGATAACTTTATACAATACACACAACACTTTCTCTCTAAAACACACACAAACACCAAGAACACACACTCACCAAATCCGCCATTGATGACTTGAATTCGGTGTTATAAATCGTGTTATAACAAGTGGTATCATGAGCTCTTCTAGTCTGAACCCCACTATTTGGATCTCCAACAATCTGTTCAATTGGATGTGCTGCAGTCCATCTAGTGTATTGACTAGGCTGGTGAACTACAATATCAGTGCAAGTCACCTGATGATCCTCTTCAGTTGCAACTGGAGGAGGATCAGCCCAAACTACTTCAGTATCCTCATCAGAGTCAATGAGGTCACGATTTGCCAGTTCTTCAAGAAATGCCTTTAAATGAGAATTTCATGATGCCAATCGTGACCTCATTGACTCTGATGAGGATGTAGAAGAAGTTTGGACTGATCCTCCTCCAGTTGCAACTGAAGAGGATCACCAGGTGACTTGCACTGATATTGTAGTTCACCAGCCTAGTCAATACACTAGATGGACTCGAGCACATCCAATTGAACAGATTGTGGAGATCCAAATAGTGGGGTTCAGACTAGAAGAGCCACCACTGTTATAACACGATTTCTAACACTGAATTCAAGTCATCAATGGTGGTTTTGGTGAGTGTGTGTTCTTGGTGTTTGTGTGTGTTTTGAGAGAGAATCGTATGTAACTGTGTGTGAATTGGTATTAAAGTTATGCAGGTATATCAAAATGTTATCTAAGGTTATAGTTATGATCTCTAAGGTATGAGAGGGCTATTTATAGTCTAACTACACAATTATGCTAATTGTCACAATTAGCCCCTCAACCTTAGTGATCATTTATCTATGACTTAAAAACAAGAAATTCCTCTAATCTAGATTACAATTTATCACTATTTTTGGATTTCTAACATTCTCCCCCTTAGTGATACATTGTAATGAATGAAGTACGTGTTATTTTGTCTTGTAGGAATGAATTTGATGAGCCCGGTGGTGAAGACAATTGGTGTGTTGAAACAAGTCTTCAAAGCTTTCTCTTTTGTCTTTGGAGAACTTGATTCAGTCTTGGTCTTGAATTTCTTGAAGTTAAATCATGTGATGATTCTCAATGTTCTTTTTGAACAGAGAATAATGAATGCGTGTGAGTCTTGAAGAAAGAGAATAATGAAGTCGAACAAGTGTGTGACTTGAATCTTCAAGAATTGTTGAATCATGAATCAGAGTTGTCTGTTGAAATGCGGAAGGTATGAATCTTGGTTTCGAATGTTTCAATCTTCGATTCTTGAGTGAAATTCAACTTTTCGATTCTTCAGTTTTAATTCTCGAATGAATTTCATCTTCTTGGAATAAAGTTTCATGAATATGAACTCTCCCCCTTGATATATGCATTGGAGTTTCTTGATAAAATGTTGTTGTATGACTTGAAGATCTTGAATGAAGTGTGTTTGATGAAGACTCTTTTGAAGCTTTACTTCTTTGACTTGAATCTTCTAACAAATCTTTGATCCTTTTTGAAGCTTTGACCTTTGTCATATCAACTTGAACACTTTGGAGAGTAAGCAATTGAATGAGGTTTGGATGAAATTCTTATGAAGTAATCATGCTCCCCCTCAATCCATGAGTATAAACATTTTGGAGCATCTTTGAACTTTTGAAGCATCTTGAGTGAAAATCCTTTCATCTTCGGTTTCATTCTTATCTTTGAAGTCAATTCAGATTCCCCCTTTTTAAACCAAAATCTCAATCAACTAAAATCTAGTGAAAATCTGAATACAAGAGACTATTGACACATCATGAAGAATTTTCTCCCCCTATACACAAACTTTGATAAGCCTAAAACTTATTGAAACAACCAAACCAAACACGAACTTTTCTCCTTGTTTCCTTATCAACCAGTAAATCAATCATAATATTTTCTCCCCCTCATAATGACAAAATTGGGAACCAATGTCATTATGTACACATTTGATTGATTAAATGTCAAAAAGGAATAACATGATCACATGAAGAAATGTCAACCATCAAAACATCAACCCAAACCATTAGCCCAACCCAATAAATCCTAGGGGTGACTAAACTGTAAGATAGAAGTTGTTGGGACAAAATGTAACAACCCTACTTTTTAAATATTATATATGAGCTAGTTATGTTGCCGTTGATCTCGCAAGCCATAGTTATACTTAAAGCTAGTAGATAATGCCCCTAGACTAGCAATCTAAAGCTATTGTTCAATCTAAATATGAATTATAAAGTACCATCGAACAAAAATTTATTTATGATCAATCGGATTATCTAAATAATAATGTAGGTCTCACAAGTTGAGATAACCATCAAAAATCCTTATAATTGTCCAACAAATCAACCATCAAAACATCAACCCGAACCATTAGCCCAACCCAAGAAATCCTAGGGGTGACTAAAATGGAAGATTGAAGTTGTTGGGACAAACGTGTAACAACCCTACTTTTTAAATTATATATGAGCTAGTTATGTTGCCTATGATCTCGCAAGCCATAGTTATACTTAAAGCTAGTAGATAATGCCCCTAAGCTAGCAATCTAAAGCTATTGTTCAATACTAAATGTGAATTTTAAAGTACCATCGAACAAAAATTTATTTATGATCAATCGGATTATCTAAATAATAATGTAAGTCTCACAAGTTGAGATAACCATCAAAAATTCTTATAAAATGTCCAACAAATCAATCATCAAACCAATTTAAGTAAATATGACAAGAAAATAAAGATTTCCATCTCAAAGTATAATTATAAACTAATATGTGCATAAAAGTGGTTAAATAACAACAAGAATGTATATAAATGCTTAAAATAAATACGAGTTTACAACTAAAGGCTATGTAACAAATCAAAAATACAAAAATATATCCATACATATACATATACATGACATATATATATATATAGGCATACATACACATGCTAGAATAAAGTCAATTTATATTACAAACAAATACCATTTAACCTTACAAATATTTATACACTTACACCTAACATATATACACCTTATATACAACTTTTTATAAAAAAAAAAAAATGTAAAAACCCTTCCCATACCCCATTTGAGGCCGGCCCCCCCTCCCATTACACAACACACTCCCATTTCAAACCCTACACTTCATTTCACTCTTGGAACTCACACACACACTTACACTCTTCACACTCTTCTTCCACTCTTATTTTCTCTCAAGAAAAACTCCTTCTCTTCTCTCTTTTTCTTATTATTTTCGGCCAAGACAAGAACAAGAACAAGGCAAGCTTAAATCAACATAAACATATATTAATAATAAGGGTTTTATGTTAGATTGATAAAGGGTTAATACAAGCAAGGTTCAAGGGTTGTTTTAGGCTTAGATTCAAGGTATTATTGGGGTTCAAGGGCCACGAAAATCTGCCCAAATACTTCATCCAAAACCAAGTTCAAGAGGGTATAATCTTCATCCTTTTTACTAGATCTAATCTTGTTTTGTTTATATTCAAAGGTTTTATCAAAAACTCATACTTTCTTCTTGTTTTCTTTGTAATATACACTTAATGAGGGCAAAGTTGATAGGATCTTTCTTTTCATGCTCATGCATGTCGAATCTAATAAGAAAGATCCAAGGATTCAACAAGTTTAAGACCCAAAAGTGTGGTTGTAGATTAGTAGCTTTTAAAGTGACTTTCTTGTTGATAGATCTATAAGTTTTTGTATATTTTTGAAGAGTATATTCTGAGATTTTTCATATAAAAGATGTTTTTATATTGTTGAAAGTTAGATCTATAAAAGTTGATAGTGAAAAGTGTTGATTTGAATGCATATATGCTAGATTTAAGAAAGTTGGATCTTTTGTTGGATTATGAGATGGATATGGATTTGTTATAAGTGAAAAATATGTTAATATGAATGTTAATATTCTGGAAAAATGGATAAAATATCAAAGGTATAAAGCTTGAATCAAAACATGTTAAAATAAGCTAGAAATCATAAACCGAAAACACGCAAAAATGCATTTTGAGCACACACATGCACCATAATATTATGAACAAGAAAATATGATAAACCTACTGGAAATAAGTTGAAATAAAAGTATAAAACTCAGATCTATTGGTTCATGACAACAATAAGCTCAAAAATCACCTTTTCGGGTCAAATAATCACTAACCGAAAGCACTAAATTGCACATATCACACCACCACCACTATCAAGATTTTGGACACCAAAATATGATGAACTTTCTGGAAATAATGAAGCAAGAATGAAAATCCATTTTGAAGCACTTTAATTGCTCAAGAAATGAAGCTAAAATCACTATTTCGGTAAACGATTTTTAATCATAAAACCCTCAAAATAAGCAAGACACAAGAGAGGTTGAATTGATATGATTTTGTATGGATAAAAGTTGCCTAAAGGCCTGAGATTTTTGGCCAAAATGTTTAGTGGTGATTTCTATGAATTTTCATGAATTATTGAATTTAAATAGTAATTAAAAGACATAAAAATCCATAAATAAATTATGTAAATCAAGAATGAAGTTAAATCAACTTAACCATTGATAAAAATGACTAAAACCTACTGGAGAAAAATAGTCTAAAGACAAGAGACATGTGTTACATAATTTTGAGATAAATAATTTAGTAAAAACAATTAATTAAGTATTATCATTAAAATAAATGGAAAATACACAAATAAAAGTATAAAACATGAAATTATAAATTAAAGAGCATCTATATCAGTAGATAATTCAAATGAAATTATTCATAATTTATAAAGGCAATTATGACACTTAAAAGTATTTTTAAGGAATTATTTAATTAATAAATCAATAAAATGAATAAATAATTAATTAAATAATATTAAATTAAATATATAATTACAAATCAGAAAATATACATAAAATATTAATATTATAAGACCACTGATGTTAAACATTATTATTAAGCAAAGTATACAATAGAGATCATATAAATCAAGGCCAAACTACCGAAATTCCAATAAACGCTACAAAAACGTATAATGAGGAAACGACTCTTACCACCAAATCTCTTATACCCAAACAATGAGAACATCATAATGCACTTAAATTCCATAATCTAATAACAACCAAAGATGGGCAAGTCTACTAGTATACATCTCATGATCTAGCTCACTAGTTCATGTCACGCGAACTTACGTCAGTGAATATATACGTTATGGTTTAGGCTTGCTTGAGGCGCAACAAATCTAAGCGAAGGAATCACATTTGATCAGCCCCTTTCACTCTCTAAACAAGTGAGTCATAGCCCCCTTTCAAACTCTTTTATATGTTTTACTTGCGGGGTGAAAAGCATGATTAATTAAAATGACTTTCTTATGAAATGATTCTTTGAAACAATGATAATGATATGGGAATTATATTGTATGTTCAACGTGTTATATGTTGTATGATGAGCTTGAGTACTGTCAAACGGTGGTCCCCTGTACACTACTATTAACTCATTTGAGGCCTGTAGTTTGAGGGTTGCGCAACTAGGACTTGTCCCCTCATCCATTATTATAGGTAACGGTGGGATGTTTGGTCTACCTTTGTGGTCACCTTCATCGCCAGTCTGGCCTCGCGGTGCTCTAACTACTATGTATATTTATGGGCGTCTCCATGGCACGACCCTTGGTTATTATTATTGCACGTGATTGACAGCATGTGCTTATCATTATCTTATCATTTGGGACATTATATATTGATTATTGGGACATAACCGGTCTTAATAGTGGCTCAAGAACAATCTCATCAAATTATGTCATGGTAGTCTTACCATTGACTCAGAGGTATTGATATTATATTATGGATGGAAGTTGTGGTTTGAACATACGGTTTGGGTGTGGATAATATGAGGAAAATTCCTGGTAAAGTTTATGGCATTTTCTCTTGAATTGGATTAAATATATGTGTGTTGTTTAGCATAATCCTATGAACTCACTCAACTCTCGTAGTTGACACTTTTTCTTCATGCTTTTCAGGTCTAGGGCAGTAAGTTAGCTTTTTGGACCGCTCCATGGATAATGTGTTGTTTGTTGCATCTTGGACTTGTGACTCAAACATTTGATCTTTTGATTACGAAATTTGGTTATGTAATGTTATTAAACGTCAACTTGAACTTATTATCTTTTGAATTTGAATGGCATTTGAAATTTTATGTTGATGTTTTATACTTAAACCTTTTGTACCATGTCGTTCTGTGGCACCTCGTGTTTCCGCTATAGTCGGGGTGTTACAAACGTTATATCATGGTGTTGGTGTTTTCTGTGTTTGTGTGAAGAGAAATGAAACCGGATAAGAATGATCCGTTAGCATGTTCAAAAATCGAAAGGATTAATGAAATGACCGATTGAAATGTATAACATTTTTCGGATTTCCTATGTATCATTGAGATATGCACAAAACAATTCTCTAACATAGTTCGATCTGCGGCTTTGCAACCACGAGATTGCTTCAAAGAATATAAATGATGGTTAACACTACCGAAGCATTTGATAACCACAATTTTATCCTTAAAGACTTTTTTAGGGAAAACCGAGGTCACTTAGACTTCTTGTTAACTCAATAATCACATAAATGTAATTATGAGACCTACGTTCAACGTTGGAAAAGATGTTAGCATTGGTAGGATTTCCATTCGATCATCGTGGAATATCAATTAAGATATCACTACGAATGTTCCGGCTATATCACAAAGATAAGCAATTATATCACAAAGATATGACTCGAATGTGTTCTAATACAAATGAATGATAATCAAATTAATGACCAAACAAGATAGCTCTAGACACATCGTGATCAAAATGAAGTCGGGGACTGGAGCAGAATGTCGCCCTTTTTCAATATCAACATCTTCAAAATGAAGAGTCAATAGAAATGTGAAAATCTCCGTGAGAAATGAAACAAGTATTTGTTAAGAAACACTTGAGTGGTTAGGTAAAGATGTGCATTGCTTCACTGGGTCCATGAAGACTTCTTCAATATCGATATTTCAATAAATGAAATCCGATAGGAACGTGTTTACCCGGCTTTTTGAGAATTTGGGGAGGGCTTTTGTTTCTTTTAGCCCTTTCTCACATCATATCACCTTAACCTCTCACTTTTCGACTTTACTCCCTCCATCCTATTTGCACGAAAACAACATCACTCAAAATACCCTCACTATCTAATGAAAGAAGTGAATACTCCGGGGTTAGAATTCATCGGCGATGATGAAATTCATGGAGTAAATTTTGAGAAATACTTATCACTCATGTGCAAACTAATCACCGAACTCCATTTGATTAAAAATCATTGGAAAAACATCAAATGTGTGTATGAAAAAAAAATTTGAAACACATTTGAAGTTTTGAAGGTTGTTGAAATCACAAACTCCTCTTAATCTATGCAAGAATAGATCAAAAATTTTCATAGAAAGGTGGAGCAAAAATTGGTTTTGTGAGATCAAAATGAGTAAAATCTTTGTTGTGATATTTTCGGAAAAATTTGAGAGTCTATTGTGAACAAGATTTTTATTTGAAAAACACAAAGTTTTGCGTCAACAACAATGTTGAGAGTAAGACAGCTAGGGAGTACACAAAGGCGTTCGATCCTTCGCATCTTACAACAACAAGTTGGAGGCAATTAAAACATTTAAGCAAATGAAAATCCAATCAATTGTTCAAGATGAGACAGCAAGGGAGTACACAAAGGCGTTCGATCCTTCGCTTCTCATATCAACAATTGAGAGTTTGAAAACTTTATTTGAAAAACTTGATTGCTATTACACATACATATTCATATAAGAACACTTGGAAGTACACAAAGGCGTTCGATTCCTTGTTATCTTATATCAATCTATATGTATAATAACAATATCTTAGAATGTATAAACACTCTAAAATAAATATATCATTTAAGAACGGGTTGCATATATAGTATATGCAAGCCACTGAAATAAATATCTTTTTGTTTATTTTTGAAAATTTTATATTTTGTATTTGATTTTCTCTTTTTAAATTTTGTATTTTGTTTTTCTGGAATGTGTCAAGAATTCCTTCAAATGGAAAAAGATTAAGGTTTAAGATTTAACATACCAAGCTTGGAGATAAGAAAGTTAAACCTCTTTTCATCCAATGGTTTTGTGAACAAATCTGCAAGTTGAAAGTCAGTTCCCACAAAGTAGAGCTCGATGTCACCTTTCTCAATATGATCTTTGAGAAAATGATATCTAACGTCAATATGCTTTGATCGAGAGTGGTTTACTGAGTTGACTGCAATGGCAATGGCACTCTGAGAGTCACAATAGATAGGAATATGATCATATTTCAGACCATAATCAGTTAGTTGTGTCTTCATCCATAAAACCTGAGCACAACAACTAGCCGCAGCCACATATTCAGCTTCAGCCGTTGATAGTGACACACAATTCTGTTTCTTGGAAGACCAACTCACAATTTTATCGCCTAAAAATTGTAAAGTACCGGAAGTTCTCTTGCGATCAAGTTTACAACCAGCATGATCTGCATCTGAATATGCAGTTAGATTGAATCCAGTATCCCTTGGATACCAGAGACCTAAATCAGGTGTACCCTTCAGATAACGAAAGATTCGTTTCACAGCTTGATAATGTAAATCAGTTGGAGCAGCTTGATATCTAGCACACATACATGTTGCAAACATTATATCTGGGCGAGATGCTTTTAGGTACAACAACGAACCAATCATACTTCGATATCTCTTTTGGTCAAATGGTTTCCCATTTGTATCAGCATTTATGTTTGTTCGAGCAAGCCATTGGGGTAGAAATTGAAGAACATGAAGTCATATCAAACTTTTTCAACATGTCATTTATGTATTTACCTTGTGATATAAAAATACCAGTTGGTAATTGTTTGATTTGAAGACCAAAAAGTAATTCATTTCCCCAATCATGCTCATTTCAAAATGATTAACCATAAGAGATGAAAAGTTTCGGCAAAATGTTTGACTGGTCGACCCAAAGATAATGTCATCAACATATATTTGAACAAGTAGAACATGCTTACCTTGTTTGCGAATGAACAAGGTAGGGTCAATTGTGCCTTTGGTAAATCCACCTCTTAGTAAGAAAGTAGTTAAAGAATCATACCATGCTCGGGGTGCTTGCTTAAGACCGTAGAAGAGCCTTGTCTAACCTGTAGACATGGTTTGGCCTTTGAGGATCAACAAAACCTTCTGGTTGATCAACGTAAACTTCTTCTTTGAGGTCACCATTCAAGAAAGCTGTCTTCACATCCATTTGAAACACAGTAAAGTTTCGGAATGCGGCATAAGCTAAGAATATTCGAATGGCCTCCATTCTTGCTACTGGAGCAAAAGTTTCATCGAAGTCAACACCAGGTTGTTGGCAATAACCCTTTGCAACAAGTCGAGCTTTATTCCTTACTACCACTCCATTCTCATCCTTTTTGTTTTTGAATATCCACTTTGTTCCGATTGGATCATCTTTTCTAGGATTTGGAACTAATCTCCATACCTTCAGTCTTTCAAATTGTGCGAGTTCATCTTGCATTGCCTTAACCCACTCTGGATCACGAAGAGCTTCAGATACTGTTTTGGGTTCGATATTGCTAAGAGAAAGTGCAACAAGACACTCATTTATTGAAGTACGAGTAGTTACTCCTGCTTGTGGATCTCCAATTATTTGATCAGTAGGATGGTATTTCTGCATACGTGTCCACTTGTGATCATGAGGAAGAGGATCTTGTTGTTGAAGATCAACATCACCATCATTAAAGCTTGAGTTTTGTTGAGAGATGGAATCATAACTTGGTATAACTCTTTCCTCATAAGCTGGATGATCAAAGTCAAGTGGTACATACACACTTGGAGTGTTCAATGGATTTGTTGTTTGAGTTAATCGAGAAGGTTGTTCTTGAACATTCACTTGAGAGGATGGTGGAGAAGAATCATTAGAAGAGGATCCTTGCTCTGAAGAACTTGATGATGAATCATGATTGATGTCAGGAACTGGATCGTTGTTATGAAGAGGTTCATTGTTTTGAATTGGTTCAACGATGACCTGAGGTTCTTGATCATGAATCGGTTTTGAATTATAGAATTCTTCAAAAAGAATATCTAATTCATCACTTGTTGGAGTTGGAAACTTCTTGAATTTAGAAGCTAAGGTAGAATTCCTTGTAGAAGTACTTGAAGCACTTGGATCATTACTTGTTAGTAGCAAACTTTCTTGCTCAAAAATCATGCCTGACATCTCATCAAACCAAACATTCATTGTTTCTTGAATTGTGTTGGTTCGACGATTATAGATTCGGTAGGCAATTGATGTTTTGGAATAACCAACAAAATATCCTTCATCACCTTTCTTCTCGAACTTTCCAAGATTCTCCCGATCATTCAAAGTGTAACAAACACACCCAAATATATGAAAGTAGTTGATGTTGGGTTTGCGTTTGTTAACAACCTCATAAGGAGTCTTTTCGAAACGCTGATTGATAATGGACCGATTCTGAGTGTGACAAGCAGTGTCAACAGCTTCAGCCCACATATTGGATGGTAATTTGGAATAAGCAAGCATTGTCCTTGCTGCTTCCACTAGCGATCGATTTCTCCTTTCAACAATACCGTTTTGTTGTGGGGTGCGAACTGCTGAGAATTGATGAGTAATACCTTTGGATTTGCAGAATTCATCAAAAACAGCATTCTTGAACTCAGTTCCGTTATCCGAACGGATGTAACGAACTGGAAGTTGAAGATTTACTTGAGTATTAGTGATGAAATCTATCAACATCTGAGTTGTTCATCTTTGGATGCAAGGAACTTGACCCAAGTATATCTTGAATAATCATCAACAATAACCAAGATGTATTTCTTCCCATTTCGGCTTTGTACTTTCATCGGCCCACAAAGATCCGTGTGAAGCAAATGAAGAGGTGCTACAGAATTTGGAGATTTCTTCGGTTTATGAGAAGTTCTCTTAATCTTCCCAACAGCACAAGAAGGACAAACATGCTCACTTTCATACTTATAGTCAGGTAAGCCTTCAACAAGATGCTTGTTGACCAAAGTATTGATGGTTTGGAAATTCAGATGAGAAAGCCTTCTATGCCATAACCAAGAATTCTTTGAAGTAGCCTTTGAAATGAGACAAATATTATCGGTTGGTTGGTTATCATCGAGATTGACGGTAAAAAGATTATCATCACGATCACCACAAAGAATATCAACTCCATCTAGAGTTTGGACTTTGCAAAGAGATTTTCGAAACAGAACTTGAGGATTGTTATCACAGAATTGTCCAACACTGAACAAGTTGTGACTTAATCCTTCAACATAGTGAACTTTCTTGATGGTAATTCCATTTCGTTCAATGTCTCCATACCCTAAGATGGGAGCGAAATTGTTGTTTCCAAAGCGAACTGTTCCCATGAATCTTTCAACAAAATTCTTGAGCAAAGATTTATTTCCAGTCATGTGCTTCGAACACCCGGAATCGAGTATCCAAACACAGATGGTTATTTCCTGCAATCAAAGAAATTTAACCGTTTTTAGGTACCCACTTGAAGACGGGTCCTTTATGGTTAGTTAAACAGGCAGGGTATATAACTTAGGATATGCATTCAAACATGTTTTCGAATCAACATAAGCATTAACAAGCACATTATCAACAAACACATTTGAATAAAAAGTACGAACATTCACATGAGAATTAAAAGTAACATGTCTACAAGCATCATCATCAGATACACAAGTACGAGAATTAAGATTGTTTACAAGCTCACAAGGTCTTGCCTTGGCATTTTCAACATTATTTAACAAAGAAAAATTGTTTTGATTAACATGAACACCCTTCCTCCTATTAACATTTTTTCTCCTCTTTCTTTTCTTCTTTTTCTCAACATCCTTTTGGTTACTAGTGAACTTAGGTACTAAAGTATTAGCAACCCATATAGCACCACTAGTTATGCTCTTTCCACCTGTTGAATTGAAATTAAGAAGATTAGAACTAGAAGTTTTAAACACTTTCATCTTTTTGAAATCTTTTGGAGGTGAGGAAACTTCTTGCTTCTTTGGTTTATCATGAGAAAACCATCCATATCTATCCCTATATCTAGTTGTACCATTTGATGCATCCTTAGTTAGCGAAACTGAGCTATACTTAGACACCTTAGGTATAGAACTAGATTGAGAGCTAGATTGAGAAGCATTAGGATAGTCTTTCGGAAGTTTCACTTTGGTGTACTTTGTCCTGTGTGGAGTCTCAGCTTGTTCCTTTTTGACATGTTTCACAGGGGTAGCAACAAAGGTTTCTAACTTAATGGTCTTTGGTTCAGTCTTGACGAGTTTGGTCTTAACTCGTTTCTTTGAGTAATATGAAGTTGGAGCTTTGGACAATGGTTTTTGAGATTCCACTTTTGTTTCCACTTTGATTTTGGTAGATTCAATCTTTTTTCTCAGTTTCTGAATTAAAAACATATTCTCCCTCCATGAATTTATCAAAATCATTCTTTGTGAAAGATTGATTAGTTTCAGATTCATTTGAAAGTTTTGAAAAATCAGGAATCTTTGTGTCCAACTTCACATCATGGGTATTCTCAGAAATTAGGTCAACTTGAACTGACACATCTTTGGTTTCACAAGAAAATTGAGTAAAAGTATCAACACCTATACTAGCACTAGGCTTAGGGTGAACAACTAACTCATCAACAGTGTTGCATGTGAAAAACCTATAGAAGTACCATATCAAAACTAAACTATGTGCAAGTTCTTCATTTGATAAATCAGATTGCACATAATCATCAGCTATAAAAGTAGCAGTATTTTGACAAGTACATTCAAGAGAATCAGTCAAGGTCTGGGTAGAGGTATTGATGGATGAATCACAAGTAGTTTGGGTAGATTGTCTACTAAAGCACTTTGGTCAGTTTGAGTAGAAACATTCTCACAAACTTTCTTAGTATCAACAACAATACATTTATCCTCTGAATTCGGACTTTGAGACTTGAGGTGATTATTAACTTTTTGTTGAGATTCCACCTTTTGTTGTAAACCTTCTATTTGTTTTTCCAAAAATGTGGTTGGAAAGTACATTTTAGTTGGTTTAGGTGGAGTACCGACAGATTCTTGGTTTTGAAAATTTGATTCAATTTCTTCCAATTTGAAAATTGAAGATTCCTTAGTTTTGTATGAATCATTTATTGCATCATAATTAACCAAAAATTCTTGTTTTGGTATTCTCTCAACTTCATCAGTCTCAAATTCGTCATCCAATGGACGAATAAATTGTTGTATCATACCAAGTCGTAGGAATTTTCATCATACAAGGGTTCAATTTCCTCTTTGGCTTTTTGTAATGGTGTGATATTCTCAAATCCTAACCCGAGAAGAAGTTCTGTTTTGTCAATTTTTGACTTGTTGAAATAGGCAGTGAAATTCAAGAGAGGATTTTGTTCAACTTATATAACTTTTCTTGATAGAAAAGTATATTCTTTTTAAATTCCTCAACTTGTTTTTCAAGATTCTCAATCTCAATGCCTTTTAGAAAACAATTATGATTTAAATCAGAAATCTTCATTTCGAATTCAACATTGTTTGGTTTAGCTTCTTGAAGCTTTTTATTGAGAATATCAACATCCATTTGTCTTGCATTTGCCCGAAGCCATTCATTGGTCTTTTGAATTTCAAGATCTTGATTGGCTTTTTCAAGATCATGAATGGTCTTTTCTAGATTTTGACATTTTTGTAATAACTTAGAATCAGGAGAGACATTCAACTCACATTCTTTAACCAACATCTTATCCTCTTGAAATGCTTTGTTACCGCAGCAAGAGCTTGATATAGTTCATCTGAAACACCATCTCTTGTAGCCATCAGATCATCTCCCTCCTCATCAGATGAAGAAACAACTACCATTTGCCTCTTAAGAGCTTCAGAATCTTCTTCTCAACTATCAATGCCAAAGGATCAGAAGATACAACTTCTGGCATTTTGTTTGATGAAGCTTTGTTTAGGACTTGGTTTTCATTTAGTTTGAAAGATTCATAAAGAGTATGAATGGTGAACTTGGTCAGATTTTGATGTTGCTTGATTGTGTTCCAAAATCTTCCCATTCTGGACCAAGAGCTTTGATGAATTTGATGTTGAACTCAATCTCTGTTTTCTTGACATTGTTCTTCCTCAGTTCATTTATGACATTGCAGAATCTGTAGTAGACAGCTTCAAGAGATTCATTAGGCAATTTGGCAAAGTTGTCAAACTCAGTCAAAATATTGGTCAATCTTATCGTCGAAGTCACGTCAGCTCCTTCCATCTGTCTAGCCACCTCATCCCATATCTCCTTGGCTGTATCATAAGAATCAACAGAGCCATAGATTTCATCCGGTAGAGCTTTGTATAGCATGACCTAGCTCTGTTATCTGCAGCTGTTCGATCTTTTTGTTCAGCATTCAAAGATCAGGAGTTAGAATTATTGCATCAGTAGTGGGATGGCGATGAACGGCAAGTCCATTAAGGATGGAATCTTCATCATATGACCATTTGTTTGACTTTCCACATAGTCCATAAATCTTTTCTTCCATAGTCCATAGGAACCACGGTAGAGAACTGGAGGTCTTGTATCTGAACCCAATGCCAATGCTTCACGAGAAGCCATTTGAATTTGATTTGATTTGAAAAAAAATTGAATTGAATTAAGATCAGAAAATGAAACGATCTTGATAAGATCGTCCTGGGTAAGATCGTTTTGGGTGAGATCGTCCTAAGCAAGATCGTCCTAGGTGAGATCGTCCTAGGATTTTTGATGAAATTTGGTTAAGTCTTGAAATTGAAACGATCTTGAAATGAAACGGTCTTGAAATGAAATGATCTTGAATGAAATGATCTTGAATTAAAATGATTTTGGAATGAAACGATTCAAAGAACTGGGACGATCTTGGTTGAAGATCGTCTTAAGTTCAGAGGAAATGGGACGATCTTGGAGAAGATCGTCTTAGGTTTCGAAGAAATGAAACGATCTTGGTGAAGATCGTCTTAGGTTTCGAAGAAATGAAACGATCTTGGAGAAGATCGTCTTAGGTTTCTTTCTCAAAACTTATAAGTATTTGAATTGACCAAACCAATCCTTTCGGATTAATTAGCCAGAAACAAACACTACACAACACACACTTGTCTAGAATGATCTTGTGAAGATCGTCTAACAAGCCACAAAGCACAAGAATGAAAAACGAGCTTTCAAAGACTAAGACGATCTTGGGAAGATCGTCCTAGTGAAGATCGTTTGGTGTCATCTTCTTCATCTCATCAGTTTTCCAGAAAAACTCCATTAACAACTTCAGAAAGCTTCAATAACTTTTGAATTACTGGGAGTTAAATCATGAAATCACTTGCAAACTGATTGTATTCACGTCCGCAACAAGTTTATGAACAAAATTCAACACAAAACACAACAGATTCAAATCCCTCAAATTCGCGCCAAAATCACAAAATTCAATCTCGAGAATTAGATTGAATTGGAACTTGAAACTTGACAGGATTATGTTTTCAACAACCACGAATCTATTGGTGAACAAATAACTGTGATTTTATGTGATTTGAAGTGTAAATTTTGATGAACCAGTAGGTGAAAAATACGAACAGAAATTGTAAATAAATTTGATTTTGATAAATTTGTGATTGAATTCAGTTATGGATCGTCATCAGATCGATGTTTTTCTCTGATACCACTTGTTATAACACGATTTCTAACACTGAATTCAAGTCATCAATGGTGGTTTTGGTGAGTGTGTGTTCTTGGTGTTTGTGTGTGTTTTGAGAGAGAAAGTATGTAACTGTGTGTGAATTGTATTAAAGTTATGCAGGTATATCAAAATGTTATCTAAGGTTATGGTTATGATCTCTAAGGTATGAGAGGGCTATTTATAGTCTAACTACACAATTATGCTAATTGTCACAATTAGCCCCTCAACCTTAGTGATCATTTATCTATGACTTAAAAACAAGAAATTCCTCTAATCTAGATTACAATTTATCACTATTTTTGGATTTCTAACAGTGAGCAATGCTTGAACGTCACCTTCTTATCACTGATTGAACCGAAGAAGATTGACGAGGCTATGGCAGACCCAAGCTGGGTAGAAGCTATGCAAGAAGAGCTTATCCAGTTCGAAAGGAACAATGTATGGGAACTTGTTCCTTGTCCTCCAGGTTTGAAGAAAGAACCTATTGGAACAAGATGGGTCTATCGAAATAAGATGGATGAAGATGGCAATGTTGTAAGAAACAAGGCCAGATTAGTTGCCCAGGGTTATTGTCAAGCAGAGGGTGTTGACTTTGATGAAACTTTTGCTCCAGTTGCAAGACTTGAAGCCATAGAATATTTCTGGCTTATGCAGCCCATCTGCAGTTCAAAGTCTTCCAGATGGATTTCAAAAGTGCGTTCCTTAATGGAACATTGGAAGAAGATTTATGTTAAGCAGACTCCAGGTTTCATCGATGAGAAGCATCCTCATTGGGTTTATAGACTGAACAAAGCATTGTATGGTCTAAGACAAGCCCCAAGAGCCTGGTATGATACTTTAACTAAACATCTTCTCAAAATGGCTTTCAAAGAGGTGCAATAGATAATACCTTATTTATCTTGAAAGAAAAAGGTAATATCTTATTGGTACAAATTTATGTTGATGGCATTATATTTGGTTCAACTGATGATGCAATGTGTGAAAAAATTTCTAAAATCATGTCATCTGAGTATGAAATGAGTTTAATGGGTGAATTAACATTTTTCTTAGGTTTACAAATTAAACAAACTGAAGAAGGAATTTTTATAAACCAAGAAAAATATGTCAGAGATTTGTTAAGAAAATACAAATATGATTCAATCCCATCGAAAAACACACCTATTGCAGCACCATTAAATTTGGACTCTGACCCAACTGGCAAACCAGTGAACACAACTGAATATCGTGGAATGGTTGGTTCACTGATGTATTTAACTGCCAGTCGACCAGATATAATGTTTGCAACATGTCTATGTGCCAGATTTCAGGCTAACCTAAAAGAATCACATTTGCATGCTGTTAAGCGCATCTTCAGATACCTGAAAGGGTGTCCTAGCCTTGGTCTTTGGTATCCCAAAGGCTCAGGGTTAGATCTAATGGGTTATTCAGATTCAGATCATGCAGGTTGTAAGATAGATAGAAAATCAACACCTGGTGGTTGTCATTTCCTTGGAGGAAAACTGGTAAGTTGGACCAGTAAGAAGCAGACGTCAGTCTCTATGTCCACTGCTGAGGCAGAGTACATTTCTGCGGCCAGTTGTTGTGCCTAGATTCTCTGGATCAAGAACCAGTTACTAGATTATGGTCAAAAATACACAAGGACCCCAATCTTTTGTGACAACACCAGTGCAATTGCTATATCTCACAACCCAGTGATGCACTCAAAAACAAAACATATTGACATCAGGTATCATTTCATTCGAGATCATGTTATGAAAGGAGATATTGAAATTCATTTCATCCCCACTGACAAACAGTTAGCTGATGTTTTTACAAAACCTCTTGATGAGAAAACTTTTAAACATCTCATCAGCGAACTGGGTATGTTAAATCCTTAAACTGGAGATTTCATTATGAACGCGTCAGTGACACTGATGAAGTTCTCCAGTTGAGGAGGTCCAGATAATCTTTGCTCGCCAAGCTATCGAACGCCTTTGTGATACTATCCTGGCACTAATTGATTACTGGATCATCATTTTAGGGGGAAAGACTCAAAATAATTTTCTGACTAAAATTCTTTTATTTGAAAATGTCAACTGGAGAACTCTCCAGGTGAATTTCTTATTAAAACTCTTTTATTCGAAAAATGCAACTGGAGATTCTCCAGTTGGAAACTGGCACTGGATTAATCCTCCAGTGTACATGTTTAGTCTTGTCTTAAAACTGGTGATCAACCAGATTTCATAACGTTGTAAAAATACTTGGTCAATATTTGTAACACGTGATGGTACTCGAGTGTTTGATCCACTTGCCAACCGTCATATGACGTGTTAAGGTCATTTTTGTAAAAGGTAACACTTTTTATTGGGAATATGAAAAGTTAGTGGGCGCGTGGGTAAGTTAAGCCGTCGTAGCATTTAATGCTGACACGGAGAATTAAATTTATGGTTCAAAATTCAAATTTTCATTTATAAAAATATCTTGTAAAAATTGATTTTTGGCAATAAAATATTTGTGGTTATTTCATTGGGATCACAATTTTCCTTATAAATACCCCTTATTTACTCCAAAACACATTTACTTTCTTTTTCATTCCTTCATTTACTTCCCAATCATCAAAATCGCTTCCTTTCTCTCTCTGCTCAATAAATCAAGAACCCTAATTCCTAAATTCAATTTCACTTTCAAATCATTCTAAAATGGCACCAAAATCTTCAAGGAGTAGGGATGTAAATCTGCTTACAGTCCCTTATGAACCATCGGCTAATGTTCATCGAGCCGGTGGTGCTCCTCTAATCCAACTTCCATTAAATTAAATCCCAATAATCCAATGGCAAGTTTAAGAGGGTCACAAGCCACCGATACATTAATCGGAAGAATCCAAGCATTTCTTCGTGATCCCCTCGGCGAGTCTTTTTCCCTCAACCCACACAAGATATACCATGAGTACTTGTGTGAGTTTTGGTACACAGCAGAACTTTCCGAAGACTGTTCATCTATCTCCTTCACCCTTAAAGATGGATCAGTCGAGTGTACCATACTGCAGAAACGTTGAGGGATGCTCTGCACCTCAACTACTGGAGACAGGGTGAGTCTCCAGTTGTAATATCACATCAACTTTCACCAGGTACTTCTCGATATGGGAAATGAAGAGTGCCTGGAGAATAGGGTATTAAAGACAAAGGGTGCGATGACCATGAAGGGTCTTACACCTTCATGGAGATACTTTTTCATCCACCTTGTAGAAAGTATGGGTGGGAGTTCTGGTGGACTTGACCAGATCAACTCCACACAAGCAGAGATGGCTTAATGCTTGTGGAACGGATGAGAGTGGACTTTGACATATTATTCAGAAGCCTAGTGCAAAAACTGAAGGGCAACAGGGGATCATGCATTCCCTTCTCCAGGTATTTGTCCCTCTGTTTCTTACAACTTCTGGGCAGTGAAGATTACAATACAACTTCACTTTACACTGTCCCAGATATGTTGAGGAATCTCGACTCTCTAGTATCTGAAGCTGGAGAGGTTGAGATTCCAGAAAGAATGCGGCTGGCATTCGCAAAAACTGATGCACCAATACCAGGTGAGTCAGAAAGACAAACGGGCGGGCCTCAAAATAATGAGGGACCCACCAGTTCGTCTACTGGAGTTATAACTGTGAACCCATCTAACAGTTTAACCCTTCCAGTTCCAGTCAGTCAGTCCCCATAATTTACCCTGAAGACCTCCCAAAAGGTCCTTCAGGTGTTCCAAAGGCATCAAGAACACGTCGCCCTAGGACAGTCAGCACTTGCCACTGACAGTAGAAACCCAGCCCTCCAGTTTCCTCCCAACAGGAACTGGAGAAGTCAAATGGGAAACCTACAAGCAACCACTTCCGCAATTTCTGTAGGAGGAAGTGGTGAAGATGATACTGGGCTACCCCAACCCAGATTAGAGTTAGAGTCTGCACAAAGTGTCCACGGCCTATCTTCTGACACTTCTCTTGCACGAACTGACGACGTCTCTGGCCAGTCACTACTGGAGACTGAGGTTCCAAACTCTATGGCTGATGATGTTATGATTGTGGATAGAGCAATTATAACTGAGGCAACCAAGTGACCTCTATCCCTGGTGAAGTTACCCTGGTACCTGATCCTTTAACTGGTGTTACTCCTCAGGAAACTGATCAAGTGCACCAGGAGACTGAACAACTTGTTCAGCCCTCAGTTACATTCATGGATCTGGACATGAGTGTTAATGACGAGGAAATCCTCATTGAATCCTCGGATTCTGAAGGAACTACTTCAGACATGGAGATTTTTGATTCTTCTGTACAAGATCAAAACCCTTCATCTCATGTCTCGCCACCAGATGCTTCAATTTCAGTTTCACCATCTCAACAAATGAGCCTACTGAAACTATTCCCACTTATAACTATATGTCTGGAAACAGACGTATGGCACCATCACCATCTGGGCAATTCTCACTCCTTCGAGAAATGCCACCACCACCGCCGCCGTTGGACACACCTGAGCATTCTCAGCATGTCCAACAATTTGAACTTCCAGTCCTTTCTTCTTCCACCACTACTACTACTTCATCAACTGCTGGGATGACAACTGGGAGGTTTCCCTTAATGTGCCTCCTCCAGTTGCTCCAGTAGTAGCTGCTACTGGTCAAGTGACACATCCTCCTCCGTCACTGGACACTCAATTTGCCTCCTTTCAAACCGACATCCAAAACCTGATCAAACGGGTGGAGGATGTTCAAAAGGCAATTGATAAAAACACCAAGTCCCTCTCCAGATACAACAAAGACACCACCACAAATTCTAAGGTTGTTGATCTGGGGATAAACAAATTTGCAGAAAATGAGGACTTGGTGTTCAAAAAGCTCAATGAGTTAGTCAATGGCTGCAACAATTTGGCCAGTTCTCAAAGAAGCCTTTGACTACTCAGACAAAGGTCACTACTTCAATCTCCAATTTATTGAGCAACACTGTTAGATCTTCTGAAGATTTAAAGAGATTGAAAGGCAGGTAAAGGAACTGATTGAAAAACCTGGCCTAAATGTAACTGACCTTGGAGAACAGTTGATGACTTCAGTTGGTCAGAAGATAGATGATACGCTGGGTGCCAGAGAAACACAACTGATTGAAAAGGTGATAGCTGAGATCACCAATCTGGCCACTCCTCAGGTTGATCTGGCCCCACTTACTACTGAGATCAACCAGTTGAGGGGCAGCATAAATGCTCTGACCACCCAAGTATCTTCTCATACTTCTTCCATTGATAAATTGACCATTGAAGTTGAGAAGTTAAAGAAGAAAGATGAAGAGGTTAAGGAGAATGTGGTTACAGGTCTGGCCGAAGATTCTAAGATCTTGGAAGACCTGAAGACTGGTCAGGCACAAGTTGCAGCAAATGTCCTGACCCAGTCTCGTGAAATAAACCATTTGGAGGTCCTTCAGAATGATGTGTGGGATTTTCAAAGAGTGCAAGGATGTACAGTCGTGGCAGCCTCTTGACCGGTTGCCATCACAACCCTCTGAATGGGAAGCAATTAGGGCAGGTCTAGATGCTGCCAAGGGGGAAAGAAGTGCAGTCCTTCCACCAGTTGCACCTGGAAGAACTTCATCTGGAAGAATTCAAGGTGTGCTTACTCAACAATCAACTGGTAGAGAAGTTGTAATAGCTGCCAGTACTGAAGCTGGTGAGCAAAGGATTGAAGAGTATGAAGATGTGATTGATAGGGGGAATGTTGAAAGGGCAAAACAACTGATGAAACTGCCCAGCCGGCCACTGATGTACCAATGCTTGAAACTGGCAATGCTGATATACTTCCTCCAGTTTCAGATAGTGATAGCAGAAGACTGGCTAGACTTGGCAATGATATTAAAGAAAGAAAGAAGAAGAAACAAAGAAACCAAGTTGAAGCCAGGGCACATCTTGCAAATCAAATTGCTTGATATTAGTGATGCTCACTTATTGGGAATCACTAAGGAGGAGTATGCCAGAGTGAAAGATGATGCCAGGATAGTGGGCATGTTGAAAGAAATGCTTGACATTGAACTGGACAGGCACTATCCTGATGATGAGGCTGAGCATGATGCCAGAAACTTGAATATATCAGTGGAGAAGGCAAAAGAGAATAGGGCCAGTGGGATTAAAAGACGAATTGAAAATATGAAGAAGGTTGTGAAAAGGGTCTTGAATCCTCCTAGAAGGAACCCACAACCAAAGAGACCACTGCCCAGGGATGCTGATCTTAGAACATTCATTGAAGATCATCAAGAATGCTGTGCTGGCTGCTGGAGCTGGGAGTATTAAAATTTCAAATGAATTTGAAGCTAGAGAGTATTATTCCCAGATCATGGCAACCAGAAGACACAGTGGGGCAATCAATGGTGTTGTAACAATCAAGCCAGGCACCAAACGCTTTCATGTTGAAGTCAGTTACACTAGAGGGCCAGTAGTGAAAACTGACAATCCTGGTGTGATGCATTTGGGTTCTCGGAATGGGTGGAAATGGTAAACTTTTTGGAAGCAAAGCCACAAAGGAATAGGTTTGAGAAAGCTTGGGTCAACTTCTTGAAGGGCAAGATAATGCACAAGGAACAGATTGAAGATAGGCTGCATATTGACCCAGATGATTCTCAACCTATTGGTTCTTTGACCAAGAGAAGAAGAACTGGCGAAGGGCCATTTGATTAAGTTCTCTTTCTAGTTTATCTACTTGTATTTTATTTTACATTTTGTAACTTGTGTAAATTTCATTTTCTTGTATAAATGAAGTTGCCAGATTGTAACCACAAGATAGATAACAGATTAAATCTAACAAACTCAAAAGAAAAAACCCAAGGCATTTAATGATCTATAAAAATGCCTTGGAAAATTAGATAGATTTAGTCAAACAAGTCCTTCAAGTTCATACTTGTATAGATACAAGAACTTGAAAAAGACTTGCAATATTTCAGGACAAATAGGGGGAATGTTAGGACCAGTTTCGCTGAAAACTGGAGCGTCTCCAGCTGCACCTGGAGACCTAAAGATTTGTCCAGAAGTATTAGAAGTCCAGTTGCAAGTGTACAGTTAATGCAACTGAAGACTTCCTCCAGTTGAGAACTGACCAAGTTGAAGAAACATTCCAGTTGAAGTCGAAGACAACAAATGGAAGAATGAGAATGACAATGGCAGCGAAGCCCAGTTGACATTCTACTTCAGATGAAAACTGGAGTTGAATAGTTTAAAGGTCTTACAAGCCTTTACACTGTTTACGAGGAAGGCGGTTTGTCCTTATGCACTTTACCCGAGTAATTTCCTTATTCGTGTATATTGTGCATAAAGAGGACAGATAAAGTAAAACTATGTTTTACCTTATCAAGCATTCGAGGAAAAGTTATTTTGACTCCTTAAATGCTATCAACCATATTTGTACGACAAAGTTGGAATCCCAATGCCAACTTTGTCTATAAATAGAGGCCTTTGCACAACCAAGAAAACACTTTGCCACACCCCCCCTCCCCCCCCCCCCCCCCCCCCCCCCCCCCCCCCCCCCCCCCCCCCCCCCCCCCCCCCCCCCCCCCCCCCTCCCCCCCCTCACCCCCCCCCCCCCCCCCCCCCCCCCCCCCAACCCACACACTTTGCATTCAAACAATTTGCTTCTTGGTGACTTGTGCAATATTCTCTCAATCTTAAAAGAAACACTTCACAACTTTAAGTGCTTTCGATTGTTAAGAGAATTTCCAAGTATAGATCAATTGTATTTCATAGGTTGTTAGGATATTTAAATTCTTGTATTATCTTGGTTCCGCAACAACCTTGTAATTTATTTAACATTAATAAATAAATTACACTTGAAAATTACATATTGTCTCACCAATTTACTTTACAAGTATTTACTTATTGCATTGTCTTTACTTATAATTGTCACCTTTATAAGTAATATCCAGAACTTAGTATATATTCACTGCAACTGGTCGTCTCCAGATTAGTGAATATATTGCAAAGTAATCTCACCATTGACATAGAAGTGTCTTCAGTTAGTACCATCTATTGAGTTGGGACTTACAAGTGGTAATCAATCAAAGAATTCGGATCACAACAAATCCAAGGACAAGCAACAATCATTTTATTCAACCCGCAATAGTTCAATTAACATAATTAAGCTACGGTTGAGTCTTTATCAATCATAAGGGTTGAACAACAATCCCACCCACATGCATACATAAAATACAGTCCCAAAGTCTCCCATAATAGATTAAACCCTTCCCCCAATGCCCATTCCAACATATAGGACATGAAAGTATGTTTAAACTACGTTTGACACTTTGAAAATGGACAATTTTGATTGTGTTCGCAGGGATAACCAATATCTTACCTTAGTACAGCTCACAACACTTTGCAAAGTACTTTATTATGCTCAAAATGTTCTCCCGGGTACCTAGAACAAATATAAGTTCAACCTATAAGCTACAACAAAGCATAGACGCTAAACAAGGAAATTTCAGCAAGTTTCCAGATTTGCGCCATTCACTTGCCAATGACTTTTCGAACCCAAGAAGACTAGATACAAGAAAACTCAGTTCTAGACATTTGCATGGAACTCAAAGACCTTTTCAAAAATGTAAGGTTTGACTCTTGAATAGCTGTAATGAATGAGTTATAATTTTTACAAAATATACCTGGAGCATTCGTTCAGAATCCGACCAGTTCTGGAAATCGTCATTTTTGTCACTTTTCTGGGCAAAACCAGAAGAAACTTAGTTCTTATAATTTTAAGGACACATAGGACCTTTCCAAAAATATAAGATTCGACTTCTAATTCGTCCAGATGAATCTTCTATGATGTTTGCAAGATGACTGAAAATTTCAGTCCTAAAGAGCCCTTAATTTCAACTTGAAACTTCAAGTGATGATCATAGAACTTCATGAACTTAACTTTCTGATTATGTTTATGTTGTGAACGTGATTGAGAGAGAAAGAGGGCAGAGATAGGCCAAAGAATGAATAATACTTGCATGTTATAGCCCATGCTTGCCAACCAAGAGTCAAGGAAAACACATCTTGACCATGAGGTGTTCACCATGACTTTACAACTCATTCTTGAGTGTAATGGCTGCAAATTTGAGTGAGTACAAAGTAATGACAAGTATTAAGCATGTTCTTGCATTATTACAACTACAATCCAAGTTGTAGTTAGTTTAGGACACAAGATTGACCATTTGACTTTGATAGTTAACTAGTGTTTGATTTTTGATTATAAATCAAATACATGTATATATATTTATTAGTAACTAATTTAGGTACACATTTACATATAAACATATAAGGCATAATTAATACATAGATAGGTAACTAATCAAAATGTATACCCATATATACATATGATTAATTATATTTACACATAATAATATTTCATTCATTAGATTATATCCTAATTAATTCGTAAAGTCAAGTGAATTCTAGACAAGTCGAAGCATGGTTGACTAGCAAGTCAAAGTCAACAAAATAAACGAAATAAAGATTTTATGATACAATTATCTCCTCCTTAATAGTTTCCATAGGTAGTACTAAGCCTGTAAAACAAACACTAGATATACCCGTGAAAAGCAACAGTTTATTGATAAAAACAAAAAAGAAAAAGAAAAGACAAAAACTAAAACTAATCTAAGCAAATAAAAGGAGAATATTTTTGTATTTTTTTAAAATTTTCAATATTTTTGGGTTTTTTATATTAATGAAAAAAAGAAATCTAAACTAAATTAACTAGACGGAAAATGAAAGACAAAGAAGTAACTTTCTCGTGAGTAAACACGAAAAAGGGTCGAATCACAAAATATCACTAAATTCCTAGATCAAATAGTTCCCGGCAACGGCGCCAAAAACTTGATGTGTCGTTTGTGTATAATTAAAAGCAGTCAAGTTTTAAATTTATAAAATCAAGGAAATACCAAACTAAACACACACTCACGGACAGTGGATCCGTTCGTTTGTAATATAGCTAATAGGTAAGACCAGGTTCGTTCGCAGGGACTATGTTTAAGAACTAAGTAAGATCAAGTAATACTAAGATTGGTTGGGGGTTTTGTGACCGAGTTGTCACGTTGCTTTTGAAATCAGTTAGTAAAAAGATCTAGTTAGTAATTCCGAGGAATTAATCGAAAGAGAGTTGTTTTAAACAGAAAGATTAAAAGTCATCTACCTCGAATCAGATCCATGACATGTTTCAGGTTGCACTAGTCAATACAATAGTTGGGATCTAAATAAGTCACTAGACTCGGTCACGTGGGTACCACCCTATCCGCTAACAAATCCGTGTCTCCTACTCAAATCCCCTAACCGATTAGCTACAAGTGTGAGTACCACCCTGTCCACCTATAGTTGTCTAACCAATTAGCTTGTTTAACTATTTAAATAACAATCTTGTCTATTGACTTACCAATCCATTAACACACTTAATCCTATTACTATGAATTATCACCATCCATAATTGTTGATGCATGTTGATGTGACAACAGCAACTTAGATTTGATTAGTCTTTTAGATTAAGACATTATGTTATTTTATGTCTTATTTATATATGTGTAATTGATAGATTATGGACTTCATGTTTTGGTAATAGATCGATTACATGTTTTGGTGTTATATATATGTTGTTTATATATGATTTTTGTTATGTGTGTTATACAAGTACAAACATAATATATGTTAGGTTCCTTGTACATGAAATACTTGGAAAATAACTGGGCATAGATGCTGATGGAAGTTGTACTAACGAAGATGATCTTCGTTAGGAACAAACGAAGATAATCTTCGTTATATGGGCTGGGCTGCTAAGTTCGTAAGAACAAAGCCCAGCAGGCCCAATATCGATCAGAAACATATATATATGAATGGAAACCCTAAATTGAGGTAATCGGTTCAACTCTCACACACCTACGGCGACTAAGTTCGTTTCTACATTTAGAAAACGAAGATAGATCACATACGGCTGATTATATACTTATAATTAGCAATATATTCGATAACTAATCAAACTAGTTATCTCGTGAGGATTCCGCACTCACGACATAACAATAGACGATCTCGAGAGCGATCTGTAGCTATCGAGGGACTCACAAGTGGTATCAGAGCCATTCGATATCTTATCGAAGGTTCGAGATCATTTGTTTGATTGTTATTCTCCCAAAAACCTCCCAAAACCCTTTCTGTCGTTAAGTTCGTTCGCTTTACGAACTTAGCAAAACGAAGTTTGAAAACGAATTTAACTTAAATTCGTTCTAAGTTCATCAAACGAAGATAGAAAACGAATTTATCTTCATTTTCGTTTTGAATCTTCATCAAACGAATTTAGTCTACGAACTTAAGCTATCTTCGTTCAGAACCTGTTCTTACGAAATTAACCTATTTTCGTTCCAACTCTTATCTTCGTTTGAACATTAATTTTCAAAAATGGCTTCCTCATCTTCAACCAACAATGCTGTTGCCCAATACCTCAATTCTCTTGTTTATCATGATCATCTTGTAGGACGTACTAATTCTCCACCAAAGTTAGTTTCATTGGCTGACTTCTGGGCGTGGAGAGGTCGATTTGAAGATTTTATTCAACGAGAAGACTTAAACATGTGGCTCATGATCACTGAAGGTTATGAGTGGCCCACTCTTACTGTGAATGGAGTTACTTCTACATACAAGGTGGGAGAATTAACAGGTGAAGAAAAGGCTAACTATGCTATTGAAGTAAAGACTCTTTCCACTCTTCGTATGTGCATTTGATGTGACCAATTTATACCCATCGCCCACATCGTTATTGGCCTTTTTATTATATGTTTTTAGTCGATTTTGTTGGCATTTGGCGCGTTTATGGGTTTTGTTAGTGGTTTCAGGTTCTAAACAGGGACGTGTCCGTTTGGTGCAATTTCGAGTAATTTTGAGGTCATGAAGTTGATTGGAGAGTTCGAGAGTTGTTAAGATGAAAAGAGATAGAAAAAATATGCAAGTCTTCATAAGTTGATGTGTGGCCTTCGGTTCAGTATATTTATACTGCGACGCAGTGGTGGTGAACAAGTCCACTGCGCCGCAGTCATCTATGTGGAAAAGAGCATCGAGACCAGTATATTTATACTGCGACGCAGTGGGGGCATCACTCGCCCACTGCGCCGCAGTCAGCGAGTGAAAAAAGGAAGGTTTTCACCAGTATATTTATACTGCGACGCAGTGGGATGTGCGTGTGCCCACTGCGCCGCAGTCAGCTTTGACCAACGTGCACCAAAGGCAGTGTATAAGCACTGCGCCGCAGTGGGGGCATCACTCGCCCACTGCGCCGCAGTGAGAGTACGGGGCTGAAAGGTTTTGGGCAGCTTTTGCACCAATTGAAGGGAGGTATAAATAGAAGAAATAACCTAATTCCCAAAAGATGAATTTTTCTTTCTAAGAGCTGCACTTCAAGGAACACCTTCAAGGATCAAATCAAGACTTCATCATCTTCCGATTCATTGAAGATTCACGTGCACCCACTTAGATCGTATCTATTTTATTGTCTCGCAATTTCTATTTCTCAAACGATTGGTACATCATGTTCTTAGGGAAGATGGAGGGAAGAGGGGGGAAGGGGTGAAGAGACATGTTCTTCCTTTATTTTGATTGTTATTTCCATTTAATCATGAGTGGCTAATCTTTTATTCATCCACCTTGATGAAACTAGACGAATGATGTGATTGCTTAATGTTTTAATTCAAAGAGTTGATTTCAATTATCGTTGTGTCGAGATCTTGATGATTTAATTCCTTTATATTATTATTATGATATTGGTGGCATGTGTGTTCTTCGTTAGTGGTACTAGTTGAATACATATGTGATTTTCAACGGTTGCTTGTCTATGAGCAATTATCACTAGTTCATGGTATGATAGTGAATGTCATTTTAATAAAAGGAATCATTTTGTCAACGTGTTTTGTAACGGTTGGTGGTACCACGTTATTTTCACATAGGCACAATTGGTAATTTGATAGTCAAGCAAACTAATTGTTGGTAAGGTTGTCTAGGCATTGGTGGTACCGACTTGGGTAATTAAACTAGCAACTTAGGTGTTTGGGTGATTTGTGAGCGGTTGGTGGTACCACGCGAGCATTTTATCCTTTCACGATTATCTTGTCAACTCTAAATGAATTTGGTCTTAATTGAATGCAATCATGTTTGAAGTCTAGCGAAGTCAAGGTGGATGATCTTTACTATTATTGTTTGAAGCTTTTCCTTACTTTTAAGTGTTTGTCTTTTAAATTTACTTTAATTTAATTGTCAAAGTGAGATTCAAAGCGTTCCACCCTATTTTCCAAACTACTTTATTAGACAATTGATTCAGACCAATCCCCGTGAACGAACCTGGACTTACTTTTTAACTATATTGCATACGATCGGGTCCACTGCCCGATAGTGTGTAGTAGTGAGTTTCGAAGGTATTTCTAGTTTTAATTTTTAAACTCGATTTAGCACATCAAGTTTTTGGCGCCGCTGCCGGGGATTGTGTGCCGTTTTAGTTGTAATTTAGTGGTTTGATCCTTCCTCACGCGTGAGGAAGTTATTTGCTTTAATAGTTTAGTTTTTCTTTTCTTATCTTATCACAGGTGCAGTTGACGTGTTTGGTTAGTTGTGTTTTGCAGGTCTACTTCTTAGTTGATGAACTTGCGGTCTTCGGGTTTACCTCTAAATAGTCCTTTGAGAACACCAACAAGACGTAGGTTTAACTTCACAACACCTACACCATTCTCGCCTATTGCTAGACCCACTCCTAATTCGGACGAGGAAGGGTTCTATTTAGACGAGTTTTTCAATCTAGAAGTTAAGTTAGAAGAGGAAATGGGAGACGAAGAAAGGGATCCGAATGATATTCGTTATGGTGAGAGGGTCCGTACTATTCCTACCAACCGTGGTAGTCCTATAAGACCTCCAGCCATTGCTCATGATTTCAATCTGAAAGGTAATCATCTTAAAAGCATTGAGGAGCAACAGTTTGATGGTAAAAGAAAATGGGATCCATACCAACACTTAGAGAGGTTTGAGAAGTTGGCACGGTTATACCAATATGGGAACAACCAAATGAATGCCGTTAAACTTGAACATTTCCCATGTCCATTACCGGTGACGCTTTAGATTGGTTTAATGATCTTCCGGAAAATTCCATAACAACTTGGGACCAACTCAAGCAAGCTTTCATTGGTGAGTTTTATTCACTTAGAACTCAAAGGAAGTTGGAGAATTTGATAAGGTCCTTTGACCAAGATGAAGATGAAGATGTGGTGGATGCATGGATTCGGTTTAAGGAGATGTTGAGAAATTGTCCGGGCCATAACATGACTAAGGAGCAATATGTTGAGCTTTTCTTTGATGGCCTAGATAAGAAGTCCAAGCGTGAGTTAGGATATGCCTTTGGGGGTGGTTTCAACAAGATCACACCCAATGAAGGTTTTGATATTTTGGAGTCCATGGCAAAGGACAATGCAAATATGGATGATGATAGATTTTTGAAGAATGAGAGAAGGTTGAAGAAAGGTACTAGCCAAGGTAGGGTTGCAAAGGTTGAAGCTAGTCATGATTCTGGATGATTGGTGAGATTAGAGCGCTATCTGAGCGCATGGAAAAGGGATTTGCTATGCAAGAGAATCGGTTTGGAGCGATTGAACGGGATGTAAAGGTAGTAGCGGATGGATGTGATCATTGTGGTGATATGCATTATTCTGATGAGTGTCCCAATCGGGGACCCGAAGATGTGAGTTACATCCAGAATCAACAACAAGGGAGCTACCCACGCAATACCGGTTTCCAAAACCGTTCTTCAGGTAATCCTTCTTTTAACCCTTCTTTTCCTACTAATAATTCTCGTTTTCAGGAAATAGATGGCAAAGGGATAACTTTCAGAGTCAACCACAACAACAAACTCAACAAGGTCAAGGATCAGGATCTTCTTCCTCTAATGCCGATCCAAATGCCGAGTTGAGGGAGATGATGAAACAGTTGGTTAGTAATCAGGCTGAAACTAACACTAGCATTCAGATGATTCGGGATGATACTAAGGCGTTGAATGAGAGGTTGGATAGGATAGATGGGAAGGTTGAGATAAATATGAAGAATCAATGTGTTAACTTTAAGGATCTTGAGAGTAGGATGGCTGCACTTTCTAGGCCTCATGGTACTTTGCCTAGTAATACTCAACAGAATCCTAGGCCTCAGTTTAGCATGGGGCCGAATCAGGGACAAAATGCGGGGCAGAAGTACACTCCACCTCAAGCTCATAATGAGGAAGCCAAGGCCATTACCACCCGTACAGGTAGATCTTATGACCCTCCTACTATGCCTAATGTTGTTGTTTCAGATGTACAGGATTCAGGTAATGATGATGAGGAGATTGAGATGGAAGAGAATCCGACCGAGAAGACTCCGGTCACTCCACCAAAACCAGTTGTGGAACCCGAGGTTAAAGCTTATAAACCAAAAGTTCCATTTCCACAACGGTTCAGGAAGGCAAAGTTAAAGGAACAATATGACAAGTTTGTCAATATGATTTCAAATGTTCATATTAATGTGCCTCATTATGCCAAGTTCATTAAGGAACTTGTGACGGACAAAGGAAAGATGGAGGAGGCCAAAGCTACTTTTCTCAATGCCGAGTGTTCTGCTATCTTGCAGAACCGCATTCCACCTAAGCTTGAAGACCCAGGGAGTTTTCTTATTACTTGCTCTATTAGAACCATTATTTGTAAGGCTTTAGCTGATTTAGGTGCTAGTATTAATTTGATGCCTTATTCGGTTTGGAGTAAGTTGGCTTTAGGAATCCTTCGCCCGACTCGCATGAGTATTAGACTAGCCGACCATTCATTTCAGTATCCCATGGGGATTGCTGAAAACATTAGAGTCAAAGTGGGCCACATTGTTTTCCTAGTTGACTTTGTTATCCTCGAGATGGAGGAGGATGCACAGGTACCCCTAATACTTGGTAGACCATTCCTTAATACCACGGATGCTATCATCCGTGTGAAAGATAAGGAAATTTCTTTGGGTGTGGGTACGGATAGGATTGTTTTTAATGTTGAGAGGTCTATTAAGCATTCATATTCTAATGATGAGTCATGTTTCAGGATTGATGTGATTGATGATGCTTTAGACCGAGAATTTCAGGAGTTGATGGAGACCGATATGGGAGATGAGGAGATTGCTAATCTAGGATCGGGAGATATTGATGATGATGATTTGTTTGCAGAGGTTATGGCACTTAGCTTGGATGAGACACCTCCAGTGGATGAGAGCTTTGAGAGAGTTATTGCTGATGGAAGCTCAAGGGTACCTAATTCAGTTGATGTACCACCTACAGATTTGGAGCTTAAGCCATTGCCTGCCCATTTGGAGTATGCTTACTTGGCAGGTAAATCCTCTTTACCCGTGGTTATCTCGTCCTCACTCTCGAGTGACGAGAAAGGACTTCTTTTGGCTGTGCTTAAAGCCCATAAGCGGGCTTTTGCTTGGAAGACCACCGACATTCCAGGTATTAGTCCTAACTTTTGTCAGCACAAGATTGATTTTGTCGATGATGTTAAGCCCGTTGTCCAGCGACAAAGGAGGCTAAATCCTAATATGAAGGAAGTGGTTAAGAAAGAAGTGATTAAGTTGTTAGATGCAGGGATCATTTTCCCTATTGCAGATAGTTCTTGGGTAAGTCCTGTCCACTGTGTACCCAAAAAGGGGGGCATGACAGTGGTTGAAAATGAAAATAAGGAACTTTTGGCCACTAGAACTGTAACGGGATGGCGGGTTTGTATTGACTACCGTAAGCTTAATGATGCCACCCGAAAGGATCACTTTCCATTGCCTTTTATTGATCAGATGTTAGAGAGACTTGCAGGTAATGAGTATTTTTGTTTCCTTGATGGGTTTTCCGGGTACTTTCAAATACCCATTGATCCAAAGGATCAAGAAAAGACCACTTTCACGTGCCCCTTTGGCACTTTTGCTTATCGGCAAATGCCGTTTGGTCTATGTAATGCCCCGGGCACCTTTCAAAGGTGCATGATAGCTATATTCCAGGACATGCTTGAAACCTCCATGGAGGTTTTCATGGATGATTTCTCGGTTTTTGGGGACTCATTTCGTACTTGCTTGCATAACTTGGATAAGATGTTGGAACGGTGTGAGAGGGCACACCTTGTTTTAAATTGGGAGAAGTGTCACTTCATGGTGACCGAGGGTATTGTGCTAGGTCACAAGGTGTCTAAGGCCGGGATAGAGGTTGATAGGGCTAAGATTGATGTTATAGCCAAACTACCCCGCCTTCCAATGTGAAAGGGGTAAGGAGTTTTCTTGGACATGCCGGTTTTTACCGCCGTTTCATTAAAGATTTTTCTAAGATTACTCGTCCTATGACCCACTTGTTGGAGAAGGACGTCCCTTTTGTATTTGATGATGCTTGTTTAAGTGCTTTTCAGGTTCTAAAGGAGAAGTTGACCAATTCACCTATCATGGTCGGGCCGGATTGGGAATTGCCCTTTGAATTGATGTGTGATGCGAGTGATTTTGCTGTGGGAGCCGTGCTTGGGCAAAGGGTTGATAAGCATTTCAAGCCCATTTACTTTGCTAGCAAAACTTTGAACCCCGCCCAGCAAAATTACACCACAACAGAGAAGGAGTTGCTTGCCGTGGTTTTTGCTTTTGATAAGTTTAGATCTTATTTGGTGTTAAGTAAGACCATAGTTTTTACGGACCATTCAGCCCTTAAGTACTTGTTCTCGAAACAAGATGCTAAACCTAGGCTTATCCGTTGGATCTTGTTGTTACAAGAGTTTGATATTGAGATCAAGGATAAGAAAGGGGCTAAAAATTTGGCTGCCGACCATTTGAGTCGATTGGAAGATCCTCACCGGGAGGAACTTCGTGATGGGGAGATTAATGATCACTTCCCGATGAATGTTTAATGTTTATTTCTACTTCTGATGATGCTCCTTGGTTTGCAGATATTGCTAATTATTTGGTTGCAGGTGAGATACCAAATGACTTTACGCACCAACAGAAGAAGAAGCTCATATCGGATGCCAAGTACTATTTTTGGGATAGCCCATATTTGTTTCGTGTTTGTGCAGATGGTATGGTGAGGAGATGTGTAGCTGGAGCTGAGACTAGGGAGATTCTGGATGCTTGTCACTATGGTCCTACTGGAGGTCATTACGGTCTTTCAGTCACCGGTAAGAAAGTGTTTGATGCAGGTTTTTATTGGCCGACGATTTTCAAGGAGGCTCAAACTTTGGTGGAGACTTGTGACATTTGTCAGAGACAAGGAAATATCACTAAGCGGGACGAGATGCCTCAACAGAGCATTCAGGTATGTGAGGTATTTGATATTTGGGGTATAGACTTCATGGGACCATTCCCACCGTCTAATAAGTTCCTATATATTCTCGTCGCCGTTGATTACGTGTCTAAATGGGCCGAAGCCAAGGCTTTGCCCACGAATGATGCTAGGGTAGTAATTGATTTCCTTAAACAATTGTTTTGCCGATTCGGTTGCCCTAGAGCCTTAATTAGTGACCGAGGAACCCACTTTGCAAATCATCAATTAGCTAAGGTCATGAAAAGATATGGTGTTGTGTATTACTTTTCTACTTCCTATCATCCACAAACTAGTGGACAAGTAGAAAACACCAATAGGGCTTTGAAGAGAATTCTAGAGAAAACTGTGGGAGATAACCCTAAGGTTTGGTCAAAGAAGTTGGATGACACCTTGTGGGCGTTTAGGACGGCTTATAAGACACCGATTGGCACCACGCCATACCGGTTGCTCTATGGCAAGACTTGTCATTTACCTATTGAGATAGAGCATAAGGCGTATTGGGCTTTGAGAAATTTAAACTTGGATATGATGGAAGCCGGTGAACTTAGGATGTTGCAACTTCATGAGCTCGATGAGCTTAGGTTGGGTGCATATGAGAATTCTAGGCTTTACAAGGAGCGAACCAAGGTTTGGCATGACAAAAGGATCCGTAGAAAGGAATTTAAGGTTGGAGCTAAGGTTTTGTTGTTTTTGTCTAAGTTTAAAATTAAACAACCTAAGCTAACTTCTAGGTGGATTGGACCTTTTGTTATCAAGCATGTTTATCCGTCGGGTTATGTGGAGTTGTTCAAGAGGGATGGTGAAGGATCTTTCATTGTTAATGGCCATAGACTTAAGTTGTACTTGGAAGAAGAACAAGTGGAGGGGATAATCGAGGAGATCCCCGTTTTTGAATTGAAACTTGAAAGGTAGTCGAGTCTAGCTAACGACTCGTAAATAAATTAAGCGCTTCTCGGGAGGCAACCCGTGTTATTTTATTTTATTTTATTTCATTTTTGTTTTTGTTAGTTAGATTTGATGTTGTTTTGTCAAGAAAAATGCAGGTACAATTTGATGTGAAGCGGATTGAGGTAAGTGTTCAATATTTTCATTGTCAAATTTTTTCTAAGGGAAAACTGGGGGGACGTGACCAGTAGATCTGTACTGCGACGCAGTGGGGGTGACCAGGGCCCACTGCGCCGCAGTCGATTATTACTGATATTTTGGTGAGTTTTTGCCCCACTGCGCCGCAGTGGGGGATGTACGGGTTGACTGCGACGCAGCCTAAACTAACTGACCTTGGGAGCAAAATTGCCCCACTGCGCCGCAGTGGTGGTGCGTGTTGCCCACTGCGCCGCAGTGGGTCTGTTGACTGGTCAAATCGAGGAGAGGGGTTTTTAAAGTTAGTCAAAGAGGGTCATTTTCACCACACATTCAAAATTCAGTTTATCTTCTTCTCCTCTTTGACTTGAGAACCGAAAAAAAAAAAACAAAGAAAAAAGCATCAAAAACCTTCCCTTTGCTCCTGAATTCTCCCATTAATTCACCATTCTTGCATTTTCTTCTTCTTTTTCTCCTGCATTACCAGTATTCTATCATCATCATGGGAAAAGAGGTAAGATTTCTTGACTAGTTTTTCTTTTTATTTCTTTAATTTTAATTTTTCATTTTTTTTGGGTTTTAATTTTCAAATTAATTAGTGGGTTATGTTAGTTATGGGCTATTGATGCTAATGTGGTGTTTAATTTTTCGATTCTAACACTTGTTCATCCGATTTGGAGTTTGAATTAAAGCTAGGGTTTTGAAAAAAAATTGGGGCTTTTTGATGGACAAGTGTGGGGGAGGTTAATGTTAGCCTAGTTGTTGTTACATTGTTGAAATATAGTAGTTTGATGGTTTAAATCTACCCTTTTTGCTGAAAATTGTGATGAACACCATCATCTTGCCCAGATTTGGACCACTGCGCCGCAGTGGTATTGTATGTTAGCCACTGCGCCGCAGTGGCTGGTTTCTGACCTGCACGTGACTATTGCCCCACTGCGCCGCAGTGAGGACCACCCAGTCTCACTGCGCCGCAGTGGGATTGTTCTGTCCAAAATTTGTGTTGAAGATTATTGTGATTTCAGTTTTGCATTCCTTCTTTAACGTGTCTGTTTGCTTTAATTTTGTGATTACAGACTGGAGATCAGAGAAGGCAGATGGAAGTTGGTCAAGGAAGCGGGACTGGTGCCAAGAGGGCTAGGCAAGAGCCAGAAGTGCCTGATCTAAGGTTTGGAGAGCACGATATGGACGAGTCTCACGCATGGTTAGAGTTCAATGGGGCTAGGCAACCCCATAAGAACAACTTCTTGAATAATCTCTTTGCTCTCCATCGCCAGGTAGTTTGCCCTCCCAGATATCTTGATCCGATTTTTGCTAGAAATTATGGGATACAGGAGGATATCCGTCGGTGGTTTCGGATTGAGGTTCAAATTGGTGACCATGTTGTGAGTAGTGATATGTGGCACAACATTTTCAATAATCGGGAACCAGTTTTTCGTGAACTTTGTCTTGAGTTTTATTCTACTTTGAAGTTGACCAAGGAGCTCAATAAAATCAAGGATATTTTTGAAGAGCGGGTAGTAACCTTTTTCTGCGGGGGACAGCCTAGGAAGTTATCTATTCCTGAATTTGGTTTTTATTGTGGTATGTATACGAGGGAGCAGTTAGATAGTCAGGAATTTAGGGCTTTGTTGAGGAAGGGTTTGTATGTGAAACAGGATTTGGGGGATGGAGAGTCGATATCTCAGTATTGGACTCGTATTTCGGGGGGACACGCTTGGCCTTCTTGTGGCTATGTTAGTGTGTCTAAGATTAGCAGTGTGAAGCTGAGGATGTTGCATAGGATGCTTGTCACGTTTCTGGTACAAAGGTCCACCCATTGGGACAAGGCGTACCAGCTAGATTTATGGCTGATTAAGTTGTTTTCTGAGGGGCACCGAGGAGGTTTGCTTTGGCCCCGATGGTTGTTCTGGATAGGATGGTGAATCACTCGGATTCAAAGTTGGTGCTGGGGCAGTTTATCACCCGTCTTTACAAGAGGATGGGAGTTTTTGATTCTGATATATGTCATGAGGGATTGTCTTTGCAGGTTAGACAGGAGCATTTAACTGAGAAGGAGTTGATCATAGCCAAGATAGTGAAGAAGCCAAAGAAGAATGAGCAAGCGAGGTTGTTGGATGATACGGGTGTTATCGCTGCACCGCCTCCAGAGGTGGAGGATTCTGATGATGAGGAGATGGGGGATGCTCCTCAGGAGCCTCAGAGGAGGCGGGGCCGTCCAAGTATTGATTTGACTGATATAGGGTCCCAGCTGCAGCAGATTTTGGATGGGCAGCAGGCTAGTGGTAGGGCATTTGATGATTATCAAAGGAGAATGGATCAGGATATGACTTGGATGGGATCGCAGCAGGCCCGCACCAACTATACCCTAGATTATTATCAGCCTATGTGGGATGCGCAGTACCATGGGCAGCCGTTCGTTCCAGATACTCCTATTCCTGATTTTTCACCACCACCTATCCATGTTCCGACATATCGTCAGGGAGGCGGTTCTTTCTTCCCACATGATCTAGGAGGATCTCCTCGTGGTCCTGTGCAGTTTGGTTCTTTTGGCGGGAGATCTTCTTTTGATGCAGGTACTAGTGCAGATTGGAGGCCATGGACAGGTGCCGCTAGTCAAGCAGGTGGAGATGCTGGTGGTTCTGGGGATTTGTTGGTGGTTCATCTTCTTTTGTTCCTGGTTTTGTTGCAGGTTCTGGTTCAGGGTTTGGCGGTGGACCATCTGGAGGAGATGTTGGCGCCTCTGGTTCGGGTCAAGAAGGAGACCGCAATTGGATCACCGATCTTTTTGATACATCTGGTCTTCCCTATGGCTATCATGGTCAGCAGCAGTGACGACAGTGATGATGATTATGGTTCCCATCCGGCACCGTGGGATGGAATCATGTTATGGTTTGTGATGATGGTTTGATTATCTGGATGACTGTACTCTATACATTATTTCTTATTTCTTCGGGTATCTACCCTACGGGGTGATGGAACATTGTACTTTGACTTTTTCTTTTTCTTTTGGTTTGTTTGCATGAACAGTGTTACTTTGATATGATTGGAATGTGGTTTGTTTGTGGTGCAAGTGAAACAGGACTATTCAATTTGATGGCTATTGTGCAACACAAGTGTGGGGGGAAAACTCATTGGATTCTCTTCTCATCTTTACTTTGTGGCATCAAATTGTGATTGTGTGATGGTGTGCATATGCTGGCAGTAAGTTCAGCGCCGCTATATTTGTGTTTGGTATGTTTGTTGCACACACAACTCTCGCACTTTCCGTTTTGGTACAAGTTGTTTCTCCCGCCAAGCAAAGTGTTCTTCCTTTTTAGGAAGCACCATTTGTGACACGGGGTCGACTAACTTGTTTCAAAACGGGATGTGTCCTTACTCCGGTATGTGTTCTGATTTTTCTATGTTGCTTACCCCTATTTACCTTTGTTTGACCGAATATGGACATTGAGGGCATTGTCCATCTTAAGTGTGGGGGGTGGCAAATAGGTTTAAGCTACCGGGTTTATCTCTTTTGTTGTTTTGCCATTGAGATTTTAGCCGTTCTTGTGGATGTGTCCCTCTCGTAGGCTTTTGGGTTTTTATCCAAGAGTAAGGGTTCTATTTTGAACTTTGAACTATGATGTGCATGTTTGAGAATTGGTTGTTTCGATTTGGTAGGATGATAGAAGATGATATGTTTTGAAACTTGTGTTGAGCTTGTCCTTGTGGTAAATTGCTTTTGTCACTTAATTCATAATCATTTAATGAGCAATTTTACTACAAATTTTTCCTTGGCAAAATTTTAATCGGCGAAATGTGTTCTGAACGGTTATTTGGCTAATCCTTGTGGATTGATAACATCACTTGCATACTCAAAATTTCCCAAACACCTAAAGTTGTGAGATTCATTGTTCATATATAGATGTGCTAGGTGTTTACGGTTTTGGTTTGATTGCCTTGTAATTTGTCCCTCTCTTAGGCTCTTGGATTTATTCGGGAGTAAGGGTTCCATTTCGAACTCTGCACTAAGATGTGCGAATTTGAGGTTAATTTATTCCATTTCCCGGTTCTTTTCTTTGATTTGAGTGTGCCGGTGATGTGTTGAGCTAGAACTTGGCCTTGTGATCGTGACGAGACCGCAGTGAGATCACTTTTGTGATAAAAGTACATCGGATGACGAAGTGGCATATAGGTTTGACCCATTCTTTTCTTTCTTTCTTTCTTTATTTTCACTTTTCCTTTTGTATATTCATACCCTTACTATACGTATACTCACTTACATATACATCCTCCCTTTCTTTGTAAACCTTTCTTATACATCCTTTTAACTTAGCCTTTTCCATTGTATATATCCACTTAAATATGTAAATTATACCTTACCATACCGATAGTCTAATCTGGGGGGCCTTTGATTGCTGTTGGTTGGTTTGCACGGTTTGTGAGAGTTTTGGTGGTTGATTGATTGGATTATGCTTTGACTTGGGGAAGACGTAGATTGGTTTAAGTATTGGAGCTTGTTTTGGAATGTTCAAAATTGATCATATTGTGTTTTTAGACATTGTTCATCATTGTAAGAGGGTGCCTGCTAGTAGAGTAAAAATGGTTCAAAAATAAAAAAAATAAAAAAATAATAAAAAAAAAAAAAAAAAAAGGAAAAAGTGAAAAATTGAAAAACAGAAAAAAAAATAAAAAAAAAAAAAAAAGAAGAAAAGAACTTGGGCTACTAGTGGGTACTTCTCATTTTTATATGTCTAGAGTTGTGTTGTATCGTTAAGAATGGAGGGCTTGGTTGATTTTAAGTTGTTTGAAGTTGATACACCACAATGGTGTCGAGTTTGCTTGGTATTTTTGAGGTGTTTTAGCGGAATTGCAATTTATGGGTTGTTGGCAATCAATGGTACGGGTTTTGATTAGACTATTTTGTACATATTTCATACTTACCTTATACTTTTGATTGTTTCCTTTCATTTCTAACCTACACTCCCATACTTCATTGTAAATATCCATTATATATACCTTAGCCTAACTATACAACCGTCCTATATGCCTATTTTGATGATGTACTTGGTGCTTACGCCATGTCGGTGGAGCTATGATCCTTGTTCAAGCCTATGGTAAGATATGCATCACGACTGTGCTATGAGTGATTATTCATATATATTCAACCCCAAAAGTAAGTTCGTTGGAGTAGAATGATATTGATAGGTTCATTTGTTTCTCTTGTGCATAGTCGTGTTATTGAGGCTTGTGGATTGTTCAGATATTGTCAAACATTTCGGGTTTCATTTAAGATTAAAACTGCTTCACCCAACTTCTTTGTCTTTGACATACTTGGTGTTGCTTCTTTTTGATACTCGTAATTGTTTATTTAGCTTCATTGCCAAGGATTACTTTTTCTTTAAATGTTGGATTTGCTTGAGGACAAGCAATGCTCAAGTGTGGGGGGATTTGATGTGACCAATTTATACCCATCGCCCACATCGTTATTGGCCTTTTTATTATATGTTTTTTAGTCGATTTTGCTGGCATTTGGCGCGTTTATGGTTTTGTTAGTGGTTTCAGGTTCTAAACAGGAGACGTGTCCGTTTGGTGCAATTTCGAGTAATTTTGAGGTCATGAAGTTGATTGGAGAGTTCGAGAGTTGTTAAGATGAAAAGAGATAGAAAAAATATGCAAGTCTTCATAAGTTGATGTGTGGCCTTCGGTTCAGTATATTCATACTGCGACGCAGTGGTGGTGAACAAGTCCACTGCGCCGCAGTCATCTATGTGGAATAGAGCATCGAGACCAGTATATTTATACTGCGACGCAGTGGGGGCATCACTCGCCCACTGCGCCGCAGTCAGCGAGTGAAAAAAGGAAGGTTTTCACCAGTATATTTATACTGCGACGCAGTGGGGGCATCACTCGCCCACTGCGCCGCAGTCAGCGAGTGAAAAAAGGAAGGTTTTCACCAGTATATTTATACTGCGACGCAGTGGGATGTGCGTGTGCCCACTGCGCCGCAGTCAGCTTTGACCAACGTGCACCAAAGGCAGTGTATAAGCACTGCGCCGCAGTGGGGGCATCACTTTCCCACTGCGCCGCAGTGAGAGTACGGGGCTGAAAGGTTTTGGGCAGCTTTTGCATCAGATTGGAGGAGGGTATAAATAGTTTACAAAACCTAATTCCCAAATTATCAAGTTTTCTTTCTAAGAGCTGCACTTCAAGGAACACCTTCAAGGATCAAATCAAGACTTCATCATCTTCCGATTCATTGAAGATTCACGTGCACCCACTTAGATCGTATCTATTTTATTGTCTCGCAATTTCTATTTCTCAAACGATTGGTACATCATGTTCTTCCTTTATTTTGATTGTTATTTCCATTTAATCATGAGTGGCTAATCTTTTATTCATCCACCTTGATGAAACTAGACGAATGATGTGATTGCTTAATGTTTTAATTCAAAGAGTTGATTTCAATTATCGTTGTGTCGAGATCTTGATGATTTAATTCCTTTATATTTATTATTATGATATTGGTGGCATGTGTGTTCTTCGTTAGTGGTACTAGTTGAATACATATGTGATTTTCAAACGGTTGCTTGTCTATGAGCAATTATCACTAGTTCATGGTATGATAGTGAATGTCATTTTAATAAAAGGAATCATTTTGTCAACGTGTTTTGTAACGGTTGGTGGTACCACGTTATTTTCACATAGGCACAATTGGTAATTTGATAGTCAAGCAAGCTAATTGTTGGTAAGGTTGTCTAGGCATTGGTGGTACCGGCTTGGGTAATTAAACTAGCAAATTAGGTGTTTGGGTGATTTGTAAGCGGTTGGTGGTACCACGCGAGCATTTTATCCTTTCACGATTATCTTGTCAACTCTAAATGAATTTGGTCTTAATTGAATGCAATCATGTTTGAAGTCTAGCGAAGTCAAGGTGGATGATCTTTACTATTATTGTTTGAAGCTTTTCCTTTACTTTTAAGTGTTTGTCTTTTAAATTTACTTTAATTTAATTGTCAAAGTGAGATTCAAAGTGTTCCACCCTATTTTCCAAACTACTTTATTAGACAATTGATTCAGACCAATCCCCGTGAATGAACCTGGACTTACTTTTTAACTATATTGCATACGATCGGGTCCACTGCCCGATAGTGTGTAGTAGTGAGTTTCAAGGTATTTCTAGTTTTAATTTTTAAACTCGATTTAGCACATCAGCATTCCTCAAGAGTTGGTGCACCTGTTTCCTAAACAGGAATACAAGACTTCAAAGCAACTGTTCGATGCTATTGAAGCTCACTGTGAAGGTGATCCACTATTGAAGCAAAATAGAATTAAAATGCTCAAGAAACAATTTGACTGCTTCAATGCTACAAAGAATGAACAAGTTGAGGATCTTATACTGAGATATCAACATCTTCTTGCTGAATTAGCTTACTTTGACCTTAAATACACTCCTACTGAGATAGTGGATAAATTCCTGGATGGTTTGCCGAAAGCTTACAAAGAGTTTCGTCATGGATTGCAAGAAAGAGCTGATTATGCATCTCTTCGTATAGATGGAGTAATATCCACTCTAAGAAACAGAGAAATGAAGGATAAGGCAAGGATCTTCAAGACAACTTCACACAAGATCCATCTCTCTATCATGCCACTATGAAAAATCCAACAGCTGATGTTAATGCCTTCTTTTCTGGAGTTGGTAATACTGGTGAGACAGACAATCGTGGTCCACTGATGGATGGAGATGATTCTTTCGGATTCATGGCTACTGATGCTGGTAACAGGGGTAAAAAGGCTAATGAAGGTGCAAAGACTGGAAATATGAAGTTCGGTAACATTACATCCTCTTCTGCTGGTTACAAGTCCATGCCAATGAATATGAAATCAGCTGAGGGTAGAATGAATGTATTTGCTGCCATGTGTGCTGCACATGAAGCTTTTGTTGCGGGTAGAATCACAGATCCAGCACTCATTGATGAAGATTACGACCAGATAGATCCACATGATGTTGAAGAAATGGATCTGAAATGGCAACTGGCCATGATCACCAGGAGAGTGCAAAAGTTTATGCAAAGAACAGGCAGACAGCTTACTGGAGGTACTCAGGGTTTTGACAAGTCAAAGGTGAAGTGCTATAACTGCGAAGGTTTTGGACATTTTGCCAGAGAGTGTCAACGGCCTAAGAGAGAGGCCAATGTTACCCCTACACGTCAAGATAGAGGTGGTAATCGTCCGTTCAATCAAAATTCAACTAGAGCTCTTTTGTTGACTGATGATCCTACTACAAATGTCAACGGCAATGACAAGGCTATAGTAGCTGTTCAACCCGATGGTTCTTATGTTTGGAATCTTCCACATGATGAGACCAATAACGCTTATTTGGCTGAAATCCTTGATGATATGGCTCAAATAGTTGATTCTCCTGATGATTTCTTGGACACCACAGTTTACCACAGTGAAGAGCAATTGTATGAAAATACTAAAAGTTCGAAATTGGAATCTGTTGCTACTGGTGTACATGATTCTGATTCCGAATCTGACGTTGAGTTAGAAAATGTCAAGAACCTTGATGAAGTGAAAGGTATTGATGAAGTGAAAGCTACTGAAGAAGTGAAAGCTGCTGAGGTTAAAGAAGATTCTGCTACAGAAAAGGGTAAAAAGACAATTGAAGAGCAGATGCAAGAGTTTGAGATTCCGGCTGGCATGACTGTGGATGACTTTGTTGCTTACATGGCAGATTGCAAAGAGGCAGATCAACAGGTATCTTATTCTCTACATACTATTGTTCATGTTTGCAAAATTGTTAATCGAATGTTTGATGAAATTGAACAAAAGAATGAACAAATTAAGAAATTAGAATCTGTTGTCAATGCTGCTCATGATGAAAGAGATAAGTTAATTAAAAAGGGTCTAACTGTAAATGATAAAGAAAAATTCTTCAAGGAAAAATTAGATCTTTAGAGTCTGACATTAGAGCTATGAAAGATAAAGTTAATCAGTCTGTGGCCGTAGAAAGAGTAGGTAGTGAAGCTTACTCCTTGTTAGCTAAAAGTGTGCTACCATTGAAAAGGAACTTGCTGATGCTAGGATAGAAATCTTGGAATTAAATGCTAAATCTGATTCTGTTAGACATGCTGAGCTTTTAATGCATATGACAAAGTTTGAGGATTCTTCTACTAAGAGTTTTGACACTGCTAAGATCTCTTATAAAGACGTGCCTCCTCCTTTCAATAATAACTATACTTCTGTTGAACCTAATGTTCCTGAAATCCTACTTCAACCTAGTGTTGAAGATGGTAATCAAAAGATGTTTCTTCTCAACCTAACAAGGAAGAGAAATTGAAAGGTGTTGTCCTAAACCAGTCTACTCCTAATGGTCAGAAAGACAGTATTGTACACTTTACACTTCATAAGAGTAATAGGGTCTATACTGAGTTAGAATTCCCATTAGAATCTATTGACCCTAAGAGGATTGATAAAGTCTGGGATGTAGCTATTGAGGATATGAAGAAATTAAGTCAGCAGCGTCTCACTCCGTTACCTAAGCAGTCTAGGATTAGAAAATCTGAAGACGAATTAGCCATTAATGAAGAAGCAACTAAGGCTTTAAAGCACATCTTAATGCCTGCACTTAAGAAATCTTCAAGTAAAGGTAAACATGAGAAAGATGGTGCTAGAAAGTCTAAAATATCACCAACTAAACGAGACCCTGAAAAAGAAGATCAAAGAAAAACAAGTAAGTCAGTGGACACTAGTGCTAACAATGAATCTGTAGGTACCGATAAAAAGGTAGATACAAACAAAAAGTTCAAGTTCCTCTCCTGCTTTGCTTGTCATGAAAAGGGTCATGTTTATAGTGTATGTCCAAATAGACCTCGAAGATCAGGTTCTCCTTCAAAGGTTTCCACCTCGGAAGGAAAAAGGGGGTTGGGTAATGATAAACAGGTTAATGAGGCTAAAGTTCAATCTTCTCCAAAACCGTTTACTATACCTCAACGACGTGAATCTCCACTGAAAGGTTCATCAGGAAATGTTCATGAGAATTCAAATCGTTTTCAAACACCTCCACGACCTGCTCGTTCTGCTCCTAGAAATCAAAATTCATATTATGACCAAATTCATTCAAGTGTTCGACCTTCTTATGGCCCTCATTCTCCTAGACCTTCTCGACGAGAGGTCAGAAGTCTCCTCCAGTGAGAAGACGAGACGAGAATCATGTCCCACCCACGGCTTCGAGCAATGGATATTGGACTGAACTGATTCTCAGAGAACCTAAGAAGGTTTGGGTCCCCAATGAAAACTAATTTTTCTCATTTTATGTGCAGGGAGTTCCTAGAAACCAATCATTTATGGTACCTTGACAGTGGATGCTCCAGGCACATGACAGGGGACAGGAAGCTCTTGTCCAATTATACTGGTATAAATGGGTCGTACGTTAGTTTTGCTGGATCCAAGGGCGGCAACATCACCGGTCAAGGAGATGTCGTCAATGGACAACTTACTCTAGAAAGAGTAAACTATGTGGAACAACTTACTCATAATCTAATGAGTGTCTCACAGATCTGTGACAAGGGCAACAATGTTCATTTCACAGAAAAGGAGGCATTCATCTTGAAGCCGGGTTTCGTTATTCCAGCAGAATGGATAATGCTCAGAGCTCCTAGGAAGAGAGACATCTATGGCTTAGTTTTAGGTGTTGATAATCCAACGGAGCCCCTCTGTTTGTTGAGCAAAGAAAATGAGTCTGAATCTCTCCTCTGGCATCGTAGAATGGGACATATCAACTTTCGGAAGATGAATGAACTTGTTAGTCTTGGTTTAGTTGAAGGTGTTCCAGTTAAGAAGTTTGGGATGGAAGATAAATGTGTACCGTGTTTGAAAGGAAAGCAACATAAGAATCCTCACAAACCAAAGGTGCACAACACTATATCCAAACCATTCGAATTACTTCATATGGATCTCTTTGGTCCTGTGAACGTAAGAAGTATTGGGGGGATGTCCTACTGTTTGGTGATCACTGATGATTACTCAAGGTACTCATGGGTATTTTTCTTGAAGACAAAGGACGAGACCGCAAACCGGTTTATGGATTTTGTTAGACAAGTTGAGAATGTCCATGAAGTTAAAGTTAAGAGAATCAGGAGTGATAATGGCACTGAGTTCAAGAATAATACTATTACTGTTTTCTGCTTGACCAGGGGTATTCAACATCAATTCAGTGCACCGCATGAGCCACAGCAGAATGGAGTAGCTGAAAGGAAAAACAGGACATTGATAGAAACAGCTAGGACGATGCTTGCTGATTCAGGGTTTCCTGTTACTTTCTGGGGGGAGGCAGTGAATACAGCTTGTCACATTTTAAATCGGGTTTTAACAGTTAAACGGTTTAAGAAAACTTGTTATGAACTTTTGCACAACACAAAGCCCAATTTGCAAAATGTTGAGCCGTTTGGTGTTCCTTGTACTTTTCTTAAAGTTCTTCCTCAGGGAAAATTTGATTCTAAATCTGAGGAGGGTTTCTTTTTAGGTTATATACCTAGTACACCAATTCGGCGTGTGTACAATCAGAAAACTGGCAAAGTTAATTTTGGTACAAATGTGGTAATTGTCAGTCATAAACCTGCTGTACACATTGGTCCTGCTAATGACTTCGATTATGATGGTGTCTTCACCTCTTTTCGTGGTCTTGTTTCTTTTACAGGTGTTCCGACTGTGGAGGATGTAGTTACTCTTCATGATCCACTTGATGGTGGGCCGGTTCCTGTTTCTTCTCCGGTTTCCTCACCATTCATTGAGCCTGCTTCTAAATCTGGAGAATCAAGTGGGACCAAAGAAGCAGATTCTACCTTAGAGAATGCTCCTAAAGATCCTAATGTCCTTTACTATACCTCTACTAAGCGTGCCTTTGCGCCCTTCTTTACATGATACTGACGACACTGGAAACGGTGAAAATTAGGAGGAGCCTAAAACTCCAGAGCAACATGTGCAGACTAACTTGGGAAATGATCTTACAGTTGATACGGTTCCTCAAACAAGAGTCAACAAGGATCATCCAGTAGAGCAAATCATTGGTGATGCTTCTTCCTCTGTTCGCACGAGAAATCAGAATAGGAAAAATTTGTCAAGTATGTTTGCTGAAATTAAGGATACTGGGGCAATTACTTGGTACTTGTACTTTTGCTTCATCTCTCAGGTTGGGCCTAAAAATGTTGGAATGGCTCTTAAAGATCCGTCATGGGTTGAGGCGATGCAAGAAGAATTGGCTCAGTTTAGGAAGCTTGATGTATGGAAGTTAGTTGACTTACCTCAGGGTGAATCTCCTTTATCAACGCGATGGGTTTTTTCGTTGTAAAAAGGATGACAAAGGTGTAGTCACTCGCAATAAGGCTCGGTTGGTGGTTAGAGGTTTTGAGCAACAAGAAGGCTTCGATTACGATGAGACATTTGCACCAGTAGCTAGACTTGAAGCTATTCGATTATTTCTGGCATATGCTAGTTATAAAGGTATAAAGGTGTATCAACTTGACGTAAAGAGTGCCTTTTTGTATGGGGAAATAAGAGAAGAAGTGTATGTAGATCAACCTCCCGGGTTTGAGGATCCAGACTTCCCTAATAGAGTATATCGTCTTGATAAGGCTCTATATGGTTACATCAGGCTCCTCGATCATGGTATGAAAAACTGTCTACTCATCTGAATGAAAATGGTTTTACTAGAGGTTTTATTGACAGCACGTTGTTTATCAAATGGAAAGGGAAGGACTACTTGCTTGTACAGGTTTACGTCGATGATATTATTTTTGGTTCATCTGATGAGAATATGTGCAAGGAATTTGAGCATAGCATGAAGGCTAAGTTCGAAATGAGTGCTATGGGGGAATTAACTTTCTTCCTTGGACTACAGTTGGATCAACTGAAGGATGGGTTCTTTATTCATCAGACCAAGTATGTTCAAGATCTTCTTACTAGGTTTCGAATGACCGATGCTAAAGATGCTATTACTCCCATTCAGACTAATCATGGGCTGTGTCCTGATAAGACTAATGATCCAGACATCGATGCAACTCAATATCGGGCTATCATTGGTTCCTTGATGTATCTGACGGCTTCACGTCCAGACATTACCTTTGCTGTTTGTATGTGTGCTAGATATCAGGCTAATCCGAAAGAGTCACATTTGAAAGCTGCGAAAAGGATTCTTCGTTATGTGAAGGCCAAGCCTCGTCTAGGGCTTTGGTATCCCATGCATGGTTCCTTTGAATTCAAAGCTTATACTGATTCGGATTATGGTGGCTGCAATTCGGATAGGAAATCAACGTCAGGTGGATGTCAGCTTTTAGGGGGGAGAATTATATCGTGGCAGTGCAAGAAGCAGACATCTGTTGCACAGTCTACTTGTGAAGCAGAGTACATAGCTGCTGGTCAATGCTGTTCTCAGGTACTTTGGATACAGCAACAATTGCGCGACTATGGTATGGATATCTCAGACTCTCCTATTTGTATTGATAATAAGTCTGCCATAGATATTACTAAGAATCCGAAAAACTTTAAAGTCACCAAGCACATAGATATAAAGCATACACTTTTTACGTGACTGTTTTGAGAAAAAGCTTATTCATTTAGAAAAGGTTATTACTGATGATAACCTTGCTGATCTTTACACTAAAGCTTTTGATAGACCTCGTCATGAGTTGTTATATCAACTCAATGGTATGAAGAATGCCGAGTAGTTTCTCTCAAAGAACTTAAATTTTCTTTTCGAGTCTTAGTAGTTTAAGTCGTATATAGATAGTGTCATAAAAAAAAAAAAAAATAAAAAAATAAAAAATCCAAAAATATAATAAATAAAGTAAGGTTACTGCACTACATGATTAGACGTGACGATACTTTAGCTTTTAAGCCTACTTAATTGTACTTTAAAATGCTCAGTTCAGTGATACCATTATATGATGTATCGATAGGCACAAAGTACCAAAGTTTCCTTATAATCTGAACTTAAATGTATACAATGTTCTTATGGGAAACGTATTCAAATATATGGCTGAGAATGCTTGTTCTTAAAATAGACAAGTCCTTTAAATCTTATGAAAGATCTTGCATTGTAATTATGTATATTTGGTCTTTATATAGAAGGTCTCGGGTACATATATGTGTATGTATTGCTTTTTCGGATGTATATTTGTGACAAGATATGCAAATATCTAATATAAATCTGTTGAAAATATGAAGCTAATGTGGCCTTTGAGATTCGAACAAGTAAGTCCTTGGGGTGTCTTTGTATACCTAGCCTACCTAAAGCTTCCAACTTGGGATAGGTTGTCAGAAAGTTCGCTACACGGGTCTCATCGAAAGTCACAGGTTTTCATAAGTGCTTTAAAATAATGTCACAAATATGCAAGTACTTGGCATTATGCAATGTTGAGTATATTTCCGTACGTGAGTCAAGTTAAGTCGCTTTGCGCGTGAAGAATCACCGACCTGTCACCGCTGACTTGATTCTTAAAGACTTTCTCACTTTCTCACCAAATGTCTTAATCTTAGTGCTTGTTTAGATTGTGAGAGTGTATCTGAATATGGGGCACATAAGTTCACAAACTAAAATTGTGGCATGAGTAACTTACTAGGTTACATGGTGACTGTCCTTGGCTCAAGTAATACGAAAGTGCCACAACCCAAAGGAACTGGAAGTACCGAGTGTTTAAGAGGACAAACATATTGGTAATCGTTTTTGGATCACTGTTCATAACATAATAATAAGAATTCATTTCTCAAATTTTGGGCTTATGTAAATGCTAATCTGATCTGATCAGTAGTAACCAAGTAACATGTGAATAATGAATAAATTAAGTTAACTAGTGTTTAGATTAGTTTATTATTCTGTAATTTTTATTCTGATTTATTTTTCATTTTATTTAGTCAAAATAGTATTTTCATAAGTTCTTATTGCACGAGAGATTCTACTTAAATTCTGTTGAGTATATGTTTTGCTGAATTCATTCATTTGAATTCTTGATGAGGTTATGTGATTTGTACAAAAGAAGATTTTCTGATATGGACATTAATTTGTTTAAGTTTAGAAAATGATCTTTTAAGTTTATGTGAAAAGTCAAAGTTATTTGAAATCTCACAAGTTTAAGTTGTTACAAGTTACGAATTTAATTAATAACTTGGTGACCTTTTAGGGTTTGACAATGGAATGACCTCCCTTGATCTTTTGTTAGAATCTTGAGTATTTCGTAATTGTTAACCCTAATTTTGTGTGTTTTAGCTTGAATTTTCTGCATTATTATGCCTTTGTTTCTAATGCGTTAATGAGTTTTTGGTAAGTGTGCAGTGTTCAGGTTAAGAAGATAAAGTTGGAGTGTTGATCTCTGTTGCAATACAGTGTTATTCATACTGATGATATCGTGGAGACAAGATTTTTGGTGTGAAGTGCCAATATTGTGATGCAGATATGAGCACGTGAAGGAAGAATACATGAACTTACCTTTGGAGTATTTATTTACTTTACAATTCATGTATTTCGTGAAAATAATCAGTGTTGATACTTGTTTCTTTTGATTTTCGTACCTTGACTTATGACATGATTTCGGAAACTTTACAAAGTTCTTCATTGGATTTTTGGACTATTCATTGTGTGTTTGTTTTGTAGACGACATCTAATATGGGACTTAAGTGTTTCAAGATGGTTTGCCGTCAAGCATCTCAATGATTAGAGAAATGTTCTCCGTATCATGGTTGTGGTTGGTAACGCTGTTAATATGTCAATTGATTATTTTCAGGTTTGTTGATGGTTGGTTTTAGACCTTGGGGTTTTTATTCAAGATTATAATGTTTGTCAAATACTTACATTATGATGATGATTTTGGTTGATGGAACTTCTTGGTACAAGGCATGAACAAGTTGCTTTTAACGAGTTTTTGCTATGTACAGGATTAGGTAAACGGTGAAGTCGTGGAAAATTTCGTGATGAAGAATCTGAAAAATTTTCTAAGTACAAATTGTTCTAACGAAGATAGTATTAACTTCGTTCAGAATTGCTCTTAAGAAAATTGGACTTATTTTCGTCACATCTAGTTTCGTTTTCTTTGGTTTTAACGAAGATAACCTCTATCTTCGTTCCTGTTGATCTTACGAAGGTTAACTTCGTTCTAACATATTTTTGACCGATTACCTAACCGACCAGTTTTGACCCGTTTTTAACCATCTATATAAATACCAACTTAATTCGTTTTATCTTTTACATTGCCATAAACGAATTTAAGCCTCTTCTTCTGAATAAACCCCTATACTTTCATCAATCAAATCACTTGATTTCACTCGATTCTCTGCTTGTTGTTTCGATTAATATTGAAATCAGTGATTCAGGTATATTATCGAGCATCGTCATTCACAAATCCCCAATTCTAATTTGTTATTTTGCCCAATTTTTGCATGAACTCAATCGGTTTTATACATAATTTAGGTTTCTAGGTTTAATTTCGTTTTTAGATTTTAACCCGTTGGATCTTTAATACGTCTGTAAAATCGAAGTGGGTTATGCTTCAATTACTTGATACAAAAGTTTTGTATTTGATTTCGGGCAAATCGATTGTTAACCAATTTTTATCAAATCGAATGTTTGAACTTGGGACGAGGTGCTGTTCAGAGTGTTTTTACGAACTTATTCTTCGTTCAGTGTCTACGAACTTAGGTTCTGCTGTTTCCAACTAACGAATTTAGGAGTTATTGTTAACTAACGAACTTAGTTATGTTTTTATTTTAGCATGCTATCTTCGTTTATTGTTAACTAACGAACTTAAGCCCTATTTTCGTACAGATTCTTTTTACGAACTTAAAGAGTAATGTCGTACAGTTTTAACTTACGAAATTATTGATTAAGTTCATAAAAGTCTGCAACTCATTTATTGTGCTAATTCTATAATTGTTTTTATATTATGATTTGTTTTGCAGAAATGGCTCTTGCTCCACGTCAGTTCATTAAGAAGCACAATCTTGCCTTAAATCTTGATCCAAATCAGCATAATTGTGAACGTTATCATGAGATGTTTGATTTTATTGCTCGCTCTAGGCTTTCTTTTGCATTTTGTGATTCACCTAGACTATTAGGCAGTATATTGATGCCTTCTGGAGGACTGCTCATCAGGTCATGGTTAATGGTCGTAGTTTTGTTCGTACGTGCTACCGTCAGAGGAATCACATTCGATTTCAATGCTGCAACTCTTCGTGATATTCTGCATTTAGGCGCAGAACCAGAGGAAGCAGTAGAAATGACTTATGATTTTGACCTTATTCGTAGAGTGTTTTCAAAGAATGGGATATGTTGGTCAAATAAAGCTTCCTTTTGACAAAAGTGGATTTCAAGGACGTTGGAGATATCTTGCTTACGCTTTGTTGGTAAGTCTGAGCAATCGTAAGGCTGGCTTTGATCAGCTTTCTGCTCAGATTTCTTCGCAGATGTGCCTTGGTCTATAATCGACCTTATCCTTTTTCAGCATACTTCTATCAAGAGTTTATTGGTCAAATCAATGCCAAAGCGAAAAATAGGTTTCTCTTATATCCTCGCTTTGTTATGGCAATCGTTAGACATTTTTGTCCGAATTTGGTATTTGATCAAGGTCCTCGCTATGCACCACATGCTTGGCCTTTACGTCTATTTGCTGATCTAGAAGCCAACACTCGAAATGTGGCTGGTCTTAATGATCCCCCACTTTTTGGTCATTTGATTAATCCAAACTATCGATCCGTTTTGAGGATGATATGTTAGTGGATGATGATGACGATTCTGATCATGAGGATGAAGAGAGTTCTGATGATGGTTCTGATGGTGATTCTGATTCTGATGACTCTGATCATAGGAATGATGGTGGTGATGATGTAGTTGAAGAAGACACAGATGAATATGATAGTGTCGCTGCTGATTCTAGTAATGAGCATCGAACTAAGATGGCTCATGATGTCCCTGCTGATTCAGGAAGTGATCATTCACATCACTTTTCTCGAGAAGGTGTACCTGGTGCTTTACGCCGAGAGCGTCGGAGTAAAGCATGTCATTCTTCTCCTGTTCTTCTGATACGGATCAATCCGTTCATGATGAACATGATACTCAAGTTAATCAGGATGATGGTGCTGAACAAGAAGCTGTACTTCATTATCAAGAAGAAGTGGAACATAGAGATATGGCACCAAGTCCAATTCATGAAGGTACAAGTACTGTTGGACCTAAGAGGACACTGGATGCTCCTCTTACTTATCGCAGAGCTAAGCGTGCATGAACTACTGAGGCTACTTCAGTATCTATAGCTGCTGCTGCTATTCCTGCTGTCTCTACAGCACAGGTTGCTTCTGTTGCCGGTAGTGTAACGTTGCGTCCACTGTTGCCTCCTGCCTTACCAATTATTGCCCAGATTGCCTACTTTTCCTCCTCTTCCTTCAGATTACTCACTAGTTAGGCGTATCGATGTTCTTCAGGCTCGTGTTGATACATTAGAGTCTGATCTTACGAATGTTCGAGGTGCTTTGACCTTTTTAATAAACTGGGTCAAGAATCAAGGGGGAGATGTTCCTTAAGAAGTTTGCAGATTGTCAGTAGTTCAGCCAAGACGTCAGAATGATGATGATGATGCTGATAATGCTGGTAATAGGATTGATTCTCGCCCAGTTTCTGACAAAGGAAAAGGTGTTGAGACTCAGGGGGAGACAGAAGGGGATACTACCCAGGTTGGTACTTCTGGTGCGGGTGGATCAAGTGCTCCTCGTGATGCTGAGGCTATTGAAGCACTTGACTCAGGTAATTCTTCAAAATCAATTGATTATTTAAGTGATGATCAAGTTGAAGCTGAAACTGAACGATTAAAGCGTGAAGTTAAGGCAAAATTTGGACATGACTGTAATACCGAAGAAAATGCTTTTCATTCTGTGTTTGATAACTTATTAGATAAACAGCAAGAAGCAGAAACTGAAAGAGAAAAAGAATTACAGATTCAAAGGCAAACAGCCTTGGAATCTGATTCTGATTCTGATTCAACTTATGATTTGATAAAGATTGATAAAGTGTATATTAGGTTGCATGTAATAAGTTTACGACATGTAAATTTAATCTATCTTATTTCAATGCAATTATATTTCATCTTTATTATTATTATCATGATTATTCATTGTATTCTGGTGTTCATTTTGTGTAATCTTAATAGATGATACAGATGATGCAGAATTATTCTTTGATGGTGATGAACTTGAGGAAGGTGAGTTTGTTCCTGAACCGGATATAAACATATTCAAGAACCTTATGGGTTTGATGATGTTTGGGACTCAATTCCTGAAGATCCATCTATAGAAGAAAGAAAAGTGTTAGAGTTAAAAGAAAAGAAGTTAAGGAAAGAATGCTTCAAGCTTCAATTAGTAGTTCTGCTAAAGTTTTAAACTTTGTGGTATATGCTAAGATTGATGATGCATTGATTCCTTTCCACTGGGAAATTAACTTGACAAGACCTTTTTATCCAAATGATTATCCAGTTCCTCTCAGAGAAGATGATCCACTGCAAGAGATTGATCGACTTGTGCCTGGGCAAAGAATTAATGAATATATATTCACATGGGATACTATGAAACCCATTATGTATTGGACTCACATCTCAGATAAAGATGCTGCAAAATATAAGACGATAATCTGGAGTTGGTTCTATGATGAAGAATTGAAGTTGTTCGTTCTTAAAAGACCAGAAGGTTGTCAGTATTTAGCGTGGCGTGAGAGACACTTCAGAAGTTTGTGTGAAGAAGATTTACATGAACTCGAAAATAACTGGATTATCAATCCAAGTGGTTATGGTCTTGCTGATGTGGTTGGTAAGAATCTTCATGAAGATTTCAGGTTGAGATTGAATGCGAAAGATTCAGAGAAACCAAAGTTTCATATTGAACCAAGACGAAATAAGAAGGTGGTTAAGCCAGACAAAAGTGTTGAGTATATTCAACATGATATCAAGTGTATGATCAAAGTCCCTGCCAAGAAGTGGGCACAAGATGTCTTGGATAAGATGGATAATTGGGAGATTGATCGGAATTCTGGTGAAGCCAAGATGTATGCATACTCGAAGAAGAAGATGTTGTTGAGAAGGATGTATGATCCAATGCAGTTGGTTAACTTCTCAAGAAATGATCAGAGAAAATTATACGATACTGAATGTTCATTTTTACCATTTTGGAAGAATGAAGAAGGTCGATATCGTAAGATTCTCCAAGTCTGCTTACACGAAAATATCCATGCAAATAGCAAACGATTGTTATTTGATGGATGATGAAGATTTTTTTTTGAAGACTGAAGAAATCGAAGATGCTGCTGTCAAGGGGGAGTTTGTTGATGCATGTTGATGTGACAACAGCAACTTAGATTTGATTAGTCGTTTAGATTAAGACATTATGTTATTTTATGTCTTATTTATATATGTGTAATTGATAGATTATGGACTTCATGTTTTGGTAATGATCGATTACATGTTTTGGTGTTATATATATGTTGTTTATATATGATGTTTGTTATGTGTGTTATACAAGTACAAACATAATATATGTTAGGTTCCTTGTACATGAAATACTTGGAAAATAACTAGGCATAGATGCTGATGGAAGTTAGTACTAACGAAGATAATCTTCGTTAGGAACAAACGAAGATAATCTTCGTTATATGGGCTGGGCTGCTAAGTTCGTAAGAACAAAGCCCAGCAGGCCCAATATCGATCAGAAACATATATATATGAATGGAAACCCTAAATTGAGGAAATTGGTTCAACTCACATAGATCTCCAGTGACTAAGTTCGTTTCTAACATTTAGAAAACGAAGATAGGATACATACGGCTGATTATATACTTATAATTAGCAATATATTCGATAACTAATCAAACTAGTTATCTCGTGAGGATTCCGCACTCACGACATAACAATAGACGATCTCGAGAGCGATCCGCAGCTATCGAGGGACTCACACATAAAGTCAATTATCTAAACCTTAGACAATTAAAATCATGTAGACATACAAATAATACCATTACAAGCATGCATACATCAACGATAATAATAATAAACTACAAAGAATTAATTCATTAAGATCACGACAAGACGTTAAGTGTATCTAGCATGCAACCATCACATAATCATGTCACATCATCTTAGTAGATGATTACTTATTTAGCTACTCATAATAAAAGAACAATCACAATCAATAGTATATAAATCCATAATCCTGTGACTCTCGCACACGGACCACCTCCTTCTCGATTGATGATTATGATGATGATGTTGTTAAGGATTGATGTTTGATCTCGCGGATGATATGGGGGTGTTACGAGGGTTTAGATCTGGTGAAAATACCCTAGAAACGGCCCTCAAGTCGTCTGGAGAATGAGTATGCGGCCCTAGGGTTTTAGAGGGGTATTTTTAGGTTTTCGGATAAACCCTAGCTGAACCGACCTTGGGAGCGGCGCTGGCAGAAGTCCCAGCGGCGCTGGCTGGCTCCCAGCGGCGCTGGTGATGTCCCAGCGGCGCTCGTGAAGTCCCAGCGGCGCTGGTAAGCTTCAGGATCACTTCCAGCGGCTAGAGAAATGAGCGGCGCTGGAGGCTTCAGGTTCAACACGAAGTAATAATGTGTTATAATTATATATATTTCCACATCGTTAATAAGCCGTTTTTAGAGTTAATTATGAGTTAAATGCACGAATATTCGATACTTTCATAGTGTTTGTGTGATTTCAGGTTCAAGGAGTGCGAAAATGGTTAGAAATGGCTTTTATACGACTTCTGGATGCATATAGAAGGTTCGAGGATGAGTTCGTGTGAAAACGAGACGAAAAATACAAGTTTACTGATTTCTGAAGACATGCGGCGCATGGGAGTTATATGCGGCGCATATAAGGTGTGATTTCAAGGCAGAAGGTCTGGACATTTGATATATGCGGCGCACAAGGATGGCATGTGGCACATATCGGGCTTCATAAATTCAGAAACTTCATTTCATGCGGCGCATGGAAATTCCATGCGGCGCATAGATTAGGTCGGCAGATTTGGAACTTTCCTAAACCCTATAAATAGAAGACCAAAACCCTACCATTCGAGATTATCACTTATTTACGAAATTAGGGTTATTTTCTAGGGTTTTGCAGCAGCTTTTACGTCTTCAAAGGCTACGGAGTTGTTCGTGAGATCCAAGACTTTCGATTACGTTTTCTTTGCTTTCTAGTTAGATCAAACACATTGGTACACTATGTTTCTCTTTTCAATTACTCTTTGTGTTCTGTTTTTGACTATGAGTAGCTAAATACTTCATCATCTACTGAGATGAAGTGATATTATTGAATGATGGTTGCATATTTATATTATTCAAGACGATTTGATTTAACGTTATGTCGTGATCTTAGCTTATTAATTCTTTGTCATTTATCTTCTGATTTCGGATAGATCTTGCTTAATCTCAGTGGTAACTAGGGTTGGGTAAGAGATATTTTGATTGCTTAGGTATAAGTAATTGCTTCTATTGTTAGAATATGAGCAACATAAACATATAACAATTCACGAGTACGCCAACGGAAGAAAATATGTAATCAAATTAATTAACAAAGAAAGGAATTGAAAACGTGTACCTTATGCAAAGCTTCCAATAATATTATTAATAAGATTATTATTATTATTTAGGGTTTAAAGTAAAACCCCTCTACGATCGCACACTAGACACCCCTATACCGTATGCTAGTACCCGAATCACGATCCAAACAACCCTTTGTTTATACCATTTTATTCGAAACCCATGAACCGAAAATTCCATTTGTATCTTATCACAATTAATGCTATACACATTAATTGTATAGTAGTTCCATCTGGAATCGAAACATGAAACACAAAATCGAAAACCCCTTGAGTGGGTTCGGTCCGAACAAGAGAGAAAGAAGAGAGGATTTCTTGTGTGAATGAATGAATAAAACCCTTGATTAAGCCCTCTATTTATAGGGTTAAATCTTAGGGTTTTAGACTTGGTGACCAAGTCATCTCAAGGCCAAAAACCTTGAGAAATTTCGGCCCCCTCCATAAGGAATTAGAGCCCAACTCTAATTTCCTTATTTCACATTTAACCTCCTTTTAATTAATTAAATACAATTAACCCCCCCCCCCCCCCCCCCCCCCCCCCCCCTTATATTGCTCTATATTCGTTTGATATATGTCACAAACGAACTTAGTTGCTTTAGGTATGTTAAAAACTTACGTCGTCTATTCATTTTAGGGTTTTTATATGTTTCTGATAATATTAGACTTGCTGGGCTTTGTTCTTACGAACTTAGCGGCCCAACCCATCTTAACGAAGATTATCTTCGTTAGTGCCTAACGAAGATTATCTTCGTTAGTTGTAAATCAGCTTTATAGTTATATTTCCAGTATTTCACATACAAGGAATCCTAACGTATATTATGTTTGTACTTGTATAACATACATAACAAACATCATATATAAACATATATAACACCTAAACATGTAATTGATCATTACCAAAACATTATGTTCATAATCTATCAATTACATATACGAATAAGACATAATCAAATCTAAGTTGCTGTTGTCACATCAACGTGCATCAACAAACTCCCCCTTGACAGCAGCACCTTCGATTTCTTCAGTCTTCAAAATTCTGTCATCCATTAATAACAATCGCTTGCTATTTGCATGGATATTTTCATGTAAGCAAACTTGGATAATCTTACGATATCGACTTTCTTCATATTTCCAAAATGGCAAAAATGAACATTCTGTATCGTATAATTT
>CM067174.1:53627070-53656923 GCA_034093135.1 Erigeron breviscapus | reverse complement strand
GTGCGCCGCATACAGCTTCCATGCGTCGCATATGTCTTCAGGAATCATCAAACTTGTATTTTCCACTCGGTCTTCACACGAACTCGTCCTCGAACCTCCTATATGCATCCAGAAGTCGTCTAAAAGCCATTTCTAACCATTTTGCACTCCTTGGAACCTGAAATCACACAAACACTATGAAAGTATCGAATATTCGTGCATTTAACTCATGATTACTATAAAAACGGCTTATTAACGATGTGGAAATATGTATATACAACTTTCGTGTTGAACCTGAAGCCTCCAGCGCCGCTCCTTTCACTCTAGTGCCGCTGGAAGTGATCCTGGAGCTCACTAGCGGCGCTGGGACTCCATGAGCGCCTCTGGGACTTCGCCAGCGCCGCTGGGACTAGCCAGCGCCGCTGGGACTTCTGCCAGCGCCGCTCCCAAGGTCGGTTCAGCTAGGGTTTATCCGAAAACCTATAAATACCCCTCTAAAACCCTAGGGCCGGAACATACTTCCTCCAGACGACTTGTGGTCGTTTCTAGGGTATTTTCACCATATCTAATCCCTCCTAACACCTCCATATCAACCGAAAGATCAAACATCAATCCTTCACAACATCATCATCATAACAACATTCGAGAGGTTCGGCCAAGAGACATTATGGATTTATATACTATTGATTGTGATTGTTCTTTTATTATGAGTAGCTAAATAAGTAATCATCTACTAAGATGATGTGACATGATTATGTGATGGTTGCATGCTAGATACACTTAACGTTTTGTCGTGATCTTAATATATTTAATCCTTGTTATTTATTGTTGAATTGTTGGTTGTGTATGCATGCTTGTAATGGTATTATTTGTATGTCTACATGATCTTGATTGTCTAAGGTTTTATGTATTGGTATGTAGTAATGTGAGTCCCTCGATAGCTATAGATCGCTCTCGAGATCGTCTATGGTTATGTCGTGAGTGCGGAATCCTCACGAGATAACTGTTTGATTAGTTATCTATATTATTGCTAATTATAAGTATATAATCAGCCGTATGTAACCTATCTTCGTTTTCTAAATGTTAGAAACGAACTTAGTCGCTGGAGATGTATGTGAGTTGAACCGATTCCCTCATTTTAGGGTTTCCATTCATATATATATGTTTCTGATCGATATTGGGCCTGCTGGGCTTTGTTCTTACGAACTTAGCAGCCCAGCCCATATAACGAAGATTATCTTCATTTTTTCCTAACGAAGATTATCTTCGTTAGTACTAACTTCCATCAGCATCTATGCCTAGTTATTTTCAAGTATTTCATGTACAAGGAACCTAACATATATTATGTTTGTACTTGTATAACACACATAACAAACATCATATATAAACAACATATATATAACACCAAAACATGTAATCAATCATTACCAAAACATGAAGTCCATAATCTATCAATTACACATATATAAATAAGACATAAAATAACATAATGTCTTAATCTAAAAGACTAATCAAATCTAAGTTGCTGTTGTCACATCAACATGCATCAACAAACTCCCCCTTGACAGCAGCATCTTCGATTTCTTCAGTCTTCAAAAAAATCTTAATCATCCATCAAATAACAATCGTTTGCTATTTGCATGGATATTTTCGTGTAAGCAGACTTGGAGAATCTTACGATATCGACCTTCTTCATTCTTCCAAAATGGTAAAAATGAACATTCAGTATCGTATAATTTTCTCTGATCATTTCTTGAGAAGTTAACCAACTGCATTGGATCATACATCCTTCTCAACAACATCTTCTTCTTCGAGTCTGCATACATCTTGGCTTCACCAGAATTTCGATCAATCTCCCAATTATCCATCTTATCCAAGACATCTTGTGCCCACTTCTTGGCAGGGACTTTGATCATACACTTGATATCATGTTGAATATACTCAACGCTTTTATCTGGCTTAACCACCTTCTTCTTCCGTCTTGGTTCAATATGAAACTTTGGTTTCTCTGAGTCTTTCATATTCAATCTCAACTTGAAATCTTCATGAAGATTCTTACCAACCACATCAGCAAGACCATAACCACTTGGATTGATAATCCAGTTATTTCCGAGTTCATGTAAATCTTCTTCACACAAACTTCTGAAGTGTCTCTCACGCCACGCTAAATACTGACAACCTTCTGGTCTTTTAAGAACGAACAGCTTCAATTCTTCATCATAGAACCAACTCCAGATTATTGTCTTATATTTTGCAGCATCCTTATCTGAGATGTGAGTCCAATACATAATGGGTTTCATAGTATCCCATGTGAATATATATTCATTAATTCTTTGCCCAGGCACAAGTCGATCAATCTCTTGCAGTGGATCATCTTCTCTGAGAGGAACTGGATAATCATTTGGATCAAAAGGTCTTGTCAAGTTAATTTCCCAGTGGAAAGGAATCAATGCATCATCAAACCTTAGCATATACCACAAATTTAAACTTTAGCGGTGCTACTAATTGAAGCTTGAAGCATTCTTTCCTTAACTTCATTTCTTTTTAACTCTAACACTTTTCTTTCTTCTATAGATGGATCTTCAGGAATTGAGTCCCAAACATCATCAAACCCATAAGGTTTCTTGAATATGTTTAGATCCGGTTCAGGAACAAACTCACCTTCCTCAAGTTCATCACCATCAAAGAATAATTCTGCATCATCTGTATCATCTATTAAGATTACACAAAATGAACACCAGAATACAATGAATAATCATGATAATAATAATAAAGATGAAATATAATTGCATTGAAATAAGATAGATTACATTCACATGTCGTAAACTTATTACATGCAACCTAATTTACACTTTATCAATCTTTATCAAAATCATAAGTTGAATCAGAATCAGAATCAGATTCCAAGGCTGTTTGCCTTTGAATCTGTAATTCCTTTTCTCTTTCAGTTTCTGCTTTTGCTGTTTATCTAATAAGTTATCAAATACAGAATGAAAAGCATTTTCTTCGGTATTACAGTCATGTCCAAATTTTGCCTTAACTTCACGCTTTAATCGTTCAGTTTCAGCTTCAACTTGATCATCACTTAAATAATCAATCGATTTCGAAGAATTACCTGAATCAAGTGCTTCAATAACTTCAGCTTCTCGAGGAGCACTTGAACCACCCGCACCAGAAGTACCAGTCTGGGTAGTATCTCTTTCTGTCTCCCCCTGAGTCTCAACCCCTTTTCCTGGGCGAGAATCACTTCGATTACCAGCATTATCAGCATCATCATCATCATCTTGACGTCTTGGCACTGATAATCTGCATATCTCTTCAGGCACATCTCCCCCTTGATTCTTGACCCAGTTGATTAAAAAGGTCAAAGTACCTCGAACAGTCGTAAGATCAGACTCTAACGTATCAACACGAGTCTGAAGAACATATATACGCCTAACTAGGGAGTAATCTGAAGGAATAGGAGGAAAAGTAGGCAATCTGGGCAATATTGGTATGGCAGGAGGCAACAGTGGACGCAACGTTACACTACCGGCAACAGAAGCAACCGGTGCTGTAGAGACAGCAGGAATAGCAGCAGCAGCTGTAGATACTGAAGTAGCCTCAGTAGTTCGTGCACGCTTAGCTCTGCGATAAGTAAGAGGAGCATCCAGTGTCTTCTTAGGTCCAACAGTACTTGTACCTCCATGAATTGGACTTGGTGCCATATCTCTATGTTCCACTTCTTGATAATGAAGTACAGCTTCTTGTTCAGCACCATCATCCTGATTAACTTGAGTATCATGTTCATCATGAACGGATTGATCCGTATCAGAAAGAACAGGAGAAGAATGACATGCCTTACTCCGACGCTCTCGGCGTAAAGCACCAGGTACACCTTCTCGAGAAAAGTGATGTGAATGATCACTTCCTGAAGCAGCAGGTACATCATGAGCCATCTTCGTTCTATGCTCATTATCAGAATCAGCAGCGACACTATCATATTCATCTGTGTCTGTGTCAACTACATCATCATCACCATCATTCCCACTATCAGAATCATCAGAATCACCATCAGAACTCATTATCAGAACTCTCTTCATCCTCATGATCAGAATCGTCATCATCATTCACTAACATATCATCCTCAAAACGGGATCGATAGTTTGGATTAATCAAGTGACCAAAAAGTGGTGGATCATTAAGACCAGCCACATTTCGAGTGTTGGCTTCTAGATCAGCAAATAGACGTAAAGGCCAAACATGTGGTATATAGCGAGGACCTTGATAAAATACCAAGTTCGGACAAAAATGTCTAACTATCGCCATAACAAACGAGGATATAATAGAAACCTATTCTTCGCCTTGGCATTGATTTGATCAATAAACGCATGATAGAAGTATGTTGAAAACGGATAAGGTCGATTATAGACCAAGGCAACCATCTGCGAAGAAATCTGAGCAGAAAGCTGATCAAATCCAGCCTTACGATTGCTCAGACATACCAACAAAGCGTAAGCAAGATATCTCCAACGTCCTTGAAATCCACTTTTGTCAAAAGGAAGCTTTATTTCACCAACATATCCCATTCTTTGAAAACATCTACGAATAAGGTCAAAGTCATAAGCCAATTCCACTGCTTCGTCTGGTTCTTCACCTAAATGCAGAATATCACGAAGCATCGCAGCATTGAAATCAAATGTGATTCCTTCGACAGTTGCTCGAACAAAACTACGACCATTAACCATGACTTGATGAGCAGTCCTCCAGAAATCATCAATATACTGCCTAATGAATCTAGGTGAATCACAGAATGCAAAAGAAAGCCTAGAACGAGCAATAAAATCAAACATTTCATGATAACGTTCACAATTATGCTGATCTGGATCAAGATTTAAGGCAAGATTGTGCTTCTTAACGAACTGACGTGGAGCAAGAGCCATTTCTGCAAAACAAATCATAATTTAAAACAATTATAGAATTAGCACAAGAAATGAATTGCAGCTTGGATGAACTTAATCAATAATTTCGTAAGTTAAAACTGTACGACATTACTCTTTAAGTTCGTAAAAAGAATCTGTACGAAAATAGGGCTTAAGTTCGTTAGTTAACAATAAACGAAGATAGCATGCTAAAATAAAAACATAACTAAGTTCGTTAGTTAACAATAACTCCTAAATTCGTTAGTTGGAAACAGCTCAGAACCTAAGTTCGTAGACACTGAACGAAGAATAAGTTTCGTTTAAAAATACTCTGACAGCAGTTGGGTCCAAAATCAAATATTTGATTCGTAAAACATTGATTAACACTTTATTTGCCCAAAATCAATCACAAAACATTTGTATCACTAAAAAGAAGCATAAACCACTTCGATTTTACAAACGAATTAAGGATCCAATGGATTTAAAATCAAAAACGAAATTAAACCCTAGAACTTAAAATATATCTTAAAACCGATTGAGTTCATGCAAAAATTGGGCAAAATAAGAACTTAGAATTGGGGATTTGTGAATGACGATGCTCGATAATATACCTGAATCACTGATTTCAACACTAATCGAAACAACAAGAAGAAAATCGAGTGAAATCAAGTGATTTGATTGATGAAAGTATAGGGGTTTATTCAGAAGAAGAGGCTTAAATTCGTTTATGGCAATGTAAAAGATAAAACGAATTAAGTTGGTATTTATATAGATGGTTAAAAACGGGTCAAAACTGGTCGGTTAGGAAATCGGTCAAAAATATGTTAGAACGAAGTTAACCTTCGTAAGATCAACTGGAACGAAGATAGAGGTTATCTTCGTTAAAACCAAAGAAAACGAAACTAGATGTGACGAAAATAAGTCCAATTTTCTTAAGAGCAATTCTGAACGAAGTTAATACTATCTTCGTAAGAACAAATTTGTACTTAGAATTTTTTCCAGATTCTTCATCACGAAACTTTCCACGACTTCACCGTTTACCTAATCCTGTACATAGCAAAAACTCGTTAAAAGCAACTTGTTCATGCCTTGTACCAAGAAGTTCCATCTTCTAAAATCATCATCATAATGTAAGTATTTTACAAACATTATAATCTTGAATAAAAAAAACCCCAAAGCGTCTAAAACCAACCATCAACAAACCTGAAAATAATCAATTGACATATTAACAGCGTTACCAACCACGACCATGATACGGAGAACATTTCTCTAATCATTGAGATGCTTGACGGCAAACCATCTTGAAGCACTTAAGTCCCATATTAGATGTCGTCTACAAAACAAACAAACAATGAATAGTCCAAAAATCCAATGAAGAACTTTGTAAAGTTTCCGAAATCATGTCATAAGTCAAGGTACGAAAATCAAAAGAACAAGTATCAACACTGATTATTTTCACTAAATACATGAATTGTAAAGTAAATAAATACTCCAAAAGTAAGTTCATGTATTCTTCCTTCACGTGCTCATATCTGCATCACAATATTGGCACTTCACACCAAAAATCTTGTCTCCACGATATCATCAGTATGAATAACACTGTATTGCAACAAAGATCAGCACTCCAACTTTATCTTCTTAACCTGAACACTGCACACTTACCAAAAACTCATTAACGCATTAGAACAAAGGCATAATAATGCAGAAAATTCAAGCTAACACACAAAATTAGGGTTAACAATTACGAAATACTCAAGATTCTAACAAAAGATCAAGGGAGGTCATTCCATTGTCAAACCCTAAAAGGTCACCAAGTTATTAATTAAATTCGTAACTTGTAACAACTTAAACTTGTGAGATTTCAAATAACTTTGACTTTTCACATAAAACTTAAAAGATCATTTTCTAAACTTAAACAAATTAATGTCCATATCAGAAAATCTTCTTTTGTACAAATCACATAACCTCATCAAGAATTCAAATGAATGAATTCAGCAAAACATATACTCAATAGAATTTAAGTAGAATCTCTCGTGCAATAAGAACTTATGAAAATACTATTTTGACTCAATAAAATGAAAAATAAATCAGAATAAAAATTACAGAACAGTAAACTAAGCTAAACACAAGTTGACTTAATTTATTCATTATTCACATGTTACATGGGTACTGCTGATCAGATCAGATTAGCATTTACATAAGCCTACTAGCGAGAAATAATTCTCTTATTATTAGTTATGAACAATGACTCAACCACGATTACCGGTATGTTTGTCCTCTTAAACACTCGGTACTTCCAGTTTCCTTTGGGTTGTGGCACTTTCGTATTACTTGAGCCAAGGACAGTCACCATGTAACCTAGTAAGTTACTCATGCCACAATTTTAGTTTGCGAACTTATGTGCCCCATATTCAGATACACTCTCACAATCGAAACAAGCACTAAGATTAAGACATTTGGTGAGTAAAGTGAGAAGTCTTTAAGAATCAAGTCAGCGGTGACAGGTCGGTGATTCCTCACGCGCAAAGCGACTTAACTTGACTCACGTACGGAAATATACTCAACATTGCATAATGCCAGTACTTGCATATTTGTGACATTATTTTAAGCACTATGAAAACCCGTGACTTTCGATGAGACCCGTGTAGCGAACTTTCTGACAACCTATCCCAAGTTGGAAGCTTTAGGTAGGCTAGGTATACAAAGACACCCCAAGGACTTACTTGTTCGAATCTCAAAGGCCACATTAGCTTCATATTTTCAACAGATTTATAGTTTTATTAGATATTTGCATATCTTGTCACAAATATACATCCGAAAAAGCAATACATACACATATATGTACCCGAGACCTTCTATATAAAGACCAAATATACATAATTACAATGCAAGATCTTCATAAGATTTAAAGGACTTGTCTATTTTAAGAACAAGCATTCTCAGCCATATATCTGAATATGTTTCCCATAAGAACATTGTATACATTTAAGTTCAGATTATAAGGAAACTTTGGTACTTTGTGCCTATCGATACATCATATAATGGTATCACTGAACTGAGCATTTTTAAAGTACAATTTGGTAGGCTTAAAAGCTAAAGTATCGTCACGTCTAATCATGTAGTGCAGTAACCTTACTTTATTTATTATATATATTATTATTTTTTTTTATTTTTTTTATTTTTTATTTTTTTATTTTTTTTATGACACTATCTATATACGACTTAAACTACTAAGACTCGAAAAGAAAATTTAAGTTCTTTGAGAGAAACTACTCGGCATTCTTCATACCATTGAGTTGATATAACAACTCATGACGAGGTCTATCAAAAGCTTTAGTGTATAGATCAGCAAGGTTATCATCAGTAATAACCTTTTCTAAATGAATAAGCTTTTTCTCAAAACAATCACGTAAAAAGTGATGCTTTATATCTATGTGCTTGGTGACTTTAAAGTTCTTCGGATTCTTAGTAATATCTATGGCAGACTTATTATCAATACAAATAGGAGAGTCTGAGATATCCATACCATAGTCGCGCAATTGTTGCTGTATCCAAAGTACCTGAGAACAGCATTGACCAGCAGCTATGTACTCTGCTTCACAGGTAGACTGTGCAACAGGTGTCTGCTTCTTGCACTGCCACGATATAATTCTCCCCCCTAAAAGTTGACATCCACCTGACGTTGATTTCCTATCCGAACTGCAGCCACCATAATCCGAATCAATATAAGCTTTGAATTCAAAGGAACCATGCATGGGATACCAAAGCCCTAGACGAGGCTTGGCCTTCACATAACGAAGAATCCTTTTCGCAGCTTTTATATGTGACTCTTTCGGATTAGCCTGATATCTAGCACACATACAAACAGCAAAGGTAATGTCTGGACGTGAAGCCGTCAGATACATCAAGGAACCAATGATAGCCCGATATTGAGTTGCATCGACTTCTGGATCATTAGTCTTATCAGGACACAGCCCATGATTAGTCTGAATGGGAGTAATTGCATCTTTAGCATCAGTCATTCGAAACCTAGTAAGAAGATCTTGAACGTACTTGGTCTGATGAATAAAGACCCATCCTTCAGTTGATCCACCTGTAGTCCAAGGAAGAAAGTTAATTCCCCCATAGCACTCATTTTGAACTTAGCCTTCATGCTACTGCTCAAATTCCTTGCACATATTCTCATCAGATGAACCAAAGATAATATCATCGACGTAAACCTGTACGAGCAAGTAGTCCTTCCCTTTCCATTTGATAAACAACGTGCTGTCAATAGAACCTCTAGTAAAACCATTTTCATGCAGATGAGTAGACAGTTTTTCATCCCATGACCGAGGAGCCTGATGTAAACCATATAGAGCCTTATCAAGACGATATACTCTATTAGGGAAGTCTGGATCCTCAAACCCGGGAGGTTGATCTACATACACTTCTTCTCTTATTTCCCCATACAAAAAGGCACTCTTTACGTCAAGTTGATACACCTTTATACCTTTATAACTAGCATATGCCAGAAATAATCGAATAGCTTCAAGTCTAGCTACTGGTGCAAATGTCTCATCGTAATCGAAGCCTTCTTGTTGCTCAAACCCTCTAACCACCAACCGAGCCTTATTGCGAGTGACTACACCTTTGTCATCCTTTTTACAACGAAAAACCCATCGCGTTGATAAAGGAGATTCACCCTGAGGTAAGTCAACTAACTTCCATACATTAAGCTTCCTAAACTGAGCCAATTCTTCTTGCATCGCCTCAACCCATGACGGATCTTTAAGAGCCATTCCAACATTTTTAGGCTCAACCTGAGAGATGAAGCAAAAGTACAAGTACCAAGTAATTGCCCCAGTATCCTTAATTTCAGCAAACATACTTGACAAATTTTTCCTATTCTGATTTCTCGTGCGAACAGAGGCAGAAGCATCACCAATGATTTGCTCTACTGGATGATCCTTGTTGACTCTTGTTTGAGGAACCGTATCTACTGTAAGATCATTTCCCAAGTTAGTCTGCACATGTTGCTCTGGAGTTTTAGGCTCCTCCTGATTTTCACCTTCCGTGTCGTCAGTATCATAGAAGGGAGTGTCAGGTAGAGGTATATGTAAAGGATCAGTAAGATCTTTAGGAGCAGTCTCTAAAGTAGAATCTGTTTCTTTGGTCCCACTTGACTCTCCAGATTTAGAAGCAGGCTTAATGAATGGTGAGGAAACAGGAGAAGAAACAGGAACCGGCCCACCATCAAGTGGATCATGAAGAGTAACTACATCCTCCACAGTCGGAACACCTGTAAAAGAAACAAGACCACGAAAAGAGGTGAAGACACCATCATAATCGAAGTCATTAGCAGGACCAATGTGTACAGCAGGTTTATGACTGACAATTACAACATTTTTACCAAAATTAACTTTGCCAGTTTTCTGATTGTACACACGCCGAATTGGTGTACTAGGTATATAACCTAAAAAGAAAACCCTCCTCAGATTTAGGATCAAATTTTCCCTGAGGAAGAACTTTAAGAAAAGTACAAGGAACACCAAACGGCTCAACATTTTGTAAATTGGGCTTTGTGTTGTGCAAAAGTTCATAACAAGTTTTCTTAAACCGTTTAACTGTTAAAACCCGATTTAAAATGTGACAAGCTGTATTCACTGCCTCCCCCCAGAAAGTAACAGGAAACCCTGAATCAGCAAGCATCGTCCTAGCTGTTTCTATCAATGTCCTGTTTTTCCTTTCAGCTACTCCATTCTGCTGTGGCTCATGCGGTGCACTGAATTGATGTTGAATACCCTTGGTCAAGCAAAAAACCGTAAGAGTATTGTTCTTGAACTCAGTGCCATTGTCACTCCTGATTCTCTTAACTTTAACTTCATGGGACATTCTCAACTTGTCTAACAAAATCCATAAACCGGTTTGCGGTCTCGTCCTTTGTCTTCAAGAAAAATACCCATGAGTACCTTGAGTAATCATCAGTGATCACCAAACAGTAGGACATCCCTCCAATACTTCTTACGTTCACAGGACCAAAGAGATCCATATGAAGTAATTCGAATGGTTTGATATAGTGTTGTGCACCTTTGGTTTATGAGGATTCTTATGTTGCTTTCCTTTCAAACACGGTACACATTTATCTTCCATCCCAAACTTCTTAACTGGAACACCTTCAACTAATCCAAGACTAACAAGTTCATTCATCTTCCGAAAGTTGATATGTCCCATCCTACGTTGCCAGAGGAGAGATTCAGACTCATTTGCTTTGCTCAACAAACAGAGGGGCTCCGTTGGATTATCAACACCTAAAACTAAGCCATAGATGTCTCTCTTCATAGGAGCTCTGAGCATAATCCATTCTTCTGGAATAACGAAACCCGGCTTCAAGATGAATGCCTCCTTTTCTGTGAAATGAACATTGTTTCCCTTGTCACAGATCTGTGAGACACTCATTAGATTATGAGTAAGTTGCTCCACATAGTTTACTCTTTCTAGAGTAAGTTGTCCATTGACGACATCTCCCTTGACCGGTGATGTTGCCGCCCTTGGATCCAGCAAAACTAACGTACGACCCATTTATACCAGTATAATTGGACAAGAGCTTCCTGTCCCCTGTCATGTGCCTGGAGCATCCACTGTCAAGGTACCATAAATGAATTGGTTTCCTAGGAACTCCCTGCACATAAAATGAGAAAAATTAGTTTTCATTGGGGACCCAAACCTTCTTAGGTTTGAGAATCAGTTCAGTCCAATATCCATTGCTCGAAGCCGTGGGTAGGACATGATTCTCGTCTCGTCTTCTCACTGGAGGAGACTTCTGACCTCTCGTCGGAGAAGGTCTAGGAGAATGAGGGCCATAAGAAGGTCGAACACTTGAATGAATTTGGTCATAATATGAATTTTGATTTCTAGGAGCAGAACGAGCAGGTCGTGGAGGTGTTTGAAAACGATTTGAATTCTCATGAACATTTCCTGATGAACCTTTCAGTGGAGATTTACGTCGTTGAGGTATAGTAAACGGTTTTGGAGAAGATTGAACTTTAGCCTCATCAACCTGTTTATCATTACCCAACCCCCTTTTTCCTTCTGAGGTGAAAACCTTTGAAGGAGAACCTGATCTTCGAGGTCTATTTGGACATACACTATAAACATGACCCTTTTCATGACAAGCAAAGCAGGAGAGGAACTTGAACTTTTTGTTTGTATCTACCTTTTTATCGGTACCTACAGATTCATTGTTAGCACTAGTGTCCACTGACTTACTTGTTTTTCTTTGATCTTCTTTTTCAGGGTCTTGTTTAGTTGGTGATATTTTAGACTTTCTAGCACCATCTTTCTCATGTTTACCTATTACTTGAAGATTTCTTAAGTGCAGGCATTAAGATGTGCTTTAAAGCCTTAGTTGCTTCTTCATTAATGGCTAATTCGTCTTCAGATTTTCTAATCCTAGATTGCTTAGGTAACGGAGTGAGACGCTGCTGACTTAATTTCTTCATATCCTCAATAGCTACATCCCAGACTTTATCAATCCTCTTAGGGTCAATAGATTCTAATGGGAATTCTAACTCAGTATAGACCCTATTACTCTTATGAAGTGTAAAGTGTACAATACTGTCTTTCTGACCATAAGGAGTAGACTGATTTAAAGCAACACCTTTCAATTTCTCTTCCTTGTTAGGTTGAGAAGAACCTCCTTTAGACTCTTTACAACACTAGATTGAAGTAGAACTTCAGGAATGTTAGGTTCAACAGAGGTATAATTGTTGTTGAAAGGTGGAGGAACATCGTTATAAGAGATCTTAACTGGGTCTAGACTCTTAGTTGGAGAATCCTCAAATTTGTTCATATGCATTAAAAGCTCAGAATGTCTAGCAGAATCAGATTTAGCATTTAATTCCAAGATTTCTATCCTAGCATCAGCAAGCTTCCTTTTCAATGGTAGCACACTTTTTAGCTAACAGGGAGTAAGCTTCACTACCTACTCTTTCTACGGCCACAGACTGATTAACTTTATCTTTCATAGCTCTAATGTCAGACTCTAAAGATCTAATCTTTTCCTTGAAGAATTTTTCTTTATCATTTACAGTTAGCCCCTTTTTAATTAACTTATCTCTTTCATCATGAGCAGCATTGACAACAGATTCTAATTTCTTAATTTGTTCATTCTTTTGTTCAATTTCATCAAACATTCGATTAACAATTTTGCAAACATGAACAATAGTATGTAGAATAAGATACCTGTTGATCTGCCTCTTTGCAATCTGCCATGTAAGCAACAAAGTCATCCACAGTCATGCCAGCCGGAATCTCCAACTCTTGCATCTGCTCTTCATTTGTCTTTTTACCCTTTTCTGTAGCAGAATCTTCTTTAACCTCAGCAGCTTTCACTTCTTCAGTAGCTTTCACTTCATCAAGGTTCTTGACATTTTCTAACTCAACGTCAGATTCGGAATCAGAATCATGTACACTAGTAGCAACAGATTCCAATTTCGAACTTTTAGTATTTTCATACAATTGCTCTTCACTGTGGTAAACTGTGGTGTCCAAGAATCATCAGGAGAATCAACTATTTGAGCCATATCATCAAGGATTTCAGCCAAATAAGCGTTATTGGTCTCATCATGTGGAAGATTCCAAACATAAGAACCATCGGGTTGAACAGCTACTATAGCCTTGTCATTGCCGTTGACATTTGCAGTAGGATCATCAGTCAACAAAAGAGCTCTAGTTGAATTTTGATTAAACGGACGATTACCACCTCTATCTTGACGTGTAGGGGTAACATTGGCCTCTCTCTTAGGCCGTTGACACTCTCTGGCAAAATGTCCAAAACCTTGGCAGTTATAGCACTTCACCTTTGACTTGTCAAAGCCCTGAGTACCTCCAGTAAGCTGTCTGCCTGTTCTTTGCATAAACTTTTGCACTCTCCTGGTGATCATGGCCAGTTGCCATTTCAGATCCATTTCTTCAACATCATCTGGATCTATCTGGTCGTAATCTTCATCAATGAGTGCTGGATCTGTGATTCTACCTGCAACAAAAGCTTCATGTGTAGCACACATGGCAGCAAATACATTCATCCTACCCTCAGCTGATTTCATATTCATTGGCATGGACTTGTAACCAGCAGAAGAAGATGTAATGTTTCCGAACTTCATATTTCCAGTCTTTGCACCGTCATTAGCCCTTTTACCCCTGTTACCAGCATCAGTAGCCATGAATCCGGAAGAATCATCTCCATCCATCAGTGGACCACGATTGTCTGTCTCACCAGTATTACCAACTCCAGAAAAGAAGGCATTAATATCAGCTGTTGGATTTTTCATAGTGGCATGATAGAGAGATGGATCTTGTGTGAAGTTGTCTTGAAGATCTTGCCTTATCCTTCATTTCTCTGTTTCTTAGAGTGGATATAACTCCATCTATTCGAAGAGATGCATAATCATCTCTTTCTTGCAATCCATGACGAAACTCTTTGTAGCTTTCGACAAACCATCCAGGAATTTATCCACTATCTCAGTAGGAGTGTATTTAAGGTCAAAGTAAGCTAATTCAGCAAGAAGATGTTGATATCTCAGTATAAGATTCTCAACTTGTTCATTCTTTGTAGCATTGAAGCAGTCAAATTGTTTCTTAAGCATTTTAATTCTATTTTGCTTCAATAGTGGATCACCTTCACAATGAGCTTCAATAGCATCGAACAGTTGCTTTGAAGTCTTGTATTCCTGTTTAGGAAACAGATGCACCAACTCTTGAGGATATTCTGATGTGCTAAATCGAGTTTAAAAATTAAAACTAGAATACCTTGAAACTCACTACTACACACTATCGGGCAGTGGACCCGATCGTATGCAATATAGTTAAAAGGTAAGTCCAGGTTCGTTCACGGGGATTGGTTTGAATCAATTGTTTAATAAAGTAGTTTGGAAAATAGGGTGGAACACTTTGAATCTCACCTTGACAATTAAATTAAAGTAAAATTTAAAAGACAAAACACTAAAGTAAAGAAAAGCTTCAAACAATAATATTAAAGATCATCCACCTTGACTTCGCTAGACTTCAAACATGATTGCATTCAATTAAGACCAAATTCATTTAGAGTTGACAAGATAATCGTGAAAGGATAAAATGCTCGCGTGGTACCACCAACCGCTTACAAATCACCCAAACACCTAAGTTGCTAGTTTAATTACCCAAGCCGGTACCACCAATGCCTAGACAACCTTACCAACAATTAGTTTGTTTGATTATCAAATTACCAATTGTGCCTATGTGAAAATAACGTGGTACCACCAACCGTTACAAAACACGTTGACAAAATGATTCCTTTTATTAAAATGACATTCACTATCATACCATGAACTAGTGATAATTGCTCATAGACAAGCAACCGTTGAAAATCACATATGTATTCGACTAGTACCACTAACGAAGAACACACATGCCACCAATATCATAATAATAAATTTAAAGGAATTAAATCATCACGATCTCGACACAACGATAATTGAAATCAACTCTTTGAATTAAAACATAGCAATCACATCATTCGTCTAGTTTCATCAAGGTGGATAAAGATTAGCCACTCATGATTAAAATGAAATTACAATCAAAATCAAAGAAGAACATGATTTACCAATTGTTTGAGGAAAAGAAATTGCAAGACAATAAAATAGATACGATCTAAGTGGGTGCACGTGAATCTTCAATGAATCGGAAGATGTTGAAATCTTGAATTGATCCTTGAAGGTGTTTCTTGAAGTGCAGCTCTTAGAAGAAAACTTGATAATTTGGGAATTAGGTTTTGTAAACTATTTATACCCTCCTCCAATCTGATGCAAAAGCTGCCCAAAACCTTTCAGCCCCGTACTCTCACTGCGGCGCAGTGGGCGAGTGATGCCCCCACTGCGGCGCAGTGCTTATACACTGCCTTTGGTGCACGTTGGTCAAAGCTGACTGCGGCGCAATGGGAACACACACATCCCACTGCGTCCCAGTATAAATATACTGGTGAAAACCTTCCTTTTCACTCGCTGACTGCGGCGCAGTGGGCGAGTGATGCCCCCACTGCGTCGCAGTATAAATATACTGGTCTCGATGCTCTATTCCACATAGATGACTGCGGCGCAGTGGACTTGTTCACCACCACTGCGTCGCAGTATGAATATACTGAACCGAAGGCCACACATCAACTTATGAAGACTTGCATATTTTTTCTATCTCTTTTCATCTTAACAACTCTCGAACTCTCCAATCAACTTCATGACCTCAAAATTACTCGAAATTGCACCAAACGGACACGTCTCCTGTTTAGAACCTGAAACCACTAACAAAACCCATAAACGCGCCAAATGCCAGCAAAATCGACTAAAAAACATATAATAAAAAGGCCAATAACGATGTGGGCGATGGGTATAAATTGGTCACATCAAATCCCCCCACACTTGAGCATTGCTTGTCCTCAAGCAAATCCAACATTTAAAGAAAAAGTAATCCTTGGCAATGAAGCTAAATAAACAATTACGAGTATCAAAAAGAAGCAACACCAAGTATGTCAAAGACAAAGAAGTTGGGTGAAGCAGTTTTAATCTTAAATGAAAACCCGAAATGTTTGACATATCTGAACAATCCACAAGCCTCAATAACACGACTATGCACAAGTGAAACAAATGAACCTATCAATATCATTCTACTCCAACGAACTTACTTTTGGGGTTGAATATATGAAAAATCACTCATAGCACGGTCGTGATGCATATCTTACCATAGGCTTGAACAAGGATCATAGCTCCACCGACATGGCGTAAGCACCAAGTACATCATCAAAATAGGCATATAGGACGGTTGTATAGTTAGGCTAAGGTATATATAATGGATATTTACAATGGAGTATGGGAGTGTAGGTTAGAAATGAAAGGAAACAATCAAAAGTAAAGGGTATGTATGAAATATGTACAAAATAGTCTAATAAAAAACCCGTACCATTGATTGCCAACAAACCCATAAATTGCATCCCTAAGACACCTCAAAAATACCAAGCAGAACTCGACACCATTGTGGTGTATCAACTTCAAATAACTTAAAGTCAACCAAGCCCTTCATTCTTAACGATACAACACAACTCTAGACGTATAAAAATGAGAAGTACCCATAGTAGCCCAAGTTCTTTTCTTCTTTTTTTTTTTTTTTTTTTTTTTTTCTTTTTTTATTTCATTTTTTCTTTTTTTTTTTATAATTGAATCAACTCTTTTTTCTCTTATTTTGAACCATTTTAACTCTACTAGTAGGCACCCTCTTACAATGATGAACGATGTCTAAAAACACAATATATCAATTTTGAACATTCCAAAACAAGCTCCAATACTTAAACCAATCTACGTCTTCCCAAGTCAAAGCATAATCCAATCAATCAACCACCAAAACTCTCACAAACCGTGCAAACCAACCAACAGCAATCAAAGGCCCCCCAGATTAGACTATCGGTATGGTAAGGTATAATTTACATATTTAAGTGGATATATACAATGGAAAAGGCTAAGTTAAAAGGATGTATAAGAAAGGTTTACAAAGAATGGGAGGATGTATATGTAAGTGAGTATACGTATAGTAAGGGTATGAATATACAAAAGGAAAAGTGAAAATAAAGAAAGAAAGAAAGAAAAGAATGGGTCAAACCTATATGCCACTTCGTCATCCGATGTACTTTTATCACAAAAGTGATCTCACTGCGGTCTCGTCACGATCACAAGGCCAAGTTCTAGCTCAACACATCACCGGCACACTCAAATCAAAGAAAAGAACCGGAAATGGAAAAAATTAACCTCAAATTCGCACATCTTAGTGCAGAGTTCGAAATGGAACCCTTACTCCCGAATAAATCCAAGAGCCTAAGAGAGGGACAAATTACAAGGCAATCAAACCAAAACCGTAAACACCTAGCACATCTATATATGAACAATGAATCTCACAACTTTAGGTGTTTGGAAATTTTGAGTATGCAAGTAATGTTATCAATCCACAAGGATTAGCCAAATAACCGTTCAGAACACATTTCGCCGATTAAAATTTTGCCAAGGAAAAATTTGTAGTAAAATTGCTCATTAAATTATTATGAATTAAGTGACAAAAGCAATTTACCACAAGGACAAGCTCAACACAAGTTTCAAAATCATATCAACTTCTATCATCCCGCCAAATTGAAACAACCAATTCTCAAACATGCACATCATAGTTCAAAGTTCAAAATAGAACCCTTACTCTTGGATAAAAACCCAAAAGCCTACGAGAGGGACACATCCACAAGAACGGCTAAAATCTCAATGGCAAAACAACAAAAGAGATATACCCGGTAGCTTAAACCTATTTGCCACCCCCCCACACTTAAGATGGACAATGCCCTCAATGTCCATTCGGTCAAACAAAGGTAAATAGGGGTAAGCAACATAGAAAAATCAGAACACATACCGGAGTAAGGACACATCCCGTTTTGAAACAAGTTAGTCGACCCCGTGTCACAAATGGTGCTTCCTAAAAAAGGAAGAACACTTTGCTTGGCGGGAGAAACAACTTGTACCAAAACGGAAAGTGCGAGAGTTGTGTGTGCAACAAACATACCAAACACAAATATAGCGGCGCTGAACCTACTGCCAGCATATGCACACCATCACACAATCACAATTTGATGCCACAAAGTAAAGATGAGAAGAGAATCCAATGAGTTTCCCCCCACACTTGTGTTGCACAATAGCCATCAAATTGAATAGTCCTGTCACTTGCACCACAAACAAACCACATTCCAATCATATCAAAGTAACACTGTTCATGCACACAAACCAAAAGAAAAAGAAAAAGTCAAAGTACAATGTTCCATCACCCCGTAGGGTGGATACCCGAAGAAATAAGAAATAAGGTATGGAGTACAGTCATCCAGATAATCAAACCATCATCACAAACCATAACATGATTCCATCCCACGGTGCCGGATGGGAACCATAATCATCATCACTGTCGACTGTCCATGATAGCCATAGGGAAGACCAGATGTATCAAAAAGATCGGTGATCCAATTACGGTCTCCTTCTTGACCCGAACCAGAGGCGCCAACATCTCCTCCAGACGGTCCACCGCCAAATCCTGAGCCAGAACCTGCAACAAAACCAGGAACAAAAGAAGATGAACCACCAACAAATCCCCCAGAACCACCAGCATCTCCACCTGCTTGACTAGCGGCACCTGTCCATGGTCTCCAATCTGCACTAGTACCTGCATCAAAAGAAGATCTCCCGCCAAAAGAACCAAACTGCACAGGACCACGAGGAGATCCTCCTAGATCATGTGGGAAGAAAGAACCGCCCCCCTGACGATATGTCGGAACATGAATAGGTGGTGGTGAAAAATCAGGAATAGGAGTATCTGGAACGAACGGCTGCCCATGGTACTGAGCATCCCACATAGGCTGATAATAATCTAGGGTATAGTTGGTGCGGGCCTGCTGGGATCCCATCCAAGTCATATCCTGATCCATCCTCCTTTGATAATCATCAAATGCCATACCACTAGCCTGCTGCCCATCCAAAATCTGCTGCAGCTGGGACCCTATATCAGTCAAATCAATACTTGGACGGCCCCGCCTCCTCTGAGGCTCCTGAGGAGCATCCCCCATCTCCTCATCATCAGAATCCTCCACCTCTGGAGGCGGTGCAGCGATAACACCTGTATCATCCAACAACCTCGCTTGCTCATTCTTCTTTGGCTTTTTCACTATCTTGGCTATTATCAACTCCTTCTCAGTTAAATGCTCCTGTCTAACCTGCAAAGACAATCCCTCATGACATATATCAGAATCAAAAACTCCCATCCTCTTGTAAAGACGGGTGATAAACTGCCCAAGCACCAACTTTGAATCCGAGTGATTCACCATCCTATCCAGAACAACCATCGGGGCTAAAGCAAACCTCCTCGGTGCCCCCTCAGAAAACAACTTAATCAGCCATAAATCTAGCTGGTACGCCTTGTCCCAATGGGTGGACCTTTGTACCAGAAACGTGACAAGCATCCTATGCAACATCCTCAGCTTCACACTGCTAATCTTAGACACACTAACATAGCCACAAGAAGGCCAAGCGTGTCCCCCCGAAATACGAGTCCAATACTGAGATATCGACTCTCCATCCCCCAAATCCTGTTTCACATACAAACCCTTCCTCAACAAAGCCCTAAATTCCTGACTATCTAACTGCTCCCTCGTATACATACCACAATAAAAACCAAATTCAGGAATAGATAACTTCCTAGGCTGTCCCCCGCAGAAAAAGGTTACTACCCGCTCTTCAAAAATATCCTTGACTTTATTAAGCTCCTTGGTCAACTTCAAAGTAGAATAAAACTCAAGACAAAGTTCACGAAAAACTGGTTCCCGATTATTGAAAATGTTGTGCCACATATCACTACTCACAACATGGTCACCAATTTGAACCTCAATCCGAAACCACCGACGGATATCCTCCTGTATCCCATAATTTCTAGCAAAAATCGGATCAAGAAATTTGGGAGGGCAAACTACCTGGCGATGGAGAGCAAAGAGATTATTCAAGAAGTTGTTCTTATGGGGTTGCCTAGCCCCATTGAACGCTAACCATGCGTGAGACTCGTCCATATCGTACTCTCCAAACTTTAAATCAGGCACTTCTGGCTCTTGCCTAGCCCTCTTGGCACCAGTCCCGCTTCCTTGACCAACTTCCATCTGCCTTCTCTGATCTCCAGTCTGTAATCACAAAATTAAAGCAAACAGACACGTTAAAGAAGGAATGCAAAACTGAAATCACAATAATCTTCAACACAACCTTTGGACAGAATAATCCCACTGCGGCGCAGTGGGACTGGGTGTTCCTCACTGCGTCGCAGTGAGGCAAAACCCACGTTTTTGGACAGAAACTCCCTGACATGGTATCCCTCACTGCGGCGCAGTGGGGCAATAGTCACGTGCAGGTCAGAAGCCAGCCACTGCGGCGCAGTGGCTAACATACAATACCACTGCGGCGCAGTGGTCCAAATCTGGGCAAGATGATGGTGTTCATCACAATTTTCAGCAAAAAGTGGTAGATTTAAACCATCAAACTACTATATTTCAACAATGTAACAACAACTAGGCTAACATTAACCTCCCCCACACTTGTCCATCAAAAAGCCCCAATTTTTTTTCAAAACCCTAGCTTTAATTCAAACTCCAAATCGGAAGAACAAGTGTTAGAATCGAAAAAGTAAACACACATTAGCATCAATAGCCCATAACTAACATAACCCACTAATTAATTTGAAAATTAAAACCCTAAAAAAAAATGAAAAATTAAAATTAAAGAAATAAAAAGAAAAATCAAGAAATCTTACCTCTTTTCCCATGATGATGACAGAATACTGGTAATGCAGGAGAAAAAGAAGAAGAAAATGCAAGAATGGTGAATTAATGGGAGAATTCAGGAGCAAAGGGAAGGTTTTTGATGCTTTTTTCTTTGTTTTTTTTTTTTCGGTTCTCAAGTCAAAGAGGAGAAGAAGATAAACTGAATTTTGAATGTGTGGTGAAAATGACCCTCTTTGACTAACTTTAAAAACCCCTCTCCTCGATTTGACCAGTCAACAGACCCACTGCGGCGCAGTGGGCAACACGCACCACCACTGCGGCGCAGTGGGGCAATTTTGCTCCCAAGGTCAGTTAGTTTAGGATGCGTCGCAGTCAACCCGTACATCCCCCACTGCGGCGCAGTGGGGCAAAAACTCACCAAAATATCAGTAATAATCGACTGCGGCGCAGTGGGCCCTGGTCACCCCCACTGCGTCGCAGTACAGATCTACTGGTCACGTCCCCCCAGTTTTCCCTTAGAAAAAATTTGACAATGAAAATATTGAACACTTACCTCAATCCGCTTCACATCAAATTGTACCTGCATTTTTCTTGACAAAACAACATCAAATCTAACTAACAAAAACAAAAATGAAATAAAATAAAATAAAATAACACGGGTTGCCTCCCGAGAAGCGCTTAATTTATTTACGAGTCGTTAGCTAGACTCGACTACCTTTCAAGTTCAATTCAAAAACGGGGATCTCCTCGATTATCCCCTCCACTTGTTCTTCTTCCAAGTACAACTTAAGTCTATGGCCATTAACAATGAAAGATCCTTCACCATCCCTCTTGAACAACTCCACATAACCCGACGGATAAACATGCTTGATAACAAAAGGTCCAATCCACCTAGAAGTTAGCTTAGGTTGTTTAATTTTAAACTTAGACAAAAACAACAAAACCTTAGCTCCAACCTTAAATTCCTTTCTACGGATCCTTTTGTCATGCCAAACCTTGGTTCGCTCCTTGTAAAGCCTAGAATTCTCATATGCACCCAACCTAAGCTCATCGAGCTCATGAAGTTGCAACATCCTAAGTTCACCGGCTTCCATCATATCCAAGTTTAAATTTCTCAAAGCCCAATACGCCTTATGCTCTATCTCAATAGGTAAATGACAAGTCTTGCCATAGAGCAACCGGTATGGCGTGGTGCCAATCGGTGTCTTATAAGCCGTCCTAAACGCCCACAAGGTGTCATCCAACTTCTTTGACCAAACCTTAGGGTTATCTCCCACAGTTTTCTCCAAAATTCTCTTCAAAGCCCTATTGGTGTTTTCTACTTGTCCACTAGTTTGTGGATGATAGGAAGTAGAAAAGTAATACACAACACCATATCTTTTCATGACCTTAGCTAATTGATGATTTGCAAAGTGGGTTCCTCGGTCACTAATTAAGGCTCTAGGGCAACCAAATCGGCAAAACAATTGTTTAAGGAAATCAATTACTACCCTAGCATCATTCGTGGGCAAAGCCTTGGCTTCGGCCCATTTAGACACGTAATCAACGGCGACGAGAATATATAGGAACTTATTAGACGGTGGGAATGGTCCCATGAAGTCTATACCCCAAATATCAAATACCTCACATACCTGAATGCTCTGTTGAGGCATCTCGTCCCGCTTAGTGATATTTCCTTGTCTCTGACAAATGTCACAAGTCTCCACCAAAGTTTGAGCCTCCTTGAAAATCGTCGGCCAATAAAAACCTGCATCAAACACTTTCTTACCGGTGACTGAAGGACCGTAATGACCTCCAGTAGGACCATAGTGACAAGCATCCAGAATCTCCCTAGTCTCAGCTCCAGCTACACATCTCCTCACCATACCATCTGCACAAACACGAAACAAATATGGGCTATCCCAAAAATAGTACTTGGCATCCGATATGAGCTTCTTCTTCTGTTGGTGCGTAAAGTCATTTGGTATCTCACCTGCAACCAAATAATTAGCAATATCTGCAAACCAAGGAGCATCATCAGAAGTAGAAATAAACATTAAACATTCATCGGGAAGTGATCATTGATCTCCCCATCACGAAGTTCCTCCCGGTGAGGATCTTCCAAGCGACTCAAATGGTCGGCAGCCAAATTTTTAGCCCCTTTCTTATCCTTGATCTCAATATCAAACTCTTGTAACAACAAGATCCAACGGATAAGCCTAGGTTTAGCATCTTGTTTCGAGAACAAGTACTTAAGGGCTGAATGGTCAGTAAAAACTATGGTCTTACTTAACACCAAATAAGATCTAAACTTATCAAAAGCAAAAACCACGGCAAGCAACTCCTTCTCTGTTGTGGTGTAATTTTGATGGGCGGGGTTCAAAGTTTTGCTCGTTTTGCTAGCAAAGTATATGGGCTTGAAATGCTTATCAACCCTTTGCCCTAGCACGGCTCCCACAGCAAAATCACTGGCATCACACATCAATTCAAAGGGCAATTCCCAATCCGGCCCGACCATGATAGGTGAATTGGTCAACTTCTCCTTTAAAACCTGAAAAGCACTTAAACAAGCATCATCAAATACAAAAAGGACGTCCTTCTCCAACAAGTGGGTCATAGGACGAGTAATCTTAGAAAAATCTTTAATGAAACGGCGGTAAAAACCGGCATGTCCAAGAAAACTCCTTACCCCTTTCACATTGGAAGGCGGGGGTAGTTTGGCTATAACATCAATCTTAGCCCTATCAACCTCTATCCCGGCCTTAGACACCTTGTGACCTAGCACAATACCCTCGGTCACCATGAAGTGACACTTTTCCCAATTTAAAACAAGGTGTGCCCTCTCACACCGTTCCAACATCTTATCTAAGTTATGCAAGCAAGTACGAAATGAGTCCCCAAAAACCGAGAAATCATCCATGAAAACCTCCATGAGGTTTCAAGCATGTCCTGGAATATAGCTATCATGCACCTTTGAAGGTGCCCGGGCATTACATAGACCAAACGGCATTCGCCGATAAGCAAAAGTGCCAAAGGGGCACGTGAAAGTGGTCTTTTCTTGATCCTTTGGATCAATGGGTATTTGAAAGTACCCGGAAAACCCATCAAGGAAACAAAAATACTCATTACCTGCAAGTCTCTCTAACATCTGATCAATAAAAGGCAATGGAAAGTGATCCTTTCGGGTGGCATCATTAAGCTTTCGGTAGTCAATACAAACCCGCCATCCCGTTACAGTTCTAGTGGCCAAAAGTTCCTTATTTTCATTTTCAACCACTGTCATGCCCCCCTTTTTGGGCACACAGTGGACAGGACTTACCCAAGAACTATCTGCAATAGGGAAAATGATCCCTGCATCTAACAACTTAATCACTTCTTTCTTAACCACTTCCTTCATATTAGGATTTAGCCTCCTTTGTCGCTGGACAACGGGCTTAACATCATCGACAAAATCAATCTTGTGCTGACAAAAGTTAGGACTAATACCTGGAATGTCGGTGGTCTTCCAAGCAAAAGCCCGCTTATGGGCTTTGAGCACAGCCAGAAGAAGACCTTTCTCGTCACTCGAGAGTGAGGACGAGATAACCACGGGTAAAGAGGATTTACCTGCCAAGTAAGCATACTCCAAATGGGTAGGCAATGGCTTAAGCTCCAAATCTGTAGGTGGTACATCAACTGAATTAGGTACCCTTGAGCTTCCATCAGCAACAACTCTCTCAAAGCTCTCATCCACTGGAGGTGTCTCACCAAGTTAAGTGCCATAACCTCTGCAAACAAATCATCATCATCAATATCTCCCGATCCTAGATTAGCAATCTCCTCATCTCCCATATCGGTCTCCATCAACTCCTGAAACTCCCGGTCCAAAGCCTCATCAATCACATCAATCCTGAAACATGACTCATCATTAGAATACGAATGCTTAATAGACCTCTCAACATTAAAAACAATCCTATCTGTACCCACACCCAAAGAAATTTCCTTATCTTTCACACGGATGATAGCATCCGCGGTATTAAGGAATGGTCTACCAAGTATTAGGGGTACCTGTGCATCCTCCTCCATCTCGAGGATAACAAAGTCAACTAGGAAAACAATGTGGCCCACTTTGACTCTAATGTTTTCAGCAATCCCCATGGGATACTGAAATGAATGGTCAGCTAGTCTAATACTCATGCGAGTCGGGCGAAGGATTCCTAAAGCCAACTTACTCCAAACCGAATAAGGCATCAAATTAATGCTAGCACCTAAATCAGCTAAAGCCTTACAAATAATGGTTCTAATAGAGCAAGTAATAAGAAAACTCCCTGGGTCTTCAAGCTTAGGGGAAATGCGGTTCTGCAAGATAGCAGAACACTCGGCATTGAGAAAAGTAGCTTTTGCCTCCTCCATTTTTCCTTTGTCCGTCACAAGTTCCTTAATGAACTTGGCATAATGAGGCACATTAATATGAACATTTGAAATCATTTGAACAAACTTGTTATATTGTTCCTTTAACTTGCCTTCCTGAACCGTTGTGGAAATGGAACTTTTGGTTTATAAGCTTTAACCTCGGGTTCCACAACCGGTTTTGGTGGAGTGACCGGAATCTTCTCGGTCGGATTCTCCTCCATCTCAATCTCCTCATCATCATTACCTGAATCCTGTACATCTGAAACAACAACATTAGGCATAGTAGGAGGGTCATAAGATCTACCTGTACGAGTGGTAATGGCCTTGGCTTCCTCATTATGGGCTTGAGGTGGAGTGTACTTCTGCCCTGCATTTTGTCCCTGATTCGGCCCCATGCTAAACTGAGGCCTAGGATTCTGTTGAGTATTACTAGGCAAAGTACCATGAGGCCTAGAAAGTGCAGCCATCCTACTCTCAAGATCCTTAAAGTTAACACATTGATTCTTCATATTTATCTCAACCTTGCCATCTATCCTATCCAACCTCTCATTCAACGCCTTAGTATCATCCCGAATCATCTGAATGCTAGTGTTAGTTTCAGCCTGATTACTAACCAAATGTTTCATCATCTCCCTCAACTCGGCATTTGGATCGGCATTAGAGGAAGAAGATCCTGATCCTTGACCTTGTTGAGTTGATTGTTGTGGTTGACTCTGAAAGTTATCCCTTTGCCACCTATTTCCTGAAAAACGAGAATTATTAGTAGGAAAAGAAGGGTTAAAAGAAGGATTACCTGAAGAACGGTTTTGGAAACCGGTATTGCGTGGGTAGCTCCCTTGTTGTTGATTCTGGATGTAACTCACATCTTCGGGTCCCCGATTGGGACACTCATCAGAATAATGCATATTACCACAATGGTCACATCCATCGGCTACTACCTTTACATCCCGTTCAATCGCTCCAAACCGATTCTCTTGCATAGCAAATCCCTTTTCCATGCGCTCAGATAGCGCTCTAATCTCTCCAATCATCCCAGAATCATGACTAGCTTCAACCTTTGCAACCCTACCTTGGCTAGTACCTTTCTTTAGTCTTCTCTCATTCCTCAAAAATCTATCATCATCCATATTTGCATTGTCCTTTGCCATGGACTCCAAAATATCAAAACCTTCATTGGGTGTAATTTTGATGAAACCACCACCAAAAGCATATCCTAACTCACGCTTGGACTTCTTATCTAGGCCAAAGAAAAGCTCAACATATTGCTCCTTAGTCATGTTATGGCCCGGACAATTTCTCAACATCTCCTTAAACCGAATCCATGCATCTACCACATCTTCATCTTCATCTTGGTCAAAGGACCTTATCAAATTCTCCAACTTCCTTTGAGTTCTAAGTGAATAAAACTCACCAATGAAAGCTTGCTTGAGTTGGTCCCAAGTTGTTATGGAATTTTCCGGAAGATCATTAAACCAATCTAAAGCATCACCGGTAATGGACATGGGAAATGTTTCAAGTTTAACGGCATTCATTTGGTTGTTCCCATATTGGTATAACCGTGCCAACTTCTCAAACCTCTCTAAGTGTTGGTATGGATCCCATTTCCTTTTACCGTCAAACTGTTGCTCCTCAATGCTTTTAAGATGATTACCTTTCAGATTGAAATCATGAGCAATGGCTGGAGGTCTTATAGGACTACCACGGTTGGCAGGAATAGTACGGACCCTCTCACCATAACGAATATCATTCGGATCCCTTTCTTCGTCTCCCATTTCCTCTTCTAACTTAACTTCTAGATTGAAAAACTCGTCTAAATAGAACCCTTCCTCGTCCGAATCAGGAGTGGGTCTAGCAATAGGCGAGAATGGTGTAGGTGTTGTGAAGTTAAACCTACGTCTTGTTGGTGTTCTCAAAGGACTATTTAGAGGTAAACCCGAAGACCGCAAGTTCATCAACTAAAAAGTAGACCTGCAAAACACAACTAACCAAACACGTCAACTGCACCTGTGATAAGATAAGAAAAGAAAAACTAAACTATTAAAGCAAATAACTTCCTCACGCGTGAGGAAGGATCAAACCACTAAATTTACAACTAAAACGGCACACAATCCCCGGCAGCGGCGCCAAAAACTTGATGTGCTAAATCGAGTTTAAAAATTAAGACTAGAAATACCTTGAAACTCACTACTACACACTATCGGGCAGTGGACCCGATCGTATGCAATATAGTTAAAAAGTAAGTCCAGGTTCGTTCACGGGGATTGGTCTGAATCAATTGTCTAATAAAGTAGTTTGGAAAATAGGGCGTTGCTTCAAATCTCTCTTTGACAATTAAATTAAATAACTTTAAAAGACAGAACACTTGAAAGTAAAGAAAAGCTTAAATCAATAATAGTAAAATTCATCCACCTTGACTTCGCTAGACTTCAAACATGATTGCATTCAATTAAGACCAAATTCATTAAGAGTCATGAAAGGATAAAATGCTCGCGTGGTACCACCAACCGCTCACAAATCACCCAAACACCTAAGTTGCTAGTTTAATTACCCAAGCCGGTACCACCAATGCCTAGACAACCTTACCAACAATTAGTTTGACTATCAAATTACCAATTGTGCCTATGTAAAAATAACGTGGTACCACCAACCGTTACAAAACACGTTGACAAAATGATTCCTTTTATTAAAATGACATTCACTATCATACCATGAACTAGTGATAATTGCTCATAGACAAGCAACCGTTTGAAAATCACATATGTATCACTAGTACCACAGGACAACACATGCCACCAATATCATAATATAATAAAGGAATTAAATCATCAAGATCTCGACACAACGATAATTGAAATCAACTCTTTGAATTAAAACATATAGCAATCACATCATTCGTCTAGTTTCATCAAGGTGGATGATTGAAAGATTAGCCACTCATGATTAAATTGAAATAACAATCAAAATAAAGGAAGAACATGATGTACCAATCGTTTGAGAAATAGAAATTGCAAGACAATAAAATAGATACGATCTAAGTGGGTGCACGTGAATCTTCAATGAATCGGAAGATGATGAAATCTTGATTGATCCTTGAAGGTGTTCCTTGAAGTGCAGCTCTTAGAAAGAAAACTTGATGATTTGGGAATTAGGTTTTGTTTTCTATTTATACCCCCTTCCATCAGATGCAAAAGCTGCCCAAAACCTTTCAACCCCGCACTCTCACTGCGGCGCAGTGGGCGAGTGATGCCCCCACTGCGGCGCAGTGCTTATACACTGCCTTTGGTGCTCATTTGTCAAGGCTGACTGCGGCGCAGTGGGCACACGCACATCCCACTGCGGCGCAGTGTAATATTACTGGTTGAATTCTTTTTTTCCACTAGCTGACTGCGGCGCAGTGGGCCTGTTCACCACCACTGCGTCGCAGTATAAATATACTGGTCTTGATGCTCATTTCCATTAGATGACTGCGGCGCAGTGGGCTTGTTCACCACCACTACGTCGCAGTATAACTATACTGGTCCGAATAATCACTTCTGAAGACTTGCATAATTTTTCTATCTCTTTTCATCTTAACGACTCTCGAACTCTCCACTCAACTTCATGACCTCAAAATTACTCGAATTTGCACCAAACGAACACGTCACCTGTTTAGAACCTGAAACCACTAACAAAACCCATAAACGCGCCAAATGCCAACAAAATCGACTAAAAACATATAATAAAACGGCCAATAACGATGTGGGCGATGGGTATAAATTGGTCACATCAAAATCCATACGAAGAGTGGAAAGAGTCTTTACTTCAATGGCATAATTAGCCTTTTCTTCACCTGTTAATTCTCCCACCTTGTATGTAGAGGTAACTCCATTCACAGTAAGAGTGGGCCACTCATAACCTTCAGTGATCATGAGCCACATGTTTAAGTCTTCTCGTTGAATAAAATCTTCAAATCGACCTCTCCACGCCCAGAAGTCAGCCAATGAAACTAACTTTGGTGGAGAATTAGTACGTCCTACAAGATGATCATGATAAACAAGAGAATTGAGGTATTGGGCAACAGCATTGTTGGTTGAAGATGAGGAAGCCATTTTTGAAAATTAATGTTCAAACGAAGATAAGAGTTGGAACGAAAATAGGTTAATTTCGTAGAACAGGTTCCTGAACAACATAGCTTAAGTTCCGTAGGCTAAGGTTCTGATGAGAATGCTTAAGTTTCGTAAGACTAAATTCCGTTTGATGAGAATTCAAACAAAATGAAGA
>CM067174.1:53552703-53626070 GCA_034093135.1 Erigeron breviscapus | reverse complement strand
TTCGACAACAGAGAAAGGAAGTTCATCGGTTATTATCATTTTCACTAGAGCTTTTTGAGCATCCTCTTGTTCAAACTTCTTCGTTTGCACCCCTTTAGCCCTTGGTGCCATACTAGCTACCTGATTAACAAAGAAATTACCAGAAATTTTATAAGAATGAGAGGTAAGAGGCACGTTAAGTACCAGTAATATGATGTTGCTCATAACAAGTCACCTTCTCGATTTATATGCAGCTGTAAAATAACATATACCCCAGTAATCTCTACACAACTTAACTAAACATACCCGTACCAAAATACAGGTTATTGGGAACAAAATAAGCAGAGAATAAGAGATACACGAACAAAATCCAAGTTATGATCTTATGTTGCAGACTACAAGTCACTTTCTCAATTTATTTTGAGATATATTGTGAAATCTGCTCCGTGTGCAACTTATAGCGATAAACAATTTGGTAATGGCAAAACTGATGCCAGCTCGTGTTTTCTGGTCTTTAAGAGATTATATATTCAGATTTTTGGAAATTGAAGTTACGGCGGAATTTGAAAATACAATTGTATGCTCCATTAAAATGCTTCTGGTTCTAGTTCTTAGAATCAAAACAATGAATTCCAAAACGCATATCCAAACACGCCCTAAAAGCCCAAATGTGGTGTACGGTATCTACCAATTATACTTGTTAGCAAATTTTACATGAAGCCAAAATGAAACAACGATGTGTTTTATTAAGAGCGCGCATATAACAAAAAGATACGCTACGTTATGAAAATGATTATTTTGAGGTACAGACTATTTTTTGTTCATCAAAGATATTGAAACCGTCAATTAACCAAAAAGTACCCCAAGAAAATAGCATTTTCAATATTTGGTTTTATAGTTAATATATTTTCTAACCAAGATAGATTTAAATTTAAAGAAATACATATTTTTCCTTTTAAACAAATAGTAAAAACACAATAACAATAATAATCCCAAACCTAAACCAATGGGGTTGTTGGTCATTGGTATGGTCTTTGACCTTTTAAGATTCACCTCGGTTTGAGTCTCATTACCCACATTTATGAGGTAGATTAATATGGGGTTTTCGAGATTCATAAGTTTATCTCAAGAATTCGTGTAACTGTAGAAGTAGATTAATATGTCATTCAATAATAATAATAATAATATAAGATTGGTTTAACTATTTATTAACCAATCAAAACTATTGATTTCACAAAATTATGGTTTGCGCATGTCATAAATGATATTAATTAATCTTACTATTAAAAGACTTAATAAATTTATCTTCTTAAATCTTTTAATTTTTTAAATTACTTATTATCATAGACCCAATATTTGTTTGAATCATTGTTAATATTATTAACAAAAGTTATCCACGATTTTTACCTAAATCTATAGTTTTTAATTGATAATTTTTTAGTTTTAGTTTTATCAATTGATGATTGGCTAATATTGATTTCCATTAAGTTTTATCTCAAACTTTATTTTTCATTCGATCAAGAATATGTGTAACACGTGGGATAATCATATTGTAAATTTAAATAACATAATTTGTAGTTATAAATAAAACATATTGAAATACGATGATATATATATTCAAAATACGTTTTGTATCGAAGATAGTTAATAGAATATGTATGTTATCAACATTAGGTCGCTTACTGTAACACCCCAAGCTAAGCAAGGAATATTACGAAAAAGATATAGCTTAGGCATGAGATTATCGTAGAACATGAATTAAATGAAATAAAAGGATTCGATGAATCCAACATCAATAATCAGGTATAATGTGCATAGAAACAAATAACCATCAAGTTTTACAAAACAATGCCAAAAGGTGACTAATGATCCTAAGCAAATCCCATCATCGGGCAATGAATCACGGATCCATAATAGTCCATGTCCAACTTCTAGCTAGCAATCATCAAGTCCTTGGGTTCGCTTGGTTACCAGAAAAGTGTACTAAATAGGGTCAACACTAGGTTGGTGAGTTCGTAGGAATGAACGACAAGGATCTAATGCCAATGTCATCCACAATATGAACAAGTATGTAAAGCAAGTAAATGACTTACAATAAGCCCTTATCTAGCATAAGTACTCAATTGAGGTTTGCTTATAGCACACCCTTATCACACACGTATTCACATAATGCTCTACACAAGATAGTTAGAATACGTATAATCAACAAGAACAATGTAATATCAAACAAGTCTATAACGTCAAACATGTCTATCAATGTCTCTCAAATGTTCTCATGTCATCCAAATGTCATCAAGTACGTAATGTACCCGTATAATGTCATCAAGTACTTAAAGTACCCGTATAATGTCATCAAGTACTTAAAGTACCCGTATAATTTCATCATGTCTATCATGTCCATCATTGTCCATCAACCTATCATAAATGTCAATCATTGGCCATCAATATACCACATATGTCCATCAATGACCATCAATGTTCATCACATCAACCATTCATTATGTACATACACTTCATACGATACTACTTTCGAGGAGCCATAGATGCTTATATATAGGGTCACCCGCAGCCTTCCCACCACATTTATAACCTTTGAAGGCATTACCGTCTTCCATGTATGCACAACTATCCTAAATCACATATATATGAACCATAAACAATATCACAATCAACCTTTCATTCATTAAATCAATCACTCAATCAATCACAAGTGTACACTTTGTTGGTGCATGTTTCTCGGTGACAAAAGCATTCTAGATGTGTTACATATATTTTCATATATTCAAGTCTTGTAATTTATCTTGTAATTACCGTTTGTCAATAATATTACCGTTTGGTGCATGTTTCTCGGTGACAAAAGCATTCTAGATGGGATCCTTTTATGTTTATATATTTGTTTGTTATTTGTGTTTTGCAGGTTCTAGACATAACATTGTAAGTCCCCCGGGTCTTACCGAACCGAGATTGACTTAAGGATATGTCGAGGTGCGGAATTCCTCGAGATAACCCACGGTTTCTATATCTACCTTTTATGATATATATATATATATCACTATATATATATATATATATATATATATATATATATATATCTTTGCGTGAACATAAACACTCGTGTTTGGTTAATAGTGAAATGGCTCTCCGGACAAACTTTACCAACCAACGTGGTAACCTAAGTCTACAAGCCGTCCAAACCGGGTGTGTGTTTGCGGTTCGTGCGTGATTCGAGAACCCACAAGACAAACCGTGCGTGTTCTTGGTTTTCTCTCTCTAGGTTTTGCTCGTTTCTCTCACTACACTCTTGTTAAACACACATGAACACACACCCATATATATAGGCAAGGACTGGAACACGCAAATGCCCATTTGCGTGTTTCAGGAACACGCAAAACCCTATGGGTTTGCGTGTTTCCTTAAGCTCAAGCCCATTAGGGTTTTGGCCTGTTTGCGTGTTTCCCTGAACACACAAACTGTTTGAGAGTTTTGTGGTCAAGCATACTTTTGCTTGTTTCCACAGAAACTCTCAAACCATTTGAGAGTTCTTGAGAACAAGCATACTTTTGCTTGTTTCTTAGAAACTCTCAAATGACCATTTGAGTGTTCTTACTTTGAGAATACTTAAACAGAAATATAACTGACAAATAATGGCTAAGTCTCCCAATTAAGATTAGAATCAAAGCCTTTATCATGTTAGCTCACACATTAAGTATTTTTGATTCAATTATTTAAAGTAAATTGCAAATCAAAATATCTGTCAAATATATCAACTCAGTGACTACGTTTGACCTATTTGACCGAAACCTTAAGTGTTTCACTTAATCTTTCGTGCAATTTACATACAAGACCTAATTCGAGGTGTACCAAACACACTCAAATTTGTCTTTATTTACACTACCCTTATCACGATACACATTTATTCAGTGTTCACACAAAACACAGCTAACTCCCCCTGGAAACCAGATACCCTAAATAACATTATCTCTCGTGCAGTAGAACCCTTTTATTATATTTTTGTGTTACTTTTCTAAATAGAATAATAAAATAAATAAAATAAAATAAAAATAAAAATAATGGTTCTTGAGAGATAGAGACTAAGGGTTTCTCATCCCAGTCAACTGGACTAGCAATTCAAAACGTGATCGATCAAAGGCCTTAGTGTAGAAATCAGCTAAGTTATCATCAGACAACACCTTTTCAAGATGGATTAACTTCTTTTCAGCACAGTCACGAATAAAATGATATCTAATATCAATATGCTTCGTTTTACTATGCTTAACAGGATTATTGGTAATGGAAATAGCAGATTTATTGTCAATTTTAATAGGAGTGTTAGAGAAATTCATACCGTAGTCACGCATTTGTTGCTGAATCCATAATACTTGTGAGCAGCAGCTACCAGCGGCCATATATTCTGCTTCACAGGTAGAATTGGCAACAGATGTCTGCTTTTTGCACTGCCATGTCACTAGTCTGTCTCCTAAAAATTGACATCCTTCCGAAGTTGATTTTCTATCAAAACTACATCCACCATAATCAGAGTCTGTATAAGCATACAGATCAAATTCTCCTCCTCTAGGATACCACAAACCAAGTGATGGTTGTCCTTTGAGATACCGAAGAATCCTTTTTACTCCTTTCAAGTGTGACTCTTTCGGACAGGATTGAAATCGAGCACATAAGCAAACAGCAAACATGATATCTGGTCTAGATGAAGTAAGATACATTAGAGATCCTATCATTGACCGATATAATGTTGGATCAACATCTTGATCTGAACTGTTTACAACTCCCAACAGGTGATTTACTTGTATTGGAGTCCCTATGGGTGAAGCATCATCCATACCAAATTTTTTAAGTATGTCATAGACATATTTGGTTTGATGAATAAAAATTCCTTCCTTTGCTCAACTTGCAGACCAAGAAAGAAATTCATTTCACCCATTGTGCTCATTTCAAATTTGCTTTTCATGATTTCTTCAAACTCTTTGCACATGTTCTCGTCCGATGCACCAAAAATAATGTCATCTACGTAAACTTGTACCAGTAAGAAATCATTACCTTTCCATTTTGTGAACAATGTGCTATCAATCTGACCTCTTACGAACCCATTTTCCACTAGATGTGTGGATAATGTATCGTACCAGGCTCTGGGCGCTTGATGAAGACCATATAGAGCCTTATCCAATTTATATGCTCTATCAGGATAGTCAGGATCAGTAAACCCAGGAGGCTGAGACACATAGACCAACTCCTGTACCTTACCATATAGAAATGCACTCTTTACATCCAATTGGTATACCTTAAAACCTTTAAAGGATGCAAATGCTAGAAAAAGCCTGATTGCTTCTATTCTGGCAACTGGTGCAAATACTTCGGTGTAGTCCAAACCATCTTGTTGTGCAAATCGTTGAACAACTAGCCGAGCCTTGTTCCTAGTAACAATCCCTTTATCATCCCTTTTGCATCTGAACACCCATCTTGTTCCAAAAGGATTGATATCAGCAGGCACGTCTACAATTCCCAAACCTTTAATTTTCTGAATTGGTCTAATTCTTCTTGCATTGCATCCACCCAGGATGGCTCTTTCTGTAACACCCGTTTTGAAAAATAGGATTTCCAAAAATTTTCGCCTAACGGCGTATAAAGCGGAAACAGTTTATTAAAAACCTCAACCAAAGGAAAACAGTTGAGAAACATAAGTGGTGTTACTAATAGCATCAAATCAGTAATAAAAGAAATCCATAAGATTGCCCAACATAAAGCAACCATAACATAGTACAATAGTTGTGAACAGTAAAACGAGTTTGGTCCACGCGTTTGGAAGCCCACGAGTTTGAAGCCCAGCCCATTTCTAGCCTATATATTGTGTTCTTAGGTTTCGGTTTTAGTTAATGATTTTAGTTGCAACAGATGTCATTCACTAGGTTCTCGAGGTAGAGATCTATACCTCGAGATGCCGCCCAAAGAATCAGATGTCTACTCGTTTTATGTATTGTAATCTTATGATTAATACAAGATATGAGTTTTTACATCTGAATTTATCTCCTGTTCATATTGATTTCGTGTTCATATATATGTGTTTCATTCAATTACCTCAATAACGATTATGTTTGGATTCCGCACTTACATAGTCGTTGGAATCGCGAATCGATCGGTCTTAAGGAACTTTCAATTGGTATCAGAGCAGGAGAGGCTTTATGTCTCTGATTCGTGGTTCGTTTTTGAGGTTTAAGGATGAAGAACAAGATCAGATCTGCAAACACGTTTTTGATTTCTCCAAATCGCGCGTGTTTGGCAAATCGTGCAGATGAGATCACGTGTTTGGTTTTTCCGCGCGTTTAGAAATTTTGAAGTCAAAACACAAGTCTTTTGATATTCCACGCGTTTGGGAAAACACGCGTTTACAAACCCTAGTTTCACGTGTTTGGGATCTGCAAGCACGCGTTTACACGATAGCACGCGTTTGATCCAAGCACGTGTTACTAGCACGCGTTTGAGTTTGGAGCTTAGCACGCGTTTAGGTTCTTAAAATCGTGGCACTGTTCACGAGTTTGCTGAAAACGTGTTTGAGTTGTTGAAATGGAATCGAGGTTCAAGTATGTTTCAGTGTGGAAGGATCACAGCAGAAGACAACGATACATTGAAGCATAGAAGACAGGGTTGTAGAAAAGCTAAAAAAAAAAAAAAAAAAAAAAAAAGTATTTTGGCGGGAAAAATAATTTTTGTCCATGGTCTTAAAATGGCATGATTCATGGAGATTTGAAGTTTGGTAGCGTTCGAAAAATTTTCGGTCCGTTTTTGTGCGATTTCGGCATGTTTTGGATGAAAATTTTCGGCAATTATCAAATTTTTCCCACAGCCTTAGAAATAAAAATTTACGTGAATACCAATGTTTCACGTAAATGTGTTTTTCCTCGAAAATTTGGAGGGAAAACGAATATACCCTGTTTGGCGAAGAGCTGATGCTGTAATGAGCTCTAGGCCATTTTGAAGAACCTCTATGAACAGGAGATCCTGTAACCTAAGCTTATACTACCTTTCCAAGTTTTGCAGAGAAAAGGGGGGGAGATACTTTTATCAACCAGATTTCTGAGCTGAACTGGTAATTGGTATATTACAGAAGGGCTAGATTTCAGAATTTTACAGAGAAAAGGGGGAGATAATAAAAAATTTCAGATTTCTGAGTAAAATTCTGTGCTACTTGAGAGACAAACCAAGATCTGTGTTTAGATGATGGTGTGCTTAATGTGAATTATGCTCAAGTATCAAATAGATGGCAGTTGTGGAAACTTTGTCGAAATATTAAGAGCAACGAAGTTGGTCATCTGTTGTTAAGTAATTGAAGATTGAACCTATTTATATTCCAAGAATAGAGATGATTATCAGGCGATCATTTATTGTGATTGCGCGATTAAAGATCTTTATATTTGGTGGTGTATACAACTGAAGGGGAGATCTGATAGGAAAGACTTCGGGTGGTTGGTGGAATTGTGAAGGTACAAGACAAAGTCAGATGCTGCTAGTTGAGACAGGTTTTATGGTACTGCAGTTTGTGATTCAAGCTACAGAGTTTCTTATTTTGTGAGAGCTGATTGATTTGATGCTGATTGTTGGAAATTCAACTTCTCTATTATATGCCGGTTAAGCAAGTCGAGGAATGTCTCGAGCAAAGTTCCAAGCAGGAAGAAGATTGCATATGTTTAATTCGGAGATGGCTACTGTTGAGGGGGAGAACTACAATGAGATGTGTTAGGTTAGTTGGTTGTCACAGAGATACAGAGATTTTGGAGTTTGAAGATCAGAGTGTTGTGTCAGAAGATCGAGTCTCAACAAAAGAAGACCCGGTATCATCGGTCAAGGGGGAGTTTGCTTTTGCAGGTTTTCGATTGCTAATGATTATCGGTGAATGAATTGAGTGCATCGGTCAAGGGGGAGACTGTAAGTGCACGTTCTGGTGCACAATTTGTGTCCGATGCATCTCAATTAAAGGGTTGTTACTTTACAGAGATTATCCAGATAACTGGACAAACTCGTGTGAACAGTACCACGAGTTTGGACAAACTCGTGTGAACAGTAACACGAGTTTGGACAAACTCGTGTGAACAGTAACACGAGTTTGGACAAACTCGTGTGAACAGTAACACGAGTTTGGACAAACTCGTGTGAACAGTAACACGAGTTTGCCACGCGTTTGGAAGCCCACGAGTTTGAAGCCCAACCCATTTCAGCCTATAAATAGAGATCTTAGGTTTAGGTTTTTAGTTGATGATTTAGTTGCAACGTTAGTCATTCACTAGGTTCTCAAGGTAGAGATCTATACCTTGAGATGCCGCCCAAAGAATCAGATGTCTACTCGTTTTATGTATTGTAATCTTATGATTAATACAAGATATGAGTTTTTACATCTGAATTTTATCTCCTGTTCATATTGATTTCGTATTCATATATATGTATGTGTTTCATTCAATTACCTCAATAACGATTATGTTTGGATTCCGCACTTACATAGTCGTAGGAATCTCGAATCGATCGGTCCCCGACACTTTCACCATTAAGATATTTATGCCTATAAGGAGTTGTGAGCTTTCAAGCTGATGCCTATGCAAAATCTTCAAGTCTTTTCTTGAAAGATTGATAAGCTGAAGTGGATCGTAGACTCGAAGCAACTCTTTGTGCCCAGTTGCTCTTGTTGACATAACAACAGCGGCTGCACTAAAGTCATCTACTGTCCAATACTCCATGTCACCAAGCATGTTTTGCGGCCACTTCTTCAAAGGAACCCTGCGAACATTCTTGATCTTGTTAATGAATTTAACAATGATCTCTTCACCATTTGGTCCTTGAGTGACACGCTTCTTTCTCTGAGTTGGTTTGAACTTGAACTTTCTTGGATCTGACTCTCCACTCTGTTTGAGATGATTGTCATTCTTGATCCAGCTCTCAAACAACTTCGCACGCTTGTGATTACCAATAAGCCTAAGCCCTGCAAGAGCATAAAAGTCTGCCTTCGGCATTGAATTAAAAGCTTCAAGATTAGGCTCAAGGTACTGACATCCATCAAGTTTCTTCATCATATACAGCCTCTTTTCCTCGTCAAAGGTCCAGCTGAGTATGAGCTCTTTTAGACCTGATGCACAAGGATCTTTGACATACTCAAAATACCTATGTGGAAGAGGAACATCCAATTGGCAATATGGATGATTTGGATCTCCACGGTAAACATTTGGTATGACATGATAATACTCATCTTCATCATCAGAAGCAAAAGCATCATTAATCTCTCTGCCCTGTTCATCCGTGAGACTGCTAACTACAAGTTTAGCATCTCTTCCTGTACCTTTCTTATAATAGACTGAGAAGGTCAAATCCTGAGCCGGAAGCTCATAGAAGGATTTGATCTTTCGTTCCTTCTGACCATCAGACTTGAAGAGATTCGGGTTTGTAGCAAAAGCATCTTCAAATTCAAACCTATGCTCAGGTGATACCATCACTCCTTGCCAATCTGAGTGAGGTATCCATTCCCCCTCCTCTGAGCCTTCCGAATCTTCTTCAGCTATGTCATCCAAGTCTTTGATAGCATCAATGGCAAGGAGCTCCTCATCACTCTCGGATCCATAAGCATGAGTCTGGAAACCGACATCTACATCTCCAGTCGGTAATGGGGAGGTATCTTCAACGATACGCTTCCCATTGTCTTGAGCTGTGGGAGCCTGAGAGGTACCAGCAGCATCAAGCTGGCTTTGCTCCCCCTGAGATGTAGCAATCGGAGTGCCAATCCAAATGCCCCTTGATAATCTTGTGATCTCATCTTCTTGTCTGCTCGGATCATCATCCTCATCCTCTCTCCTTTGCTTCCTGAGAACACTATCTGTGCAGATAGGATCTATCTCCCCCTGAGATCCAAGATTATCAACTATCTCACTTAGCTCCTTGTAATCCACATCAAAGCTTGCCAGACCCTCAGTTTGGCTCTCTATTGCCTCTTTGTGCTTATTCAGCTTCTTGACAACTCTTTTCAGATGCCCCATTGTCTCAGACTGAATTTCTGTAGAGCCTCGTGTCTTGTCTGAAGTTGAGTATTTTCTTCCTTCAACTCTTCAAGCATTGATGGTGTGACTCTTCTTGCTTTGAAAATCTTTCCGTTAAGCTTACAATCAAGACTCTCATGTCTTCCAGTTCTTTCTCCAATCCAGAGACACAATGTCTTCAGTGGTTTTTGAACTATTTGGTTGAGAAGAGATCACAGACGGTTCACCTCCTTCAGCTATTTTCCTCCTCTTGGGCTGTTGAGATGAACTATCTTCATTATCTCTGGTAAGTCCTGACATTGTAAGCTCCTGAAATCCTGTAATTCACAAGCTTTCAAAATGTTAGCAACTTTAACCATCGATAAATCAGCCGAACTTTAAAGCTCTTAACATTTTCAAAAACCCTTGAAACTCATAGTTTCATTGGTTCGGAGAATGTTATCAACTTCAACTATCGACAAATAGGTTGAATAATAAAATTCTTGACATTTTCTAGGTTAGCGAAACCATTTGTTTCATAAACCTCCAAAACGTCACCAATTTTATCGAATCAACATGTCGAAATTAAAGCTTCCAAGGTTTTCCAAGGTCGCGAAACCATTTGTTTCATAACCTTCCAAAACCCTAAGTTTTAATAAACGACACATTGAACTTTACTAAATTTAACTAAAACCATTTGTTTTTCTTAAATTTTAAAGTTCAATATTATAAGGCAATTCACTTTCTAATTTGACTCATTTGAAAATTTTCCCTTTTTGAAAATTTTCCGAAGTCCTAGAACAAATGAATTCCTTATACACACACATATGGTGACATTACACACATATGGTGTCGGGTTTGACTGAATAATACTTGTTTCATATTTTACTTATTTAAAATTTTTCAATTTAAAAATTTTACAAGTCATGAAACACGCATATGAAGTAACAACACGCAAATGATGACTAAACACGCAAATGGTGTATTTTACTTAAAAACACGCATATCAGTCAAATGCGTGTTTGTTTTTGATGACGTCATCAAAACACGCAAAATCTGGGAAGGCTTGAAGATCTGGGTTCATAAGAACACGCAAATGGCTCAAGAACACGCATATGCAGTGTCACCAATCAAAACCTAACCCAGTCGATTTGAACCCTAAAACTCTTAAATCTGGTACGAATAGCATCTTATAAGTCCGATTTATCAGTTTTTAGGTTCCATTTCTTCATCCAAACAGTGTTAATAGTCCCATTTAGAGATTTTATATTCGAAATAAAAACCCTAAATATTTTGTCATTTAAACATGAAATCTGGACTTAGAAACCTCGTTAATCTTTTACCTTTGTTCAATAAGTGTTATGGATAGTGTTTGTTGTGTCTAAAACACTTAAAGATCAAGTCTTATGAATCGAAAAAGATGAACAGTGCTATGAACGGGAAACACGCAAATGGGAATTTAGAAAGAGCACGCAAAAATGATTTAATTTATCATTAAATGCGTACAGGTTTCTTTTTATATCCACACAAACGCGCATATCCGATCACTGTTCATAAACACGCATATCAGTCAAATGCGTGTTTGTTTTTGATGATGTCATCAAAACACGCAAAATCTGGGAAGGCTTGAAGATCTGGGTTCATAAGAACACGCAAATGGCTCAAGAACACGCATATGCAGTGTCACCCAATCAAAACCTAGCCCAGATGATTTGAACACCAAAAACTCTTAAATAGGTACAAATAACTTCATATATGTGTCCGATTTATCAATTTTTAGGTTCCATTTTTTCATCCATAACGTGTTCATAGTCCCATTTAGTGATTTTATACGAAATAAAAACTCAATATTCTTGTCAAAACATGAAATCTGGACTTAGAAACCTCGTTAATCTTTTACCTTTGTTCAATAAGTGTTATGGATAGTGTTTGTTGTGTCTAAAACACTTAAAGATCAAGTCTTATGAATCGAAAAAGATGAACAGTGCTATGAACGGGAAACACGCAAATGGGAATTTAGAAAGAGCACGCAAAAATGATTTAATTTATCATTAAATGCGTACAGGTTTCTTTTTATATCCACACAAACGCGCATATCCGATCACTGTTCATAAACACGCATATTTGGCCCACTAAGCCAGCACGCAAATCTGAGGCGCCATTATCAGAACACACATCCTATGTGCGTCCAGTTGGCAAACACGCATATGGGGCTCTAATAAGTAAACTATGCCCCAATTATAATTTTATTGTGTCTTGGCTAGAACACGCAAATTCAACCCAGTTAGGAAAATGCGCATATCAAGCCCAAAGTAAAACATGTAAATTATACCCACTTAACTACAATATGCATACTTAGCCCATTTTGCAACACGCATATGTAGTTCACTTGGCAAAACACGCATATTACACTTAACCTATTTTTCGATTCATATGAACCTTGACTTACCAAAAGTCAACTTTCATAAACTTGATTAACACTTTGAAAATTCACACAGAATTTTCTTGAACCCGATATGATTAATGAAGAGAATTCTTTAGAGACACGATAAAGCCAAATACAAACTTTTTTGTATTATAATTTATCGTATTTTTCTCATTAAAGAATTCTCGATAAATGTCACAACTTAAACAAACTTACAATGTACGATCATTAATTAAGACCCGATATGTCACTAATTAATGAATTACAAAGTACCATTGTTAAGTATTTGACAATCACAGACATTGGACACAACAATGCTGTTAATTAAATTCAAATACAACAAAATAAATGACAAGATAATAACATAAGCAATCTCTCCGTCATTATTATTGTCTCCGTTTGAATTTGGATGAGTTGTTGATGTGTAAGTGTACTCTGCTTCCATTTTAAGCTTGAGTTTTCTCCATTCCGGACTGGATAGACCCAATTTTCATACACTTTGGAGATCCTTTATCTTAATGGTTGACACACTCCCAATTTAGATAAATAATTCTGCGACCACATCAGCAAACTCATGAGATCTATACAACACATGTATCCATCTCAATGGTAAATAATTGAATTTGAGAATACTTAAACAGATATATAACTGATAAGCAATGGCTGAGTCTCCCAATTAAGATTAGAATCAAAGCCTTTATCATGTTAGCTCACACATTAAGTATCTTTGATTCAATTATTCAAAGTAAATTGCAAATCAAAATATCTGTCAAATATATCAACTCAGTGACTCCGTTTGACCTATTTTGACCGAAACCTTAAGTATTTCACTTAATCTTTCGATGCAATTTACATGAAAGACCTAATTCAAGGTGTACTAAACACACTCAAATTTGTCTTTACATACACTATACCCTTATCATGATACACATTCATTCAGTGTTCACACAGAACACAGCTAACTCCCCCTGGAAACCAGTTACCCTAATAGCATTATCTCTCGTGCAATAGAACCTTTTATTATATTTTTGTGTTGCTTTTTCTAAATAGAATAATAAAATAAAATAAATAAAATAAATAAAAATAATGGTTCTTGAGAGATAGAGACTAAGGGTTTCTCATTCCAGTCAACTGGACTAGCAATTCAAAACGTGATCGATCAAAGGCCTTAGTGTAGAAATCAGCTAAGTTATCATCAGACAACACCTTTTCAAGATGGATTAACTTCTTTTCAGCACAGTCACGAATAAAATGATATCTAATATCAATATGCTTCGTTTTACTATGCTTAACAGGGTTATTGGTAATGGAAATAGCAGATTTATTGTCAATTTTAATAGGAGTGTTAGAGAAATTCATACCGTAGTCACGCATTTGTTGCTGAATCCATAATACTTGTGAGCAGCATGACCGGCGCTATATATTCTGCTTCACAGGTAGAATTGGCAACGAATGTCAGCTTTTTGCACTGCCATGACATTAATCTATCTCCTAAAAATTGACATCCTCCTGAAGTTGATTTTCTATCAAAATTACATCCACCATAATCAGAGTCTGTATAAGAATACAAATCAAATTCTCCTCCACTAGGATACCACAAACCAAGTGATGGTTGTCCTTTGAGATACCGAAAGAATTCTTTTTACTCCTTTCAAGTGTGACTATTTCGGACAGGATTGAAATCGAGCACATAAGCAAACAGCAAACATGATATCTGGTCTAGATGAAGTAAGATACATTAGAGATCCTATCATTGACCGATATAATGTTGGATCAACATCTTGATCTGAACTGTTGACAACTCCCAACAGGTGATTTACTTGTATTGGAGTCCCTATGGGTGAAGCATCATCCATACCAAATTTTTTAAGTATGTCATAGACATATTTGGTTTGATGAATAAAGATTCCTTCCTTTCTTTGCTCAACTTGCAGACCAAGAAAGAAATTCATTTCACCCATTGTGCTCATTTTAAATTTGCTTTTCATGATTTCTTCAAACTCTTTGCACATGTTCTCGTCCGATGCACCAAAATAATGTCATCTACGTAAACTTGTACCAGTAAGAAATCATTACCTTTTCATTTTGTGAACAATGTGCTATCAATCTGACCTCTTACGAACCCATTTTCCACTAGATGTGTGGATAATGTATCGTACCAGGCTCTGGGCGCTTGATGAAGACCATATAGAGCCTTATCCAATTTATATGCTCTATCAGGATAGTCAGGATCAGTAAACCCAGGAGGCTGAGACACATAGACCAACTCCTGTACCTTACCATATAGAAATGCACTCTTTATATCCAATTGGTATACCTTAAAACCTTTAAAGGATGCAAATGCTAGAAAAAGCCTGATTGCTTCTATTCTGGCAACTGGTGCAAATACTTCGGTGTAGTCCAATCCATCTTGCTGTGCAAATCCTTGAACAACTAGCCGAGCCTTGTTCCTAGTAACAATCCCTTTATCATCCCTTTTGCATCTGAACACCCATCTTGTTCCAAAAGGATTGATATCAGCAGGCACGTCTACCAATTCCCAAACCTTTAATTTTCTGAATTGGTCTAATTCTTCTTGCATTGCATCCACCCAGGATGGCTCTTTCAATTCCATTTGCACATTCTTGGGTTCCACTTGAGAGATAAAGCAACTGTACTTACATGTTTCTAGTATACCCGTATCTTTGATGCTAGCAAAAAGACTTGTGCTCTCCTGAAGACTGCTTCTAGTTCTAACACCAACGTTAGGATCTCCCAAGATGTTTTCTACGGGATGAGCCTTCGTAATGTGTTTTTGTGTGACACGATCAACATCAAGATTCCCTCCTAAATTGGTGGAAATCTCTTCCTCAATATGAACTGAGGGATGCTCCTCTGTCACAACATGTTCAGAAGTATTCTCAATCGAAGTATCTGTACCCATTGGTTCATCAGATCTTCTTGAAATAACTTCTTGTTCAGAATCCTGTTGTCCTCTTCTATCCTCAGAGATTATATTAGATATAGGTCCTCCGTAGGATGGTGATGCAAAAATATCATCATCACGGACCACCACAATATCATTTGAGTTGTGCAACTCTATCATAGAAGGATTAAGAGAATTGAAAATATCTTCATAATTGAACATTTTCTCAGGACCTGAATGAATGCCGGGTGAGCAACTTGTAATCTCAACATTGTATGCAATATCAACCTTACCGGTTACTTTGTTATAAACACGACGATTTGGTGTTCCTGGAACATATCCAAGAAAATACCCCTCAATTACTTTTTCATCAAACTTCGCTAAGTTTTGCTGAACCTTTAAGAAGGTACATGGTACACCAAAAGGTTGTAAGTGACTCAAATTTGGTTTTCTATTGTAACAGCTCATAACACGTTTTGTTAAACCGTTTCACCGTGAGAACCCTATTGAGTACATAGCAAGCAGTGTTTATAGCTTCACCCCAGAATAAGGTGGGAAGCTTAGAGTCAGCCAACATTGTTCGTGCAGCTTCAATTAGTGTTCTATTCTTCCGCTCAGCAACCCCATTTTGCTGAGGTTGATACAGAGCACTAAATTGCTGCTCAATGCCCTTGCTGAGGCAATAAAACTCCATCATCCTATTCTTGAACTCTGTTCCATTGTCACTACGAATTTTCTTGATTCTAGTGTTGTAGACATTTTCCACTTTTGCAAAGAAATGCACAAGTATTTGATATGTCTCATCCTTAGAGGTAAGAAAGAACACCCAAGAAAATCTTGAAAAATCATCTGTGACAACTAAACAGTAGTACATTCCTCCGATACTTCTCACACTTACTGGACCAAATAAGTCCATGTGTAGAAGTTCAAAAGGACTGGCAGTAGAATTTCGAGACTTGGACTTGTGGTTAATCTTGTGTTGTTTGCCCTTTTTGCATGGAACACATTTATCCTCACTACCATATCTCTTTAATGGAACACCTTCCACCAACCCATTTTTGGTGATGAAATTCATTTTACGAAAATGAAGATGTGCCATTTTTCTATGCCAAAGCAAAGAGTCTGATTCAGAGGCTTGAGACAAAAGACACGTAGTCTCAATCTCAGGATTAGAGATACCCAATGCCATTGCATATATATCCCTTTTTCTAGGAGCCCTCAACAGAATCCACTCTTCAGGAATCACATATCCAGGTTTTAGGATAAGTGTTTCCTCCTTGGTGAAATGAACAGGATTCCCTTTATCACAAATTTGAGATACGCTCATCAAGTTGTGATTTAACTGCTCAACATAATTCACCTTCTCAAGCTTGATTTTCCCATTTGTGACATCACCAACTCCGGTAATTGAGCCACCTTTGGGACCAGCAAAGCTTACATATGCTCCCAATATTTCAACAAAGTTTGACAACAATGATTTATCTCCTGTCATATGTCTTGAACAACCACTATCAACATACCATATACTAATGGCTCTTTTCAATAGATCATGTTGTTCATCAGGAATATTCATCTTTGCCATGAAGTTAACCAAACCATCTATGTCTATATCCGCTGAGACTTCAGATGTCTTCACTTCAACTTTATTGACACACTCTGCAACCTCACTATCAGAACTATTAACAGAAAGCCCCACACTACTTGTCTCCGCCAAAAAGGCATTAGACACACATGTCTGACCATTGTTTTCCTTTAGATGACGAACCATCAACCCTTTTGAACCTTCATCATGTGTAGTCTGATAATTTCTTTGTTGCCATGTGTTAGAAGCATTTTGTGCCACTCCACCGTTGTAGAAATCTTGATAAGTCACACTAGCCTTATCACCATTTCTAGGTCTCTGGCATTCCCTTGCAAAGTGTCCGAAACCATCGCAGTTATAACACTTTACTTTTGACTTATCAAAGCCAAGCTTGGAACCCACGACCTTTCGCCCTGTTCTTGATAGGAACCGTTTAGCTCGAAGAGTTAGCATAGCCATTTGCCATTGCAAATCCATCTCTTCTAAGTCCAAAGGATCAATCTGTTCGTAGTCTTCATCTATAAGACTAGGATCTTGAACCTTTCCTTGGATAAACTGTTCATATGATGTCACAAATGACGCAAGAACGGATAAGTGACTTTCCGCACATTTGACACTTATAGGCACGGTGGAACTAGCATTGGAGGTAGGATATCCACGACTGCCTGCATTATCGCTCTGACTTGAAACAAGACATATGTTCCCCTCAGAGTCAAACGAGATCTTTTGTAAGTCAACATCTTCACTCAGGAATGCTCTTGTGCTTCCATCAGGGGAACCTGGACTTACATTGATCGTAGGCCTACCGTAATAAAGCTCGGGAATCTGAGCATTATTATATCCTACTTCCCTCCTTTTTAGTTTCATTTCTTGTCCCCTAAACTTAGCAACTATCTGAGTCAAAGACATATCAGAGAAATCTGCTTTTTCCTGCAAAGTGGTAATATAATTGCTCTACTTTTCAGGCAAGGAACTCAAAAATTTCTCGACTTTTTCTTCCTCAGAGTAGGTTACATCAAATGCTTGCAATTCAGCTAACAAATGATAATACCTTGTAATTAGTTGATCTAAGTTTTCACTCCTTAACCCATTAAATACATTATACTGATGCTTCAGAAGGTCTCTACGATTCTTTTTAAGTGTTTCATCCCCTTCACAATGATTTTTTTAATGCTAACCAAAGTTCTTTTGATGTATTGAATCCATTAAATAAATGTAATATTTCTTGTGGCAATGACATTTTTAAACATGATAGTGCCTTCACACCCCGTTGTAGCGGAAATACAGGGTTAACAAGTAATTGCGTACTAATCAGAAGGTAAATAGAGATTACATCCATTAATCCAAATACAAGTTTATTACAAGTATAATCGTTCGGAAGTGGACCCCAATACACGGATACAAACTATCCTCAATTGGAAATGGCCCACTAAATACAAATATAACATATGGACAGCTAAGTACAATTAGGACTAATAAAGCTATAGTCCTCAGAGGTCTGACGCTAATTGTACGTCCAATGTTCAAAAGATGGCTTCAAAATGCCATATACGCTTCCAAATACTTACTGTTGGTTCCCTGAAAAAGCATGAAATTTGAGAGGATCAACTATCGAAATAGTTGGTGAGTTTACAGTATGTTTGACCAAATGTTTATTCGTCATTGATACAACACAATGACCTATAGTTATAAAAGACCAGGCAGTTAGAATACAACATCTAACAATACTTTTATTTCAAAAACAGTCGGTATATCTAGATCCGACCTTTTATACAAGACTGTCAGTATATCTAGATCTGACAACTCTTATATCACTATTTATAACAAGATAGTCAGTATATCAAATCTGAACTCATCTTATATCACGTCAATCAGTATATCTAGATCTGATGACAGCATATGATAGTCAGAATACAACATCCGACAGTATCAGCCAATATGCCTCGCACAGGTTTCCGATCCATGTGGGTGCGGACCTTAACCAAGACAGTCGAGATATCTAGATCCGACAATACAACCAATAGGGGAAACATTTTAGTTTGTCAAACACAGAAACCATTTAATCAGCCATCACACGGCAATTCAACGTCATTTCATTCAACATTTAATAAATGACACGTATACACATTTTCGACAGCCCAACATGGCAAATTTAAGTCAAATGATTTAAGCATCCATATCACATGGCATACACAAAACAATCATTTATTTAATAAATAGTGTATACAACAGTACATGCTTTTCAGGCCCAAAGTAAAAGGAAAAGGGCGCCATAAACTCACCTTAGCGATCTAAATGCTAAAAGGTATAATGTAGCTCGAGAAGATCCACAGTCAATTCTCCTGGTTATCCAAAACCTATGATATCATTACCAATAATGAGGATCAAATCCTTGACGACGAGTATCCTACGTACCACTACTTAGCTATAGACCCTAGAATGCCATAATCGAGAACGTGTTTCAAACATTGATTTTATCAACTGAAGGTAAATAAAAGTATTTGGACTTTCGGATTAAAAGTTATTTAACGTTTAAAAATCGACACGTAATATTTTCCAGTACCAATACACTGCGCCGCAGTGAGCTAGAATCATGCTCACTGCGCCGCAGTGGCTAAAATGACCCAGGGACCAGTACAATGGCACTGCGCCGCAGTGGGGAAGGGCTGTGCCCACTGCGCCGCAGTGGCCACCCTCTGCAGTCAGCACCTGCAGTTCTAAGTGCAGAAAACCAACCCAAAACACTTTAATTTCGACCCAAAACGACTTGCAAGAGTTTGTAACTCAAAATGAAGCAAAACTAAACATCACTAACCATAATTACACACAATCCAACCCATAATTTCATCCATAACATTACTAAATCTTCCGAAACGATCCAATCAAACTAAAACCCTAATTAAACCCTAATTACAATTTAAATTGTTTTAGGCTATGTAAAAGCTCGAAATGACTAGAAAAGAGTAAGTAAACATAAATAGATGCAAAAGGGATGATTTAGACTTACCAAAAATTGATGTTCTTGAAGATAGTATAAAATGGTGAAGATGATGATGATGATGATAATAAATCTTTAAAATTTCCAAATGATTCCTTCTCTTGTAAGACTAATTTAGAAAGGAAGATAGAAGAGATTGAGATTTTGAGAGTATGAATGTGTGTGTGTTGTGTTTGTGTGGTGTGGGTATGTGTTGATCAAAAAGGAACCAGGGAAAGAGGGGTGATGGGGGGGTTTGTTGTTTCCCTCCCAGCCTTTCAAACGAAAATAAGCCCATGTGGCTCCTTTTTGGATATTTCCAATACCCTTAATTTGGTAAAATGCTTACGATTAAATACCGTTTGACCTAAAAGTCAAAATGTAAAGTAAAGATATTTTCCCTCGTCTCATTTTTGTTAAGACAAGCCAATAAAATTAAATAAACTAAACTTTTAGAAGCCTTTAGTTTAGACAGTCTGTTTACTGTGTTCAATTATAACATTTAAATCTTTATTTAACGTTATTTTAAGACTCGGCATTCGTCTAAATAGCTAATAGTCTACGTCATATGGATACGTCCAATTGAACCATATCAAATGTTCAATTAACTAATAATTTCCACGTCATAATCTCTAAATTAGACGAAATTATAAATAATGATCGAGATTAGGACTAACCCGTTGTTAATAAATTACGAGTTGTCACAGTGCCTTTTTCTCTGCCTCATACAATTTTTTATTAGATTCAGTCATATCTTGGTAAGCATAAACTTTGTTAACACCACTGTCCTCATATGTCGGGGCACTATATCCTTCGGTCATACAAGTCCACATTCTAATGTCCGTGAATTGCATAAAGGATTCGAATCGACCTTTCCAAGAAAAGTATTGGTCAATGATCATTAGCTTGGGTGGTGAATTACCCTTACCAGTTTCATGGTCCATAAGTATTAATTGGTTAAGATAGTTTGCGGCCATTGTGTATTATGTTCAATATAGAAACACGCAAATCCCAGAAACACGCAAATGGAACACGCAAATGGGAACACGCAAATGAAACGCGCAAGAGGTATGAACACACAAAACTCAAGAACTCTCAAAACCTCAAGAACTCTCAAAAAGAACAAGCAAACCAAGAAACACACAAATTGCCTTGTTATTAACGAAACACGCAAAAGGTACAGTACCAGAAACGCGCAAATGGTACTGTACAAGAACACGCAAAAACAATTTCTCACAATTTCTTAGATCCCGAACCCGATATTGTTCCTTGATCAATGAAATCTTGAGAAAATGATCTTAGGAATGAGATATGTCTTATTTTGGCGTCAAGTTTGAACCTTTATTTCAAAACGCGCCCGAAAACACTTCTCCACCTAAGAACACGCAAAAACGGGATACCCAAACCGTGATCAATCTCGAACCAAGGTTGATAATAACTGCGGCTCTTGATACCAGTTGTAAGTCCCCCGGGTCTTACCGAACCGAGATTGACTTAAGGATATGTCGAGGTGCGGAATTCCTCGAGATAACCCACGGTTTCTACAAACCTTACCAACCAACGTGGTAACCTAAGTCTACAAGCCGTCCAAACCGGGTGTGTGTTTGTGGTTCGTGCGTGATTCGAGAACCCACAAGACAAACCGTGCGTGTTCTTGGTTTTCTCTCTCTAGGTTTTGCTCGTTTCTCTCACTACACTCTTGTTGAAACACGCATGAACACACACCCATATATATAGGCAAGGGCTGAAACGTGTTTCAGGAACACGCAAAACCCTATGGGTTTGCGTGTTTCCTTAAGCCCAGGCCCATTAGGGTTTTGGCCTGTTTGCGTGTTTCCCTGAACACACAAACTGTTTGAGTGTTTTTGCGGTCAAGCATACTTTTGCTTGTTTCCACAGAAACTCTCAAACCATTTGAGAGTTCTTGAGAACAAGCATACTTTTGCTTGTTTCTTAGAAACTCTCAAATGACCATTTGAGTGTTCTTATTTTGAACAAGCATACTTTTGCTTGTTCCTAAGAACCCTCAAATAACACTTAGGATATATTGAGTTAATGTCTTTACTGCTGTCAAGACGCAGAACCGACATTACACTCAGAGTTAATATCTTTACTGCTGTCAAGACGCAGAACCGACATTACACTCAGAGTTAATATCTTTACTGCTGTCAAGACGCAGAACCGATATTAAATCAGCCAATGTTTAAACTGCTGTAAATATACGCAGAACCAAACATTAGCTAACGACAATGTTTCTACTGCTGTAGATACGCAGAAACAACATTGTCTATATTACCTATTGGAAGTATTAACTAAGTTACTGTTTCTCCTGCTGTAAATACGCAGAAACACAGTTAACTTAACTTCCCTTTGGAAGTACATTAAGTTAATATTTCAACTGCTGTTAAACGCATAAACAATATTAACTTAATGACTCTTTACATGTTATGTCTAAAACCTGCAAAATACAAATAATAAACAAACACATAAACATAAATGGATCCCAATATGATCAACAAGATATGCCAAGGTAATATTATTGACAAACGGTAATTACAAGATAAATTACAAGACTTGAATATATACAAATATGTGTAACACATCTAGAATGCTTTTGTCACCGAGAAACATGCACTAACAAACATGTAAAGAGTCATTAAGTTAATATTGTTTCTGCGTTTAACAGCAGTTGGAAATATTAACTTAATGTACTTCCAAAGGGAAGTTAAGTTAACTGTGTTTCTGCGTATTTACAGCAGGAGAAACATTAACTTAGTGAATACTTCCAATAGGTAATATAGACAATGTTGTTTCTGCGTATCCACAGCAGTAGAAACATTGTCGTAGCTAATGTTGGTTCTGCGTATATTTACAGCAGTTTAAACATTGGCTGAGTTAATGTTGGTTCTGCGTCTTGACAGCAGTTGAAACATTAACTCAAATATTCCTAAGTGTTATTTGAGTGTTCTCGGGAACTTGCAATTAGTTGCTTGTGGAGAGAACACTCAAAAGGTCATTTGAGGGTTCTTGGGAACGAGCAAAAGTTTGCTTGTGGAAAGAACACTCAAATGGTCATTTGAGAGTTTCTGAGGAACAAGCAAAAGTTTGCTTGTTCATAAGAACTCTCAAATGGTTTGAGAGTTTCTGTGGAAATAAGCAAAAGCATGCTTGTACACAAGAACTCTCAAACATGGCCAAACCCTAATGGGCCTGGGCCAAAGAAACACACAAACCCATAGGGTTTTGCGTGTTCCTGGCCGCGCCTATATATATGGGTGTGTGTTCATGCGTGTTTCAACAAGAGTGTAGAGAGAGAAACGAGCAAAACCTAGAGAGAGAAAACCAAGAACACACACGGTTTGATCTTGTGGGTTACTCGACTCACGTACGAACCGCAAACACACACCCGGTTTGGACGGCTCGTAGACTTAGATTACCACGTTGGTTGGTAAAGTTTGTCCGGAGAGCCGTTTCACTATAATAACCAAATACGGGTGTTTATATTCACGCAAAAAGATATATATATATATATATATATAGTGATATATATATATCATAAAAGGTAGATATAGAAACCGTGGGTTATCTCGAGGAATTCCGCACCTCGACATATCCTTAAGTCAATCTCGGTTCGGTAAGATCCGGGGGACTTACAACTGGTATCAGAGCCATAGGTTATCAACAACCTTGGTTCGTGATTGATCACGGTTTGGGTATCCCATTTTTGCGTGTTCTTAGGTGGAGAAGTGTTTTCGGGCGCGTTTTGGAATAAAGGTTCAAACTTGACGCCAAAATAAGACATATCTCATTCCTAAGATCATTTTCTCAAGTTTTCATTGATCAAGGAACAATATCGGGTTCGGGATCTAAGAAATTGTGAGAAAATAGGTGTTTGCGTGTTCTTGTGCAGTACGTGTGTGTTCTTGTACTGTACTTTGCGTGTTTCGATAATAACAAGGCATTTTGCGTGTTTCAGTGGTTTGCTTGTTCTTTTTGAGAGTTCTTGAGGTTTTGCGTGTTCCTACACTTTTGCTCTTTTCATTTGCGTGTTCCCATTTGCGTGTTCTTGTGATTTGCGTGTTCTTATATTGGACATAATACACAATGGCCGCAAACTATCTTAACCAATTAATACTTATGGACCATGAGACTGGTAAGGGTAATTCACCACCCAAGCTAATGATCATTGACCAATACTTTTCTTGGAAAGGTCGATTCGAATCCTTTATGCAATTCACGGACATTAGAATGTGGACTTGTATGACTGAAGGATATAGTGCCCCGACATATGAGGACAGTGGTGTTAACAAAGTTTATGCTTACCAAGATATGACTGAATCTAATAAAAAATTGTATGAGGCAGAGAAAAAAGCACTATCATGTTTAAAAATGTCATTGCCACAAGAAATATTACATTTATTAATGGATTCAATACATCAAAAGAACTTTGGTTAGCATTAAAAAATCATTGTGAAGGGGATGAAACACTTAAAAAGAATCATAGAGACCTTCTAAAGCATCAGTATAATGTATTTAATGGGTTAAGAAGTGAAAACTTAGATCAACTAATTACAAGGTATTATCATTTGCTAGCAGAGTTGCAAGCATTTGAAGTTACCTATTCTGAGGAAGAAAAAGTAGAGAAATTTTTGAGTTCCTTGCCGGAAAAGTGGAGTAATTACATTACCACTTTACAGGAAAAAGCAGATTTCTCTGATATGTCTTTGACTCAGATAGTTGCTAAGTTTAGGGGACAAGAAATGAAACTAAAAAGGAGTGAAGCAGGATATAATAATGCTCAGATTCCCGAGCTTTATTACGGTAGGCATACGATCAATGTAAGTCCAGGTTCCCCTGAAGGAAGCACAAGGGCATTCCTGAGTGAAGATGTTGACTTACAAAAGATCTCGTTTGACTCTGAAGGGAACATATGTCTTGTTTTAAGTCAGAGCGACAATGTAGGCAATCGTGGATATCCTACCTCCAGTGCTAGTTCCACCGTGCCTATAAGTGTCAAATGTGCAGAAAGTCACTTATCCGTTCTTGCGTCATTTGTGACATCATATGAACAATTTATCCAAGGAAAGGTTCAAGATCCGAGTCTTATAGAGGAAGACTATGAGCAGATTGATCCTTTAGACCTAGAAGAGATTGATTTACAACGGCAAATGGCCATGTTGACTCTTCGGACTAAACGGTTCTTAGCAAGAACAGGGCGAAAGGTTGTGGGTTCCAAGCTTGGCTTTGATAAGTCAAAAGTAAAGTGTTATAACTGCGAGGGTTTTGGACACTTTGCTAAGGAATGCCAGAGACCTAAGAAGGATGATCGGTCTATTGTGACTCGTCAGAACTTCAATCAAGGTGGAATAGTACCTTCATCTTCAAACACCTCAAGACAAAAGTCATATAATGATGGGTCTAGTGGAAACCAAAGCCCAGTTAATCAAAGTGATTCAAGAGCTTTGGTGATCCAACAACAAGACGGATCATATGACTGGAGTTCCAAAGTCAATGAAGAAGATGATGCATATCTTGCAGAAATTTACTCGGACACTGCTATTACCGAGGATCTCGATGATTCCTTTCAAGATGATGAATATGTAGACAATGTTGATTATTCAATGATTAATGAAGATGATGAACTCCCTGAGGAAGATTACACCATGACTAGTCGAAAATGATAATTATCATCAAGAAGATAATGAGGAAGATATGAGTGCCATTGAATTTACTCTTTTATCTGAAGACTCAAACGTTCATATTCGACAAGAGCAAGATTATCCTACAGAGACAGAACAATGCAAAGAGAAAATTCTTGACACGAGTATTCTTTCAGAAGATGATGAGATATTGGAGTCGGATGAAGATAAAGGCTATCAGAAGGTGGAAATTCCTCAAAGACTCGGTACAGATGAACTTATTGATTTCATTTCTAATTTAGATGTACCTGAGCAACTTGTGGAGATTTCACTTCATGCATTGGTGAAAGTTTGTAAATTCACCAACATGCTATCATCAGAAGTTAACAATCTTCAGAATGGTGCAAGAGACACAAAGGCCTTACTCGATGATTCAGTCAATGATAGATCATATCTCAGGCAACAAGTTGCTATGTTGACCCAAAAGGAAGGAGAGTTGAAGAGACAAGTCAAAGCAGATCAAGGAAGATTGACTGCCATGAAAGAGGAACTCAGAGAAGTGATTCTTAGAAAGGAGCTATGTCAAGAAAATTCGGGAAAGATATCTAAGAAACTCACAGAGAAACAAATGGAGCTGGCAGATGCAAAAAATGAGATAACTCACTTAAATGGGAAACTCAACAAAATGAGAGATATGAGATGCATGATAAACTATCTATCAAAATCTCAAAGTGCTAACAATCATCAAGGCCTTGAGCACACTTTTGAGGATTTTTCACAGGATAAAGGAACATCATCTTTGACCATAGAATCAACTAAACAATATGAAGAAAAGGAGTCATTTTCAAAGTTTACAGAGGAAGTGCTAAATCCAAAGTTGATTACACGAAAAAGGACTGTTCCTCAGACATTAACTCCTGAACAAGAGAATCTTGTTAAGAGAACACACTTTGATAATACAAAAGGTTCTGTAGTTTGTAGATCAAAGAAGTCTATCAACAGAATCTCTTGCTTCATATGCAGAGTACAGGGTCATGTGGCAAGCAAGTGTCCACAAAAGGGTAAATCCAGCAGATCAAGGCAGTCTAATGACTCAAGTGACAGAGATGTTGAAGATATGGATGTTCAGTTGAGAAAGAGCAAGGGTAAACACATTGAAGAAAGATCAATGAGTGTTTCACCTAAAAAACTTTCTCAAGGGAACTCACCTGCACGGAGTGGAGTTCCTGGAAATTCTTTAGGGTATAGTGCTAAGGAACATGGAAAGCCAAGAAGTGTATCTCCTAAGAAACCTTCAAATGGTGACCATGCTCAGAGCAAGCCACCTAAGAGGAATCCCACTCCAAAACGAAGAGTCTTTAATCGTGTTGGTGAAGATGATACATGTTTTTATGATCGCTTCATAGGAACGGTAAAGACTGGTCGTTCCTCAATGTTTCAGAAGCATAGTCCCAGGAGAAAGATTGAGTTATCTCCTGAGAGGGTGCCGAGAAACAGAAGACAGACTTCAAAATCCTAAGCACTTATCTTTCGTGCAGAGGACACAGTTAAGGAGGACCATGTATTTTCGGTGATCGGTGACTGAGTCCTAGGCACATTTTCTTTAGATAACATAGTGGGTTATCGTACTTATATGGTATTTTCTTCATTTTAAATCATTGTGCAAGTCCTATGTATGTTATTTATAATTTGTTTATAAAAGAACGTATTTGGGAAAAATGAGTATATATAAAGTGTCACTTTATATTGTGCCTGTTAATAAATCATTTGAGATAACGTGATTATTCATATAATGGTTGTTATCATATGATGAATGTGCAAAGTTGATTTATTTATGATAGTACACTAAGGTCTTTGATCGATCATTTCAAGTTGCTAGTCCAGTTGACTGGAATGAGAAATCCCTAGTTAGGGTTTCTGGTTCCCAGGGGGAGTTAGCCGTGTTCTGTGTGAACACTGAATAAATGTGTATCGTGATAAGGGCGTAATCTAAATAAAGACAAATTTGAGTGTGTCTGGTACACCTTCGAATTAGGTCTTACATGTAAATTGCTCGAAAGATTAAGTGAAATACTTAAGGTTTCGGTCAAAATAGGTCAAACGGAGTCACTGAGTTGATATATTTGACAGATATTTTGATTTGCAATTTACTTTGAATAATTGAATCAAAGATACTTAATGTGTGAGCTAACATGATAAAGGCTTCGATTCTAATCTTAATTGGGAGAATCAGCCATTAACTATCTGTTATATATCGGTTTAAGTATCGTTAAGTTCAATTATTTACCATTGAGATGAATACATGTGTTGTATAGATCTCATGAGTTTGCTGATGTGGTCGCAAAATTATTTATCTTAAATGGGTGTGTGTCAACCATTAAGATAAAGGATCTCCAAAGTGTATGAAAATTGGGTCTATCCAGTCCGGAATGGAGAAAACTCAAGCTTAAAACGGAAGCAGAATATACTTACACGTCAACAACTCAGCAAAATTCAAATGGAGACGAAGATATAGATGGAGAGATTGTTTATCGTGTTATTCAATCTTATGTCTTTATTTTTGTTGTATTTGAATTTATAAAACAACATTGATTGTGTCCAATGTCTGTTAATGTCAAATACTTAACAATGGTACTTTGTAATTCATTAATTAGTGACATATCGGGTCTTAATTTAATGATCGTACATTGTAATTTTGTTCAAGTTGTGACATTTATCGAGAATTTCTTTAATGAGAAAAATACGATAAATTATAATACAAAAGGTGTTTGTATTTGTCTTTATCGTGTTCTCTAAAGAATTCTTTTCGTTAATCATATCGGGTTCAAGAAAATTCTCTGTGAATTTTCAAAGTGTTAATCAAGTTCGTGAAGGTTGACTTTTAGAAAGTCAAGGTTCACACGAATCGAGAAAATTAGGCTAAGTGTTAAATGCGTATTAAGCAAAGTGGGCTGATACATGCGTGTTTCATTTTGGGCCTGATATGCGTGTTCTGGCATAATGGGCCAGATATGCGTGTTCTGGCATAGTGGGCCGAATATGCGTGTTCTAGTGTCAATATAGGGTTTGCGTGTTGTTTTGGGTATAAATAGAAAAAGAATACGCATTTAATGATTATTTCAAATCATTTGCGTGTTCCTTCTAAATCCCTCTCCATTTGCGTGTTCCCTATCTGAGCACTGTTCACCTTCTCGATTCATAAAACTTGATCCATACGTGTTTTAAACACAAGAAACACATATATTAATACTTATTGAACAAAGGTAAATGATTAACAAGTTTTCTAAGTCCAGATTTCGTGTTTAAATGACCAAATATTTAGGGTTTTGTATTTCGAAAATAAAATCTCTAAATGGGACTAGTAACACTGTTTGGATGAAGAAATGGAACCTAAAAACTAGTAAATCGGACTAATAGGGTGCTATTCGTACCATGTTTAGGAGTTTTAGGGTTCAAAATCGACTGGATGGATTTTGGGGGTGTCGTTCTGCATATGCGTGTTCTTGAGGAATATGCGTGTTCTTCGAACCCAGATACACATCTTCAAGATTTCCAGTTTTTGCGTGTTTGTGATGACGTCATCACAAACAAACACGCATATGACCAGTTTGCGTGTTCTTATGTCAAATGCACAATTTGCATGTTGTGACATATGCGTGTTTCATGACTTAGAAAATTTTTAAGTTTAAAATTTTTTAACAAGTAAAATATGAAACATAACACGCATTGACTAGTCAAACCCGACACCATATGTGTGTAGTGTCACCATATGTGTGTGTATAAGGAATTCGCTTGTTCTAGGACTTCGGAAAATTTTCAAAATGGGAAAATTATCAAATAAGTCAAATTAGAAAGTGCGAATTGCCTTATAATATTGAACTTTAAAATTTAAGAAAAACAAATGGTTTTAGTTAAATTTAGTAAAGTTCAAAGTGTCGTTTATTAAAACTAAATGTTTTGGAAGGTTATGAAACAAATGGTTTCGTGACCTTGGAAAACATTAAATGTTTTAATATCGACTTGTTGATTCGATAAAATTGGTGACGTTTTGGAGGATTATGAAACAAATGGTTTCACTATCCTAGAAAATGTTAAGAATCTTATCGTTCAACCTGTTTTGTCGATGGTTAAAGTTGATAACATTCTTGGAACCGATGGAACTTAGAGTTTCAGGGGTTTAGAAAATGTTAAGAGCTTTAAAGTTCGACTTTATTTGTTGTTGCTAACCGTTTATTTGGTTGTTGTTTGTATCTTTGTGCAGATGGCTGAGAGACACTGTCACAGAAATCATAACTACTTGATTGATTTGGATGTGAATCAAGCTAATGCTGGGAGATTTGTTAGGATTCTTGAGTTTCTGCAGCAATCAAGAATCAGACATGTTCTCACTGCTGACCCAGTTATCTATCTGACTTTCTTAAGTCAATTCTGGGCATCTGCAAGATTGTTACCCGGTGCTATCCCAAGTATTGAAGCGAGGGTGAACAATCAGACCTTCCAGTTCACTGCCTCTGACTTGATTGGTATTCTTGACTTGGGAACTGAAGACCAAGAGGGAGGAGTGAATGGTCCAACCGCATACCCCCAGGCACTTAGATTGGGAGCATACAGAAGGATGGGGTATGTCGGTCCTGCAAACCGGAACACATTTCAGAAGAATTGTTTGATGGGCAGGTGGAAGTTCTTTTCACATGTGATTCTTGTTGCTTTGAGCAATAAGAAATCGGGTTACGATTCATTGAATGTCGAAACCCAATCACAAGTGATATCTTTGGTGTTGAACAAGCCTTATAGCTTCTCTCGTTATATCTTTAACGAGATCTGCAGGCAGATAAGGGCGAGGGATGATGAGAGATTTTTTATGTATCCGAGGTTCGTGATGCTGATCATTAATGCTCGACTACCCAATCTTGTTCCGGAGGGTCCTACTGAATCGGTGACAACGATGCCTAATCGTATCTTTAACGATAGTTATAGATACCGTGGAAATCTTCCACCACAGGCTCGACCGAGGGACAGAAACCTCTTTGGGGCGCTTGTTAATCCTAATTATGTTGCACCTGAACATGATGGATTTGCGCATGAGGATTCTGATGTTGAAGGTGATGTTGTTGCTGCTCCACAGCCAGTCCCTCCACAACCTCCAGTGGCACCAGTGATACAACCACAAACAACAACAACAGCAACAACAACAGCAACCAGAACAACCACCTCCAGCTGCAGCAGAGGCTCCTCAAGTGTTGTTGGTCCAAGAAGAAGCTGCTGAAGCAAATCCTGAGATCGTTGCTGAACAACCTCTTGCACAAAACCAAGAAGTCAACATGGATGTTGATGATAGGGGTTTGGGTGCAGAGCACGTCGACGATATGGTTATAGATAACCAAGACGACGCTGCTGATGACATTGGAGGAGATGTCAACCAAGGAGAAGGAGGTAACTGGGATGATGATGGAGATGATGAAGGGGATGATGGTGAAGATAATGCTGCTGGCAAAGTACCCATAGTTCAAGGTGTTGGTAGTACGTCTGCAGCAGTTGATCTCCCCATGGCCGAAGCTGATTCCCGGCCTATTGTAGAAGAAGAAGATCCCTCTGGGTCAGGGCGAAGTCTCAGCAGAAAGAGACAACGTCAGGACACCGAGGTGTCTAATGCAAATGAGTCTCTCGGGCTCATTGCGGAGACATATTTTTCTGAGGTGGAAGAGACAAGACAAGATTTGGATGAACCGGCACTGAGTGTTCAAGAGCCTGTGCAGGACTTGACGGAAGCTATGACTGAAGGACCTCTCCATTCTGAAGATAGAGGTAAAGGATTGATGGGTGCATCTTCCTCGAGTTCAGCAGCACCATCAACTCCTCAAGTTCATGTCAGTCCGCCTGTCATCAAACCAGCTGTGGTATCACTGGTTCGTGAAGAAGATGACCAGTCACCTCCGAAAGTAAACAGACTTTTGGGAATCAAGATTGGAGATAGACCAGTCTTGATGACTGCAAGGCCTCGCAGCTCTACAATCACACCAATCATGTCTTCGTCAATGACTCCACCGTCTACAACAAGACCATCAGTGACTTCTTCACAGCAAGGAGCTGCTCAGATTAACAAGGAAAGAGTATCCAAGTTAGCTGAGGAACATCTAGTGGCACACACTTTTAGTGACACAATTTTATGTGCCACTATATGATAGTGTTTAGTGACATAAATTATGTGTCATTAAAAAGTTAATGTATTTAGTTGCACTTTTAAAATTGTGTTAATGTACATCAATATTAGTGGCAGAAAATTACATGTGTCACTATATATGGCGAGAATTTGTGGCATTTAAAGTTTTATGTCATTAAAAACTAAATTTCTTCCTTGTGCCGCCCATGAAAATTTCGTGAATTATAAGGCGGGTGAGTTTATTTTTTGAATTAATGGGTGTTTATATTTTCATGAATTAATAGGCGGGTACTTTATATTTATTCCTACTTCATTCTTTAACTTTCCCAAAAATAATTCCTTAATTCCTCATTTATCTTCTCCCAAAAAAAATCCACAACTCAGATCCACAAAAACCCTCTTCTTAATCGCCCTCTTCCTCACAATTCAGGTCCACTATTCTACTAAAAACTAAGGTTATTTCCTCATTGTTATTTTTCTTACTTATTTTTCTTGCAATAGCCTTTATTAATTTTTGTTTTTCATTAATATGATTCCATATTTTAGGGATTTCTCAATCTGTGACATCGAATGAACTTTTTTATTTAGTATATGTATTCAATTTTTTTTAACTATTGATTACTATGCTGCTTCTCAAGCTTTGTATACTAATTGCAAGAATTTGTTTCTATCGACTAAACAATGTAGTATAACATAAATTGGTTTTTTTTTAATAAAAATGTTTATTTATATATATATATATCAATTAGGGGGGAAAGTAATTGAGTACATTGTTGGTCAGAAGTAAGCTACTGCTTTTAGATGTTCTAAGTGTTCTATAATTACTTTATGCGTTTAGATTTTTGTTTGCTATTTAAGTTGTTATTGATTCATGTACAATATTGATTCTTTTTGTGCATTTGAGGTATTTTTAGTTAAATGTTTAATTACTTATTCGCTTAATAACTCAACGTTTGATTAATGGTTTTAGTTGTGTCTGGCTGAGTTGCCTAGTATGATATGTTGCTTGTTCATGTAAATTTTGTTGTGATGGGTTTGTTTTTTTAGGGAACTACTTTTGTTGCTTAAAATTGGTTCTTATGAATATCTCATCAGTTTGCTTGAAATTGAGTTTGATTTTGCATTCCTCTTCTATGCGATTTATGCATTTAAATCTTAGTTTTCTAATAGCGTGTTAATATAAATCAACTATTACTTTTTTAACATGTCAGCTTCTTTTAATAGGATATATTAAATATTATATTTAATAATGGATAAATCATGGATGTATCTTAAACGAAGATCAAGTGAACCTTTTACAAATGGTTTGCATAGTTTTCTGAATTTTGCATTTGAAAGGTCAAGTGTTGAGGGGGTAATATTGTGTCCATGTTCACAATTTCTAAACATGTTCCATTTTACTAGAAGTGTCGTATTTGATCACCTTTTATGTTGGGGTTTCCAAAAAGAATACAATAATTGGGTTTTTCATGGAGAGGTCACTAGATCATCATCCTCAACTAGAAACAATAATGAGGAAGAGGGCATGTTTAATCATGACATGCAAGGGCTGTTGAATGATGCTTTCCCCACAGTAGAAAATATTACTCAACCTGTTGAAACGGATGATTCTCATTTGAACAATAATGCGGAGCCAGAAACTTGCAGCAGCGGTGACTATTCTGAACTTCTTAACGATGTTAAAGAGAAGGTGTATCCAAACTCCAAGTATTGCAAATTATCTTGTTTGGTGCACTTGTTTCATTGTCCATGCTATTAGAGTTTTTTAGAGAATTGTTGCCAGAAGGTAATTTAATTCCCAAAAACACACATCAAGTGAAACAAATATTGAAACATTTGGGTTTATGCTATGAGAAAATAGACACATGCCCAAATGGTTGCATGTTGTTTTGGGAAGAAAAGAAAGATGATGAAGTTTGTTCTACATGTGGAACTTCTAGATGGAAATCCGTTGAGGAAACAGACTTTGAAAACAGTGAAGCTAAAAAGAAGGCATCAAAAATTTTAAGATGGTTCCCATTGAAGCCTCGTTTACAAAGATTGTTTGAGTCTTCTAAAACGGCTGACCTTATGAAGTGGCATCATGTAGATCGTGTAAGAGATGGAAAAATAGGACATCCAGCTGATGCCTTATCATGGAAAAACTTTGATCAAAAGTTTCCTGATTTTGCTAGTGATCCACGAAACATTCGATTAGCTTTGGCAAGTGATGGGTTCAATCCTTTCAAGACAATGAATGTGGCATATAGTATTTGGCCCGTTTTCTTGATTCCATATAACTTGCCACCATGGTTGGTTATGAAACAACCCAACTTTATTCTCTCTTTAATTATCCCTGGCCCGGGAAGCCCTGGCAACAAGATAGATGTTTATATGCAACCATTGGTTAAAGAGCTAAAAGAATTATGGGAGGTTGGAGTTCGGACATATGATGCCTCGACAAAACAGCACTTTCAGTTGAAGGCTGCTATTCTTTCAACAATTTCTGACTCATAGGGACTTTGTTGGGACAAAAATGGAAGTCAAAAGATAACTATAAGGCAAGACTTGACCTTCATCGATTGGGTATAAGAAAAGAACTACATCCAAAAAAGCGTCCACGGAGCAACACTGTTTTTTTGCCAAAGGCATGTTACCAGATGACCCGAGTTGAGAAGGAACTGTTTTTAAAAACTCTCAAGTCCATCAAACCTCGATGAATATTCTTCAAACATTTCTCGTTGTGTGCATCTAAAAGAGAAAAAACTCATTGGGCTAAAAAGTTATGATTGTCATATGTTAATGCAAGAGTATCTGCCTATTACCCTAAGGGGGACTCTACCCGATCAAGTCAGCTCTGCTATACTTGAACTCTGCAATTTTTTCCGAATAATCTGCTACAAAGATTTAACTGAAAATGACCTTAATTTTCTCGAATCTCATATTGCTGTCACGTTATGCAAATTGGAGAAAATATTCCCTCCTTCATTTTTCACTGTCATGGTTCACCTGGTGATTCATTTAGTTGAAGAGGTAAGGCTTGGAGGTCCTGTTGCTTTTCGTTGGATGTATCCTATTGAAAGGTAAGTTTATTTTTTCGCTTGTTTGTTCTTATAATACTAAAATTTTATATTAATCAGAAAAATTTATATGGCAGGGACCTTCTAACACTTAAGTCTTACGTGCACAATAGAGCTTATCCAGAAGGATCAATTGCAGAAGGTTATTTAGCTCAAGAAAGTTTGACATTTTGCTCTAGATATCTCTCAGGAGTAGAAACACTTTTCAGTAGACCCATCAGGAATGATGACGAGGGTAACCAAAATGAGATTGAAGAATCTAACCTCCTTTGCCCAGGTCGGCCGTTGGGTATAAAACTTGATTCAAAGTATTCATCTCGCAAAAAAAATAGATACTCTAAACTTGATAGCCAATCACTTGCACAAGCACATCGTTATGTGCTATTCAATGTTGAGTCGGTCACTGATTTTCGGGAGTAAGATAAACTGTATTTTATAATTCTTTTAGTTATACATGCTTTTAGCTACACTTAAATGACCAGAATTTTTTTTTTTATAATATTTTTAGAGAACATAAAAGAATAGTCAGGGGTCAACATCGACGGTTACCTGCTTATGAAATTGACAAGATACACGGTCAACAGTTTAGTGAGTGGTTTAAGAATAGGGTAATCTACAACTTAATAGTTATTTAACTTATATATTTTTTATAAATACATAGTTCTAAGAGTAACCGTTGTTTCTAATTGTTTTGTAGGTTGCACGAATGGAAGAGCAAGATGATCGAAGAATTACAGAAGAACTAAAGTGGCTTGCTCGTGGTCCACTTGATAGTGTGCAACATTACTCAGGGTATCTAGTTAAAGGTTACCGGTTCCACACCAAAGCCCGTGAGAAAGATCGAAAAACTCAAAATAGTGGTGTCGTTGTTTCTATAACGGGAGTAAGTTATGCCAGCAGCCGAGATAGAAGGCCTGTTGAAGGTGTAATCAACTACTATGGAAAGCTAGTAGATATAATTGAGTTAAACTACTCAAGTAAAATACGGGTAGTTTTATTTAGATGTGAATGGGTTGATATTAATAGGGGATGCAAGAAAGATGATTTTGGTGCAACACTGGTGAACTTTTCATATTTAACACATACGGGTGATAATTTACTCGATGATCCCTTTGTTTTCGCATCACAAGTTGATAAGGTCTTCTATGGAAATGATCCAAAGAACAAAGATTGGTCCGTTGTAAGACATATAAAGCTCAGAGATTTATTTGATATGGGAAGTGCTGATGCTCAACTAGCTGAAAATCCAAATGACAACAGATTTCATGTGACTAATTTGAATCGAATTGGGGAGGATGGGGATGATGTAACACCCCGTTGTAGCGGAAATACAGGGTTAACAAGTAATTGCGTACAAATCAGAAGGTAAAATAGAGATTACATCCATTAATCCAAATACGAGTTTATTACAAGTATAATCGTTCGGAAGTGGACCCCAATACACGGATACAAACTATCCTCAATTGGAAATGGGCCCACTAATTACAAATATAACATATGGACAGCTAAGTACAATTCGACTAATTTAACCAAGACAGTCAGAATACAACATCCGACAATTTAACCAAGACAGTCAGAATACAACATCCGACAATTTAACCAAGACAGTCAGAATACAACATCCGACAATTTAACCAAGACAGTCAGAATACAACATCCGACAATTTAACCAAGACAGTCAGAATACAACATCCGACAATTTAACCAAGACAGTCAGAATACAACATCCGACAATTTAACCAAGACAGTCAGAATACAACATCCGACAATTTAACCAAGACAGTCAGAATACAACATCCGACAATTTAACCAAGACAGTCAGAATACAACATCCGACAATTTAACCAAGACAGTCAGAATACAACATCCGACAATTTAACCAAGACAGTCAGAATACAACATCCGACAATTTAACCAAGACAGTCAGAATACAACATCCGACAATTTAACCAAGACAGTCAGAATACAACATCCGACAATTTAACCAAGACAGTCAGAATACAACATCCGACAATTTAACCAAGACAGTCAGAATACAACATCCGACAATTTAACCAAGACAGTCAGAATACAACATCCGACAATTTAACCAAGACAGTCAGAATACAACATCCGACAATTTAACCAAGACAGTCAGAATACAACATCCGACAATTTAACCAAGACAGTCAGAATACAACATCCGACAATTTAACCAAGACAGTCAGAATACAACATCCGACAATTTAACCAAGACAGTCAGAATACAACATCCGACAATTTAACCAAGACAGTCAGAATACAACATCCGACAATTTAACCAAGACAGTCAGAATACAACATCCGACAATTTAACCAAGACAGTCAGAATACAACATCCGACAATTTAACCAAGACAGTCAGAATACAACATCCGACAATTTAACCAAGACAGTCAGAATACAACATCCGACAATTTAACCAAGACAGTCAGAATACAACATCCGACAATTTAACCAAGACAGTCAGAATACAACATCCGACAATTTAACCAAGACAGTCAGAATACAACATCCGACAATTTAACCAAGACAGTCAGAATACAACATCCGACAATTTAACCAAGACAGTCAGAATACAACATCCGACAATTTAACCAAGACAGTCAGAATACAACATCCGACAATTTAACCAAGACAGTCAGAATACAACATCCGACAATTTAACCAAGACAGTCAGAATACAACATCCGACAATTTAACCAAGACAGTCAGAATACAACATCCGACAATTTAACCAAGACAGTCAGAATACAACATCCGACAATTTAACCAAGACAGTCAGAATACAACATCCGACAATTTAACCAAGACAGTCAGAATACAACATCCGACAATTTAACCAAGACAGTCAGAATACAACATCCGACAATTTAACCAAGACAGTCAGAATACAACATCCGACAATTTAACCAAGACAGTCAGAATACAACATCCGACAATTTAACCAAGACAGTCAGAATACAACATCCGACAATTTAACCAAGACAGTCAGAATACAACATCCGACAATTTAACCAAGACAGTCAGAATACAACATCCGACAATTTAACCAAGACAGTCAGAATACAACATCCGACAATTTAACCAAGACAGTCAGAATACAACATCCGACAATTTAACCAAGACAGTCAGAATACAACATCCGACAATTTAACCAAGACAGTCAGAATACAACATCCGACAATTTAACCAAGACAGTCAGAATACAACATCCGACAATTTAACCAAGACAGTCAGAATACAACATCCGACAATTTAACCAAGACAGTCAGAATACAACATCCGACAATTTAACCAAGACAGTCAGAATACAACATCCGACAATTTAACCAAGACAGTCAGAATACAACATCCGACAATTTAACCAAGACAGTCAGAATACAACATCCGACAATTTAACCAAGAGGGGGAAACATTTTAGTTTTGTCAAACACAAAGAAACATCTTAGTCAGCCATCACACGGCAATTCAACGTCATTTTATCCAACATTTAATAAATGACACGTATACACATTTTCGACAGCCGTCAACATGGCAAAATTTAAGTCAAATGATCTAAGTATCCAAGTCACATGGCATACTCACAAAACAATCATTTATTTAACAAATAGTGTATACAACAATGCATGCTTTTCAGGCCCAAAGTAAAAGGAAAAGGGCGCCATAAACTCACCTTAGCGATCTAAATGCTAAAAGGTATAAAGTAGCTCGAGAAGATCCACAGTCAATTCTCCTGGTTATCCAAAACCTATGATATCATTACCAATAATGAGGATCAAATCCCTTGACGACGAGTATCCTACGTACCACTACTTAGCTATAGACCCTAGAATGCCACGACCAAGTGTGATTTAAACTTTCATTTTATTTAACTTTTTGTTGGCAAAATCAATGAAATTTTCATTTTAAGGTAGTCTAAAGTACCATTCGATATTCACCAAATCCCAACGTTCAAGTTGCCAAAAACTAGAAATGTCAAACATTCCAGCAACCTAACACTGCGCCGCAGTGGGAAAAGTTTCACCCCACTGCGCCGCAGTCAGCCAACAACAATATGACCTAACACTGCGCCGCAGTGGGAAAAGTTTCACCCCACTGCGCCGCAGTCAGCCAACAACAATATTTTCCGAGGGTTTACACTGCGCCGCAGTGAGCTATATCCAAGCTCACTGCGCCGCAGTGGCCTAAGTCGAGACCAGACCAGATTATGGACACTGCGCCGCAGTGGGGCTAACCCATACCACTGCGCCGCAGTGGCCAGGTTCTGCAGCCAGCACCAGCAGTTCTAAGTGCAGAAAAAAGCCCAAATCGTTTTCGACACAAATTCTTTCATTATAACAAGTTTCCACAAGTGCAATAGACCTGGAAACATTACATTTCGCCAACCATTTCGCCATTTCAATCATATTGACATCAAAACCAAATTCTAAGCCAAAATATCCATTTATCATCCAAAACCCTAATTTCATACCTAATTTAAAGGCTTCCAATTCCATAATCAAAACTGAAAACAAACCCTTAATTGAATTTAAACCAAATCAAAAGATTGAATAAAAGTTAACTTACCAAAAATGGTGTTCTTGAGAATTTGATGAAGATGATGAAGATTATGATGATGTTAAAGCTTGATTATCCACTAAAATGATAAACCCCTTTGATTTCTCTTAAGATTTCTTCTTGCAAATTGATTCAGAGCATAAAAGATATTTGTGTGTGTGTTCTGTGTGTGTGTGTGGGTGTGTTTTGTCAGGAGGTTTTAAGAAAAGGGTGATGGGGGGGTTTGTTGTTTCCCTCCCAGCCTTTCAAACCAATTTAAGCCCATGTGGCTTCTTTTTAGAAAATTTTAATACCCTTAATTTGGTAAAATGCTTACGATTAATTACCGTTTGACCTAAAAGTCAAAATATAAAGTAAAGATATTTTCCCTCGTCTCATTTTTGTTAAGACAAGCCAATAAAATTAAATAAACTAAACTTTTAGAAGCCTTTAGTTTAGACAGTCTGTTTACTGTGTTCAATTATAACATTTAAATCTTTATTTAACGTTATTTTAAGACTCGGCATTCGTCTAAATAGCTAATAGTCTACGTCATATGGATACGTCCAATTGAACCATATCAAATGTTCAATTAACTAATAATTTCCACGTCATAATCTCTAAATTAGACGAAATTATAAATAATGATCGAGATTAGGACTAACCCGTTGTTAATAAATTACGAGTTGTCACAGCATCCCCGACTTCTAAGGATTTCGTCCCGAAATCAAGTCTTGCTTAGTAAAGAGATGGGGATACTTATTCCTCATATAATCCTCACGTTCCCAAGTCGAGTCTGGTCCGTGCTTTGAGTTCCAACGAACTTTAACCAACTTGATACGACTTCGTCTAAGCTGTTTGAGCTGTTGGTCTATAATTTCAACAGGCTCCTCTACAAATTGAAGAGAATCATTCACTTGCAACTCTTCGACAGGTACAACCAATGTTTCATCAGTCAAACATTTCTTAAGATTTGATATATGAAATGTGGGATGAACATGTTCCAGCTCTTGGGGTAAATTGAGCTTATAAGCCACGGAACCAATCCTTTGAACAATTTCAAATGGTCCGATATAACGAGGACTAAGTTTTCCTCTCACGCCAAAGCGTGCAGTGCCCTTCCAAGGCGACACTTTCAACATAACTTTATCACCCACTTGAAACTCAAGGGGTTTCCTTCTACGATCTGCATAGCTCTTCTGGCGATCCTGAGCCGCCTTCAGCCGTGCCCTAATTTCAACAATCTGGTCAGTAGTCTTCTGAACCAGCCCATACTTGTACAAACGACGCTCACCAGCATCTAGCCAACAAACAGGCGATCTACATTTTCGTCCGTACAAAGCTTCAAAAGGCGCACATTTAATGCTTGTGTGATAGCTGTTATTATATGAAAACTCAGCTAACGGCAAAAAGGTATCCCAACTACCTTTGAAATCGATAACACATGCCCGAAGCATGTCTTCTAACGTCTGAATGGTACGCTCACTTTGCCCGTCCGTCTGTGGATGGTAAGCCGTACTCAAATTCAACTGAGTGCCTAAGGCGTCTTGAAAATATCTCCATGATTGTGAAGTAAAACGACCATCACGATCCGAGATAATAGACACAGGAACGCCATGAAGTGACATGATCTTCTCGATATATAATTGAGACAATTTCTTTATTTTCCAATTCTCCCGTATGGGAATGAAGTGTGCAGACTTCGTCAATCGGTCAACAATGACCCAAATAGTATCGTAACCCTTCAAGGTTCGAGGCAACTTTGTAATGAAGTCCATAGTAATCTGTTCCCATTTCCAGTCAAGAATCTGGGGTTGCTGGAGCAGTCCAGAAGGCTTTTGGTGCTCTGCCTTAACCATTGAACAATTTAAACACTTTGAAACATACGCGGCGATATCTCTTTTCATACCAGGCCACCAATAAAAATCTTTAACCCATGGTACATTTTGTCAGCACCAGGATGGATTGAATACTTAGATCGATGACTCTCGTTCATTAAGAGTTCTCTAGGTCCATTATACTTGGGAATCCACACTCTGCCCTTGACATGTCTGATCCCATCGCCATCCAATTCAAATAACCGTTCGGCATCCCACAATGCTTCCTTCTCGATACGCCCTGGTTGTAAGGCCTCATTCTGATCATCTACAACTCTATCCCTTAATGATGAGCCAAGGTAAGAACTTGCTCTTGTTATGACAGATAGTGAAATTCTATCTTTTCAACTTAGCGCGTCAGCAACAACATTTGCTTTACCGGGATGATATTTGAGTTCACAATCATAGTCACTGAGTAATTCTACCATCGCCTTTGTCTCATATTCAGCATTTTCTGATCGAAGATATGCTGAAGACTTTTGTGATCTGTGAATACCGTACACTTTGTACCGTACAAATAGTGCCTCCAAATCTTTAAGGCAAAAACAACCGCTCCGAGTTCAAGATCGTGGGTTGTGTAATTCTTTTCGTGGATTTTGAGTTGTCTGGAAGCGTAAGCAATGACCTTACCCTCCTGCATAAGTACACATCCCATTCCCTGATGTGATGCGTCACAGTATACCACGAAGTTTTCAATTCCATTCGGTAATGCTAAAATAGGAGCATTACATAGCTTGTCTCTTCAACGTTTGAAATGCTTCTTCCTGGGCATCCTGCCAAATAAATTCCTTGGTCTTTTGAGTTAACAACGTCAAAGGTTGAGCAACCTTTGAGAAGTTCTCGATAAATCTCCTATAATATCCAGCCAATCCAAGAAACTGGCGGATTTCTGTCGGAGTCTTAGGGGCTTCCCACTTCTTTATTGCTTCAATCTTAGATGGATCTACGTGGATCCCATCCCTGTTCACTACATGACCCAAGAAGTGTACTTCCCTAATCCAGAATTCACATTTGAGAATTTCGCGTACAACTTCTGATCCTTGAGCAGTTGCAGAATGGTTCTCAGATGACCTTCATGTTCGTCTTTATTCCTTGAGTATATCAGTATGTCGTCAATAAATACAATGACAAACTTGTCAAGATACGGTCGACATACTCGATTCATTAGGTCCATAAACACAGCAGGTGCATTGGTTAAGCCAAATGGCATAACCAAAAACTCATAATGCCCATAACGAGTTCTGAAAGCTGTTTTAGGGATGTCCGTCTCTCTGACTCTGAGTTGATGATACCCAGATCTGAGATCAATCTTGGAAAAGTGTGATGCACCTTCCAATTGGTCAAACAAGTCGTCAATACGAGGCAAATGGTACCTGTTCTTGACAGTCAACTTGTTCAATTCTCTGTAATCAATACACATCCGCATAGAGCCGTCTTTCTTCTTCACAAATAGGATTGGAGCTCCCCAAGGTGATGAACTTGGACGAATTAGTCCTTTAGCTAACAACTCTTGAAGTTGTTCGGACAATTCTTGCATCTCTGATGGCGCAAGACGATAGGGTGCCTTGGCCACGGGTGCAGCTCCAGGAATCAAATCTATTCCAAACTCTACTGGTCTGTGAGGTGGAAGTCCCGTCAAATCTTCAGGAAACACCTCCGGAAAATCTCTAACTACAGGAATATCTTGCATTTCTTTCCCCTTTTGTTTTCTTTCTACTACAAATGCTAAGAAAGCAGGGTGTTCTTTTTGTAAATATTTATTAGCTTTTATTGCCGATACTAAGATCAATTTCTTTCCTGCTTTATCTCCTTGCACTTCTAGGGTTTCGTTATTCTGTAGAGGTATTCTAACAATTTTCTCATGACAACTTATATTAGCTCTAACCTTAGATAACCAGTCCATACCAACGATCACATCAAAACTGCTTAGTTCTATGGGGATCAGGTCAATTTTAAAAGTCTTACCGGCTAATACCAAACTACAATCTACTAAATGATCTCTAGCAATATATTTTTGACCGTTTGCATATTCGACAACATAAGTATCTTTCATGGGGGTAGCTACTATACCAAAACGAGACTTAAATTCTAAGGATATGAAACTTTTATCAGCACCGGAGTCGAATAATATAAAAACATAATGATCATTGAGTATGAATGTACCTATCACAACATTGGATCATGTCGTGCATCAGCAGCATCCAAAGCAAAAACTCGACCTCTGCCTTGTCCTCGTTGATTCCTAGCTTGATTGTTCCCCGCATTGTTCCTCACTGGAACTATAGCATTGTTGTTCGGGTTCAGATTAAGTCGTGGACACGCGGGTCGCATATGATTCTCGCTTCCACACTCGTAGCACTGATTTGGTATCCTTTCCCTACAGAACTTTGCCTGATGTCCCGTTCTTTTACAACGGTGGCAAGTAGGACAATTTCCCAAGTGATGGAGACCACACTTGTTGCATCTTGTGTTTGTGCCAGGGTTTCTATTAATATTCTGGGGGACCACTGCAAAGTTTCTGGCAGCCTTAAACCTCTTGCCATTTCCACCATTTCCAAAACCACTACCAGAGGCTTGATCATTTCTTCGCTTGACCACCTCAGTTCCAACAGAAAAACCAGCGGTTCTTTTTAAATCTATCACCATCCGATTTGTCGCACTAACTGCCGCCTGTAAAGTCATGGGGTTAAAAGCGGCCACCAATCTTCGGATGTCAGGTGACAATCCATAGCAGTACCTTTCCACTAACTTCTCCTCCGTATCCACCATACGAGGAACTAGCCTTGTCAGCTCATGAAAACGAGTAGTGTATTTCTCGTTATCTAATCCAACCATAGCATGGTTCCAAAATTCATTTTCCATCCTCTGTACTTCCTCCCTAGGACAGTACTTCTCCATTAGCATCCTTTTAAAGTTCATCCAAGGTATGTTATATGCCGGCTCTCGGCCACGAGTCCTAATCTGTTCGTTCCACCACGACAAAGCGTGCTTTTGAAACTGAGAAGCTGCATATTCCACTTTGTTCTCTTCAGCACAACGGCTGATATGAAGCACCGCCTCTATACTCTCTAGCCAATTTATTAGACCTACCGGGCCCTTGGTACCATTAAATTCTTTTGGTTTACAATATGTGAAGGTCTTGTAGTCTGTCCCGTGCAGATGAACTCTAGGAATAACTCGTTCCGCAGTAGGTTCAACGTTGTCACTATTATCAGTGTGATGATTATTATTGGCGTTCATACTTGCCGTGATCTGAGCAACTAAAGTAGGCATGGCGCAGCCAACAGTTGTGTCACAAACGCTGCCATATTATTTTCCCCGTCAGCACGTGGGGTAGATCCAAGACCAGTGTTCCTATTTGCAGTAGCAGTTTCTGGTTCTTGCTGGTTCACAGGTTCTTCCTGTTCAGTTGTATTGGGTTGAGGAGTTGATCTAGTAACTCTCTTGGGAGCAGCCTTCTTCTGGACCTTGCCTCTTTTCTTGGGAGCCATAAGTCTAAGACATGAACAAAAATGTCATTTAGAGATTTCCTCGTAGGAACAACAAAGAGTGTAGCTTTTCAAGATGTTTTAGATATAAGAGGATGCCAAACACAAGTCACAATTTATCGATTTACTTGAACTCATGAACTAAACAAGAAAAGAAATATAGAACACTATACTTCTAGAATTGAAATGAGCAAGTGACGTAGTTTTGAACAAGTAGGTAAGCCGAAGAACTATCATATTTCATTTATACCGGAAACTTTTTACATAATCTGACTTGTACGTTTCCAAAATCTTGTGGGAAAACTACATCCACAATACAATTCATGGGGAACTACATCCACGATGATACATTACACAGTCAGAATAATTACTATCTAACATACGTGGGAAATACATCCACCAAAAAGATTACAACTCCAATACCGATGTATGAGTTGTCAATTGTTCTAAGGCTTACAATACGTTACTACTACTACTACTATTACTGATTACATCCTGAAAAGAACTACAACAAGCAATGCCACCACCAAGACCACTACGACTGATAGTATCCAGACCATTCTACCAATAGCTTCTCTCCCTTCCCTAGCCACAGTCATAGCCTCAGCCGCCTGCTGATAAGCTCCAGTCAACTCCTGAGCTTGATTCTCCATACTCTTCCTGGTGCAGATGAGGGAATTGTTCATCCTCGACAGCTGCCGGCGATAATATTCCATCCTATCAGCTGCAGATGCAACTGGCATAACGGCATGTGGATTGTAAACAGGCACTCTTGAGGGACCCGCAGCATACGGATCTCCCTGAAAGAATGAAAGACCAGGTCCACTGTTGCCCTGAACTGGTGCAGAAGGACCAGGAGCATAAGGGTCTCTAGGAGCATAAAGCATATGAGCTCCCTCGGTAGTCCTCCTCTGATATGGAGATACCGGTGTTACAGATGATTGAACATGGATAGATACATGTTCACTTCCAGATTCACTGGATAACGATACAAGGTTGATAGGGCGAGATTCATTGCCCGATTCCTCCATTGGTTCCTCTTCATAAGAGTCAGGAACATAAGGAATGGAGTTTGCAAGACAGGAACTGGAGGTGTACAAGGTACAACAGCATTAGAGCTAACTCCATCCGACATGACTAGTCTGAAAAGATAGCCAAATAATCCATATAAGTCTACTGGATAAGACAGCACGAATCAATTGAATGTGACAGTACGCAACATTGAGGTTTAAAGAAATCTTTGTCTAGATTACACACATTCGGTTTGGGTTTCTATTACCAACATATTTAAAATGCTTATATATAGGGTCACCCGCAGCCTTCCCACCACATTTAAATATGTTGTATATAATCCAAACTATACGTATATAACCTTATGATAACATACGAGTAGTTTCTATTCCTAACATGCCTTAAATGCTTATGTATAGGGTCACCCGCAGCCTTCCCACCACATGTACAGCATGCTGTGAATATAATTCAACTAACACGTATATACAAAATTTTAGATATTTATTTCGAGCCTTATACTATTTTACATAATCGGGACGTAGTTGATCGGGTTTGGTCTAATTATTGACAAATAGTATAACTCTCGAGATAGGTATCCTAAACCTTAATGACTTAGATTTCCTATATGAAGCGACCATGGCTATAGATTGAGTTATTCACGAGGAATAACTCCGTATTCACTATAACCTGTCTCTGATACCAATTTTTGTCACACCCCGTTGTAGCGGAAATACAGGGTTAACAAGTAATTGCGTACTAATCAGAAGGTAAATAGAGATTACATCCATTAATCCAAATACGAGTTTATTACAAGTATAATCATTCGGAAGTGGACCCCAATACACGGATACAAACTATCCTCAATTGGAAATGGGCCCACCAAATACAAATATAACATATGGACTGCTAAGTACAATTAGGACTAAATAAAGCTATAGTCCTCAGAGGTCTGACGCTAATTGTACGTCCAATGTTCAAAAGATGGCTTCAAAATGCCATATACGCTTCCAAATACTTACTGTTGGTTCCCTGAAAAGCATGAAATTTGAGAGGATCAACTATCGAAATAGTTGGTGAGTTTACAGTATGTTTGACCAAATGTTTATTCGTTATTGATACAACACAATGACCTATAGTTATAAAAGACCAGGCAGTTAGAATACAACATCTAACAATACTTTTATTTCAAGATAGTCAGAATACCACATCTGACAGCATATGACAGTCAGAATACAACATCCGACAATTTAACCAAGACAGTCAGAATACAACATCCGACAATTTAACCAAGACAGTCAGAATACAACATCCGACAATTTAACCAAGACAGTCAGAATACAACATCGACAATTTAACCAAGACAGTCAGAATACAACATCCGACAATTTAACCAAGACAGTCAGAATACAACATCCGACAATTTAACCAAGAGGGGGAAACATTTTAGTTTTGTCAAACACAAAGAAACATCTTAGTCAGCCATCACACGGCAATTCAACGTCATTTTATCCAACATTTAATAAATGACACGTATACACATTTTTGACAGCCGTCAACATGGCAAAATTTAAGTCAAATGATCTAAGTATCCAAGTCACATGGCATACTCACAAAACAATCATTTATTTAACAAATAGTGTATACAACAGTGCATGCTTTTCAGGCCCAAAGTAAAAGGAAAAGGGCGCCATAAACTCACCTTAGCGATCTTAAATGCTAAAAGGTATAATGTAGCTCGAGAAGATCCACAGTCAATTCTCCTGGTTATCCAAAACCTATGATATCATTACCAAAATGAGGATCAAATCCTTGACGACGAGTATCCTACGTACCACTACTTAGCTATAGACCCTAGAATGCCACGACCAAGTGTGATTTAAACTTTCATTTTATTTAACTTTTTGTTGGCAAAATCAATGAAATTTTCATTTTAAGGTAGTCTAAAGTACCATTCGATATTCACCAAATCCCAACGTTCAAGTTGCCAAAAACTAGAAATGTCAAACATTTCAGCAACCTAACACTGCGCCGCAGTGGGAAAAGTTTCACCCCACTGCGCCGCAGTCAGCCAACAACAATATTTTCCGAGGGTTTACACTGCGCCGCAGTGAGCTATATCCAAGCTCACTGCGCCGCAGTGGCCTAAGTCGAGACCAGACCAGATTATGGACACTGCGCCGCAGTGGGGCTAACCCATACCACTGCGCCGCAGTGGCCAGGTTCTGCAGCCAGCACCAGCAGTTCTAAGTGCAGAAAAAGCCCAAATCGTTTTCGACACAATTTCTTTCATTATAACAAGTTTCCACAAGTGCAATAGACCTGGAAACATACCATTTCGCCAACCATTTCGCCATTTCAATCATTTTGATATCAAAACCTATTTCTAAGCCAAAATATCCATTTATCATCAAAACCCTAATTTCATATCTAATTTAAAGGCTTCCAATTCCATAATCAAAACTGAAAACAAACCCTTAATTGAATTTAAACCAAATCAAAAGATTGAATAAAAGTTAACTTACCAAAAATGGTGTTCTTGAAGAAATTTGATGAAGATGATGAAGATTATGATGATGTTAAAGCTTGATTATCCACTAAAATGATAAACCCCTTTAATTTCTCTTAAGATTTCTTCTTGCAAATTGATTCAGAGCATAAAAGATATTTGTGTGTGTGTTCTGTGTGTGTGTGGGTGTGTTTTGTCAGGAAGTTTTAAGAAAAGGGTGATGGGGGGGTTTGTTGTTTCCCTCCCAGCCTTTCAAACCAATTTAAGCCCATGTGGCTTCTTTTAGAAAATTTTAATACCCTTAATTTGGTAAAATGCTTACGATTTATTACCGTTTGACCTAAAAGTCAAAATAGTAAAGGATTTTCCATCGTCTCATTTTAGTTAAGACACGTAAATAAAATTTAAATAAACTAAACTTTTAGAAATATTTAGTTTAGACAGTCTATTTACTGTGTTCAATTATAACATTTAAATCTTTATTTAACGTTATTTTAAGACTCGGCATTCGTCTAAATAGCTAATAGTCTACGTCATATGGATACGTCCAATTGAACCATATCAAATGTTCAATTAACTAATAATTTCCACGTCATAATCTCTAAATTAGACGAAATTATAAATAATGATCGAGATTAAGACTAACCCGTTGTTAATAAATTACGAGTTGTCACACTTGGTGATGGGGATGATGTAACACCAGATATGGAACTTGAAACAATATATGATGAAGAAACTGAGTCGGAGTGATGAAAATATAACTGAATAACTCCATTATCGGTTATTATATAAAATAACCGCGTAATCTATGCAGCCTTTCGGATTATGCCTCTATGTCTACCTAGATTTCTATATATCTTTTTAGTCAAGTTCATACAAGAACTATTAATTCTATTTCTATCTTCTTGTCAAGTTCATTGTTTACTGTTAGTTTGACATGCATTGTGTGTAAATGTTTACATAGTCTTTGTATATAGATGTTTTGCAGAAAAAAGCTATGATAACTTTACATGCCGTCATAGTTTTCAAGTATTTTATCTGTTTATATGTCAGGATGGCCAAGCGCAAGAGGCTCTGCATGGTCTCAACTGAACCAGAAGGTGAGCAACATAATGATGAAGCATTAGATGAGTCGGCTGAAAACGAAAGCCAGGACATAGATAATGCACATTCTTCTCAACAAGACATCCAAAATGCTGGACAAAGCTCTAACCATCCTGTAGCTGAAGGTATATTCCTCTACTAACATGTTTTTAACATTTCCGAGACCTCATTTTTTGATAATCAAGCAGGTATAACTATAGTGACTTGCAAGTAACATTTTCGTAGTTATAGTGACTTTTTTCTTTGATAATCACCAACTACTGTGGCAGCACAGTCAGGTTTTTTGTAGGTGCAATAAGTCATCATGTCAGGTTTTTTTAGCCTTCGTTGGTTATTAAGGGACCATACATAAGTTAGAAGCGAGGTTTTTTGTAGGCAAAAGTGCAAAACATGCTTAAGCATTTAGTTCTCTTTTATTTTTCTCTAGTATATGTAATGTGCTTCAAATTACACACTTGCGTATATTTTCTTGTTGTAGTTTCACAGAAGAAGCCTCGAGGTCCTACTCAGAAAAAAGAGTTATGGGACATGGAAAAAAATAAAAAAATTAAAGTCACATTTAATAGGTATGGGAAACCAATTGGAGATGAAGGAAATGAATTGACACAATTCTTAGGATCCATTGTAAGGATATCCGCAAATGTTGATCTAAATTGTTGTGATTGGCGAATGGTTCCCAAGAACAAGAAGGAAGACATGTATTCGTTAGTAAAGGTACACTTATTTTTAAAATGAAAATTACATGAAGGTTGGACATTTTAAGTATTCTTATATATTTTTGTTGACATGTAGGAAAAATTTGTTTTTGCTCCAAGTGAGACACCTGCTATCAAAAAATGGATTTTATCTAGCATGGGGAAAAAGTTGAACACATGGAGAAACTTGGTAAAATCACGAAATTACGATTCAAGTCTTACGGTTGATCAAATTGTGGCAAGACAAGCTGATAAAAGAGTGAACCCGGAACAGTTTAAGGATCTGGTGACCAAGTGGATGGATCCTAAATATCAGGTACCAACTTTAGTCAGTGATACCTTATGTTCTATTAAGTATTTATCAACTATACATTATTATTTATTTTATAGGAGCTCTGTGAGCAAAAACGGGATAGCCGTGAAAAAATGGAAGAGCCTCATATCACTGGGACGAAATCATTTGCTAGACTTGCTCATGAGGCGGTAAACTATAAGCTAACTATTAAAAAAGCTTATTTGTAGTTTCTACAATTTTGCTTGTTAAGAGTAAAATTCAAAGTCAATAATAAAGTTTCTGTGTATGATTTATTATATAGGCAATGAAAAATAATGGCGTGGAACTAACACGGGGAGAAATATACAAGAAAAGTCGCACTCGCGAAAATGGAAGCATTGTTAATGAGAAAGCTGCTCAAGTTATGGTAAGGTATTTTCTGGACATTAAATTTTAATACTAGTATATAAATGTTAACGGTACTTAGGTTATTGAAATATAGGCATCCCTAGAAGCTGTTGGAAATGACTCTGCCAACACACAATCCTCAGTAGATGATTGGAGAAATGATGCTTTCTCTAAGGTTAAGGGCCCAGAGAAAAGAGGTTATGTTCGGTGCATAGGAAAAATGCCCTCTGTCAAAGATAAAGGTACCTCATCATCTGCAGATCAAGAAACTGTTGAACAACGATTGGCTCATACAGAAGGAATTGTAAGCACTCTTGTGAACATCATTAAGGAACACATACCAAGTGCCAACTTGGTCCTTAGAAACATGAATATTGAGGTATTATCATATGCATATTATTCTCCATTTGGTACTATATTTTTGTAGCTTGCATTTGATATACCTTTGGTGTTTCAGATTTCTGATAATTATTCTATGGACCGAAACAACTCGCCAAGTGGAAACCAAAGATCTTCGGCTGGAAGCGGAATCAATAATACAGCAGACCGAAACAACTCGCCAAGTGGAAATCAAAGATCTTCGGCTGGAAGCGGAATCAATAATACCGGTACATACTATGAACTTTACTCTTCAAAAATATATGGTTAACTACACTTTCCCCTTACTCGGTTTCTACTCAGTTAACAAACCTTTCTTGATTGGAGTGTTGTGACATATATAAATAATGGACAGATAGCTAGAGTTTTATTGATTTATTTAGTCTTTATTTGTATTAGAGTTTAAAAAGTACTTACCTTTTTTGTATTAGAGTCTAATTTCTAGCATTTCGTTGTCTATCACACAGATTGATTCATTGTCATGAGAGATTCAGCTAGAAGATCTTGCTACATTGGATGAAGGGCGGTTGGTTTGAAAGCTTTAGGTTTCTTATTTGAAGTTTAGTCAGGCTCTTTTGTTGTTATGTTCGGTATCTTCATATGCTTGTTGCTTGACTTGTGGAGATCTTTTGATTTACTATTTTCATGAATATTAGAGAACTTTGTTATGTAATACTTATAACCGTATTATTTAAATTGCATCTATGGTTAAAAATTTCACCTCATTATTGTCAAACAAGTCTGTGTAATATTAATGACAGAAAATTAAGTGTCACTGATTAATATAAAGTTTATAGCGTCACAATCTAAAAATGCCACTAAAAATCGTAAAGTCTTTAATGGCACAACATAATAGTGCCACCAAAAGCACTTAAGGTGCAGTGACACAACTAAAAAGTGTCACTAAATCTCATATACTCGATAGTGACATAAAAAGAAGTGCCACTAAAACCCATAAAAACTTTAGTGACAGATCGAAAAGTGCCACTAAAACCTTTTAGTGGCAGCGTCCTTAGTGACACTTTTTTTTTCTGCCACCCATTACCCAGCAGTACTTTAGTGGCACTTTTGTGATATATAGTGACACTTTTTGTGTGCCACTAAATGAGTTTTTTTTTGTAGTGGGTGCACCACAAATTGCTGAAAGGTCAGGCTAAGCATCTCGAGAGCTTAGGTAAGAGGTCTGCTGAGCTGCACAACAAGATCAAAAATCTTGAATCTCAGGGGGAGAAGTCTGGATGCAAGGAGGACACTCTCAAACATCATCGAAGGGATGATGAGGATGAGGATCCAAGCGGTTCCAGACAACAGGAGGAGATTCAGAGATTTTCGACCTCAAACGTCAATGCAGCTCAGGGGGAGCAAGGTCAGCAAGGTCAATCTGGCCAAGCTAGTGCTCCTTCATCTAATCCACCGGCCGTAGAGGAAGTGGCTGGTATCCAGGAACAACCGACTGGAGGAGTAGGAGTCGGCATTCGGGTCAGACCAACTACCGAGGAAGAAGTTGGGAGTGAACTCCTGGACGACATTGCTGCGTACTTCAATTTTGATGAGTGTGGGAGCATGTTTGAAGATCCATCAGTCTCTTCAGCTCAAGACAAGTGTTCATATATTGATGCAATGCTTGATCTACTTGATCCAAAAGTAAAGGGATCAAATGAGCTATCTCTACAAACAACCGTTGCAGTGGGCAAGGTTAGGGTAGACAATCAATCAGAGTTAGACTCAAATCGGGAGTTGGGTACTACTGAGGTGATTGAGAAGAAGAGCAGGACTCCAGTGGAAGCAACACCTGAAGTTCCTGATGACAGGGTTTTTGGCCAGCACTTAGGATGACAAACGAAGACTTGAAGGTCACATCTAGATGCTAGTGTCAAGGGGGAGACTGTTGGTGCATGTTTCTCGGTGACAAAAGCATTCTAGATGTGTTACATATATTTTCATATATTCAAGTCTTGTAATTTATCTTGTAATTACCGTTTGTCAATAATATTACCTTGGCATATATTGTTGATCATATTGGGATCCATTTATGTTTATATGTTTGTTTATTATTTGTGTTTTGCAGGTTTTAGACATAACATGTAAAGAGTCATTAAGTTAATATTGTTTCTGCGTTTAACAGCAGTTGAAATATTAACTTAATGTACTTCCAAAGGGAAGTTAAGTTAACTGTGTTTCTGCGTATTTACAACAGGAGAAACATTAACTTAGTGAATACTTCCAATAGGTAATATAGACAATGTTGTTTCTGCGTATCCACAGCAGTAGAAACATTGTCGTAGCTAATGTTGGTTCTGCGTATATTTACAGCAGTTTAAACATTGGTTGAGTTAATGTTGGTTCTGCGTCTTGACAACAGTTAAAACATTAACTCAAATATTCCTAAGTGTTATTTGAGTGTTCTCGGGAACTTGCAATTAGTTGCTTGTGGAGAGAACACTCAAAAAGTCATTTGAGGGTTCTTGGGAACGAGCAAAAGTTTGCTTGTGGAAAGAACACTCAAATGGTCATTTGAGAGTTTCTGAGGAACAAGCAACCATAAGAACTCTCAAATGGTTTGAGAGTTTCTGTGGAAACAAGCAAAAGCATGCTTGTACACAAGAACTCTCAAACATGGCCAAACCCTAATGGGCCTGGGCCAAAGAAACACGCAAACCCATAGGGTTTTGCGTGTTCCTGGCCGCGCCTATATATATGGGTGTGTGTTCATGCGTGTTTCAACAAGAGTGTAGAGAGAGAAACGAGCAAAACCTAGAGAGAGAAAACCAAGAACACACACGGTTTGATCTTGTGGGTACTCGACTCATGCACGAACCGCAAACACACACCCGGTTTGGACGGCTCGTAGACTTAGATTACCACGTTGGTTGGTAAAGTTTGTCCGGAGAGCCGTTTCACTATAGTAACCAAATACGGGTGTTTATATTCACGCAAAAAGATATATATATATATATATATATATATATATATATATATAAAGTGATATATATATATATATATATATATATATATATATCATAAAAGGTTGATATAGAAACCGTGGGTTATCTCGAGGAATTCCACACTGATGTGACCAATTTATACATATCGCCCACATCATTATTGGCCATTTTCTTAAGTGTTTTAAGTCGATTTTGTGTGCATTTGGCGCGTTTATGGTGTTTGTTAGTGTTTTCAGGCTCTTAGCAGGTTACGCGTTCATTTGGCACATTTTCGGATGATTTTTAGGCCAAGAAGTTGATTCATGAGATCGAGAGTTGTTCAAGTGGAAAAGATAGAAAAATTCAGCAAGTTGTCAAGATTGAAGAAGTGTTGGCCGGACCAGAAACTTTGGACTGCGCCGCAGTGGGGTTGATCAATGCCCACTGCGCCGCAGTCATTCATGTTCAAGACACACGAGGATCAGAAAATATGGACTGCGCCGCAGTGGGAGTGTTACGTATCCACTGCGCTGCAGTCGGCTGATGAAAGCACGGAAATCAGAAGATCCCCACTGCGCCGCAGTGGGAATGCACACCTGTCACTGCGCCGCAGTGGGTGCACGGGAACTGCAACTTTTCAGCTCCTTTTTGCATCAGATTTTGGAGGGTATAAATAGAAGCAAAATAACTGATTTCCAGTTTATCAAATTTTCTTTCTAGGAGCTGCTCTACAAGGAATTCTTTCAAGGATCAAAAGAAGATTTCTTCATCCGATTCATTGAAGATTCACGAGCACCCATCTAGATCGTATCTACTTTATTGTCTTGCAATTTTACTTTCAAGAAAGATTGGTACAATATGTTCTTCCTTAATTTCAATTGTTACTTTCAATTTAGCATGAGTGGCTAGGCCATTAATCATCCACTTTGATGAAACTTGACAGATGATATGATTGCTATATTTTAATTCAAGAGTTGATTCAATTATCGTTGTGTCGTGATCTTTATCAATTAATTCCTTATATTTTGTTATTTTGATGTTAATGGTTTTTATGTTCATCGTTAGTGGTACTAGGTGAATGTGTTTATCGTTTCAATTTGATTGTCTATAATCGATTGTCACCGGTTCATGGTATGATGGTGAATGTCAAATTTATAATAGGAATTAATCGGTAAACGTGTTTTGAAACGGTTGGTGGTACCACGTTTTCATTCACATAGGCATAATTGGTAATTGAATAATCAAACAAACTAATTGTTGGGGAGATTTTCTAGGCATTGGTGGTACCGGCTTGGGTAATTAAACTAACAATTTAGGTGTTTGGGTGATTTGCGAGCGGTTGATGGTATCACGTGAGCATTTTTATCCTTTCACGATTATCTTGTCAACTCTTAAGAATTTGTCCTTAAACGAATGCAATCATAGCTGACGTCAAGTGGATTTGAAGTGGATGATCTTTATTATTATTGTCTGAAGTTTCCTTTACTTTTAATTGTTCTGTTTCTTAATTTATTTAATTTTGAATTGCCAAAGTGAAGAAGTGTTCCACCCTGTTTTCCAAACTACTTTACAATACAATTATTTCAAAACCAATCCCTGCGAACGATCTAGGGCTTACCTTTTTAGCTATACTATATACGAACGGGTCCACTGCACGAGAGTGTGTAGTAGTTAGTTTTAGGGTATTTCGTGTTATAAATTTAAAACTCGATTTTGCACATCAAGTTTTGGCGCCGCTGCCGGGGATTGTGTGCCATTTTAGTTGTTAATTTAGTGGTTTGATCCTTCCTCACGCGTGAGGAAGTTACTTGCTTTATTAGTTTAGCTTTTCTTTTCTTTTCTTATCACAGGTGCATTTGACATGTTTGTGTTAGTTGTGTTTGCAGGCATCTTTTCTTAGTTGATGAACTTGCGTTCTTCGGGTCTACCTTTGCATAGTCCATTGTCTACTCCAAGAAGACCAAGAGGACGCCGGTTTAACTTCGCTGAACCGACAACACCAATACCAACACCATTTTCACCTATAGCTAAACCCACTCCTGATTCAGACGAGGAAGGGTTCTTTTTAGACGAATTCTTCGATTTTGAAGTTAAGCAAGAGGAGATGGGTGACGAACAACCACCACCAAGGGATCCGAATGACATTCGCTATGGCGAGAGGATTCGTACTATTCCTGCCAACCGTGGTAGTCCTATTAGACCTCCCGCCATTGATCATACCTTTAATCTGAAAGGAAATCATCTTAAGAGTATCGAGGAACAACAGTTTGACGGAAAGAGGAAATGGGATCCATACCAACACTTGGAGAGGTTTGAAAAGTTGGCACGGCTTTATCAATATGGTCAAGGTCAAATGAATGCCGTGAAACTTGAGACTTTTCCCATGTCCATTACCGGAGAAGCTCTTGATTGGTTTAATGATCTTCCCGAGGATTCTATCACTACTTGGGACCAACTTAAGCAAGCTTTTATTGGTGAGTTTTATTCAATTAGAACTCAAAGAAGGTTGGAAAATTTGATTAGGTCCTTTGAGCAAGATGAAGGGGAGGATGTAGTAGATGCATGGATCCGTTTTAAGGAGATGTTAAGGAATTGTCCGGGCCATAATTTGACTAAGGAGCAATATGTTGAGTTATTCTTTGATGGTTTGGATAGGAAGTCTAAGCGTGAGTTGGGTTATGCCTTTGGGGGTGGTTTCAATAACATTACACCCAATGAAGGTTTTGAAATTTTGGAATCTATGGCAAAGGATAACGCGACTATGGATGATCAAAGGTTCTTGAAGAATGAGAGCAAGTTGAAGAGAGGTACTAGGGAAGGTAGAGTTGCAAAGGCCGAGGCTAGTAATGATTTTGGGGTGATTGGAGAGATTCAGGCGCTGTCTTCGCGCATGGATAAAGGGTTTGCTGCTCAAGAGGCTAGGTTTGGAGCTCTTGAGAAGGATGTTAAGGTTCTAGCTGATGGTTGTGATCATTGCGGAGATATGCACTATTCTGAGGAGTGTCCCAATCGGGCACCCGAGGATGTCAACTATATTCAGAATCAACCACATGGGAATTACCAACGCAACACCGGTTACCAAAACCGAGCTTCAGGTAATAATTCTTACAACTCTTCTTTTCCTACTAATAATTCTCGTTTTTCAGGTAACAGGTGGCAAAGGAACAGTTATCAGAGTCAACCTGAACAACAAACTCAGCAAGGCCAAGGATCGGGTTCTTCTTCTTCTAATACCGATCCTAATGCCGAGTTGAGGGAGATGATGAAGCAGTTGGTTAGTAATCAAGCTGAGACAAACACTAGCATTCAGATGATTAGGGATGACACCAAGGCATTGAGTGAGAGGTTGGATAGAATTGATGGGAAGGTGGAGATCAATTTGAAGAATCAGTGTGTTAATTTTAAGGATCTCGAGAGTAGGATGGCTGCTTTGTCTAGGTCTATGGGGACTCTTCCTAGCAACACGCAGCAGAATCATAGACCACAGTTCAGTCAGGGACAGAAATACACACCACCTCCAGTCCGAAATGAACAAGCCAAAGCCATCACCACATGTACAGGTAGATCTTATGACCCTCCTCCTATGCCTAATGTTGTTATTTCAGATGTGCAGGATGAAGAGGATGATGATGAAGATGTTGATGAAGAGATAGAGGTGGAGGAAAATCCGACCGTGAAAACTCCGGTCACTCCTCCAAAACTGGTTGTGGATCCCGAGGTTAAACCATACAAGCCAAAGATACCGTTTCCACAGAGGTTCAAGAAGGCAAAGCTGAAGGAGCAATATAACAAGTTTGTGGACATGATCAAGAATGTTCACATTAATGTCCCTTTAGTTGATTTGATTCAGGGGATGCCGAATTATGCCAAGTTCATTAAGGAGCTTGTGACTGACAAAGGAAAGATGGATGAGGTGAAAGCTACTTATCTTAATGCCGAGTGTTCTGCTATCTTGCAGAACCGCATTCCACCTAAGCTTGAAGATCCAGGGAGTTTCCTTATTACTTGTTCTATTTGTACTCTTACTTGTAAGGCACTTGCTGATTTAGGTGCTAGCATTAATTTGATGCCTTACTCGGTTTGGAGTAAGTTGGCTCTAGGAGTTTTGAGACCTACCCGCATGAGTATTAGATTAGCTGACCATTCTTTTCAGTATCCCATTGGGATTGCTGAAAACATGACTGTCCGGGTAGGCCATATTGTGTTTCTAGTTGACTTCGTTATCCTCGAGATGGAGAAAGATATGAAGGTACCCCTTATTCTTGGACGACCATTCCTTAATACCGCGGATGCTATCATCCGTGTGAAAGATAAGGAAATTTCTTTGGGTGTGGGTACGGATAGGATTGTTTTTAATGTTGAGAGGTCTATTAAGCATTCTTATTCTACTGATGAGTCTTGTTTCAGGATTGATGTTATTGATGATGCTTTAGACCGAGAGTTTCAGGAACTGATGGAGACCGACACTGGAGATGAGGAGATTGCTAATTTAGGATCGGGAGATATATCATGATGATGATGACTTGTTTGCAGAGGTTATCCCGAAGATGAGAGTTTTGAGGAGGTTGTTGCTGATGGAAGTTCGAGGGGGGGGGGGGGGGGGGGGGGGGGGGGGGGATGAGAGTTTTGAGGAGGTTGTTGCTGATGGAAGTTCGAGGGTACCGAATTCTGTTGATGTACCACCCACTGATTTGGAGCTTAAGCCATTACCTACCCATTTGGAGTATGCTTATTTGTCAGGTGAATCTTCTTTACCCGTGGTTATCTCGTCCTCACTCTCGAGTGACGAAAAGGGTCTTCTTTTGTCTGTGCTTAGAGCCCATAAGCGGGCTTTTGCTTGGAAGACCACCGATATTCCAGGTATTAGTCCTAACTTTTGCCAGCATAAAATAGATTTTGTTGATGATGTTAAGCCCGTTGTCCAGAGACAAAGGAGGCTAAATCCTAACATGAAAGAAGTTGTTAAGAAAGAGGTCATTAAGTTGTTAGATGCAGGGATCATTTTCCCTATTGCTGATAGTTCTTGGGTAAGTCCAGTCCACTGTGTGCCCAAAAAGGGGGGCATGACAGTTGTTGAAAATGAGAATAAGGAACTCTTGGCCACTAGGACTATAACGGGTTGGCGGGTTTGTATTGATTACCGTAAGCTTAATGATGCCACCCGTAAGGATCACTTTCCCCTTCCTTTCATTGATCAGATGCTAGAAAGACTTGCAGGTAATGAGTATTTTTGGTTCTTGGATGGGTTCTCAGGGTACTTTCAAATACCCATTGATCCATAGGATCAAGAGAAAACACTTTCACTTGTCCATTTGGCACTTTTGCTTATCGGCGAATGCCGTTTGGTTTGTGTAATGCCCCTGACCTTTCAAAGGTGCATGATTGCTATTTTCCAGGACATGCTTGAAACTTCAATGGAAGTTTTCATGGATGATTTCTCGGTTTTTGGGGAGTTGCTTGCAGTGGTCTTTGCATTTGATAAGTTTAGATCATATCTTGTTTTGAGTAAGACCATAGTTTTTACTGACCATTCAGCCCTGAAGTACCTATTCTCGAAACAGGATGCTAAACCCAGACTTATCCGTTGGATTCTTTTGTTGCAAGAATTTGATATAGAAATCAAGGATAAGAAAGGGGCTGAAAACTTGGCTGCCGACCATTTGAGTCGTTTGGAAGATCCTCACCGGGAGGAACTTCGAGAGGGGGATATCAATGATAACTTCCCCGATGAGTCTTTGATGGTTATATTTAATACTAATGAAGGTCCTTGGTTTGCGGATATAGCTAACTATTTGGTTTCAGGTGAAATACCTGATGATTTTACATCTCAGCAGAAGAGGAAGCTTAGATCGGATGCTAAGCATTATTTTTGGGAGAACCCATATTTGTTCCGTGTTTGTGCAGATGGTATGGTAAGGAGATGTGTTGCTGGAGTGAGACAAGAGAGATTTTGGATGCGTGTCACTACGGGCCAACTGGGGGTCATTATGGTCCTTCAGTTACGGGTAAGAAAGTCTATGATGCAGGATTTTATTGGCCAGCAATTTTCAAGGAGGCCCGAACTTTGGTCGAGACTTGTGACATCTGCCAACGACAGGGGAATGTCACTAGACGGGATGAGATGCCTCAACAGAGTATTCAGGTATGTGAAGTCTTTGATATTTGGGGTATAGACTTCATGGGACCTTTCCCACCGTCTAATAAGTTTCAGTATATTCTTGTCGCCGTTGACTACGTGTCTAAATGGGCCGAAGCCAAGGCTTTGCCCACGAATGATGCGCGTGTAGTCATTGATTTTCTGAAACAGTTGTTTTGTCGATTTGGTTGCCCTAGAGCTTTAATTAGTGACCGTGGAACCCATTTTGCAAATCATCAATTAGCTAAGGTCATGAAGAGGTATGGTGTTGTTCATTATTTTTCTACCTCTTACCATCCACAGACCAGTGGTCAAGTGGAAAACACAAATAGGGCTTGAAGAGGATTTTGGAGAAAACTGTTGGGGATAACCCCAAGGTTTGGTCAAAGAAGTTAGATGACGCCTTGTGGGCGTTCAGGACGGCTTATAAGACGCCGATTGGCACTACGCCATACCGGTTGCTCTATGGCAAAACTTGCCATCTTCCTATTGAGATAGAGCATAAGGCGTATTGGGCTTTGAGAAATTTGAATTTGGATTTGATGGAAGCTAGTGAACTTAGAATGTTGCAACTTCATGAGCTTGATGAGCTTAGGTTAGGAGTATATGAAAATTCTAGGCTTTACAAGGAAAGGACCAAAGTTTGTCATGATAAGAGGATCCGTAGAAAGGAGTTTAAGGTTGGAGCTAAAGTATTGTTATTCTTGTCTAAGTTTAAGATCAAACAACCCAAATTGACTTCTAGGTGGATTGGACCATTTGTCATTAAGCACGTATACCCATCGGGTTATGTTGAGTTGTTCAAGCGAGATGGTGAAGGGTCGTTCATTATCAATGGTCATCGACTTAAGCTATATGTAGAAGAGGAGCAAGTTGAGTGGGTATTTGAGGAGATCCCCGTGTTTGAATTTGAAACTTGAAGGTTGGTCGAGTCTAGCTAAAGACTCGTTAATAACTTAAGCGCTTCTCGGGAGGCAACCCGTGTTATTTTATTGCACTTTATTTTCTTTTTATTAGTTAGATTTGATTTTGTTTTGTTAAGAAAGTGCAGGTGTGATTTGGATGTGAAGCAATGTCAGGTAAGTCTTTGAATTGAGTATTGTCAAAAAAAAATTCTAAGGATTTCGGAACAGTGAATCCCCACTGCGCCGCAGTGGGGAGTATATTGGGGGACTGCACCGCAGTTAAAATTCTGTTCTTCGGGTGTATTTAGCCTCACTGCGCCGCAATGGGGGAGGTCGAAGCCCACTGCGCCGCAGTGAGGCCGTTGACCAGTCAGCATGTGGAGCGGGGCTTTAAGTTAGTCAAAGGGGGGAAATAAGTTTTTTTTTTACCATAAAAAGTCTATCTCTCTTTCTTTCTTCTTCTTGAAACCGAACCAAGACCTTCAAAACCCCCAACCTCCACTAAATTCACCCATTGCTTCACATAAATTTCTTTGTTTTTACTCCATTCTTCTTGTTTTCCATCTCTATACTATCATCATGGGAAGAGGAGTAAGTATTCTTGTTCTTTCTTTGTATTTTCTTTTATTTTTGATTTTATTTTGATTTTGATTTTTGGGATTTTTCTGATTTTGTTTTGTTTTGATTTTGATTTTGATTTTGTTTTGATTTTGATTTTGATTTTGATTGGTTAATCTTTCACTTGTTCATCTGATTTTGATTTTGATTTTGAAATTAGGGTTTTGAGAATTTAGAGATTTGTGATGAACAAGTGTGGGGGAGGTTAATGTTGGATTAGTTGGTGACTATTGCTTCATTATTGCTGAATTTGAGTATTTAATTAACCCCTATTTGGCTACCCATCGTGATGAACTGATGAACTTGCCCAGTTTTCTTCGCCACTGCGCCGCAGTGGGTATGCATGTTGCCACTGCGCGGCAGTGGCCACAACCTGACCTGCACGTGATTACAATCTCACTGCGCCTCAGTGAGGGCTGCATAGTCTCACTGCGCCGCAATGCAGACTTTCTGACCAAGCGATTTTGTTTGTTATTACGTAATGGGTTAAGTCTTGCATTCCTATTTTCTCACGCCTTTTGCCTTAATGTGTTTGATTGCAGACCGCTGCTGACAAGAGGAAACAAGCTGAAGGCCAATCTAGTGAGGCAGCTAACGTGCCTCTAAAGCACCTAGGCGACAAGAGGAAGTGCCGCTTCACTTTGTGGGAGACTTGAATGAAAGACACGCTTGGTTGCAATTTGATGATATTAGGCAACCTCACAAGAACAACTACTTGAATAAACTGTACAAGCTTCAAAAGCATCCCGTTTGCCCACCTAAGTATTTCACTCATACTCAGGCTCAATACTTTGGGGTGCAAGCAGATATTCGTCAGTGGTATTCTATGGGGATGAGAGTTGGTAATAGGGTGGTGGATTATGAAATTTGGGATAGAGTGTTTCTTAACAGGGAACCAGTTTACCGGGAGTTATGTTTGGAGTTTTATTCGACCTTGAGATTGACTAAGGAATTACACAAGGTCAAAGACATTTTTGAGGATGTAAGTGCACGTTCTGGTGCACATTTTGTGTCCGATGCATCTCAATTAATGGGCTGTTTTGCTAGATGTGTTGACCACGAGTTTAGGTCAAACACGTGTTGATTGACCACGAGTTTAGGTCAAACACGTGTTGATTGACCACGAGTTTAGACCAAACTCGTGTGAACAGTAACACGAGTTTGACTAAACACGTGTTACTGTAGCACGCGTTTGAGTCAAGCACGTGTTTACTGTAACACTAGCACGCGTTTGAGTCCAAGCACGTGTTTACTGTAACACTAGCACGCGTTTGAGTCCAAGCACGTGTTTACTGTAACACTAGCACGCGTTTGAGTCCAAGCACGTGTTTACTGTAACACTAGCACGCGTTTGAGTCCAAGCACGTGTTTACTGTAACACAAGAACGCGTTTGGAAAACACGCGTTTGGAAAACACGCGTTTGGAAAACACGCGTTTGGAAAACACGCGTTTGGAAAACACGCGTTTGGAAAACACGCGTTTGGAAAACACGCGTTTGGAAAACACGCGTTTGGAAAACACGCGTTTGGAAAACACGCGTTTGGAAAACACGCGTTTGGAAAACACGCGTTTGGAAAACACGCGTTTGGAAAACACGCGTTTGGAAAACACGCGTTTGGAAAACACGCGTTTGGAAAACACGCGTTTGGAAAACACGCGTTTGGAAAACACGCGTTTGGAAAACACGCGTTTGGAAAACACGCGTTTGGAAAACACGCGTTTGGAAAACACGCGTTTGGAAAACACGCGTTTGGAAAACACGCGTTTGGAAAACACGCGTTTGGAAAACACGCGTTTGGAAAACACGCGTTTGGAAAACACGCGTTTGGAAAACACGCGTTTGGAAAACACGCGTTTGGAAAACACGCGTTTGGAAAACACGCGTTTGGAAAACACGCGTTTGGAAAACACGCGTTTGGAAAACACGCGTTTGGAAAACACGCGTTTGGAAAACACGCGTTTGGAAAACACGCGTTTGGAAAACACGCGTTTGGAAAACACGCGTTTGGAAAACACGCGTTTGGAAAACACGCGTTTGGAAAACACGCGTTTGGAAAACACGCGTTTGGAAAACACGCGTTTGAGCAAGCACGTGTTAGTGTACACGCGTTTGATCCAAGCACGTGTTTACTGTAACACTAGCACGCGTTTGAGTCCAAGCACGTGTTTACTGTAACACTAGCACGCGTTTGAGTCCAAGCACGTGTTACTGTACACGCGTTTGAGTTCAAGCACGTGTTACTGTAACACAAGCACGTGTTTACTGTAACACTAGCACGCGTTTGATACCAAGCACGTGTTTACTGTAACACTAGCACGCGTTTGAGTCCAAGCACGTGTTTACTGTAACACTAGCACGCGTTTGATTCAAGCACGTGTTTACTGTAACACTAGCACGCGTTTGAGTCCAAGCACGTGTTTACTGTAACACTAGCACGCGTTTGAGTTCAAGCACGTGTTACTGTAATACAAGCACGTGTTTACTGTAACACTAGCACGCGTTTGATATCAAGCACGTGTTTACTGTAACACTAGCACGCGTTTGGAAAACACGCGTTTGGAAAACACGCGTTTGGAAAACACGCGTTTGAGTTCAAGCACGTGTTACTGTAACACTAGCACGCGTTTGATACCAAGCACGTGTTTACTGTAACACTAGCACGCGTTTGATACCAAGCACGTGTTTACTGTAACACTAGCACGCGTTTGAGTCCAAGCACGTGTTTACTGTAACACTAGCACGCGTTTGAGTCCAAGCACGTGTTACTGTAACACAAGCACGTGTTTACTGTAACACTAGCACGCGTTTGATATCAAGCACGTGTTTACTGTAACACTAGCACGCGTTTGAGTCCAAGCACGTGTTTACTGTAACACAAGAGCGTGCTTAATGTGAAATATGCTCAAGTATCAAATAGATAGCAGTTGTGGAAACTTTGTCGAAATATTAGAGCAACGAAGTTGGTCATCTGTTGTTAAGTAATTGAAGATTGAACCTATTTATATTCCAAGAATAGAGATGATTATCAGGCGATCATTTATTGTGATTGCGAGATTAAAGATCTTTATATTTGGTGGTGTATACAACTGAAGGGGGAGACTGTAAGTGCACGTTCTGGTGCACATTTTGTGTCCGATGCATCTCAATTAATGGGCTGTTTTGCTAGATGTGTTGACCACGAGTTTAGGTCAAACACGTGTTGATTGACCACGAGTTTAGGTCAAACACGTGTTGATTGACCACGAGTTTAGACCAAACACGTGTTGATTGACCACGAGTTTAGGTCAAACACGTGTGTTGACCACGAGTTTAGGTCAAACACGTGTTGATTGGCCACGAGTTTAGACCAAACACGTGTTGTTGACCACGAGTTTAGGCAAACACGTGTGTTGACCACGAGTTTAGGTCAAACACGTGTTGATTGGCCACGAGTTTAGACCAAACACGTGTGTTGACCACGAGTTTAGGTCAAACACGTGTTGATTGACCACGAGTTTAGGTCAAACACGTGTTGATTGACCACGAGTTTAGACCAAACTCGTGTGAACAGTAACACGAGTTTGAAGCCCAGCCCATTTCTAGCCTATAAATAGAGATCTTAGGTTTCGGTTTTAGGTTAATGATTTTAGTTGCAACAGATGTCATTCACTAGGTTCTCGAGGTAGAGATCTATACCTCGAGATGCCGCCCATATTATTCGATTATCAAGAGTCGTCTCGTTGATTGTAATCCGTAATCATCGTAGATGTATTGTAAGTGCACGTTCTGGTGCACATTTTGTGTCCGATGCATCTCAATTAATGGGCTGTTTTGCTAGATGTGTTGACCACGAGTTTAGGTCAAACACGTGTTGATTGACCACGAGTTTAGGTCAAACACGTGTTGATTGACCACGAGTTTAGATCAAACACGTGTTGATTGACCACGAGTTTAGGTCAAACACGTGTGTTGACCACGAGTTTAGGTCAAACACGTGTTGATTGGCCACGAGTTTAGACCAAACACGTGTGTTGACCACGAGTTTAGGCCAAACTCGTGTGTTGACCACGAGTTTAGGTCAAACACGTGTTGATTGACCACGAGTTTAGGTCAAACACGTGTTGATTGACCACGAGTTTAGACCAAACTCGTGTGAACAGTAACACGAGTTTGAAGCCCAGCCCATTTCTAGCCTATAAATAGAGATCTTAGGTTTCGGTTTTAGGTTAATGATTTTAGTTGCAACAGATTTCTGAGCTGAACTGGTAATTGGTATATCACAGAAGGGCTAGATTTCAGAATTTTACAGAGAAAAGGGGGAGATACTTTTATCAACCAGATTTCTGAGCTGAACTGGTAATTGGTATATCACAGAAGGGCTAGATTTCAGAATTTTACAGAGAAAAGGGGGAGATACTTTTATCAACCAGATTTCTGAGCTGAACTGGTAATTGGTATATCACAGAAGGGCTAGATTTCAGAATTTTACAGAGAAAAGGGGGAGATACTTTTATCAACCAGATTTCTGAGCTGAACTGGTAATTGGTATATCACAGAAGGGCTAGATTTCAGAATTTTACAGAGAAAAGGGGGAGATACTTTTATCAACCAGATTTCTGAGCTGAACTGGTAATTGGTATATCACAGAAGGGCTAGATTTCAGAATTTTACAGAGAAAAGGGGGAGATACTTTTATCAACCAGATTTCTGAGCTGAACTGGTAATTGGTATATCACAGAAGGGCTAGATTTCAGAATTTTACAGAGAAAAGGGGGAGATACTTTTATCAACCAGATTTCTGAGCTGAACTGGTAATTGGTATATCACAGAAGGGCTAGATTTCAGAATTTTACAGAGAAAAGGGGGAGATAAAAAATTTCAGATTTCTGAGTAAAATTCTGTGCTACTTGAGAGACAAACCAAGATCTGTGTTTAGATGATGGTGTGCTTAATGTGAAATATGCTCAAGTATCAAATAGATAGCAGTTGTGGAAACTTTGTCGAAATATTAGAGCAACGAAGTTGGTCATCTGTTGTTAAGTAATTGAAGATTGAACCTATTTATATTCCAAGAATAGAGATGATTATCAGGCGATCATTTATTGTGATTGCGAGATTAAAGATCTTTATATTTGGTGGTGTATACAACTGAAGGGGAGATCTGATAGGAAAGACTTCGGGTGGTTGGTGGAATTGTGAAGGTACAAGACAAAGTCAGATGCTGCTAGTTGAGACAGGATTTATGGTACTACGTTTTGTGATTCAAGCTACAGAGTTTCTTATTTTTGTGAGAGCTGATTGATTTGATGCTGATTGTTGGAAATTCAACTTCTCTATTATATGCCGGTTAAGCAAGTCGAGGAATGTCTCGAGCAAAGTTCCAAGCAGGAGGAAGATTGCATATGTTTAATTCGGAGATGGTTACTGTTGAGGGGGAGAACTACAATGAGAAGTGTTAGGTTAGTTGGTTGTCACAGAGATACAGAGATTTTGGAGTTTGAAGATCAGAGTGTTGTGTCAGAAGATCGAGTCTCAACAAAAGAAGACCCGGTATCATTAGTTAAGGGGGAGTTTGCTTTTGCAGGTTTTCGATTGCTAATGATTATCGGTGAATGAATTGAGTGCATCGGTCAAGGGGGAGACTGTAAGTGCACGTTCTGGTGCACATTTTGTGTCCGATGCATCTCAATTAATGGGCTGTTTTGCTAGATGTGTTGACCACGAGTTTAGGTCAAACACGTGTTGATTGACCACGAGTTTAGACCAAACTCGTGTGGAGGCCACGAGTTTAGACCAAACTCGTGTGAACAGTAACACGAGTTTGACTAAACACGTGTTACTGTAGCACGCGTTTGGAAGCCCACGAGTTTGAAGCCCAGCCCATTTCTAGCCTATAAATAGAGATCTTAGGTTTCGGTTTTTGGTTAATGATTTTAGTTGCAACAGATGTCATTCACTAGGTTCTCGAGGTAGAGATCTATACCTCGAGATGCCGCCCATATTATTCGATTATCAAGAGTCGTCTCGTTGATTGTAATCCGTAATCATCGTAGATGTATTGTAAACGGATTTATTCATTGTAATCATTCGACTAATGATAAAGGAATCAGATTTATATCTCCTGTTCTTATTGATTTCGTGTTTATATATGTGTTTGTTTCATTCAATTACCTCAATAACGATTATGTTTGGATTCCGCACTTACATAGTCGTTGGAATCGCGAATCGATCGGTCCTAAGGAACTTTCAGAGGAAAGGATTGTAGTGTTCTACTGTGGGGGAGAGCAGAGGAAGTTATCCATAGCAGAGTTTGGTCATTACGTAGGTATGTATTCTAGGCAAGAGTTGGATAACCCCGATTGGAGAAATCTTTTGAGGCAAGGATTTTATGTTAAGGCAGATTTGGGTGATGGTGAGTCCATTCCTCAGTATTGGACTCGGATTTCTGGGGGAGAGGCTTGGCCTACTGGAGGTTATGGTAGTGTTCAGAATTTTACAGAGAAAAGGGGGAGATAAAAATTTCAGATTTCTGAGTAAAATTCTGTGCTACTTGAGAGACAAACCAAGATCTGTGTTTAGATGATGGTGTGCTTAATGTGAAATATGCTCAAGTATCAAATAGATAGCAGTTGTGGAAACTTTGTCGAAATATTAGAGCAACGAAGTTGGTCATCTGTTGTTAAGTAATTGAAGATTGAACCTATTTATATTCCAAGAATAGAGATGATTATCAGGCGATCATTTATTGTGATTGCGAGATTAAAGATCTTTATATTTGGTGGTGTATACAACTGAAGGGGAGATCTGATAGGAAAGACTTCGGGTGGTTGGTGGAATTGTGAAGGTACAAGACAAAGTCAGATGCTGCTAGTTGAGACAGGATTTATGGTACTACGTTTTGTGATTCAAGCTACAGAGTTTCTTATTTTTGTGAGAGCTGATTGATTTGATGCTGATTGTTGGAAATTCAACTTCTCTATTATATGCCGGTTAAGCAAGTCGAGGAATGTCTCGAGCAAAGTTCCAAGCAGGAGGAAGATTGCATATGTTTAATTCGGAGATGGTTACTGTTGAGGGGGAGAACTACAATGAGAAGTGTTAGGTTAGTTGGTTGTCACAGAGATACAGAGATTTTGGAGTTTGAAGATCAGAGTGTTGTGTCAGAAGATCGAGTCTCAACAAAAGAAGACCCGGTATCATTAGTTAAGGGGGAGTTTGCTTTTGCAGGTTTTCGATTGCTAATGATTATCGGTGAATGAATTGAGTGCATCGGTCAAGGGGGAGACTGTAAGTGCACGTTCTGGTGCACATTTTGTGTCCGATGCATCTCAATTAATGGGCTGTTTTGCTAGATGTGTTGACCACGAGTTTAGACCACCACCTATTCATGTCCCCACTTATCGCCAGGGTGGTCAGTCTTTCTTTTCTATGACTGCCCCGGGGAACATGTCACCACGGCCTCATGATTTGGGAGGATCTCCTAGAGGACCGGTGCAGTTTGGGTCACTTATCAGGGTGGTGGACATGATGCGGTGGTTCTTCTTCCTTTGTTCCTGGTTTTATTGCAGGTTCGAGTTCGGGTTTTGGCGGTGGACAGTCTGGAGGAGATGCTGGAGGCTCAGGTTCAGGTCAAGAAGAGGAGCGCAATTGGATTACTGACCTTTTTGGTCCACCCGGTCTTCCATATGGTTACCACGGGCAGTTGCAGTGAGGAGATAATGATTCCCATCCGGTACCGTGGGATGGAATCATTTGGTGATTGATATTGTTGGTATTCTGATGACTGTATTTTTCTTATCTTTGTCTGGTATCCACCCTACGGGGTGATGAAACATTTGTACTCTTTTCTTTTCTTTTGTTCCTTTAATTTTCTGCATGAGACTTTAGATTAGTTTGAATTTTTGTATGGATATTTGGTTGTGTTTGTTATTTGAAGTTGGGCAGGTTCTATCCGTTTGATGGCCACACCTATTGTGCAACCCAACTGTGGGGGGGACCCGTTGGATTCTCTTTCTCACCTACATTCTGTGGCATCCATTGATTTGATTGTGTGATCGTGTGCATATGCTGGCAGTAAGTTCAGCGCTTTATTGTTTATTGGTATGTTTACTGCCATTGTTTCACACGCAGCTCTCGCACCTTCCGTTTTGGGGCTAGTTTGTTTCTCCCGTCAAGCAAAGTGTTCTTCCTTTTTAGGAAGCGCCATTTGTGACGCGGGGTCGACTTACTTGTTTTGAAACGGAATGTGTCCTTAATCCGGTATGTGTTCTCATTCTTTCTATCTATCTTGCTTACCCCTATTTACCTTTGTTTGACCGAATATGGACATTGAGGGCATTGTCCATCTTAAGTGTGTGGGGGGGGTGGCAAATAGGTTTAAGCAACCGGATATATCTCTTTTGTTGTTTTGCCATTGAGTATTCAACCGGTCTTGTGGATGTGTCCCTCTCGTAGGCTTTTGGATTTTATCCAAGAGTAAGGGTTCTATCTTGAACTCTGAACTATGATGTGCATGTTTGAGATTGGTGGTTTCAATTTGGTAGGATGACGGAAGATGATATGATTTGAAACTTGTGTTGAGCTTGTCCTTGTGGTAAATTGTTTTTGTCACTTAATTCATAATAACTTAATGAGCAATTTTACTACAATTTTTTTTCCTTGGTACAAATTTAATCGGCGAAATGTGTTCTGAACGGTTATTAGGCTAATCCTTCGGGATTGATAACATTACTTGCATACTCAAATATCCCAAACACCCAATTGTGAGATTTCATCATTTCATATATAGTTGTGTTAGGTGTTACGGTTTTGGTTTGATTGCCTTGTAAATTTGTCCCTCTCTTAGGCTCTTGGATTTATTCGGGAGTAAGGGTTCCATTTCGAACTCTGCACTAAGATGTGCACGTTTGAGGTTAATCTATTCCATTTCCGGGTTCTTTGCTTTGATATGAGTGTGCCGGTGATGTGTTGATTCTAGAACTTGGCCTTGTTGATCGTTACGAGACCGCAGTGAGATCACTTTTGTGATATAAGTACATCGGATGACGAATTGGCATTTAGGTTTGACCCATACTTTTCTTTCTTTCTTTATTTTCACCTTTTCTTTTGTATATTCATACCTTTACTATACATACTCTTATACTCACTTACATACATATAGATATACATACTTTTTCTTTTCTTTCTTTGTAAACCTTTGATGCACTCTCCTTAGTGCATAATACACTTATACATCCCTTTAACTTAGCCTTTTCCATTGTATATATCCACTCATTTATGTAAACTTTACTTAACTATACCTTACTATACCGATAGTCTAATCTGGGGGGCCATTGATTGTCATTGGTTTGTTTGGATGGTTTGGGAGAGCTTCAGTGGATTGTCTAGTGGAATATTCTTGTCTATGGGAATACGTCAATTGGTCAAGTTATTGAGGATTATCTTGGATTGTTCAAAGTAAATTGGTTTAGACATTATTCATTATTGTAAGAGGGTGCCTACTAGTAGAGTAAAAGTGGTTCAAAAATAAAAGTAAAAAAGTGAAAAACAGAAAAAATAAAAATAAAAACGAAAAAGAACTTGGGCTACTAGTGGGTACTTCTCATTTATATGTCTAAAGTATTGTTGTATCATTTGGTTCGTGAATAGAATGGAAGATTTGGTTGTTCTTAAGTTGTTTGAAGTTGATACACCACAATGGTGTCGGGTTTTGCTTGGTTACTTTGGAGGTGTGTTCGCGGGATGACATCTTATGGGTTGGTGGTTTGTTGGCAATCAATGGTACGGGTTTGATTAGACTATTTCATACATATCTTATACATACCATATACTCTTGATTTTTCCCTTTCTTCACTAACCTAAATTTCCCATATTCCATTGTACATATCCATATATATAGCCTTAGCCTAACTATACAACCGTCCTTTATGCCTATTTTGATGATGTACTTGGTGCTTACGCCACGTCGGTGGAGCTATGATCCTAGTTCAAGCCTATGGTAAAATAGTATACATCACGACCGAGCTATGAGTGATTCTTCATATATATTCAACCCCAAAAGTAAGTTCGTTGGAGTAGAATGATATTGATAGGTTCATTTGTTTCACTTGTGCTTAGTTGTGTTATCATGGCTTGCGGATTGTTCAGGTATTGTCAAACATTTCGGGTTTTCATTTAAGATTAAAACTGCTTCACCAACTTTTTGTCATTGACATGCTTGGTGTGGCTTCTTTTTTGATACTCGTAATTTGTTTCTATAGCTTCATTGCCAAGGAATACTTTTACTTTAATTCCGGATTTGCTTGAGGACAAGCAATGCTCAAGTGTGGGGGGATTTGATGTGACCAATTTATACATATCGCCCACATCATTATTGGCCATTTTCTTAAGTGTTTTAAGTCGATTTTGTGTGCATTTGGCGCGTTTATGGTGTTTGTTAGTGTTTTCAGGCTCTTAGCAGGTTACGCGTTCATTTGGCACATTTTCGGATGATTTTTAGGCCAAGAAGTTGATTCATGAGATCGAGAGTTGTTCAAGTGGAAAAGATAGAAAAATTCAGCAAGTTGTCAAGATTGAAGAAGTGTTGGCCGGACCAGAAACTTTGGACTGCGCCGCAGTGGGGTTGATCAATGCCCACTGCGCCGCAGTCATTCATGTTCAAGACACACGAGGATCAGAAAATATGGACTGCGCCGCAGTGGGAGTGTTACGTATCCACTGCGCTGCAGTCGGCTGATGAAAGCACGGAAGTCAGAAGATCCCCACTGCGCCAAAGTGGGAATGCACACATGTCACTGCGCCGCAGTGGGTGCACGGGAACTGCAACTTTTCAGCTCCTTTTTGCATCAGATTTTGGAGGGTATAAATAGAAGCAAAATAACTGATTTCCAGTTTATCAAATTTTCTTTCTAGGAGCTGCTCTACAAGGAATTCTTTCAAGGATCAAAAGAAGATTTCTTCATCCGATTCATTGAAGATTCACGAGCACCCATCTAGATCGTATCTACTTTATTGTCTTGCAATTTTACTTTCAAGAACGATTGGTACAATATGTTCTTCCTTAATTTCAATTGTTACTTTCAATTAAGCATAAGTGGCTAGTCCATTAATCATCCACTTTGATGAAACTTGACAGATGATATGATTGCTATATTTTAATTCAAAGAGTTGTTTCAATTATCGTTGCGTCGTGATCTTTATCAATTAATTCCTTATATTTTGTTATTTTGATGTTAATGGTTTTTATGTTCATCGTTAGTGGTACTAGGTGAATGTGTTTATCGTTTCAATTTGATTGTCTATAATCGATTGTCACCGGTTCATGGTATGATGGTGAATGTCAAATTTATAATAGGAATTAATCGGTAAACGTGTTTTGAAACGGTTGGTGGTACCACGTTTTATTCACATAGGCATAATTGGTAATTGAATAATCAAGCAAACTAATTGTTGGGGAAATTTTCTAGGCATTGGTGGTACCGGCTTGGGTAATTAAACTAACAATTTAGGTGTTTCGGTGATTTGCGAGCGGTTGATGGTATCACGTGAGCATTTTTATCCTTTCACGATTATCTTGTCAACTCTTAAGAATTTGTCCTTAAACGAATGCAATCATAGCTGACGTCAAGTGGATTTGAAGTGGATGATCTTTATTATTATTGTCTAAAGTTTCCTTTACTTTTAATTGTTCTGTTTCTTAATTTATTTAATTTTGAATTTCCAAAGTGAAGAAGTGTTCCACCCTGTTTTCCAAACTAAACCACTAGAGAGAACG
>CM067174.1:53530959-53551703 GCA_034093135.1 Erigeron breviscapus | reverse complement strand
CTTTATTTACAAGTAATACTAGTCCATATCTAGTGATTATTAGACTTGTTGTATTTTACACTTTCTATTGGTTAACCATCTCGTTAATTAAGGGACTCACACCGTATTATGTCATCAAGTACCCATGTACCCTCATAATGTCATCAAGCACATAGGGTGCCTGTTTTAATTGTCATCTTGTCCCATATGCACAACATTGTTCTCAACTCATCACAAAATGTTCATCAAGACCATCAATGCTCGCAACAAAATCCAAACACCATGCACATTCAATTAGTACAATAATACGATTGAAAAATCATAGATGTTTATAAATAGGGTCACCCTCAGCCTTCCCACCACATCCACAACCTTTCAAAGGTATTACCGTCCTCCATGTATGCACAACTAACCTAGTTTTCACATAACAAGCACATACGACAAGCAAAGCACAAACACATAGTCACAAGTCCAAACATTCGTTCAATCATCATTCAATCATATTTGTAATCATAAACATATGTACACTTTTCAACCTGACTCTTAAAAGAGTAAGAGAGGCTACGAAAACTCACATTCGCCTTTCGGTGGATAAGTTTAGAATGAGCTACAACGTCAATGGTTCACCAAACATTCATGACCTATCAATGTATATAATAATGTAATCAATGTCATCTCTAAACTCTTAATAAGTTGGTCTAAATAGTTCGGGTCGAGTCACAAACTCACTAACGCCTCAATGACCCTTTTGAGTAAGAACAAGACACTTTGACTCGAAATTTTTAGAAATGGAGGAAGATTCAGGACAAACAAAGGTTACTACAAGAAACTAGACTCTCATACGGTTCCAACAATAGGTCATATGACTCGATTGGACTTACAGATCAAAAGTTACGCTTGTTTGAAAATCTGACACAAAACTGCCCAAACTCGCGGCGCGAGCTGAACAACTCCTCGTGGCGCGAGGTCTAAAGTCGCGGCGCAAGAAGTTTTCTGACCAAAATCTGGGCTCGGAGCAAAAAACTCGCGGTGCGAGCTTGGCTCCTCGCGGCGCGACCGAGCACTCACCTACACAACACCAAGACTCCAAACACGACTCAAGACACACCCAAACACCATTTTTGACATCTAAATCGACCTTTAGTGCAAAATTACTCAGTTTTGAACCTATCCAACATTGTTTAGACCCAAATGAACTCAATTCCCCATCACAAACTTGAATCAAACCATCCATTTCATGCCCATATTCGGCCACAACTCCTCAAGAACACCAAAAATCCAATTTTGACTCCAAATCAACAAGATGAAGTTTCCAAACTCATTTTTGAACACAAGTGGATGAAACCCCTATCAAAACTCATTCCAAAACACCAAGATTTCAATCAAAATCGTTCAAGACCTCACAAACCCTAGTGAAACCCTAATTTTGACCTAAAACCAAATTAAGCCCAAAATTGACCAAAAACACTTAGATTAGGAAGAAAGACATGTTTAACAACTTGAAGAAATAGATTAGAGTTAGGATTTACTTACCAAACTTCCACTAGAAGATTAAACCCAATTTTGAGCTAGGTGATGAAATCTTCTTGAAATTTAAGACCCCAAATTTGATGTGATGAAGATACTATAAGGAGGAGGATGAATTTTAACACACTTTAGCTTGAACAACAATTTGAGTAAAATGATTTTAAGATGGAGATGTACAATTTTGCACTTGGAGAGTAAGAAGAAAGAAAGAAATGTGAGAAAGTGTAAGTAAGGGGAAAGAGATGGGAGGATGGGTATATGGTTGGGTCACTTGGGTGGCTCATGGGTGGATATAACCCATGGGTAGGATCCACTTACACTTACTAGCTACATTAGGAACCATCTAAAATAAATAACCGACTAGCACCAATTAATGATTTCCGACTAGCACACATGTCTCATCAAAATGATCAATTGACCCATATGAACACATTGCACATAATTGAACTTCAAATTTGACTCGAATATATAAGCTAACCAAATAATTGGTTACATTGTACACATGATCAACAACTAAAATTTCGTAAATGTTACATGATGCTTTTAGGACGGGTTGGGATGAGTGTAAGAGTAGGATTAAGGTTTAATATGTTTTTTTTTGTTGTTATGTAAGATTATGTCAGTTTGCCTTATTCCTTCACTTTTCTCGCTTCCTTCGTAGATAGATGTACCTGTTGCTACGATAGAAGATCTCCTAAGGTAATGTGTGAATTCCCCGGTCAGAATTTGACAAATATGTACAAGTGATTTATGCGCGATGTGTGGTCAATGAATTTTTCCATTACGCCTTAGTATGTTATATATGATAAGAGTTGGGCTTGAAGCTGAAGTGTCATGTGAGATGAAATTTGCTGAATTGACTCCAACCCACTGGTTGAGGACAACGACCATAAAGGAAAAGAGGTATGAGATTTCATGTATGTAAAGGAAGTTTTTGAGGTTCACTATGAGAAAGTGGATGCAAAAGTTGACGAAAAGAAGTTTGTGTTCAAAAGGATGAATGAGGAAGTCTCGGTTTCGGGTAAGAAGTTTAAGGGTAATTAAAAGTTGAATGGCTGGAGTTTTGGTTGCAAGTCGGCTTATGTGGTTCCATGTATGGACAAAGATTCGGATATGTAATAAGCGTGTGTGATGATTCTATTACTAAGTTTGTAGGGCACTTGGTTCCTAATGAAGAAGATAAGATTTATGCATATGTGGATGGTATTCCGGCTAGTTATCGGGGTGTTTGTAGACAGCATGCTACTCTTGCAGGTGCTATTAAGGAATCTAAGAAGTTGAATGATGATTTCAAGTCCGAGAAAGTAATTGTGAAGATTTTTTATGACAAGAAGAGTAGATTCAAGAGAATGTCAGATGAGTCGTCAGATTCGGGAAAGAAGTTTAAGAATGGTTCGACTTATGAAGGCAAGGATCTTGGGAAAGCTAGTTAGTGGTGTTGGGTTTGTAGAGCTCATCACAGTGGACCCTCTTCGGAGAAAACTAAAAGATGTGATAGGTGTGGTAAGAAGGGACATGTTGCTTCTAGTTGTAAGGATAATATTTGATGTTACAAGTGTGGTGAGATGGGGCATTTGATTGCTGATTGTCCCCAAAGGAAAGATGATGCGAAGAAGGCTGACACTTGAAAAGTCAAAGCTCGGTCCTATCAAATGATTACAGTGGGGGACGAGCTTGATGATGAGTTAGTATAATTATGCATGATGGATTATGTAAGAAATGTTGGACATTATGATGTGTGAGTATAGTTAAAGGTACACATGTGAGGAATGATATAGTTATAATTATGGTCCGTACAATAATTACAAATGTATCATGATGCAGGCCTGTTCATTTGACGGTATTCGCGTTGATTAATGGAAGACAAGAAATGAAGGGTGTTGAGAAAGAAATTGGTGGAAAATGTGGTGAAATGTTGACTTGTACGTGTGTGGAAAGTAGTGAGAGGAGAAATGGAGGTGTTGATATCGTGAGATGATTCTGAGGACATAATCCTTTTAAGGAGGGGAGAATTGTAACATCCCAACCTTTTTTGACGTTGACCGTTAACTTGTCGTTAGAGACCGTTAGTTACTATGTGTTTTATATGTAATTGTGTGATTTAAATGATTAACGTGGGATATGTGTTAAATGATGTTAAGTAATGAAATTAAAGTTGATATTGATTAATAAAGTCAATTAATGTTCCCGATAATATATAAGAGTCGATAAGTGTTTCCGTAGACGTTAAAAGAGTCGTTAAGGGCCGAAACGAGTTAAAAGAAAATGCGAGGGCCGAGATTTAAAGTTTTGTAAGTTTCTCCAGTATATATATGGCCTCATCCACGACTTAAAGGCTGGTAAATCAGATTAAAAACCCTAGAAAAGTCTTTCACACAAAACCTAGATCAATTCCTCAATTATAGTCGATTTCGGGGGTTTTCGGAAGGGATTTCGCTTGCTCTTCGATCCATTAATCACCCCTACAGGTATAAAATCATTCTTTGATTGTTAATTAAGTTCTTTGGTAAGATTATTTCAGATCTTAAGGGTTAGGGTTGATTTGATAACGTTTCGTCATCGATTACTTGGGTTTTTGGGTAATTTAATGTATTGTTATTGTATTCTCTTGTCCCTGGAGCAAGTGATCTCGTGAAATCATTATATGAGTCATATTTTGGGTGCATATGAGATCCATAGGTCATGGTGGTTGCTATGGTCATTTGATGGTCGAAATAGTTTGAAAAATAAAGGGTTTACTAGATCCGAAAATTTAGTAATATTGCAAAACTCATATCTCTTTCAATTAAAAGAGTTAGGAGATGAATATTATATTTTTGAAAATTCCTATGTGTCCTCTTGAATCGATATGAATAAGGTTTCTGGTGATTTTGCCCATAGATAGGCGAAAAGTGTCGATTTCTAAATGTGGTCAATTTTCGAACGATTTCTGCATGCCTATCTTGTAAACGTCATAACTCATTCATTATAGAACTTCAAGAGTCAATATTATATTTCTGGAAAGGTCTTTGAATTCGCTATATTTCCTAAGATTTAATTTTTGACTCTTTTTGTCGTCTTGAAGTCGAAAAGTCGCCTGCAAGTGAAGGGTGCGAGCCTGGAAGTTCATATCGACGACACCACCCATGGGCTCGGCGAGATCAGCCGGCATAAGGGTTATAAGCGCGTTTAAGTGTCTAGTTGACTTATATTTCCATCCTTCTTGTATCATAGGTTGTCGGGAACACTTGTCACGCACGGTAAACTCGTTTGTGAGTGTTGAGTACTACATTGAGGTAAGATACATGACTTTTCTCACGCTTGAGGAACAACAAAATGTGGTTTTCTATAATTAACCTCTTAATCGGATTATCTTATGTGTGTTAGGTTTTTTGGGTTATGCGGGAGGTTATATGGAAATGTATGCATGTTGATATGTTGACGTTTAAAGTAGAATTAAGTGTGTGCATATGAAGTATGATGATTATAATGACGTTGCTATGTTATGTCTATGATATGCGATGTAATGTTGATAAAGTCGTTGATATGCTTTAATGTTGATATGTGATGGCTTATATGTGCAGAAAAGTATGAAATGTCTAGTTCACTAGATACACGAAGAAATATTATGTGATGTGCACGCTAATGAGATTACACGTTGAAGTAGATGTGAAACTAACTAGGTAATGGATATACCTAAAGTTAAAGTAAAGTAAAGATGTTTATATGTGATTAGTTTAGGTGAAAGTGTAGCCTAAGCTAATATAAAGTAAAGTAATGATGTTGATAAGTGATTAGTTTAGGCGAAAGTGTAGCCTAAGCTAATAAAGATAAGAAGTCTCGACCATAAGTTGTGTTAAGCTTAACCCGTGCTAGTGAAAAGCTAGTGCGTACGTGGTCGCTTGAGTGGATGCTTGCGGTATAGGTGTTGATCTAGTATCGCAAAGTTGGCTTACACTGATCAAGTTATATTTCAAACCATTCACAAATGCAACTCTTTTGAATTCGACTTGTCCATTATTGAGCACACCATATCCTTCAGTCTTTCCAGATTGATCGTTACAAACGTCACTGTCGGTCCATCTTGGACAGTGAACTCTTCCAGTAGGGGCTTACATCCGGTCATAGTCCGGCCAGCAGCGCTGTCCAGATACCAGATATTTTTTCTTTCGATCGCCCTACACACACACAAAAATCATTAGTTATTTTTTGTGAACCCATCTTTTCTTGATGGGTCCACTGGACTTCTCTACAGAAGCCACAGTTGATTGTTGAGGTGTTGAACTGGAGGCTACATCTGGAGCATTATCACAGCTCCAGGTGCAGAAGTAAAAACGATTGGTATTTGATACTTACTCACCTTAAGTTTACCAGATTTTGTTCCAGATGGAACATTCTTTTGTTTAGGTACAGAAAGGAGTGATTTAATGTTTTGTTTTAAAACTGGAGGTGGTGAACCTCCTTCCAGATTGTTAATCCGGGCAGTGCAACTCTGAACCTGCCGAGACAAAAGTTGGAGTTGCCTTTCCAGATTAACCAAAACATTGTTTTGTTCAGGCAGTTGAACCTTGGACATTGGTTCAACTGGGGATTTAGTCTGTCAGGTCTTGGGCTCCTTAGACTTATGAGGTAAAGGCTTGTTAACAGTGGCCTTTTTGACTGGAGCTTTAGCCTGTTTGGCTCCAGTTTTAACCTCAATGAGGGTGGTCTCATTGGTTTCAGTTTCAACAGCTTCAGGTTGATCATAAGGTGTTTCAACCTGGAGAGCTGGAGGCAATGCATGAAGATCTGGTATAGGAGCTGCCATCTCCAGATCTTCAGATTTCCATGCATTTTTCTGGGCATCGATAGTTCTTGAAAATGCATCATAGTTTTTGCCAGATGCTTTTACCCAGGTCTTGATAATCTTTTGAGCTTTTTCAAAATCATCAGAAAGTTTTTGATTATCAAGTTCTAATGCCTCAATCTTTAAAACTGACTCCTTGAGAGCCAACTGGACACTTTGCAATCATTCAGTTGTGGTTTGACATTGTTTAGTTCAATTAAGATAGTGTCTAAATATCTTTCACTATCAGCTCTAACAGTTTCTACAAATGCCAAATCACCACTTAATGATTCAGCCAGGTCCAGTTTTAATTCAGGGTCAACCTGGTGATCATAATCACATACCTTTTTCAGTATGATGTCCACCCATCTTCCAGAGACGACATCTTTCACCACATGCTGCTGTTGTTGTTGATCTTCCAAGGCCATGAAACACATGTCCCTTTCCTCTTCTTCATCACTCAGATGAGTCATCAGAGTACTCCCATTTTCCCTCAGTTTGTGCCATTAAGCACTGATCCTTTTCTTTTGCATGGACAGGAGGGCAATCTGGGCCTTAAGCTGCTTGTATTTAGCTTTGTAGCTATCATTAGGCCGATTGAAATTTGGGACGGAGGGGCCAGTTTGGTTATTCAACTGACTAGATCTGCATTCCTTCATAAAATGACCTTTCTTGCCACACTTATAGCATGTAAGATTGGTCTTATCCAGAGAGCTGGAGCTGGAAGCATTGTTGGGGCCATTAAATCTTTTAGATTTATGCTTAAACCTATTAAAGGTTTTAGCAATCATGGCGACCAGATCATCATCGTCAGTTTCATCATAACCTTCACTGTTTTCAGTGGTCAGCCCAGAGTTTAAGAAACTGTTCAACATCTCCTTCATCGAGTGTGCCTGGACACTCTCAGCAGACATTAAAGCAGCACAAGGTCGCTCAATTGTATTAGCAACCTTGGGGCTCTGAGCATGGTTCATGGCATCTTGCTCAGCCACAAGTCTTGCAGCATTATTATCTTCAGTGAATCTGAAGGCTCCATAGAGCGATGCAAGAGTATGGCTGTGCAAGGTTTTACCTTGTCTCAAGACAAGAACCATGTTTTCCCATTTGGAAGGAAGAATATCACAAAACTTCTCAAGAGAATATCCTTATCCTTCTCTACACCCAAACCTCTCAACTGATTGATGAGGCTAGAAAATCTGGTATATGTACCAGTTAAACTTTCGTTGGGCAAGCAAAGAAGGATTCATACTTCTTGTTCAAGGCAACTTTTCTGGTGACAATAGTGTCATCACCTCCTTCAAATTGAATCACTAATTCATCCCACATAGACTTGGCAATGGGAAACAACACAAGTGTTGGAATTAGGTCTTCAGGGACAGCCCCAAGGATCATGTTTTTCAGTCTGGTGTCCAAGTCCACCAGTCTGCGATCCTCATCAGACCAATGGTCTTCTGGCTTTTCCCTTGAGCCTCTTCTTCCAGTTGATCAAGAAGAGGACTCACCCCAATAGACATAGGTATATATGGTCCATCCTTAAGGATTTTCAACATATACCTCTTAATACCACCAAAATGCAACAGCATTCTAGCTTTCCATGTACCAAAGGTCTCACTGTTTCCATCAAATTTTGGAACAGGAGTGTTAGAGTAATGTACATGGACGTGGTTTGGGGTAGAAGGAGGAGGAGGGTTGGTGTTAACGTTTTGAAAAGGTTGTGCATTAGTGTTCAATGGGTTTTCACCTGAACCAGAACCATCTCCACCTTCAGTAGTGTTCATCTTTGCAGATCTAGGCAAGTTTATTAGCCTTCTGCTCTGATACCACTTGTAAGTCCCAACTTGTTAGATGGTACTACTGAAGACACTTCTATGTCGATGGTGGAGTTACTTTGCAATATACTTACTGAACTGGAGACGACCAGTTGCAGAGGTATATACCAAGTTCTAGATAGATTACTTATATAAAAGACAATAAGTAAAGAACAATGCAATAATACAAATAACTTGTAAACAATCTTGATGAGACAATATGTAGTTTTCAAGTGTAATTTATTTATTGATATTAAACAAATTACAAGGTTGATGCGGAACCAAGATAATACACAATGTAAATATCCTAACAACCTATGAAATACAATTGATCTATACTCGGAATTTTTCTTCAACAATCGAAACACTTAAAGTAGTGAAATGTTCCTTTTAGCGATTGAGAGAATATTGCACAAGTTCACCAAGAATATTGCAGGTTTGCAAAGTATGAAGTTATTCGTTTGTGTGAGAAGTAACTTGTGAAATAACTTCTGAGAACGAATACTTTAATTCTTGGTTGTGCAATGACTTGTATTTATAGGCAAAGTTAACATTGGGATGTTAACTTTAGCCGTACAAATGTGGTTGGAGCATTTAAGGAATAGCATTTAATTCCTTAAAAAGTTTTGTAAAGTCGCATGTTAAAGTGACTTTACACAACCACCTTTATGTACCTTTTAATACTTAAATAATAAGATAAGGCTTATTATCCGGGTAAAGGTACATAAAGTATACAAGTCAATTCCTCGTAACCAGTGTAAAGCTTTGTAAGGGCTTTCCACTGATGGTCTCCAGTTTGTAACTGACTAGAATGCCAACTGGGCTTCGCTGCCATTGTCATTCTCTTTCTTCCATTTGTTGTCTTCGACTTCAACTGGAATGTTCCTTCAACTTGGTCAGTTCTCAACTGGAGGAAGTCTTCAGTTGCGTTAACTGTACGGTGCAACTGGACTTCAATATATTTCTCGACAAATCCTCTTGGTCACCAGTTTACTGGTCACCAGATGCAACTGGTGAACTGGTCAGTGTGAACTGGTGACTGGCCAGTTCCAGGTGAACTGGTCCTAACATTATATTTTCAACGTTTGAAATGCTTCTTCCTGGGCATCCTGCCAAATAAATTCCTTGGTCTTTTGAGTTAACAACGTCAAAGGTTGAGCAACCTTTGAGAAGTTCTCGATAAATCTCCTATAATATCCGGCCAATCCAAGAAACTGGCGGATTTCTGTCGGAGTCTTAGGGGCTTCCCACTTCTTTATTGCTTCAATCTTAGATGGATCTACGTGGATCCCATCCCTGTTCACTACATGACCCAAGAAGTGTACTTCCCTAATCCAGAATTCACATTTTGAGAATTTCGCGTACAACTTCTGATCCTTGAGCAGTTGCAGAATTGTTCTCAGATGACCTTCATGTTCATCTTTATTCCTTGAGTATATCAGTATGTCGTCAATAAATACAATGACAAACTTGTCAAGATACGGTCGACATACTCGATTCATTAGGTCCATAAACACAGCAGGTGCATTGGTTAAGCCAAATGGCATAACCAAAAACTCATAATGCCCATAACGAGTTCTGAAAGCTGTTTTAGGAATGTCCGTCTCTCTGACTCTGAGTTGATGATACCCAGATCTGAGATCAATCTTGGAAAAGTGTGATGCACCTTCCAATTGGTCAAACAAGTCGTCAATACGAGGCAAAGGGTACCTGTTCTTGACAGTCAACTTGTTCAATTCTCTGTTAATCAATACACATCCGCATAGAGCCGTCTTTCTTCTTCACAAATAGGATTGGAGCTCCCCAAGGTGATGAACTTGGACGAATTAGTCCTTTAGCTAACAACTCTTGAAGTTGTTCGGACAATTCTTGCATTTCTGATGGCGCAAGACGATAGGGTGCCTTGGCCACGGGTGCAGCTCCAGGAATCAAATCTATTCCAAACTCTACTGGTCTGTGAGGTGGAAGTCCCGTCAAATCTTCAGGAAATACTTCTGGAAAATCCCTAACTACTGGAATATCTTGCATTTCTTTCCCCTTTGGTTTTCTTTCTACTACAAATGCTAAGAAAGCAGGGTGTTCTTTTTGTAAATATTTATTAGCTTTTATTGCCGATACTAAGATCAATTTCTTTCCTGCTTTATCTCCTTGCACTTCTAGGGTTTCGTTATTCTGTAGAGGTATTCTAACAATTTTCTCATGACAACTTATATTAGCTCTAACCTTAGACAACCAGTCCATACCAATAATCACATCAAAACTGCTTAGTTCTATGGGGATTAGGTCAATTTTAAAAGTTTTACCGGCTAATACCAAACTACAATCTACTAAATGATCTCTAGCAATATATTTTTGACCGTTTGCATATTCGACAACATAAGTATCTTTCATGGGGTAGCTACTATACCAAAACGAGACTTAAATTCTAAGGATATGAAACTTTTATCAGCACCGGAGTCGAATAATATAAAAACATAATGATCATTGAGTATGAATGTACCTATCACAACATTGGATCATGTCGTGCATCAGCAGCATCCAAGCAAAAACTCGACCTCTGCCTTGTCCTCGTTGATTCCTAGCTTGATTGTTCCCCGCATTGTTCCTCACTGGAACTATAGCATTGTTGTTCGGGTTCAGATTAAGTCGTGGACACGCGGGTCGCATATGATTCTCGCTTCCACACTCGTAGCACTGATTTGGTATCCTTTCCCTACAGAACTTTGCCTGATGTCCCGTTCTTTTACAACGGTGGCAAGTAGGACAATTTCCCAAGTGATGGAGACCACACTTGTTGCATCTTGTGTTTGTGCCAGGGTTTCTATTAATATTCTGGGGGACCACTGCAAAGTTTCTGGCAGTCTTAAACCTCTTGCCATTTCCACCATTTCCAAAACCACTACCAGAGGCTTGATCATTTCTTCGCTTGACCACCTCAGTTCCAACAGAAGAACCAGCGGTTCTTTTTAAATCTATCACCATCCGATTTGTCGCACTAACTGCCGCCTGTAAGGTCATGGGGTTAAAAGCGGCCACCAATCTTCGGATGTCAGGTGACAATCCATAGCAGTACCTTTCCACTAACTTCTCCTCCGTATCCACCATACGGAACTAGCCTTGTCAGCTCATGAAAACGAGTAGTGTATTTCTCGTTATCTAATCCAACCATAGCATGGTTCCAAAATTCGTTTTCCATCCTCTGTACTTCCTCCCTAGGACAGTACTTCTCCATTAGCATCCTTTTAAAGTTCATCCAAGGTATGTTATATGCCGGCTCTCGGCCACGAGTCCTAATCTGTTCGTTCCACCACGACAAAGCGTGCTTTTGAAACTGAGAAGCTGCATATTCCACTTTGTTCTCTTCAGCACAACGGCTGATATGAAGCACCGCCTCTATACTCTATAACCAGTTGATTAGACCTACCGGACCCTCGGTACCATTAAATTCTTTTGGTTTACAATATGTGAAGGTCTTGTAGTCTGTCCCGTGCAGGTGAACTCTAGGAATAACTCGTTCCGCAGTAGGTTCAACGTTGTCACTATTATCAGTGTGATGATTATTATTGGCGTTCATACTTGCCGTGATCTGAGCAACTAAAGTAGGCATGGCTGCCAACAGTTGTTGTGTCACAAACGCTGCCATATTATTTTCCCCGTCAGCACGTGGGGTAGATCCAAGACCAGTGTTCCTATTTGCAGTAGCAGTTTCTGGTTCTTGCTGGTTCACAGGTTCTTCCTGTTCAGTCGTATTGGGTTGAGGAGTTGATCTAGTAACTCTCTTGGGAGCAGCCTTCTTCTGGACCTTGCCTCTTTTCTTGGGAGCCATAAGTCTAAGACATGAACAAAAATGTCATTTAGAGATTTCCTCGTAGGAACAACAAAGAGTGTAGCTTTTCAAGATGTTTTAGATATAAGAGGATGCCAAACACAAGTCACAATTTATCGACTTACTTGAACTCATGAACTAAACAAGAAAAGAAATATAGAACACTATACTTCTAGAATTGAAATGAGCAAGTGACGTAGTTTTGAACAAGTAGGTAAGCCGAAGAACTATCATATTTCATTTATACGGAAACTTTTTACATAATCTGACTTGTACGTTTCCAAAATCTTGTGGGAAAACTACATCCACAATACAATTCATGTGGGAACTACATCCACGATGATACATTACACAGTCAGAATAATTACTATCTAACATACGTGGGAAATACATCCACCAAAAAGATTACAACTCCAATACCGATGTATGAGTTGTCAATTGTTCTAAGGCTTACAATACGTTACTACTACTATAACTATTACTGATTACATCCTGAAAAGAACTACAACAAGCAATGCCACCACCAAGACCACCACGACTGATAGTATCCAGATCATTCTACCAATAGCTTCTCTCCCTTCCCTAGCCACAGTCATAGCCTCAGCCGCCTGCTGATAAGCTCCAGTCAACTCCTGAGCTTGATTCTCCATACTCTTTCTGGTGCAGATGAGGGAATTGTTCATCCTCGACAGCTGCCGGCGATAATATTCCATCCTATCAGCTGCAGATGCAACTGGCATAACGGCATGTGGATTGTAAATAGGCACTCTTGAGGGACCCGCAGCATACGGTTCTTCCTGAAAGAATGAAAGACCAGGTCCACAGTTGCCCTGAACTGGTGCAGAAGGACCAGGAGCATAAGGGTCTCTAGGAGCATAAAGCATATGAGCTCCCTCGGTAGTCCTCCTCTGATATGGAGATACCGGTGTTACAGATGATTGAACATGGATAGATACATGTTCATTTCCAGATTCACTGGATGACGATACAAGGTTGATAGGGCGAGATTCATTGCCCGATTCCTCCATTGGTTCCTCTTCATAAGAGTCAGGAACATATGGAATGGAGTTTGCCAAGACAGGAACTGGAGGTGTACAAGGTACAACAGCATTAGAGCTAACTCCATCCGACATGACTAGTCTGAAAAGATAGTCAAATAATCCATATAAGTCTACTGGATAAGACAGCACGAATCAACTGAATGTGACAGTACGCAACAATGAGGTTTAAAGAAATCTTTGTCTAGATTACACACATTCGGTTTGGGTTTCTATTACCAACATATTTAAAATGCTTATATATAGGGTCACCCGCAGCCTTCCCACCACATTTAAATATGTTGTCAATATAATCCAAACTATCACGTATATAAACCTTATGCATACACATACGAGTCGAGTTTCTATTCCTAACATGCCTTAAATGCTTATGTATAGGGTCACCCGCAGCCTTCCCACCACATGTACAGCATGCTGTGAATATAATTCAACTAACACGTATATACAAATTTTAGATATTTATTTCGAGCCTTATACTATTTTACATAATCGGGACGTAGTTGATCGGGTTAGGTCTAATTATTGACAAATAGTATAACTCTCGAGATAAGTATCCTAAACCTTAATGACTTAGATTTCCAATATGAAGCGACCATGGCTATAGATTGAGTTATTCACGAGGAATAACTCCGTATTCACTATAACCTTGTCTCTGATACCAATTTTTGTCACACCCCGTTGTAGCGGAAATACAGGGTTAACAAGTAATTGCGTACTAATCAGAAGGTAAATAGAGATTACATCCATTAATCCAATACGAGTTTATTACAAGTATAATCGTTCGGAAGTGGACCCCAATACACGGATACAAACTATCCTCAATTGGAAATGGGCCCACACAAATACAAATATAACATATGGACTGCTAAGTACAATTAGGACTAAATAAAGCTATAGTCCTCAGAGGTCTGACGCTAATTGTACGTCCAATGTTCAAAAGATGGCTTCAAAATGCCATATATGCTTCCAAATACTTACTGTTGGTTCCCTGAAAAGCATGAAATTTGAGAGGATCAACTATCGAAATAGTTGGTGAGTTTACAGTATGTTTGACCAAATGTTTATTCGTCATTGATACAACACAATGACCTATATTTATAAAAGACCAGGCAGTTAGAATACAACATCTAACAATACTTTTATTTCAAGATAGTCAGAATACCACATCTGACAGCATATGACAGTCAGAATACAACATCCGACAGTATCAGTCAATATGCCTCGCACAGGTTTCCGTTCTACATGGGTGCGGACCTTAACCAAGACAGTCAGAATACAACATCCGACAATTTAACCAAGACAGTCAGAATACAACATCCGACAGTATCAGTCAATATGCCTCGCACAGGTTTCCGTTCTACATGGGTGCGGACCTTAACCAAGACAGTCAGAATACAACATCCGACAATTTAACCAAGACAGTCAGAATACAACATCCGACAATTTAACCAAGAGGGGGAAACATTTTAGTTTGTCAAACACAAAGAAACATCTTAGTCAGCCATCACACGGCAATTCAACGTCATTTTATCCAACATTTAATAAATGACACGTATACACATTTTCGACAGCCGTCAACATGGCAAAAATTTAAGTCAAATGATCTAAGTATCCAAGTCACATGGCATACTCACAAAACAATCATTTATTTAACAAATAGTGTATACAACAGTGCATGCTTTTCAGGCCCAAAGTAAAAGGAAAAGGGCGCCATAAACTCACCTTAGCGATCTAAATGCTAAAAGGAATAATGTAGCTCGAGAAGATCCACAGTCAATTCTCCTGGTTATCCAAAACCTATGATATCATTACCAATAATGAGGATCAAATCCTTGACGACGAGTATCCTACGTACCACTACTTAGCTATAGACCCTAGAATGCCACGACCAAGTGTGATTTAAACTTTCATTTTATTTAACTTTTTGTTGGCAAAATCAATGAAATTTTTCATTTTAAGGTAGTCTAAAGTACCATTCGATAATCACCAAGTCCCAACGTTCAAGTTGCCAAAAACTAGAAATGTCAAACATTCCAGCAACCTAACACTGCGCCGCAGTGGGAAAAGTTTCACCCCACTGCGCCGCAGTCAGCCAAACAACAATATTTTTCCGAGGGTTTACACTGCGCCGCAGTGAGCTATATCCAAGCTCACTGCGCCGCAGTGGCCTAAGTCGAGACCAGACCAGATTATGGACACTGCGCCGCAGTGGGGCTAACCCATACCACTGCGCCGCAGTGGCCAGGTTCTGCAGCCAGCACCAGCAGTTCTAAGTGCAGAAAACCAACCCAAAACCCCTTTAACTCGACCCAATTCAACCCGAATCGATTTGTAGGAGTTTGTAACTCAATTTGAAGCAAAACTAAACATCACTAACCATAATCACACATAACCCAACCCATAATTTCATCCATAACATCATTTAATCTTCCGAAACGACCAAATCAAACCCAAAACCCTATTTAAACCCTAAATACAATTTAAATTGTTTTAGGCCATGTAAAAGCTCGAAATGACTAGAAAAGAGTAAGTAAACATAAATAGGCGTAAAAGGGATGATTTAGACTTACCAAAATTTGTTCTTGAATTAAAAGGATGAAGATGGTGATAATGATGCAAATACCAAATAATAGCTTTAAAATCCTTCAATCTTTCCTTTGCAAAAAATCTGATTTAGAAGAATGATAGGGAGATTGAGAGTATTTGGAAAATGTTTGAGTGATTTGTGTTGTGTTTGTGTGGTGTGTGTGTGTGTGTTTGTCAGGGAGAAATCAAAAGGGGTGATGGGGGTGATGGGTGTTTCCCTCCCAGCCTTTCAAACAAAATTAAGCCCATGTGGCTTCTTTTTGATATTTTTAATACCCTTAATTTGGTAAAATGCTTACGATTAATTACCGTTTGACCTAAAAGTCAAAATATAAGGCAAAGGTATTTTCCCCCGTCTCATTTTAGTCGAGGCAAATAAATAAAATTTAATAAACTAAACTCTTAGAAATATTTCGTTTAGACAGTCTAATTACTGTGCTCAATTATAACATTTAAATCTTTATTTAACGTTATTTTAAGACTCGGCATTCGTCTAAATAGCTAATAGTCTACGTCATATGGATACGTCCAATTGAACCATATCAAATGTTCAATTAACTAATAATTTCCACGTCATAATCTCTAAATTAGACGAAATTATAAATAATGATCGAGATTAGGACTAACCCGTTGTTAATAAATTACGAGTTGTCACAGAAGGCATTATAAATTATAAATCAAAGTCTTCAACTATTATATTGATACTTGATGATGTAAATAGGGGTGTAAGAAATGAACCGAAAAACCGGTCCGAAACCGCGTGATCCGAAACCGAAAAACCAAAACCGAAAAACCGAAACCCGAAAAAACCGAAAACTAAAAAACCGATGGTAACGGTTTGGTTACGATTTTCAGTATTCATTACCTACGGTTAACCGAAGCGAACCAAATTTTGATATTTACCTACATATAATCATATAGGAGATTTTAGACCCGCGCCCAACACTGAACACGAGGTTTATGATATTATAAATATTAGATCTTCATACATCTATGTCATAAAAACTTTTAATTTGAAGATATACGGTTCCAAGTGTTATACTTTGCAAGTTGTAGTACAATAATCACAGGTTCGTCACTGTCATTATTAGCTGAGAAATATTGATGGAATTGTTTGTCGTAGTCATTCCACAAGGCACATGCTACAATAATTCCTCTATTATAGAATTTTTTGAAACATTTGTACTCATAATGTGATATTATTATGAAAGATAATTAAGATTTAAAATATAAACATAATTGTGATGTACTTGACATTAAGATAGGTCAAGACTTTCTTCAGGTTTTAACTCAATGACCTTATCAGCTTCAGACACAGCTTCAGCAATGGTTTGACCAACAGTTTCAGGATCATTAAACCCAATACCAGATTTCTGAACCAACTTAATTGGTTTAGACTTTTTCCCTTTGGACTTTGGGTGGTGAAGGAGGCTGATAACAAGGCTCCATAGCACATACTTCAGCTATGGCTATGGCCCTATCATAATTACCATCAAAGATAGCTTGGATCTGATGAGGTATTTGTTCATTTACACATTTTGCAACTCTTTTGAACCAGTATACCATGATTCAGTGATATGTTTGATTTTCAAAAACTTTTCTTCTGTAATCTTAGCCTCTGTGACAAGAATGCCATTAAGTTGTTTTTGAGCTTTAACTTCAAACTCCAGTTTTTCAATGGTGTGGTTCTTTGAACTGACTTCACTTTTTAAAACTGAAATTTCCTTTTTGAGTTCAGTTCTTGGTTAAAGTGATTTTGTAAAAGAATCATCACCCAATCTATTTAGTCTTAGACATTTTTCATTATCACACATTGGAGAAGGAAATTACCTCAGGTGGAGTAGTCTGACTGGTAGATGCCTGGTGAGCTGACTCAGATTGCTGTTGTATTTTAACAAGATCTTCAGCAAACTTTTGAGTAGCTTCTTTAGCCATGAAACATTTGGCATCTTTGTACATCTCATCATCTGATGAAGTAGCACTTTCAGCCCAATCTTTGGCTACCAGACTATTTTCATTCTTGTTCACCTTCTCACTCAGCTCAGCTACTTGTGCTTTCAAGGCTTTGTACTTTGTTTTGAGCTTTGAGTATTTATCAGGTCTTCCACCTTTGGATGGCCCAGCTTGATAAGATTCTTTAGATCTGCAATCTCCAGCCATATGTCCAGTCTTGCCACATTTGTAACAAGTAACTTTGGACATATCAAAAGGCTTCTTAGTCTTATCAGCTTGGCCAGTCTTTCCTCTTACTTTGTATTTTCGAAAGGCTCCAGTTCTCACCCTTTCAGCCAACATGGCTACAACATTCTCCAGATCATCATCAGATTGTTCAGGTTTAGATTCAGCACAAACAGTGTTAGGATTAGAAATCACAGGAATATCATCATTAACACAAGGAATGATCTCATTACTTATTGAACTAGGGTGTTCAGTTATAGAAGCAACAAGTGCAGCAGCAGGCTGACTATAAAATCACCCATAGCAATCAACTTTTCAGCCTCTCAACACTCTTGGTTATGAAGTAAACCAAAGAGTCTAGGGAGATCAAGATCATGATAAACAGAACTTAGCTTGACAGAAGAAATATAGTTATTCCATTTAGGTGGTAATGAATCAAGAAATTTACTTTTTAAAACTTCATTTTTCTTAGTTATTCCAACAGCAGCTAAATCAACTAACAGCAGCTAAATCATTTACCAAAGCATTAAAACGGGTATGAGTGTCAGTCAAGGATTCATTTCTCAAAGAGAAAAATCTCTCATACCTCCTAGTTAAGGTAGTTATGGTGGACTCCATGGAAGTAGAGCAACCCTCAAACATGACAGTCAAAGTACTCCACATCTTTTTAGCAGTTGAACACATTTTAATAGAATGGTAAATATCTTTGGGCACAGCTTGGACAATGAAATTTATTGCCTTCACATCCAAGTTAGCCAACCTCCTATCCTCATCCCCCCAATCTGCCTTGTCCTTAACAATAGATTTGACTGTGGCAGGAATGGTTGGTTGACCTTCCCTGACCACAGCTTCTACCACAATGGTTTGTGTAGGAACATAAGGACCATCCGCAAGGATGTCAGGCATATTGTTATCGATGGATTCAAGGAACAAAGACATACGACCTTTCCACCCACTAAAATCATCTTTATCAAACATGGGTGGTCTGGTAGATGAACCATTATCTACGTAAGATGACATTATGCTTTACTATAAATTACAATAAGCAAGGATCTAGTCAAGTTAATTCTTAACCCCTGCTCTGATACCAATTGATACGTCCCACGGTGTATCAATATATCAAAGTATATTGTACACAGAACAGTTGTAGAGGAGGGGGTGAATACAACTTAATTTGATCTTTACTAACTTTTAAACAGTTTTAAAGACTCACTTAAATAAAGTAAAGACCAGAATCAATAAAACAGTAAAGCGGTAAACATTCTTGAACACAGATTGTAATTTTCAAAGTAATCCTTTATTAAGAAATAATCTATACAAAGAATTACAGGGTTGTTGCGGAATAAAGATAGCCTATAGATATCTAAAAAACCCTTGAAATGACAAACTACAATCAATAAGTTTCAGCTCAAGAGAATCAGCCCAAGCTGATCTCAAACAGACTAAGCTGTGTGTAAGAGCAGAGAAACTTGTGTGAAGAATGATTCTCAGGAATGCCACACATATGCAGTCAAGGAATGGGGCTTTTATAGGCGAAGGCCCTTCTTCACTTGGTGTCCAAATAATCCACCTAGTTGTCATCTATTGGATGTCAGAGAGAATATTCATTCGTGCCATTCAGTAGTACGAGTGGTCCCAACGTACCGCCACTCATTCTTCTCTCCTCCAATAAGAATATGGACACGCATATATAAAACCAACCACCAACCTGGATACTAGGATTCTTCCTAGTCACATCATTTGTCCTTATCTTCAATCCAGGTTGTTATCTTCACTTGATTGTCAGACACATATTGGGCCGTTTGTCAAAGCACCAATCTGCCTAAGTATTTCCAAGCTGACTGTTAATCCCAAGCTGACTTCCACTACCAGCTTGGTCTTCTATCTTCAATCCTCCTCTTCGACTTGGATTGAATGCTAATCACATGTTGTTGATGCAGCTTGAATAACTTGCTTCCAAGATTTTACAATTACAAAGTATGAAGCATGATATGGGTCAGTTACAGATCGCAAGTTGTGTCAGCTTAGTCTGACCCAGATCAGATTACAAACACCAAAAGATTAACTAAGTATTTACAATCAGATTTGTCATCACCAAATTTACAATGAACATTAGGACTCAACAATCTATGCCATTGTTTTGACTGGCCAACAAATTTTTAACAAAGAATAGCCTATTCTTCGGAACTTGCTGCAAAAATGTCGGGAAAGATCAATATATCATTAAAAAACAGAGTGGCGAAAACATTTTACTGTCTATGGCAATAAATAGTTACATAATACTGTCTCCATAATGATTTTTCAAAAAGGCAATGAAGAAGAAAAACCTCACTAAAAAAGTAACCCGAAAAAGAAGCAATATCCTTACATTAGGAGCTTTCACAAACTTGCAATTAAGATAACTTTCATAGCATCTGCCGCATTATTTTACTAAAACTCAGATCCCATGACAGATAACTTTACTGAAGTTAATGTTATGACCTAAGGTACTTTATATCAATCCCAATTTACGAATGCAAAGCATGAGCTGAAAAAGATCTACCCCTTGCTTCAAAACTATCAGGCAAGGACAACTAAAGAAAAAGTCTAGCATAAATTAAGTAATGGAATATGGATGATCTGAGTTCCCTTTTGCTCCATTGAAAAACCGAAAAAATTTACTTACTCGACGAAATCCGGCAATCTAAGAGACAGGTACCCCCAACCATCTTCATCCATGTTTGACCTCAGGTAAATATTTAACCAAATTGGCATTACCCTATTGGAAAAAGATTGATATCAGAACGTGAGTTGTTACAATAGAAAATTAACAATGATAAACTAAAATAAGTTACAATACATGAAATAATACTCAATCTGATGTTGAATCAACAGAGACAAAGGTGGTTCCATAACAGGGATGTAAAGGGTGCAACTGTGCAGAGAACTGATGCACCTCTTGTAGGTGAGTCAGAAAGGCAACTGGGCGGGCCTCACAA
>CM067174.1:53490791-53529959 GCA_034093135.1 Erigeron breviscapus | reverse complement strand
CCGAAGGTAGGGTTCAAGCCTCTTTACGCCAATCAAAAGAGTATGTGATCTATGTGTGTGTAGAATACCTTGGAAGGTCTTTCGAATCCCCTTTTATAGGGAGAAATGATCTTGGAGAAGAAGTTAGGCCTCTTTAGGGTTTCCCTAAGTCTTAGGCCAGGAGTATCCTTTCCATTATTATCGGCCCTTTATGATTAGAGCAAATCCCGACTTTGTAGGGAAACAATTCTTATCTATTTTATCTTATGCAGGATCCTTCGTTACGGAGAAGCCTTCGTGTCATAGCGTATTACTATTCCTTTGTGTAACAGGTCTTGCGTGCCGCTAGGAGGGTATATCATCAAGCCCCCAGTCCAAGGTGATGGTTTTTGCCAAACAAACATTACGTTGGACTATTCTTGCTAATTTCCGCATTCTTGTGGGTGTATCTTGTAAATACTTCTGGACCGCTTAATTAGTTGTGATTTGAAATATAATTAAGGGGGTAGATGAGCGCGCATCCCGAGGCCCGTGATCGACGGCTGGGAACTTCATGCAGCCGCATATATAAATTCGATTTTCCCTTTTTCTTCTTTATTTTATTCATTCGCAAAAATACTCCTCTCTCTCCTAAGGTTTCCGATTTTCTTCTCTTCCGATCACAGCGTTAGGTACGTCTCTTTTCTTGTTCTTCTGTATCTTTCTTCTCTTATTTTCCTTCCCGATGTCGAAAGGAGGTTTGTTAACCACCAAATCGACCCTTATTCGATCAAATTTAAATGAGTTTGTCGATAAGTATTTTCTTGGTAAAATAGCATCATTTAGGATTCCGGCGGATGGTGAAACCATTGTGACTCCCCCAGAGGGATATGTCGGTTTTTATCTGAAATCCATGACGGAGGGTAATGTTAGGTATCTGTTCACACCCTTCCTTCTCAGCATTCTGAATTATTTTAATATCCATATATCCACTATTACCCCTCTTGGCTTGTTAAAAATAGTGGCTTTTGAAGTGATGTGTAGGGCGTATGGCGGCGAGCCGTCGCTTGATTTATTTAGGTATTTCTGTCAAACTTGTCCTTATGGTGATTGGGTTACGATAGGTAATCGTTCAAAAGGGGTTGTTTTCGAAAGGGTGGTTTGGATATCCGCCATTGGAAAAGTGAATTTGTTTTTATGAAAGCCTCGTTAATCCCTGATGGTTATGACTCTTTGACTGATAAAGATTTGTTGTGTGTCCATTAAAAATATGAGAATCCTTTTCCTGATGAGGTTGTTGGTCAGTTGTGTCGGGAAATTCGTTGTCACCCAATAACTGTTATACCATAATGTGATGTTGTTTTATACAAGGTTAAAGTGATTGATGTCCTGTCTGATGGTGCAGTTGATATTGATGGTAAGGAATTTTTGTGTAATTTTTTGCATTTGTGCCTTTTGTCTTGATCGAAACTTTATTATTGTTCTTGTGTAGATATGACTTTCAGAAAGTTTGTGAAAAAGGGGGTGAAAGAGTTAACCATGGTACCTCATCCTGGGGGACAGGGGAGTGGTGTTGCAGGTACACCCTCTCGGGATGTAGGTTCTTCTGGTGTTCGTAACGAGGCCCCTGAGGTTTCAAGTGCTGTCAACCCAACTATCTTGAATATTGACACATTGGATGTTGAAGTTGTTGAGGTTTCTGTTGCTGATAAGAAGAGAAGGAAGAAAGATGCTCCTAGTTCCAGTGTCCCTCCTAGCATTGCAAGTTGTTTGAAGAAGAGGAAGGTTGGTGATGAGGCCAAATCTGCTGAGTTCCGGAGGCCACCTGCTCCAAAGACAGGTATTACTTCTTTTTGTATTTTAAATCTTCTTTCTTCTCCGCCAGTTTATTTATAATTTCTTGTGCTTGTAGGTGCTCATAATGAGGAGATTTTTAACTGGTTGGAAGGTGAAGGTATGATGGCTGAGGATGTGAAGAAGATTGATAACATGGATAATAAGATTTTTCTTCGTGTTTTCCAGAAAGATCGTCAATTCCATTCCTATCTCGATACAGTTATTGCCAGGCGTGCTACCAGGATGTCTGTTGACCTGAGATCCAAGAGTCTGGAGGTGCAATCTTTGTTGGCTACTATTGAGGACTTGAAGGCTAGGGAGGCCAGGTTCATTACCACTGTGGAATCATCCGACATTGTTCATGATCTGAAGCAAAAAGTACGTGATTTGGAGGCTGAGGCTGTTGTTCGTGAGGAAGCTGTGTTGAAAGCTCAACAAGAATTGGCTGCAGAGCGTGAAAGCAACAAATTGTTGCGCGAGAGGGTTGGTATTTTGGAGAATGATAGGGTCAGGCTGATTACCGAGGTTGTTCCTTATATTAGCAAATCTTTGTTGTATAGCGATGAGGTTGGACAGCTGTTAGGTGATATGACATCTGCTGAGAGAGCTGAGGAAAGATCCACTGTGTTGGAAGAATTTGCAGCAGAAGGAAAATGTGATTTGCAATGTAGGGCTGATTTCATTGTTGATGCTTCTCATCAACTTGACCTTGCTGACCAGAAATGAAGGGATGTTGTCTTTCCTTTCCTGGCTAGGGTTGTTGTTGACCCCAATGCTGCTGTGGATGATTTGCTGAAGATTGTGCCTGATTCCATTACTCCTGAAGTTGAAGCTGACCCTCTGCAGTGATTTAATAGTTTCTTTGCTTGTGGTGAGGCCTGTGTGCCTTTGATGTGGCTTATGTGTCTGTTTGAACAATTTGTCTTTTGCCTGCAGCCTGTAGTGTTGCTTGAACAATTTACTTTTCATGTTTGCAGCTTATAGCTGTTTTTGGATATTTTCTTTTGGTGGTTTGCAGTTTATAACTGCATTTGGATAGTTACAACTTATGGGCTGTGTTTGTAAATATTTTGCAGCTTAGTGGCTGCTTTTGTGAATATTGCAGCTTATGGGCTGTCTTTTTAAGCAGTTATGACTGCCTATTGTTGCACTACTAATGTGCTTTTGGCACCTACTTATTTGCATGCTTATTATATGGATATATCCTTGTTGCAGGTGTCTGATGGACATATTTTACATGAATGTCCTTTTTGATTAGTCTCCGGAGTTTCATTATGTGGGCATCCCCACTTTGTATATATAGATGTGGATATATATATTTTTTTTCTTAAAACATAATAGATGAATATAAAAAGCCTTTATTTAGTAATAAGAGGAGGTTACATACCATACCCTCGAGGCTTTCTTACAATAATTATGCAAAGAGAAATGCATTGTGTGACTAGGGCTTGCTGTAAGGGGCTCTAAACCCATCCAAATGCCCGTACGATGGTCCTTCGTTCCATGAAAGCCAATGAGGTCCGTTCTGACCCTCCTCTGGCACTTTCCTTGCCTTCGTCACCAAGGTCCCAATTCCTCCATCTGACTGATATTTGATCATTCCATGTGTAACTGACGGGATCATTTCAAACCTCTGGATTCCTGGTTTTCCGAAGATTGCTTGGTAGGGTGAGGTTCCTTGGACTACTAAGAATACTACTTCTTCTGTCCGCTCCCATCGTCCTTTCCCGATTGTCAGTCTCGTGGACAACTTTCCTATCGGCTTAGCCGTATCTCCGGAGTATCCTTGCAACGAAGCTCCTGTCCTTTTGAAGTTCATTCGTGACACAAGATGTAGCTTCCAGAATACCTTCTCATAAAGGATGTTGCATTCTCATAATGGCGGTGTTGCAAATTGATGGGAATGTAATCCTTGCCATGTTCCCTCTGTAAGCTTTCGGGGGCTTCTGTTCCGCTCCAGGCTTGTATCTTACAATGGTGTTGTAACACCCCGCCTTACCACAACACAATATTGTCCGCTTTGCCCGCAGGCTCACGGCTTTGTTTCTGGTTGCTCGGGCAAACTTCCTAGAAGGGTCACCCATTTGGCATTGCTGCCGCCCGAGCACGCTTAACTGTGGAGTTGTCCTCTCATCCACAGCCAATGCGCCCAAAACGCGTTGTGTTATGTAAGACCATTGATGTCACTTATAGCCATGATCTCCCTTGTATGTCAGGGATGTATGCTTTCACACCCCCTCAATACAAATCAACGTCCTCGTTGAGTTATGTAAGTGCGCCATACACTGCCGACAATCCCAGGAGTTGCTCTGATACCACTTGTAACACCCCGCCTTACCACAACACAATATTGTCTGCTTTGCCCGCAGGCTCACGGCTTTGTTTCTGGTTGCCCGGGAAAACTTCCCAGAAGGGTCACCCATTTGGCATTGCTGCCGCCAGAGCACGCTTAACTGTGGAGTTCTCCTCTCATCCACAGCCAATGCGCCCAAAACGCGTTGTGTTATGTAAGACCATTGATGTCACTTATAGCCAGGATCTCCCTTGTATGTCAGGGATGTATGCTTTCACACCCCCTCAATACAAATCAACGTCCTCGTTGAGTTATGTAAGTGCGCCATACACTGCCGACAATCCCAGGAGTTGCTCTGATACCACTTGTAACACCCCGCCTTACCACAACACAATATTGTCTGCTTTGCCCGCAGGCTCACGGCTTTGTTTCTGGTTGCCCGGGAAAACTTCCCAGAAGGGTCACCCATTTGGCATTGCTGCCGCCAGAGCACGCTTAACTGTGGAGTTCTCCTCTCATCCACAGCCAATACGCCCAAAACGCGTTGTGTTATATAAGACCATTGATGTCACTTATAGCCAGGATCTACCTTGTATGTCAGCGATGTATGCTTTTTGGGCGAGAGTATGAAACGACTCGACTCAATTTAGACCCAAAAGTATTAAATTGAAAGGAAAAGAAAAATAGTTTAGTTAATTTATACTTAGAAAAATATGGCCAATTTTCGTCAAAAATGAAAATTATCAAATTTGAAAAATGACAGTTGGAACCTTCTTAATATGTTAATATAAGTCTATTGTATGAGTTTTAAGTCACGGAAAATATCAAACGAAGCCTCGGTAAAAATTTGTGAAAATCTACAGAATCGGACGGCTCTAGTTTCTGCAAAGGCCATCCACAAAGGCCGTCCTCATCAGATGCGTATATTTGACACTTTAAACAACTTTCGACCTTTTATACTCAATATCAAGCTTCCAACAGCGGATACAACTTCATTTTGACATAAAAGACTTAACACAACATTTCCAAAAGTCTTCATACCATCCGTTGATACAAATCAAGTTTACAAAACTAAACGGGTCATTTATCCAAGTTGCCAAAATGCAATTTTGACCAACATAGTCATACACAACTCTTACCATTTCAAAACATGATCCAACTACAAGACATTACCATATTTATACCAAAATGACCAAAAAAAACCATATTAAGAGCCAAAAGTTCAAAGGGTCACTATGGGTTCTATTTACAATACCATTTTAACGCAAAAGTCAACATTTCCACGATTCAATTCATCATAAATCTCCAAAGCACTAAAATTTGTTTCCACATCCGGGACAACCAATAAAAAGGGCAAACAACTAAAAAGTAAGCAAATCTTAGTGAATAATCTTGCATACGTTTATACACACGAAGGAGGGCAATGCACAAAGGTCTATTGCATATAGCCTATGGCACCGTCGTACCATACCTATATACTCACCTTTGTACTAACGCATTACATGGATCCATATAAGCAAATGATTACAATCTCAAATCAACAATATCAATGCTCCATATGAGCTATATCTCAAATGCCCCTTCTTAGGCTATGGCCACTACTTAGGCCCGTAATCAAATATAACCCCTACTTAGGCTTAACGCCAAAACGATTACCACACACAGAATCCACCATCATATGGTAATCGACCCGACACATATATAAAAGTATGCAAGAAAACTCACCTCCTTCGCGACCACAATCAAAATGACCGCAAGAACACAATTAACAAGCTTTCAACCTATCAAATCATCACAAACGCATATAAGGCTATATTCACATTCATGGCTAACTAAGCCTAGCCATAACAACAATCATTTACTAGGATTCTTAACCCATTTACTTCCCACTATGTCATTGAGTTAGTTCATTTAGAAATCTCATCATTTAAACATAGTCATTACAACTTGGTCATTTCAATAATCATCAAAATTATCATTTTCATTCTTTGACTATGAAAGTCACTTACAAAGTTAACACTAAAATCAACCATTGAACTCAATGACAAGAAAATCATTCAAATTAAAATGGGGAAATTACAAACAATCTTGCATGGTTATAAATTGACCAACAACATAGGGTTCTAAGACAAAATATTCATTTTCCCCAAAAATCCCCAATTTGATTTCCTAGCAAGAACCCTAATTATAATTAACAATATGAATCAAAAATCATACCTAAAGAAGATATCAACAATGATAAAGATAAATAATCACCAACTTTTCTTCCTTCCCTTTTTTCTACACACACAAATTCTCCCAACATGAAATTTCTTACTTGAAGATTATTGTTATTGTTATTATCATTCACATGTGATATTGTTTGATTAAATTGGAAGTGAGAAATTATTAGAATGAAACAAGAGAGAAGGATTGATGATGAAGAAGAAAAGAGATGAGTCACAAATGAAGAGAAAAGAAAAGAGATGGCTGGCACTCCATTGAGATGCCACCATTTTCAATTTTAATTACTAGGAGTTATTTTAATGCAAAAACTACAATAAAGGTTTATTTTATTTGTCTTAAATATTCAGGATGTTACAACTCTCCCCCACTTGGAACGGATCATGACCTCGTGATCCAAGCCACGTCCAGCGACGACAATAACTCAAACATTTCTTTAAATTTCCCATTAAGATTTCGACATCTTTCCATGCTTTCATAACACTTCGCATCACTATATGGTTTTTGATTTACATTCTTTTTAAATGTTTCTTTGCAAGGCCACGGTTCCTCGACATTATCTTAATTTAATTCGTTTCAAAGTTCAATTTCTTTTAAAAGTACACATGAAACCTTAATGACATAATACTTCCTATATTAAGGAACATGAAAGGTCGAACGAATTCCCGGGAGTTCATCGAGGAATTCCAAGCAATAAGCAACCTTGTCGACTCGAGCAAGTATTCTAAAAGAACCGATAAACTAAGATCTTAGCTTTCCACGTATGCAAAATCATCAAAATTATCATTTTCATTCTTTGACTATGAAAGTCACTTACAAAGTTAACACTAAAATCAACCATTGAACTCAATGACAAGAAAATCATTCAAATTAAAATGGGGAAATTACAAACAATCTTGCATGGTTATAAATTGACCAACAACATAGGGTTCTAAGACAAAATATTCATTTTCCCCAAAAATCCCCAATTTGATTTCCTAGCAAGAACCCTAATTATAATTAACAATATGAATCAAAAATCATACCTAAAGAAGATATCAACAATGATAAAGATAAATAATCACCAACTTTTCTTCCTTCCCTTTTTTCTACACACACAAATTCTCCCAACATGAAATTTCTTACTTGAAGATTATTGTTATTGTTATTATCATTCACATGTGATATTGTTTGATTAAATTGGAAGTGAGAAATTATTAGAATGAAACAAGAGAGAAGGATTGATGATGAAGAAGAAAAGAGATGAGTGGCACTCCATTGAGATGCCACGCATTTTCAATTTTAATTACTAGGAAGTTATTTTAATGCAAAAACTACAATAAAGGTTTATTTTATTTGTCTTAAATATTCAGGATGTTACAACTCTCCCCCACTTGGAACGGATCATGACCTCGTGATCCAAGCCACGTCCAGCGACGACAATAACTCAAACATTTCTTTAAATTTCCCATTAAGATTTCGACATCTTTCCATGCTTTCATAATACTTCGCATCACTATATGGTTTTTGATTTACATTCTTCTTAAATGTTTCTTTACAAGGCCACGGTTCCTCGACATTATCTTAATTTAATTCGTTTCAAAGTTCAATTTCTTTTAAAAGTACACATGAAACCTTATGAGATAATACTTCCTATATTAAGGAACATGAAAGGTCGAACGAATTCCCTGAAACGTTTAGAAACAACCCAATAAAATCAGACTGATATTGGGGGGTCTTCAACAATTTTGTAACAGAGTCTATCATGATGTACTCTCATTTTAACTTGAAAGTTTCTAAGGATTGACATTTCCCACAAAGCTTTTGATGTTAGGCTTTCGCTTATGCACAAGTGAGGCAACTATTAACGTATTTCATAACCTCTTGCTTCAATTCGGGTCACCAATAATCTCTCTTTAAGTCTTGACACATCCTTGTCGAACCGAGCGAACGAAGTATTCGGATTTCGTAGGCTTCATGGAGCAAAATCGCTTTGATTTTCTAGTAAGAGGATTCTAAATTCTATCATGACGTAAAGTAAGATCGCAAAGCTCTTTAGAAAAATATTTCATGTGACCTTGACTTCTCGTTTGCTTAGGATCTCGTTGCAAAGTCTTCTCTTGAGCCCCCTCTATTTGATGGAAGAGATTAATTGTGATTAGCATGTACAACGGTGAAAAACAAAAGAAAGGTGAGAACTTTTCAAGCTCGAAACATTTGCCACTATATTGGCTTACCGGGATGACACCAAATTTCATAGGCGTAACCTTTCGAAAGATTTGATCAACTTCTTTGACAGTTGTTGAGATTTCGTTGTTCGATAGGAAAAGAAAATACTTAAGACTCATATGATCAAGACAAGTATGAACTTGACAATATAGAGTTAAAAACACCAAAATTTTAAAGTAAAAACAACTCTGATGGACTCCAAACCATGAATGGAACGATTCTTCTTGATTTCTTTTAATGCTTTGTAGCGTCATTCTACTTCTTCCCTTTGCATGAAAGCACAACGAAGACCGTCTGTTGAAACGTGACAATGAACCGTCATATCCTCCAAGTCTTCTGGTAGTATGAGCATCGGGGCTTTACTTAATTTTTTTTTCTCGTGGCTGTTGGGTTTCAACTGCTTAATCTTTTACCCCAAACTTACCCCACCTTCTTTCTAGTTATCTCGGTCATTGGCGAAACTATCTTCGAAGAGGTGGAAAGTAAAACAACAATAGTAACCCGCCAACCATGAAACTTCTAATCTTAGTTGGTCTTGTAAGTTTTCCCCTATTTCATCACCACACTAATCCATGCCGGATCAACCACGTTCTCTCCTTTGGTAATCACAGGATCAAGAGAATTTCACCTCTCCTAATTCAGATTGCTCTTCCATCGAATTGACATTGAACTTTGCCTTTCATAGTATCTCCAAGACTTCACGTAAAAGAACTTTGTGACCGGATTACCATTCAGAATAAACAAAACGTTGTCAATAAAAACAACTACGGACTTATTGCATAACGGACGACAGTTGCGGTTCATAAGATTCGTGAAAGAAGGTTATAACTACGAATTCAACGTGCCCATAATAAATATGGATAACTTTTCAGAAGCATCTTCATCGCGCGCTTTAAGTTGATGATGACTGAAACGAAAATTCATCTTAGAATAATACGACACTACTTCCAATTGATCGAATAGAACATCAAATCTTGACAATGGGTACTCGCTTTCGATTGTTACTTCATTGAGCTCACGAATGATTAAACGCACGCTCATCCTACTATCTTTCATTTTATCAAACAGAATAATCGAATCCTTGGGAAACCACTAGAACGGATAAAATCTACGGTTAGGATATTTGAGAATATCACGAACAACAAGAATATCCTTCATAGACCATGATTTTCTTTCAGCGTCGATGACCCAAACATAAGAGACTTGACTGCCATACCAAGATTATCAAAACACATGAGCGAAAGTACCAACAAAAATCGACCGCTTCATTTCTTTCGCCAAAAATAACCGTATACTCTCCAATAGGGATCCTTAAATAGGCCGCCTTTTTCTCCCACGAAATTTGATATCGTAAACGTTTAGCCAACCCATCCTCAAACATTACGTCAAACACTCCCAAAAGAAAATAAAACAAATTGACCCGAAAAATTTCAGGTTAAGTTTTAACTTTTATAACTATCATACTTATCATTTACAAGTTCATTGCTACTATAATATCCTCACATTCTCACTATGTCAATTTCATCTTAATTTCTAACACCAAGCATCAAGTAGTCAAATACTCATTCAAGAAAAGCATGTCAATCAAAATCAAAAACACATTCACCATACTCCGTATGGTCTTTTAATCATGCACTTAAATAATCATCTTTATAATTGAAGTCCAAGTCTCTATGACCTTATACTAACATGTAACATGCATCCATCACATTAAACTACCAATTTAAACATGTTACTACACAATTACATTTCATTGCCATACCTCGTATGGTCTTTCACCATAATAATGAAGTCACGGGTCTCACTACCCAAGGGTCTTACACCAACTAATACGATGCCGTGGGCCTCGCTATCCAATGGTCTTACACCAAATAATACAATGCCATGGGTCTCACTACCCAATGGTCTTACACCAACTAATAATGATGCCACGGGTCTCACTACCTAGTGGTCTTACACCAAATACCAAATAATATCACAACTCATTCGCATACATTCAACATTCATCAATTATTTATCACACCTCATCCTTTACAATCATCATCTGACACATTAAACTCACAAATCAATTTCAAATTTTCAATCATTACCGCTCAACAAACCATTTAGTCATGCAAGCTTTTCTATCAAACCTACAAATCAACAAGCAAAGCTATAAATAAAATCACATTTCCAAGCAAGGTCTCTAACCTATAGCTTCATACTAACATACTTCCATATTTAACGGTTTTAACTTGAGCTATTATAATATGCGATGATAATAATGTTGCAGTCATTATTATGATTACATATTATAATACGTCTCAAGTGAAATTCGTTAAATACTTTCATATGTCACTAGAAACCAAACTATACACATAAGGCCAAGTCTCGTATATGGTTTAAGTCTAGGTATCCTTGTAATTATAAAATACCTAAATCCCTTAAACCAAGGCTCTAATACTACTTGAAACGACTCGACTCAATTTAGACCCAAAAGTATTAAATTGAAAGGAAAAGAAAAATAGTTTAGTTAATTTATACTTAGAAAAATATGGCCAATTTTCGTCAAAAATGAAAATTATCAAATTTGAAAAATGACAGTTGGAACCATATGTTAATATAAGTCTATTGTATGAGTTTCAAGTCACGGAAAATATCAAACGAAGCCTCGGTAAAAATTTGTGAAAATCTACAGAATCGGACGGCTCTAGTTTCTGCAAAGGCCATCCGCAAAGGCCGTCCTCATGACAAAGGCCGTCCTCATCAGATACGTACATTTGACACTTTAAACAACTTTCGACCTTTTATACTCAATATCAAGCTTCCAACAGCGGATACAACTTCATTTTGACATAAAAGACTTAACACAACATTTCCAAAAGTCTTCATACCATCCGTTGATACAAATCAAGTTTACAAAACTAAACGGGTCATTTATCCAAGTTGCCAAAATGCAATTTTGACCAACATAGTCATACACAACTCTTACCATTTCAAAACATGATCCAACTACAAGACATTACCATATTTATACCAAAATGACCAAAAAAAACCATATTAAGAGCCAAAAGTTCAAAGGGTCACTATGGGTTCTATTTACAATACCATTTTAACGCAAAAGTCAACATTTCCACGATTCAATTCATCATAAATCTCCAAAGCACTAAATTTTGTTTCCACATCCGGGACAACCTATAAAAAAGGTAAACAACTAAAAAGTATCCAAAACTTAGTGAATAATCTTGCATACGTTTATACACACGAAGGAGGGCAATGCACAAAGGTCTATTGCATATAGCCTATGGCACCGTCGTACCATACCTATATACTCACCTTTGTACTAACGCATTACATGGATCCATATAAGAAAATGATTACAATCTCAAATCAACAATATCAATGCTCCACATGAGCTATATCTCAAATGCCCATTCTTAGGCTATGGCCACTACTTAGGCCCGTAATCAAATAGAGCCCCTACTTAGGCTTAACGCCAAATCGATTACCACACACGGAATCCACCATCATATGGTAATCGACCCGACGCATATATAAAAGTATGCAAGAAAACTCACCTCCTTCGCGACAACAATCAAAATGACCGCAAGAACACAATTAACAAGCTTTCAACCTATCAAATCATCACAAACGCATATAAGGCTATTTCACATTCATGGCTAACTAAGCCTAGCCATAACACCAATCATTCACTAGCATTCTTAACCCATTTACTTCCCACTATGTCATTGAGTTAGTTCATTTAGAAATCTCATCATTTAAACATAGTCATTACAACTTGGTCATTTCAATAATCATCAAAATTATCATTTTCATTCTTTGACTATGAAAGTCACTTACAAAGTTAACACTAAAATCAACCATTGAACTCAATGACAAGAAAATCATTCAAATTAAAATGGGGAAATTACAAACAATCTTGCATGGTTATAAATTGACCAACAACATAGGGTTCTAAGACAAAATATTCATTTTCCCCAAAAATCCCCAATTTGATTTCCTAGCAAGAACCCTAATTATAATTAACAATATGAATCAAAAATCATACCTAAAGAAGATATCAACAATGATAAAGATAAATAATCACCAACTTTTCTTTCTTCCCTTTTTCTCCATGTGTGTCGACACATACACACACAAATTCTCCCAACATGAAATTTCTTAGTTGAAGATTATTGTTATTGTTATTATCATTCACATGTGATATTGTTTGATTAAATTGGAAGTGAGAAATTATTAGAATGAAACAAGAGAGAAGGATTGATGATGAAGAAGAAAAGAGATGAGTCACAAATGAAGAGAAAAGAAAAGAGATGGCTGGCACTCCATTGAGATGCCACACCATTTTCAATTTTTAATGGGAAAAATACCCGCTATCCCCTAACGTTCCAACTAATTTAATCCCATATTTCAATTTTAATTACTAGGAAGTTATTTTAATGCAAAACTACAATAAAGGTTTATTTTATTTGTCTTAAAATTTCAGGATGTTACAGTGTAGTACTAGAATGGGTGACCCATTGTAACATCCCACATCGGCCGGGAAGGAGAACGAAAGCTTCCTTATAAGTGGCTGGATACCTTCCCTATCAGACGCTTTTTGAGAGAAGCAAAACCGTGAGGCGGTGGCCAAAGCGGACAATATCTGATACGGTGGCTTGGGCTGTTACAGATGGTATCAGAGCCAGGGCCGGGTCGGTGTGCCAGCGAGGACGCTGGTCCCCTAAGGGGGGTGGATTGTAACATCCCACATCGGCCGGGAAGGAGAACGAAAGCTTCCTTATAAGGGGCTGGATACCTTCCCTATCAGACGCGTTTTGAGAGAAGCAAAACCGTGAGGCGGTGGCCAAAGCGGACAATATCTGATACGGTGGCTTGGGCTGTTACAGATAAGTCACTTATAGCCAGGATCTCCCTTGTATGTCAGCGATATATGCTTGGACTGTTCGAAACCTCCTCCCCCCGTCACTTCTGTTTCATCTGTAATAGCCCAAGCTACCGTATCAGATATTGTCCGCTTTGGCCACCGCCTCACGGTTTTGCTTCTCTCAAAACGCGTCTGATAGGGAAGGTATCCAGCCCCTTATAAGGAAGATTTCGTTCTCCTTCCCGGCCGATATGGGATGTTACAATCCACCCCCATAGGGGACCAGCGTCTTCGCTGGCACACCGACCCGGCCCTGGCTTTGATACTACTTGTAATACCCCGCCTTACCACAACACAATATTGTTCGCTTTGCCAGCAGGCTCACGGCTTTGTTTCTGGTTGCTCGGACAAACTTCTCAAAAGGGTCACCCATATGGCATTGCTGCCACCTGAGCACGCTTAACTGTGGAGTTCTCCTCTCATCCACAACCAATATGCCCAAAATGCGTTGTGTTGTGTAAGACCAATGATATTACTTATAGCCAGGATCCCCCTTGTATGTCAGCGATGTATGCTCTCACAAAACATGGGGTGCAACTCGAACCCGCATCCACTACTTCAAGTACGTGTAAAAAAAAAACCCAATATAGATGAATTGGTTGGTTATTGTGTTGTGGTAAGGCGGGGTGTTACAGGTGTAGATAGTTTTCTCAGGTGCTTTCTTCTTTTCATCTATTTCGTCTTCTTTCTTAAAGCCTTGTTGCCGCCTGACACTTTTCACCAAGTGTGCCAGCTTCCCTTTATTTATCGCTTCCTTTATTGCTTTCCGGAGCTGCCAGCATGCATTTGTATCATGACCGTTGTCCCTGTGAAACTCACAGTACTTATCTGGATCCTTCCTGTTTCTTCCACTCAATCTTGGTGGGGTGGGGAAGGTTTTTGCGACACTTTCAGTAAATAGTATTTCCTTAGGGCTCTTGTGCATCTCTGGGAGGTTGACTCGGAGGTACCCCTTGTCATCTTTGTAGTATGGGTTATACCTTGTTTTGCTCTCTTTATCACTCACCCATTTTCCTTTCATGCTTACTGGACCTTCTTTCTCCTGTGGGGGGCTTGTATCCCCTTTCGAGGCGGTGTCTCTGGCATCTAAATATACGTAAGCTCTTTTTCGGACCCCTTCGTACATTTTCGGGAGGTCCCTGTACAAGAATTCGACCAACCCTTTGCTCCGAAGGCCATACACAAGGCCTGATATCCTATGGGACTCAGGGAGGTCTACGATATCCTCTGTTTCGGTAGTAAACCGATCTATGAACGCCCTACACCCTTCCGTGTCTCTCTGCTTTATTTCATGCGCGGCAACATGAATTTTCTTGTGCTTCTTTTGTTGGCTGAAACGGGCTCTGAATTTTTCTTTAAGGTCATCAAAACTAGTGATTGACCCCTTCTTGACATTTTTCAGCCACTCCCTAGCATCTCCTTTGAGTGCATATCTGAACGCTCGACACGCAACTGGTACTTTCCGTACCTTCATTTCTGCGACCCCCTCGAATGTTTCTAAAAAATCATCAGGATCGTTTTTCCCATCATATGTACCCAGGTGTGACGGGTACTTCAGGTCCTTCGGGAGTGGGTAGTTCTGTATCCAAGCGACAAACGGGGAGTTGTCGACATTTCCTTTGACTGTCTGTAATTCCAGTATGTTCTGATACACTGGAGCCCCCAAGTTCTGAGGGCCATACGATCCACGATTGGGCGCGGACCCCGGGGTCTGCGTGACATACTGTGGTCCTCCAGTGCCTTGCGAGGTCTCTTGGGTCGGTGTGGTATATTTCTGAGCATTATACTGGTGGGCCAGTGGCTGTCCCGTTGGCTGATTGCCATACGGGCCCCCCTGCGGGTTGACCAAAGGCTGGGCTCCATATGGTTGGGGGTTGTACTGTTGTGCCCCTGGCTGTGGCCCGTATGCACCTCCGTAATTTTGACCCTGTGGTCCTTGAGATTGATAGCTTCCTGAGGGGAAATTGTAACCGGCTGGAGTGTTGTACGCCGGATTGGTGCTGTTTCCTCTGGTGCTTATGGGCACATATTGAGTATTCTGTGCGGGCACGGATCCTGCTTGTGGTATGTTGCTCTGTTGAACCCCAGGGCCTGCGTGACCCTGGGGGTTGTTGACTTGTGGGGCAACTCCGGCTGGGGTTGCGTCCTCTGGCCTTGAGGCTTCGGCCGCCTGGGGCTGCGGTCGGTGCGGAGGTGTACGGGGACGAAGACCCTCACTGTTTAGCCCGAAGCCAAGAATGGCTCCGACTCTTGACCTCGTGTCCTGAGAATACCGCCTAAATCCTCTTGGGGGAGTTTCTGCATCATAGTCGTCCTCTATTTCATTATCAAAGTTCAGCATCCTACTGGTGCTGCCCAATGCCCCCATCCTCCGTAAATGCCTCATAGTCTTCTGGATGTGGCTATAATTTTGGAGAATATAATCTGGATCGAATAGTCGAGGGGCCCTTGAGGGGGATCCTCACGAGAATCCTCCCTGTTCTCCTTGGATCTGGGTCGATCGCCCAGAGTTTCCCTCGGATTGACGATCTGCCTGTTGATCGCCGTTGATGGGTGCCTTAGTGGCTGGTCCCAATCTGGGAGGGGTGTTCCCCCCGGGTTCATTCCCGGTAGCCTGCTGGGAGTCTTGTCCGAATCCTGGTGGTACATCGGCCATTTCTTCCTAATTTGGTTCAATGCAAGTTATCACAAAAATAAAAATGAGGGTGGTTTTGGGATCCAAGCGTGAGGTCCCACGGATGGCGCCAAATGATTGTGCACCGAACCGGGGTTAGGTTGAAGATGGGATTATGGGTGTTGGGTTGTTCGTTGGCGATTCCCCGAAGGTAGGGTTCAAGCCTCTTTACGCCAATCGAAAGAGTATGTGATCTATGTGTGTGTAGAATACCTTGGAAGGTCTTTCGAATCCCCTTTTATAGGGAGAAATGATCTTGGAGAAGAAGTTAGGCCTCTTTAGGGTTTCCCTAAGTCTTAGGCCAGGAGTATCATTTCCATAATTATCGGCCCTTTATGATAAGAGCAAATCTCGACTTTGTAGGGAAACAATTCTTATCTATTTTATCTTCTGCGAGATCCTTCGTTACGGATAAGCCTTCATGTCGTACCGTATTACTATTCCTTTGTGTGACAGGTCCTGCGTGCCGCTGGGAGGGTATGTCATCACATTTGAACTCATCCTTTATTCTTTTGTCAAAAGAATTTTGACAAAAACTTATTTTTGTTGAATTATACACACAATATAGTAGTAGTAATAATAATGTAGGGGTAGGAATACTATATCTTTACCTACATTTACATTGAATTAGATGCGTTAAGCATATAATTGCATTTTCATCACAAAGTTTTTTATCAGATGTATAATTATTTTAAATTACATCTATATGAAAAAATAAATGTATAACTTGGTTACGACTTTGCATTAAACGGGATTTTAAATTCATTAAAAGCACAAATAGAGAGATAGATCCATTGTGTAAATTAAGGTCACTTTATTCATACGATTCTATGTTATTATAATCATCTATTTCTGTCATCTATATATTTATATGGTAAATGGGGAAAATGGGGACGTCGATTAGAAGGCAAATTTACGTATTTTTTTCAAGTTGTTGTACTAGAAAAACAAGTCTTGTATTTATACTACAACTTACGATCGAGGTGTTAATGCTACTCATTAAGCCCGATTTTGATCATCATTAAGATTGCTAGACCAAGTGGTAACGCGCGTACACTCCTTTCACTTCAACCAAGGTTCGATCCTTGAGTTTTGCAAATGTTTTAGACTAATTATTGTTTCGCAATTCAGAAAGGGTTGGCGGCGGAGCTTGTTGCCCGCCTACCTGCTATTATGATGTAATTTGAAAAAGAATGCGGAGATAGAGAAATGTAATAATACTGAATTTTTTAAATAAAAAACATTAAGATTTAAGGGGTTGTAAAAAGAATGTGATCATCGACTATCAGTGATTAAGGATAACAAAAGGACTGTTAGACTGAGGGGAGTGGGGCGATATCCCCCTCCGTTCGCCTCTCCTATCGCGGTGTACACTGTTATGGGTGAAATTTCACGTACCAATATCTTGAACTACTAAGATCTTGATGTGTTAAGATCTTGATATCGATAATATTCTTGTAACTTACTGAATATGTTACTAACGTTATAAAATACTTGTTATTATTATTTCCACGTGAGTTACTTGTGCAGATTCTAGAATATTCATTATTTGGCCATGGAGAATATCTCTAACGGTGCAAAATGGAATTAACACATGGGATTATTCATCAACAAGCAAAGAAGACTTGGTCTTGCTACATAATCGGACTTCTAGTTGATTTCAACATGAGGGAAAAAGACTTCAACGTACACTTGACCAGTCAAGATTCTCTTCAACGTCTCAATATCGAAGACCTGGAAGATCCCTAGTATTTCGCATAGTTAGTTAGCCACTAGTTCTATATAAACGAACAAGGTTGATCGATATAGGACATCTAATCTATCTTGCAACACATCTGCTCACTTGTACTCACACACGATACTCTGCATTCTTATCTTTTTCTCACACTTAGCATTAATCGATCAACTAAGTTCCATAATTGTAATCATTTTAACAATAATTAATAAGAGAACAAAGGCAGGGACGATTGCTTCCTCCCGGGGTTTTTATGCCGGCAATCCAAAAGGATTAAGGGCTTTTCCTCGATAACAAATCTCGGTGTTCTTGTTCCTTCATCTTTACTTTTATCTAGTTTTTATTCGATCTTTACTTTAATTTGCATTATATCTTGTTCTTTACATTATTTCATCGTAATTAGATCTGATATTTACTATTACATTTGTCCTTTAAACCCTTGTTAAGTCGACATAAATCTTTTACAAGTCTTTTATTTATAACGCGTCTTTGAAACTCAATATTTTACAAGTCCTTAACCTCACGAACGAAAGTTTGGTTATATAATTGATCTAAGTCTTCAAGGTTGATTATCTTGGGTAATTTTTGACCAAAACATACACCGCCCCCCATAGGCGATAGGGCCAAAAAAACGTTCCAAGCGATAGAAATGGATCGCCTAAATTTTTTCTTTTTCCAAGGAATCTAGCCGTTGAACGGCTCTAATTTAAAAAAAAAAAAAAATTTACCCTTTAAATTTAATTTACCATCTCTATATAAACCTCCTCCTCTTTTACTTTTCACATATCACTTCTATTTCTTTCTTTCTTTTCTACTTCTTCTCTTTCTTTTTTACACTTTTTAACAATGTTTCCAAATAATAATAATAACTTTAACAACCCTTTTAATAATAATAATATAATAATAATAATCGTTTTATACGTCCTAACAATCAAAATCAACAAGATGTGAACGATCCTAATATGCTACCAAACGCGGCGTTGTTCCAAATGATCCAACAAATGGGTGCTCAACCACAAATGCCGGGTTTTATGCCATTTTATGCGCCACAACAAGATGCTTACGGTTTTGGTGGGGTTACGCCACAACAAAACACGCCGGGTTCATATTTTAGTAACTTTTTACATATTGTATCTTACTTTTTTGTTTTATATATATATACATATGTTGTTTATATACTTTTTTTGTTTTATATATATATATATATGTTTTTATATATTTATTATATATATTTGTTTATATTATATATATATATGTTGTTTACATACTTTATTTGTCTATATATATAGTTTAATAATATAATGTCTTTGTTTTTTATAGATCGACAACGAGTTATCGACACTCCATCTCCATCGCCAAGACCACCATCACCAAGGCCTCTTTCCCTCGATGTTGAAGTTGTACAAGAAACCCAACCTGAAAATGGCGGTTCAATGCCAAAAAAGAAGCGTCAACACAAAAAGAAAGCCTCCGGCGAACCAAGGTTGAAAACACCCTCGATTCCATGGCCAAAGGAGGAAGAAATGGCTTTATGCACGGCTTGGCTCTCGGTTACCGAAGACCCGGCGGAAGGTATATATTTTCATATATAATTCGGTTACATATATATATATATTATATATTTTTTTAAATATATATATAAACTAATACGCATGGGGGGTCGTCGAGTTCGTCCGGGAAGGGAAAAGGGGTGGCTAGGTACTCGGACACATTTGATAGTCTCTCGGTGAAGTTGGATGGGTTGTTTGAGGCGAGTAAGGAGCGTGTCGATATGGGCAAGAGAAAGATGGAGTTTGGGGAAAAGAAACTTCAAGCAAAAAATGAACAAATCAAGCTAGCGGAGTTGAAAGTGTTGACCACCGACTATAGTCATCTTGGTGAACCCGAAAGATCAATCATGGAGAAGGCGCAACGAGACATTAGGGAGAAATATCGTTATATGTAGGTTGTTATGTTTTAATCTCGTGTTATGTTGTCTTTTTTAGTAGTTTGTTATGTTGTCTTTTTATATTTATATGAACTATGTTATGTTGTCTTATGAACTATGTGGCTTAATTTAGTTGTGTGATTTGTTTTTTATAATTTAGTAATATAATTGTTTTATATTAGTAGAAGTGGTTGTGTAAAAAGTTAAAAAGAAAGAGTAAAAGGTATTAAAAAAAAGGAGGTGACACTTGGCAAGAGTCCCCCACTTTGCAAGTCCCCTCCTCCATGGGTAGCCTGAATTCTCTTAGCCTTAGTGAAGTTAAAACAAACTCATTGACAAAATAATAAAGTGGTCTTGTACGTACGACTGTACGAGCTCCCTTTTTGGTGTATGTGGGCCTCATATTCTTTTAGTGCCTCGAACTTATTTTGGCCTTTTTTTTTTTTTTTTTTTTGGTTTTTCGCAAAGTGCAGCTGATGATATTTTGAACAAGATCAATTGGTTGGGTTTCTTTCGATAAAAGAGCGAAGTAGCTGACGCAAATTGAGCTGGGTGGATTGAAAGAATTTTAACATTCACTTGTTCGCTTCGATGTGGGACACGTACAAATATAAATATATAATTAGTGAACGGAATAGTCTTAGAAACCCAGGTGATATGGCCGGAAGCAGGGGTGGAGTGGATTGAAGAACATGTCCGGAGTGTTTGTGAATTTTACAATCCATTTTTTCTTAACGTAAAATTTTGTATTTTGAATCTTTTATACAACTTTTTCTTCTTAATGTAAAATTTTGTAATATGATAGGGATTGTATCGTATATTCCCTTTGTCAACCCCGATTTAAAAGGATTGGATTGTACACTGACTTCATCACAAATACTGACGAATATCGGATAATAACTAGAGGTGGCAATTCTTGCCCATATGCATTTGATCGGGTGATTTTGGGTTTTTTTCATGGAATTTGGGTATCTTTGGGTGGTGGCAGTGATTTCACCGGGTCTAATTGGGCGGAAGTGAAATACAATTTTGAAAACACCAGGTTAGTTTGGGCGAAGAAAAAATAATTGAACAAATAGATTAACTGAATATTGTTGCTTCCAAATGAAAGAGAGCGGCAAGGGAATAAACGTGATTGGACCGTCCGTATGCTAAGGAAACAGAGCATGACTTTTGGGTTGTATATTTAATGTTAATCTTCATTCTTGTAAATTTGCTTTAAAATATAATTTATTTACATTCTGTTAGATTTAGTTTAACCATATTTATTTTTAATGAGTGCTTGTAAATTTTCATGACTGGTTTTTGTAAATTTGTTTCATTCTTGTAAATTTGTTATTTTTACACATTAATAAATTTATTGAGTAGTTTTTGTTTACACAAATTGAACGTAAGTTCACGTCTTAAATGTTCTTTTTCTGTTACGATTGAATCACTATATAAGTACACCAATCAATTTTTGTTATTTTAAAACTTAAGAAATCAGCGGTTTATACGGTTTTTTGGTCGATGAATGCTATGCAAAACCAAATACTAGTGAAAAAAAGTTTTGATCAATAATACGATATTTGTTTGGTTGACTTTTAGTGGGTTTAGTTTGCTATTTTTAAATCCGCCCGTTTTGACCCGGGTCCATTTTGACCCGGACCCATTTTGACCCGGTCCGTTATGACCCGTTTTTAAAATTGTCTGTATTGACCCGAACCCGTTTTGACCCGAACCCATTTTGATCTGTCACCCAACCCGACCCGACCCTTTCATTTTGCCACCTCAACCAATAGTGGATAATGTTAATCTATTACCAATAGCGTATTAGACCATACAGTATGAAGCGAATTTTTGGGCGTCTTCCCAAACGTTTGAGAAACGCCATGAAAATTGCCCCTCAAGACGTTATGGCCCTTTTCTTTGTCCCCACGGTTGGGCACAACCGTTGACCCCCTTCTTTCTTTCTCTCCTCTTTTCTTTTTTCTCATAAAACATTATATTAATTGACCACTCATGATTTGCCACTTGTTAAAAGACCCCCCTCCCCCCACCCATTAGAGTTACCTCACCCCCGTTTTTTTGCAATACGCCTAATATGCTGACATGGCTCCACATGGAAAAAGACGCCCCTCTCATGGAATGCCTCATACCCTTTAGTCTTACTGTTTACAAATCTTGTATCATACATTTCCAATGATTACACAGAATTAAATTAAAGAAACCGTCAGCCATGCATAATAATTAAAGAAACCGTCAGCCATGCATAATAATTAAACAAGTTGTTGTTTCTTTTACATTTTGTATCCTTTAAGAATGAAAATGAGGCATGTTGTTAACAATATATATATTAGCGTTTTTAGAGTGTTCCGGCGATCAAATGGGCACCTATAGGTATCTAAGGGGAACATTGCGCCGCCCTATAGTACCAAAAAGGTTATGAGCAAAGTGGTGATGGTAATGTTCAGTTTTCTCTTCACCCTTTCATCTTATATTTCCCTTTTCTTTCTTTTGTTTTTTTATCTTTTTTCAAGTGAGAAATGGATAGAGTGTAACTGGCAAGACATTCGAGGAAGAGTGTCGAGGCACTCATTCCATCCTTACACTATGTTTTTGAGTTTTTTTAAGAAAAGAGTAAAAAAGAATTCAAATGATTTTAAAATAAATTGTGTTATTGAGTTTTTGTAAAAAGAAAGGAAATGAATTGATATGATTTGAAAGGATTTTTTAATTGTTTTTAATTTAAAAATCTTCCTACCGTATTTGTGATGATTTAATCTCTTTCATTCTCATCTTCTCTTCTTTTCATTTAAAATAAAACTCAAGAACACAATTCATAGATGTAGTTACTTTCATAAATATTTTAAACGAAAAATATATCTATACATTACATCTACTAAATTTCCAAAATAATGAAACAGGAAAAAAAGAAAGAAAAAAAATAATGTAAGCAACACCCAATCTAACTACGTGTTGCCAGCAACATCGATATCCATCATCCCCATCTTTATAATTCTAAAATGTATTGGGGAAAGCGGGACACTTTTCCAAAAGAGTAAACCATATACACGCAAAGCTTTAAATGCAACATGCCCACTCCTTTCCTTAATCATATGGAGTGTCATATTTTATTTATTAAAGGGTGGCAATTGTTCTTGTTTGGATTGATGGAGCAAAGGTTGTCGTATCGACGGGTTCATACATTTTATCTTAAATTCAATCCATTTAATAATCATATTGAAACTTTGAATCAAACTTAATCCGCCCAATATACTAATTATGTCACGTCAAGTCGTCTAACACATATTAAAATCAAAACATACATGATATATATAAAAAGTTGCCATTTCCGGTATGAGAGATCCACACTATATATAAGATTTACAATAATGTATAGATAGTAAAAGTAACTAAGTAATTTTTAATATTGTCTTCGGTTTTTAACGGTATATAAAAGAGGTTGAAAATTGAATTCCCCTTGGCGTCACTCACCTCTCTTTCCCTTGCTTTGCTCCCGACCGAAGGTGTGGATAACGAGGCCACCTTCACAACCTTCTCCTTTCTGTCCTTATGTTGTAGTAAGGTAGGGCGGTTCGCGAGATATAGACAATTTTACTTCTACTTAACGTGAAAATACTACTTTTGAACCTATTGCAGAAAAGAACCTCCAATCTTAGAAGGTGTAAATATCATATTTATAACTTTTGTTTTCAGAAAGAGACAATGATGTTAACTTATTGTACATTAAACTTTTTGATCAACCTTACTTGTTTTATAATGTATTATAAATGTAATCATTAATTGTTCATCAATAAAATATCATGTACATGTTCCATAAAAGTATGTAAAAGAATACGGTATAGGAATCAAAGTAGTACCATTAAAGGTAATGTGAATTAATTGTTACTTCTTCAACTCAACATTGCTCGATAAAGTCCGAACTATCTCCAAATCATATTATTGCCTATCCGTAATCGAAATTGTACTATTTCATGCACTTTGACATTGAAAAAAGAAGTATGGTTTGTGTATTACCCATTACGTACAAAAATGTAGAAAAGAATATCTTGAGAATGACATGCTAGCCTAAAATAGAAATAAAAACAAAAATAAAATAAACAACAATCATCATAACCTTGATTAGTCACACATTATCATTATCTATATCTATATTGTTTTGTAATTATAAAACATTCAAGAATTTTTTTAGTTTTGAACATTAGGTAATTCAACATTTTTGGCTTAAAACAAACACTTAAAGCTGTTCAGGTTTTTGCCCACAGATTTTGAATTTAACTTTTTTAATAGTAAGTTTGTGAGATTTTTTGTCTGAATTCTTTGGTTGGGTTCCTTGTAAGTCGAGAACCAAATCAAACGTTAAAAGGAAAACTTTAAAACAAAGTTTATAATCTTATTATAGTTATCTCTTTAATAACCTCTAATATTGACTAACTAAATAAAATGTAACTTATTTACATAACTGATCTTAAGTTATAAACACCACTAACATTATGATTTATCAAATGAGATAATTAATTAACTTATTTACATAACTGATTTTAAGTTATAAACACCACTAACATAAATATTACTCTGTAGCTGCTAATTAAAAGCTCCAACTTAGGTTAATTTAAGTCTTTAGATGCATATTGTTGATGAACTTTTACTCCATCATAGCTTCTCATGTTTTGATGAAAATAAACTTTAGTGGGAGAATGGATTAGATGGTGTAATGTCCCAGGGGTGTTTCACTAAACCTGCTATGCGGGGCCCCGGGGGAGTTTATTCTAAGGTCTCGAGTTCGAACCTTGGTAGGTTCTCCTCGACGGTATTTTCCAATTAAGGAGGTGGTATGGTGAGAAAGGCTATTTAAGATCCGCTTAGTGCGGGATCTTTTCGTTGTGCGATTAGCACACATCATACGCGTCTGGGGTAAAATTCCCTTGTGAAACAAAGATGGTGGAATGTCCTTTTCTTTTCTCGATATTTATTTTTATCATTTGGAGTGCAAGCATTAAAAAGCTGCCTTGGTTCTTGGATTTTCACTAACTTTCTGCCTTTCTTGATGTGACTTGCTTGTGTTTAAATTCCACCATTTTCCTATTTTAAGAGAATCTTCCGTCCTTGTAGTTATTTTCGATTTTTCCCTAATGTTAAATATGAATTATTACACTCATCTTTCAATCTTAACGTAACAATGTAACATTTGATATGTCATATATCCGTGTTAAACTTTAATCTTATATTTAAGCCTACCAAATTAATGACAATTATTATTTTTAAGTCCCTCGTACAATTAATAATTAACTTTATTGGGATATACTACAAAAACCAATCAAAATATAAAGATACATGTTTTCTCCGACTCATAATAAGTATCGGTATCTTTTTGTTTTTATATTTATTCCAAAATGAATAGTCACTTTCTTGTTTTAAGCATTTAAGTGTATCCAAAACATAACTCTGACAGCTTATTAATTGTAACTTTTCTAAAGGTGTACGCCAATTTTATAACGAATATTTACATATATTTTGTGACTAAAAAACAATTTTACGATGTATCATATTGCCTACTGTTGTCCAAAGTAATTAATTGGAACTTGGTGTTCTCTCATAATATGTTATGTTTTTTAATGTTTGTTTTCTCACTTGTTACATTATATTTTACCATTTTTAGTTTAGTAAATATATGAGTATATAGGATGGCAGTAGTTTTCTTGTGCTAGTTGAAGTTGTCAGTAAAATTGAAAAGGGCAATTGGTAATAAGATTGTGACATTACATAAATGATATTTTTTTGTCACTGTTTATATAGTCCAAAATATAGTACTACAAAAAGAAACCCCTTTAAATTGATGAATTTTTAAATTAAAATACATGAATGAAAGTGATCTCTACGAAAGATAGAGGTATTTTTTTGTACAAATAATTGAGAACAACTTTGTATCACATCAAATTAAAGTTATATATATTGTTTCCTAATAAAAAGCTTTTTAACTCCATTGTTATCTACTTATCTCTGTAACTTGTAGATCATATGATGGTCCAGTGGGTTCCAAATCTTCAAGCGATAAAGCCCAACATAACAATTTTAGTAGGCCCAAGATACACACCATAGAAAAACAATGCAAACAAAAACATTGCACTTGTCCAATTCCTGTTCTATGACTAGCATTAACAACAAAATTTAGAGTTTTTTTTAATGTTCAACACAAAATAAAGGCCCGAATTCGACAGGGTTCAACACAAACTAGAGTTGTTTAAAAATTTAAGTCTTGGGAGCCGGTTTTCTCCAACTTGCTGATCTTAATTTGTCAACCGAAAAAAACCTTGGAATGCTTAGTAAACTATTGGCCCGAGTAACGCCTTCAAGAGCTGACCATTCATGCTCAGAGGTTGATATGCATTCGGTTAGGCTCCTTTTAGACTCTCCAATGCTCTTTTCGGGTAGCTTTTCTTTAACTGAGTCGATATCAGCCACAATCTCACTACTACATTCTCTAACAGTGCCTGAATGCTCAAGAGTAGGTTGATCAATATTATCTTCTTGGTTAGTTACGTTATGGTCATTATCTGGTTTTTGCACTTCCTTCTCGAGAGTTTCTGGGGCAACAGGCATGGGCTTTTGATCAAGAAATAGGCAAATAACAGCACAATCATCGGTTTTGGAAGTTGGGAATTTGAGCTTCCATGCTTTTGTAGCACAGTCGACAAGAGCTCTAGCAGCATTTGATCGGCTAGGTGCTGCAGCCACAATGTCCACTGCTTCCTTGTTAGATATAACATCCCATACCTGATAGAAAAATAACATTACCTGACCTATAATTTTCGGAATTATGTATGTATATGCCACAAAGTATTCAAAAGGTTATACTAATGTCACCCATATATTCAAAAGGTTATACTCGGATCCTTAGAGTTAGACTATGTAGCAGAAAAGTTGCAGAGAAAAGAAAGTACCCCATCAGTCGCAAGAATTACAAACTCGTCTTTTTGAATAATACGGTGGTAAAAGATATCTGGAACAGAAATTAAGCCATAATCCTTTAGACAGAAATCACCAAACGCTCTAGCCATGGCTAAACCAGGTGTATCACTGTGGGGCAACCATACATGATAAACCTCTGGCTCGTCTTGCAATGCAAACACCCTCCATCGAATTGCTGGATCCTGGCCGCTTCTCCTAAAAACAAACAAAATAATTGTGTGAGTATTACAATTCTTGAATTTACGATTTAGTTTACAAAACCAGGAATGCAAATTTAGTTACTTGGGAGATTCGGTTTCAAGTCAATGGTCAACTGGCGAGCAGTCAATGAATTATTTTCGTCTCTGGTTGCCAGCACTGCTCTTGAGTCACCCACATTTCCAATAACAAGATCTTGACCCTGAATAGAAAAACATAACTGAAGTCACAAAAGATGCTTCTTGTTGGCAAATGATTAAACAATCAATGAAATTAACAAGGTTTTATATAGTTTTTAAACGATTAGGTACGATCGTAAGCATCAATATCAGATTCTAATATATTAAAATCATGTAACAATGTAGCATTACCTCACCTTAACACCTAATGTTCAAAAACTAACTTTTTAAACAACGAAAAAGATACCTGCTTGATCAAAGCGACCGTGGTTGTTCCACTGCAGAAACAATCGATTAAAGGATTGCTCTTGAGTTCTTTATCAATTAACTTAAAAGATTTCAATATAGACTTTTTAAGTGGCAAATACTTATCAGGGATCATATTTGTCTCTTCAACATCTGATTGTCCACACCAATATTCTTCTAATAATTCCTCTTCAACTTTACTCTTCTCGTTATCACAATTCTGATCAATGTTATCGGTATTCATCCATTGTGTTGATAACAAAACAGGAAGTGAGTCGCGAACTTTCCTAGCAACCATATGACCATAAGGCCCATGCCCATCAAATACTCCACAAAACATTGCATCACCCTTTGAGTTGAATTTCTGATTAAAAATAAAACAATCATTCCAATATCCTTATAATCACAAACTAAAACACATGTAAATTTATTTTTTTAGAATGAAGAATATCCATACATATGCACATAAATTTGCAATATGTCCATCACTAGACCAGAACCCATATTGATGGTCAACTAGAATACTACTACGTTAAAGAACATTTGGACCAGAATCCACAAATCACATGTAGATTGCTAAACAAATAATTTGCATCACAACACATAAATGTAACAAAACTTTCATCATTCCAAATTGTATATTCATGTAATCATGTTCTATACTAGTACTATCAACGTATCAATCTTTCTAACTTTCTATAGTGATACTAGTAGGCCGACATCATATGGCTCATACGGGGTGAGTAGTAGGCCGGCATCATATGGCTCATACGGAGGTGAGTCAATGGGTATCCAATTGTGATACCAGGCTAGGTTTCCTCCATTACCTTTTTTACTAGTAGGTCATATCCTTAGCACAAAGTCAATAAAAAAGGCTAAAATTCCTAGAAAAATTAAAACTTTATCTTTTGTTCTTACAAAGTGACCCACGCCCGCGTTGATGATAACAGAGTCAACGCGGGTGTGGTTCGGTTGTAAGAAGAAACAAATTCATTTATATCCTTTCTACTATCTTCATTTAGTCTTTTTATCTGATCATGTCTCAAATTTATATTCTAAACATAAATGAAATATATGTATATATATATATATATATATGAACAAAATTAAAGAAAACTAACCTCCCAAACGATCATGGCATCTTGGTTAGTTCCTTTTTTGCCTTGTTGAGTATGCAAACTAGCCGTAGTACAACAACCATTACTATAAAGTCTACCAGGAACATGGACGAGCAACCGTTCTTCCGTCCGGCTGCCGGCGCCGGAAAAGATGAACTTAGAGCCACGTTTGGAGCTGCTCCACCATTTATGATGACCATCATCTTCATCATGATCATCATCAAAATTACCATCAGTATCTTGTTTGTCTCTAGCAGCAGTTGTTGAATAACAAGCACCCATGTAAATATATATAGATATAAAAGAATAATTATAAAACAATGAGAAAATGAATAATGAAGACTTTGGTTATAAAAAAACAAGAGAGTTTGATAGAAGAATGTGATGGACAAATTGAAGTTTTGAACAGCTAACGTCCAAAAAAAAAACAACTTTTTCCAACCTTGTGTATATATAATGAATACAGATCAACTACCAGAAAGAGAAGGCGTGTCATGTGTGTGTAAACATCAATTTTTTAATATATTTTTTTATTTTGCAAAAACAAACCATTATGATCATTATTGTTTTACTATCATTTTGTAGTAATATTAAACAACCATGGTCTACAAACAACTATGGTAGTTGGTAAGAAGTAAGAATTGACACCCAACTTGGGTATTAAGATTAAATTTCTGAGTAAATGACAATACAAATATTTAATATGGTTTTATCATATTAGAAAAAAATTCATACTAGTATAGTATGTAAGTATGGAATATGTCATATATGTTGGGTTATATAACAATTATCTTAATCAAATCACAAAGCACGCAGCGGAAGATTTAAACTATGCAACTAATTAATTAACCAAGGAAGAAAACATGTACCTTTATTTGTAGATGATAAAGTAAGAAACTTTATAATAAGGTTTAAAATAAAACCTCTCTACGATCGCACACACGACACGTCAAACAATACCCGAAGATTGCTAGATCTTAAATCACCAAAAGCCTAAAGCTCAAAGCTTGCTTTAATACTTGTTTCGTCTAAACACAAGAAGAAACAAATATGTTTGTTTCCGTCGAACAACAAAACCCCACAATTAATAGCAATGCTAATTGTTATTATTATATGTTTCACGATGGAACAATAATGAGGCTTCTTTTGGTTTTGTTTCTAATTCGACCGAGAGGAAAAGTGAGTTCGAGATATTAGGGTTATATTATATGTTAGGGTTTTATTATTAGGATATATATAGGGTATAAATATATTCCTAATAACTTAACCTTCAAGCTAACACATTTTGACTTGGACTAGGGTTTAATTAATAATTACATTAATTATTAATTAATATTTAATAATTAATAATTCATATTTATTAATTAATAAATAATTCTAATTAACATATCTAGTTAATAATGTCCAATTATCATTTCTCTCAACTTGGTGATTATAAATATGTAGATACAATATATACATATTACCGGTATCTAAGTGTCAACGCGTGTGACCCCGTAGGCTTAAATACTTTCCGGACATACGTTCATTTTTACGTGATCATATACTAACAATATATTCGAATCTTACTCTATGTTATTTTAACATAGGATACAGATCAACTACTAGAAATTGGCAAAATGGGTTGAGTTGGCCCAAAACACTTGTGTATATCTTCCTGCTGACTTGTTAGTTACTTAGTTATACACAAAGAATCTATTGGTGTCAAAATTAACAAAATCACATTTTCTATATATGGGTTGCTGATATGCTGGAGGGTTTTTTTGTGTGGGTAAAAGGCTTTAAACGCGGTAAAATTATGCTGGAAGATTTTGCGTACGTGATATCGGCATTCATTTAGGGATATATGTATCTTCATTAATTTGAAGGCAATCATTAGAGCTAAATGTGTTTATTAAGGGGTTTCATGGTTACGTTGCTCTTGATCCTCATTGTTGGACTTAATTATTTAAGTCATGTTGTTTAAAGTTTAGGGACTAATGTGTAAATGGGTCAATTGGGCCTAAAAGGAAAAGGGTCGGTGACTTACAAACAGATGGGTGTGACGATTGAAAAGGAGGCAACGGTTTAGTGCTCTCATGGCGAAAGTCATGATGGTTTGAAGCAACACAACGGTTCAGGAATAACCGTCATTAGAGCATTATAAATAGAAGTTTGTATTTCAGTTTTTCGTGTGTCTTTTTCAATGTAAACTATGGTTTGTTGGTTATAATAGAATCAAGTTTGGTGCATGAATCAACCCTTTATAAGGTTGTCTTTTCCATAACATTCTAGAATATACAAAGTTGGTGGAGGTGAAATGGGCAGGTTAGTCAATGTTTAATCTTTGGTGTGGGTCAACATGAGTCGGGATGGTCTGAGTTGATCGCAAACACTGTTTCGCAACTATTTTGTATGTCATTTATGATTACAATACTTACATTTCCGTATTGATCTATGGTTTTGAAGAAAATTATTTAGGAGGTTTATGCATTAGAAAATCAATTTGGACAATGTTTCACCCATTTGAGTCATTGTCTTTTAAACAAATGATTTGTATTCTATCTGATTTGCTATGTATGCAGATATAACCCAATTGGATCAGCCCATATATTAGCAAGTGGTTCAATGTTTCCACCTCTTCAAATGATCAGTTTTTTTAGTACTCTCTGATATCACTAAATAAACTTTGTGATCCATATGTCGACGAATATGACCTTCTGGTGGACTTAAGGCCGTGGCAACCACATAGCATCTTAGTTACCCCTTTGAATGCATCTTAATGTGACCAACACCAATGTGCTTGGAGTTTCAGAAGTCCATGTTTTCATGTGCAATAGTCACTATACAGTTTTGGTAAGGGTGGCAAAGTGGGCGGGTCTTGCTGGTTGGGTAACAAATTCAAATCAGGAAATCCTTTGGTGTGGGTGAAAACAGTGCAGGTGGAGTTGGGGGTGACCAAAACCGCATTTTATCTAAACTAAAACTTTATGAATAATTATCAATGCATCATATTCAAATATTTAATTGTGTCAAACATGATATTGATTAGAAAATCATATAGGAGGTTTTCGGCAGTTAGAAATTAGAATACTACTTGGACAACATATCTATTTATTTTCGTTTTTGCTTCAACTGTTCGATTATTTGAGATTACATACTCACCTGGATAGACCCATCTACATTATGTAGTATAGATAGATTATGTCAACAAATAAAAACATAAAACTAAACAAAGTTTATTAATTTTATTTTTGAATTTATTTTACAACATAATTTAAAGACGTTTAGTTATAAAAAAAAAACTTTTCTAAATTTTTGTATATTTTTTCAGCAAAATAAAAAGAGTTTTTTATCCTTAAAAAGTTTGAAAAGGTATTTAGTTGTAAGTTAGGAAGATTTTATTTTTAAAGTGAAAAATATCTAAAAAACTAAATTTATATATGAGGTTTTTAAATTATAAGTTAGAAAACAAATTTTCAGTTTTTAATGTAATTTCTGTAAAAAAATTTATATAAATCACAACTTATATACAAAAAATCTTGTTAATTTATTTTTTACCTTTTTTAAAAAAAAATTAAACATTATTTTTGAAGACCAAACATCCATAATCAAGGTCACTTCTCTCTCTTGTAAAGAAATAACCAAAAATATATAGGTTTTAGGTAAAGTAAAACAAATTAAATAATAGGTTTCTCTTCACTGAAAATCAACGTGAATCATTGTGTATCAATTGCTTCGTGAATCTTCGTGCATCAATTTAACCATGGGTCAAGATCTTGTTTTATTTGTTTTACTTTAATACTTGTTTTACAATACCCAACCCAAAATATATATACCAAAATATACTCTTTCACTATATATTTAGAAATCAACCAAACCTTCTCCCAATCCATCCCCTTATCCTATCTTTTCTTCATTTCACTCCCTCATCCAAAAGTCTCAAATTTTCATTTCATTTCATCAATGGCATCTTCAACTCTTTCAACAATCACTCTCCGTACTTTCACTTCCTCACCGCCACACCAATCCCCACTCTTTTCCCCAAAACAAACCACCGTCGAATTTCCCCTAATCCGTCCAACCACCACCAAACTCTCCACCCGTTTCCGCCCAATCTCCGCCGTCGCCACCGACGAAACCGTCACTAAACTAGGCGACGACATCTCCAACCTAACCCTAGCTCAAGCCCAAACATTAGTCGAATACCTTCAAGATAAACTAGGCGTCACCGCCGCTTCCTTCGCTCCCGCCGCTCCTGTTGCGGCTCCTGGTGGTGCCGGCGCTGACGTGGCGGAAGTTGTTGAAGAGAAAACTGAATTTGATGTCGTCATTGATGACGTCCCTAGCAATGCTAGGATTGCCACAATTAAAGCGGTTAGAGCTTTGACTAGTTTGGCCTTGAAAGAAGCTAAAGAGCTTATTGAAGGTCTTCCTAAAAAGTTTAAAGAAGGCGTGTCGAAAGACGAAGCTGAAGAGGCGAAAAAACAACTTGAAGAAGCCGGTGCTAAGGTCTCCATCGTTTAGAATTTCCGTCTTCTACTTTTTTTAAAAAATTATAATATGGATTAATATCGAGAATTCGCAGTTAAATCGCTTTTGCTTTGTTTCATACTTTTGATTAAGCCTTAATGCAATGTGATGTTGTTATTATTTAGTTTATCTTGTCTTTCGGTTTTGTAGTTGAAGCTTATGAATTGGTGGTAATTAAAGTATGTTTGTTTCGTTTATTGTTATATCTAAATGACATTTTGATAGGCATTAGCTTTTTGAAATTTCATTAACTTACTTACTTTTAAGGGCTTATATGAGTTTGAATTTATAGGATTAGGGTCATAAGCCAGTAGAAAATGGCGATTTGAATTCCGATAAGTTTGAAGATAAGGTAAGTGAAAAACAGAACACTCCCTTTGGTTTTGGCTGAACCCAAAAGAGGGATCAACTGCATATCTTTATGTTGGGTTAAAAGAAATGTATGTTGGTTGTTCTTTGAATCAATTCAATCCCGACAACATATAAACTAGAACTAGAAAGGGTGAGTTAATTGAAGATGAAAACTTCATAAGGAATGATGCAAGTCATGATGATATCCACTTTTACTACACACACACACTTGATTAATGTCTACAAATTCTAACTCAACTGGTTTTAATGACCTTACATTTTACCAGGATATAAGCTACATTTGGCAAGGCCAACGCCAAAAACATACAAAAAACTTCCATTATGTCCATAAATAAAAATTAACTAACGGTCTTGAATATATATGAATAAATGTTGTGTTTGTGTTCGTTATTTAACTGAACAAATGGATTTTTGTGTTCATCTATTTTTTTTACAACTAAACCAACTTTCCACCGAATGGTTCATAAATAGTTGCAAATTTGTTTACAAACCTCTCATAGCGGGCTAATTTATGAACTGAATCAAAATTTCATAATGTTCAAAAACGGACTTACAAAAGTTTTCAGAAAGAGATGAAACTAATTCGAAGCAACTTTTTATCGTGTCAACCTTTTTAGGATGATCCTATGTGATCAAAAATTTCGTTATTTTACTAAAAACAATACACGTCGAAAATATTGTAATGATAACCTACCTATGATGCCCAACAAAAAAATAAAAGAGCAGCAGCCGAATGCTCAAGCTACAGAATAAGGATGTCTTCTGGAATCTAGAGTTGCCAAGGCTGTCTTAAACCCTAATTCCATGCATCCCATTATGAAGTAGAGCTGATATCCTAAGCAAAGGGTTAGAAACTCAACGACACTAGTGAAACTGCTTACTGAAGGGCAAGCACCCACGAATTCCTCGCTTCATTCAAACAGACAAGTGACAAACAGACTTAACCAGTAACTGATTGTGTCGCTATAGTTGGAACCACGAACCAATCAAGTGTAAAACTCCAGGTTTCTACTCGGTACAGTTCCATTTTCGGTTTTATGCCACACTTCCAATGGAAAGTGATTTATATATCAAACTATCCATTTCAGTTTTAGGCACAATTTCACCTTAAAGTGATTTGTATATCACAGACTCACAGTAGTTACAACTTACAAGTGACTATGAGATAAAGTATTGATAATACAACACAATACTGTCGATGATCTGACATAAACTTTATATATAGATACTTGTTGTTAGGTGTTTCTTTATGCAAATAAAAATATATAACACTTTAGTCAAATAATACAAAAGTATACTAGAGATAATATATGATATTAACTATGACTGGGGACCAAACAACAATTAAGTAGTGGGTGCATTAAGAGTCTATTTAAATTAAAAAAAGAGTTGTGATGTTCACTGTACCATGAAATAAATTTATTAACATACATTCATGATCTTCACATCAATCTAATGCACATGAGCCACATTAGGCCACTAAACTTATATGTACAACAAAAGGATCATCTACAACTCCAATCCCATTCCGATGCCCTATTCCGGGGTTTTGCATTGGTACGGTAGCGTGTGTACAGAATCACTGAGACATTCTATTCGATTGTTTCTTTTCTTTCTTTTGGGGTAACTTGAAGGGTCCCCAACTTTTTCTACGTTTTGAGGTTTCACTAAATAAACCAGATGCCACTGCTTGCTTAAGCCATAACTCAAATTCCTCTTCTTCATCCGCCATTTTGGCGTCCAAATCCCAAGGATACCTGCTTGAGTTGGATCTCTCAGGTCTTTCTAATCCAACCATGTTCACATGAAACGTTGGCCGATGTGTATTTGGCCTGCAACCCATTCCCTGTACCATATGATTTTTAGGCGATGGTCAACATGTATGTTCTCGTAATTAGGAGCCATGACAAGTATACGAAAATTTCTGAACAAACAGTCCAACCAAACCAAATATTGTGTAAAGCAATGTCATTGAAATTTTAGATTCGTGTACGGATTTAATAGAGTAGACCTACAGGTAGTCCAGTGTACATGGTATACAAACAAGATATCATGTCACTTTTTAAAAATACTTAGTGGTTCTTTTCAATGCAACAAATGTCATCTTTTGGCACAGTTCTTCTCAAGACCATGTCCATTCATATTGCTATCAGTTAAATAGGGGTTGCATACATCAATGATGATCTGGTATAGGTCATATGTTGCACCAATTATTGTATTTTTTTAAGCATAATGTACTATGTTCACTTTGCATCAACCACGATTTACACAAATTTTGACCAAAAGTCGTATCTTGAATATTTTCATACTTGTCCATATTATAAATTTCTTGTAAATGGCATTACCAGAATTTCTCTAATGTCATTTCTTTGGAACTTCAAAATGTTAACTTATTTTGTAAATGTCATTACCCGATTATTGTTCTTATGGGTTTGCGATATTTCTAGGTTTATGTAGCTTGGGTTCGTTACTAATGATTTTTGAGGGTGGTGTTAGTAAGAATACAATATATGGTGCCACAAAACTACAAAAACTTTTATACTATGACCAACAGCAAACGCCTTATAGTTGGACAACTATTGCTGCATTAGTATCGAGCCCATGAAATCACGCAAGTCTACTAGATGATTAGTTTATGCTGTGCTATACTGCTATGCGAGTCATGTTTCTTGCTACAAACTTCATGGGAAATGATTCAAAAAGTCAGAAGTTGCTGTGACCGCTATTTTATAATATCCTAAGTGCTCTAAATTTCTTATAATCTCAAGACATTTTTCATTCTGTTTGCACCATTTTAAGACTGATACTGCGCATTTTTAAGATGGCATTTATTTGTAAATATTAAATTTTAAACCGAACACATTCTGCATACTTTCATGCATAATGGGTCATGGGTGCTAATCGTCTTTTGGTGTTCACCTGTTCCATGTCTATTCTATATGTGTTATTTTGTTTGTAATAGAATATAGGTAGACTAGTATCTTTGGTTTTGTTTTGCTAGTTATTTGCTTTGGTTACATATATGTGGAAATGTCACATATATGATATATGAATTAGTGTGATACCTAAACCATGCTACTTGTAACGGACGTTTTGATTTTTGTTATAATACAAAGTCATCGGGGTAACTCTTTACCCAAAAATAAAAAGTTGGAACATACCTGGCAAATGGCCCATTCTGAAACATCAAAGATCTTGCTCTCGGCACAAACAAAAGCACGTGGTATTTCCACCTGAATCAAAGGATACCACAATCACCAAAACAGATAAATGGAACAAATTATTCTACAGCGTAACCAACTTTTTTTATGAGAAACCATGGAAAAATTCTATTTCTTGAAAAATCACAAACCTTATTAGGCCGGTCAAAGCTCAGGGAGCCTTTGTATTCAACCCACCCGTCCCCATCCTTGGCTTGATGATATTGACAGCAATCCTGCAACACTTATATAAGTCTAATTGAAGGGAATTATACTTATTATCTTCTTCCTTTTGAAACAAAGTCCCCACCTGACACCATCTTGCCTTCGACTTTAACCTACTGGTGCATATCCATATATGTGAATGCCCACATTTTGTGCACTGTATACGCCTTGATTCCCCAGAGCAATAATCAGTACTCTCCTGCATTATCATGAAAGTAGTATTAAGCCACCTCAAAAATGCCATGTACATTAATCACATCAATTTTATATGGTGTTCCACCTGATGGGAAGTACTAGGAGACTTGTGAGACAGACTTTTCGATTCTTTCTTTCTCAAATGCTCATCATAGTCCCTTTTTTTTAATGAATCGGAAAGAACCTAAAAATAATTGAAAAAATATCAGTTGCAGACATTCATAAAGCGAGGAATAAAAAACATCCAGCAGATCCTGCATTTGAACTAAAAGATAGCATACCTCATATGCACATTGAACCTTTTTAAACGATTCACTGGCCATCGGACTTCCCATGTTTTTATCCGGGTGCACAAGCATGGCCTGAGACAAAAGACATCAAACATACGCCAATGGACAAAAACATAACAGGCAAGACTTGCATGACTGCATCCATACTCCATGCTAGATATGGCAGAATGGGTGGGTTAGGTAACAGCTCATTTATTAAAATGGGTCACAATGGGACGAGAGAGGCTGGGGTTGACCCAGAATCATATTCTCTCATTTTTAATGAAAAAACTGTGGTGTTAACTATCATTCTGATAATAGTCACATCTTTGAATAAAATAAAAATGATGTGGGAGGGTTGGATGCATAAACAGCCGACTTTGGGCAACTCTTAACCCGTTTGACCCTGATTGGGTATCTATACTAGTCTTTCAAGAGTAACAATGAAGCGATTCATGAAACTAGAGCAAAACCAGCCTACCTTTTTTCTATATTCCTTTTTTAAAAGCACGGCATCAATCTTCTTGTAACGAGACAAACCCAATGCTTCATAATGATCCACACATGCAAGAATTCTTTTCATCTCGTTAAGTGCATTCACATCATCTTTCACCACAGCAATGGACGCTATTTCCTTTTGTTTGTTCACAATAATAGTTGTAGAAGCAGGTTCACTTGAAGATTTACACGATTGTACCTTCTCTGTTTTTGTTTCATCACTACGTTGCACCTTCTCTGTTTCTGTTTCACCAGTAGGTTGCACCTTTTCTGTTTCCACTTCATCGGTAGGTTGCATCTTCTCGGCTTCATCAGCAGGAACAAAAAACTCACTCTCTGCTACAAATTCATCTTCAACAAAAGAATTTGGAAAATTTTGCTCTTCAAATTGTGTCTTTTCACTCATTTTGTCACACCATTGGAGGATGCCGTTTAATGCATCATTAGATATGAAGGCAAGGTTAAGTGATACCAAAACTCCTGGCCATCCGACTTGAAGTTTTACACAATGCAGAGCATATAAGGTTGCAACTAAAACCACCAACCTTGCATGTTTCCGAGAAAACAAGTAACCTCCGACTATAAATAATGTGCCAGTGATCCAAAAGTTACCATACATCCACATGACCAAAATTGCAATTAACCCTACTATAAATAAACCAGGAGTGTGGCCTAAGTAATGGATAGCACAAGCAGCAACGCCCTATGAAGATCAATGAGACTGTCAAGACCATGAATTCCCACAAATATAAGATGCTTATGAAACAAAAGTAACCTTTAATTTCTAATAAAGCAGGATCACCCTATGGTTTTTATGTGTATCTTACTTGTCATTTTACAATGTAACCATAATTGAAACAGCACAACATACTGAAGTTACTGGATTTGCAATTGAAGAGCTGGAAATGAATGAAGACGAATACATATCGATCAAACAATCTGTGTATTTTAACCTGGGGCATACAAGTCAAAACTTCCAACAGAGGTTTCAGCCCCTGTTACAAGGTTTAAAGGATCAAGGGTACATTGGTGATGAACCACTTAAGCATTGGCAACAAAACAAGGTTAAATGTAAACTTGAAATCATAAACCCAGACGTAACAGTACAAGACAAACCATTAAGCGACGTGACACCTGCAATGAAGGAGCAATTCCAGAAGCATGTTAAAGAATTACTCAGGCTAGGAGTAATTAGACCAAGTAAAAGTCATCACAGAACTATGGCAATGATGGTAAATTCAGGAACGTCGGTTGATCCAAAAACAGGCAAAGAAAAGAAAGGAAAAGAGCGTATGGTATTTAACTACCGTACTTTAAATGATAACACCTACAAGGATCAATACTCTCTACCTAGTATTGATATGATCAAGCAAAAGGTGGGAAACTCGAATATTTATTCAAAG
>CM067174.1:53440181-53489791 GCA_034093135.1 Erigeron breviscapus | reverse complement strand
TGTTGAACCAAGGTCTTATTTTGAGGCTTGCAAGGATATAAATTGGATTAATGCAATGAATGATGAAATGGAAGCCTTAAGTAGGAATAATACTTGGGAAATTGTTACCTTACCTGAAAATAGACAACCAATTGGTTGTAAATGGATATACAAGATTAAATACAAAGCAAATGGTGAAATAGAAAGATATAAAGCAAGATTGGTGGCAAAAGACTTTAATCAAAAAGCTGGAATTGACTTTGATGAAACATTTTCACCAGTTGTGAAAATGATTACTGTTAGATGTATGATTTTTGTGGCTGTTCATAATAATTGGTCTTTATATCAATTAGATGTGAACAATGCTTTTCTGTATGGAGATTTAGATGAAGATGTTTACATGCATATTCCTGATGGTTATAATAAGAATAATTCTAACTTGGTATGCAAATTAAACAAATCTCTATATGGTCTAAAGCAAGCTCCAGGGCAATGGAATTTTAAATTGACCAGTGCCTTGACTGAATGTGGTTTTGTTCAAAGCAAGTCTGATTATTCTTTATTTACAAGAGAATTAAATGATAAATTTGTTGCTTTACTTGTTTATGTTGATGATATAGTTGTGACTGGTAATTGTAATGAAGAGATTGATAATGTTATTAAGTTCTAAATTCAAAATAAAAGATCTTGGAAAGTTAAAATACTTTCTTGGCATTGAGGTTTTAGAAACCAAAGATGGTTTATGCTTATCTCAAAGAAAGTACTGCTTAGAACTTCTTAATGATTTTGGAATGCTTGGTTGCAAACCTGCTTTAACTCCTATGGAGATGAATAAAACTTTGAAACCTGTTTCTGATAAAAATAAACCTCTTGAAAATATTTCTGTTTATCAAAAACTTATTGGTAAATTAATATATCTGACCTTAACAAGGCCAGATATAAGCTATACTGTCAAAGTCTTTCTCAGTTTATGCATGCTCCTACTCAAGAGCATTTTGATCTTGGCTTAAGAGTTTTGAGGTACCTTAAGAAAGCACCAGGTAGGCACGTAATGGCTTGCATATTGAGAAAGGTAATGAACTACTGGATATACTGTTTATCTTGGAGATTCTCTTGTTTTTTGGAAAAGTTAAAAAACAACCTACAGTTGCCAAGTCCTCTGCTGAAGCAGAATATAGGGAAATGGCAGCTGTAACTTGTGAGATTATTTGGTTAACAAATCTTTTGCATGATTTGAAAGTTAATATCAAAATTCCTGTAGAGTTATATTGTGATAGTAATGCTGCTATTCAGATTGCTGCAAATCTAGTTTTTCATGAGAGAACTAAGCATTTTGAGATTGATTTGCATTTTATAATAGAAAAAATATCTGCAGGAATTTTGAAAACTATAAAGATTCAATCTGAGCTGAACATTGCAGATTTGTTTACTAAAAGCTTAAGTATTAGCCAACATGATTTCTTATGTAATAAACTTGGTCTTCTTAATCTGTTTAAAAGATGATCTTGAGGGGGATGTTATTTATACAAGATCATCATACAAAATTGTTTACTAGTTATTGTTGTTTTTTGTATTTTAAGTGTAGAAAAGGAAGAAAGGACTAAAAGTGTTAAAGTATAAGCTGCTGGACTAGAGATGATAAGAAAGCAAGAAGCTGGGTGCTAAAGAGAAGTTATCAATTTAGAGGGACTTAAAGTATAATATTTGGAGGTGTATATAAACACCTTATGGTTCCAGATTAGGGTTAGAACCCATTCGATATTATTCTGTATTCATATCTATATCTATATTTCTCTTCATATTTCAATTGAGATCCTATCATTACACTGATGATTAGGATATTGTAATTCATAATTTCTGTAATAATAATCATTCGACTTCAAATAATAATAATAATATTCAGTATTTCGTTGTTCTTCTTGTTATAATCAATCAGTTGTTAGTTGTTTGATTGATTTATTCTAGTTTACAAAAGTTTTCAAGTCTAGAAGAAAAACCCTATCAACTCACGAGGTTTTTCTACTAGTCTCTAAAATCGAAAACTGTAAACGGCACCATAAACGACCATATGGAAATTAAACTACATAATAGTACTTAGGGATCTTGCTCGAGTACTACTAGCTTGACTGATCGACACCATTGACTTGTCGCTCTGAAACACCACAATAGGCTTTTATAGCATACTTCTGTATGCCCTGACCCCCGGTAACAGAAAATTTGACGAACTCTCCGTAATCAAAAGGCTTGAAGAGCAAGGGATGTTCATTATCGACCATATCATCGATTGCTTTAATTATGAGATTCCCCGGTCTTGGCAATTCAAAAAATGCTAAGGTATACCGAGTCATGTAGTTTTCTCTCATAATCACCCTATGAAGTGGCACATGCAATCGCCCGTTCAACCATACCTGCGCGCATCAAATCAACACTCCATCGATCCGAGTACTTCAAAATTTCATATAAATTTGTTAAAACTAATACGAGTAATTAAGTTTACAACTAACTAACTAAGAAGCTTATAAGTTTACATAGAGTATTTATGTATTTAACAATTTGTTTTGATTCACCATATATAGCACATTTTCTCATACTTGTTGTAAGTCAGCATATATTATTAATTTGAAGTATACGAAAATTGTGTTTATAAAGTAGTTAAACTAAGTTTCGTAATTAAGGGTCCTTTGATGATCGATCAATGATGATTATTATATATAGGAGTACTTACGTTTATAGTCTCTCCGGTCATGACAATAAATGTATTTGGAGAAAGCTTAACTCTTAGCCATTCATCATCATCTTTTGGTTGAATCTCTAATCCTTCAACTTCATTTTGATGTAATATTGTCATTATACCAGCATCTGCATAACTGTGCAAGCCAAGATTCGCCTCATTTGGTTCTGGCACTCGGTACTTATTAAACTTAAGCACATAACTTGCTAGTTCATTGTGTTCATCCAAATACTTCTCCAAATCAAAGCTCTCGAAAACCATCTTCCTTGTCATCGCATTCAATTCCCAAAGCTTCTCCGCATATAGATGGATGTCATTGCTGCAGTACAAACAACGTATGAATTGATTGATCAAATAATTAATTGAGAAATAAAACGGTCATAAGTTGGATTTGTAACAAATTAATGAATCGAAGAAATTAAACTAATTAATTGTCGTGCCTAAAACATTTCTTATAGTAAAAACTAAGTAAGTAACATCCAATACAGTCTTCAATTCCACGGTAGGTTCCATCTAAGATAAAAAAAAAGACCCCCAGTCTTGCAAAACATGATGATAGAACCTTTGACAGGTCTCCGGAGGCAAGCTCAGTGCATAAACATAGATGATCAAGCCAATTAAATATCAATAAGAAAACTTGGCTAATCAAATTAATCTTAATTACCTAAGTTGAGGGTTGCCTTGAGGAGGCCATATGAGATTAGTGAAATTTTCAACTTTTTCAGCGATATGTGGATCCTGGATGCCCATGCTTTCATATAGTGGAAGTAGCGGCGAGTTTCCCATATACCCAATAAACGTTCCATGTGAGACGTTTTTATACTTGGTTTCTAAAGGAAGATTGAAAAGGTGCTTCGCTGCACCATATACAGACTTTTGAAGCTCAGGTGTTATTCCATCTATAGATGCTTGGAAACAACCATACTTTTGAAGGGCTTCAAGAACTTGAGTTTTAATGGAATCGTAGACACGATTACTTTCAAGTAATTTCTGGTTATTTAGAAGTGAAAAGTCTATGGTAGGAAGCTGAATATAATCTTCTTGTGAACCCATTAATTTCGATTTCAATTAAGTTGTTTTGGCATAATGACTAATTATGTCCTGTTAATTTATAGTTCAAGTATATCACTAGCTAGCCGACTTAGTTGGATAAGTTAATTTGGTTATAACAAAACAAATGATCCAAAATGACTGCAACTCGGAATCAGCAACTAACTTGCTGTGTATGGCAACAGCTTGAGAGCTATGAAATTAATCCATGGACTTTGGATTCGACGTGGATATATATGTATGTTATACGAGGGGAAAGATAATTAGAGTACAAGCAATCCAAAAAGTACAAGGGGATCAATCATGGCCGTCCGATTAAGGGCTCAGATCAAGCCTTCCTCCTCATTCTTCCTCCTTCTCCGGCTGCTGTGTGACCTTCTTCTTCTCCGGCGAGACTGCCGCCGCCAGCCACCACCTCCTTCTTCTCCGGCGAGACAACCATCGCCACCACCATCATCTCCGACCACCCCAACCACGGCGCCGGCAGCAAGGGCTTCGCCCGTACCGTATCAAACCGCCACCATCTCTTGGATCGCCGCCCATCAAATCCATACGATTCTCATATGCGTCCGGTGACAACCAGTTTAGAACGGATGAGGGCAACGCCCGTACGGTATCCACCCGAAAATGAAACTGATGATTGCCGGAGATGTCGCCGGAGGTGGTGGCGGTGGTTGTCTCGCCGGAGAAGAAGGAAGAAGGAGGAGGTGGTGACGGTCGCCGGAGAAGAAGGTGGTGGCTGGCGGCGGCAGTCTCGCCGGAGAAGAAGGAAGAAGGAGGAAGAAGATGCTTGATCCAACGGTGGAGATTGATCCCCTTGTACTTTTGGGATTGCTTGTACTCTATTTAACCCGCCCCTGTTATACGAATTGAATATATACAAAAAAGATTTGTAAGTTCGGTAATATTTAGGATAATCCACAATTTTGAGATTATTGATTAGAATAATGTACGTCCTCAATCAAGGAATAACATCATGCATATGCCTTGTGGAATTCACCGTTAACCCATTCGTTCATTATTTCATGTATCAATCCAGAATATATATATATATATATGAGAGATATCAAATGAGAAGGTTGCTTAGAGAAAGAAGAGGGAGAAAGTTGATTTTTAATTTTTTTTCTTCTTTATTTTTCATTTTTTTTTTTTAGTGAAAACCCATTCCAAAAAAATAATAAAAAATAAAAAAAATAAAAAATAAATCCTACACATGTGTAGATTTTTATACCTTACACATGTGTAGATATCTACACATGTGTAAGTTGTATTTTTTTTAATTTTTTTATTTTTAAAAAAAAATTTGATTTTTTTTTTGGAATGGGTTTATGTTAAAAAAAATATAAATATTAAAAAATATATATATTAAAAAAACAAGCTAAAAAAAATCAAAAATGAACTTTCTCTCCTTAAGCTACCTTCTCTCTGGATCTCTACCATATATATATATATATATATATAATATATATATATAATATATAGTGAAAAATATATATATTTTAAACCGCGAGTAATTAGTAGTTAGTATCCGTTCATAATTTCATATATCAATCCAAACTATATATATAACCACCTTAAAATATGTATTAACTTAAAATTGAGATTGTCATGCGAGAAAACAAAATTAATCATCCACTTTTTCTCTATACTTTTTTCAATTATTCCCAAAAAATCTCAACCCAATCTAAATATGTAAGTAACACCTAATGTCGTCGTTTTTCATAAGTTATGGGTTGACCCCTACACCGTACCCCCGACTTCCTAACAGCTAATGCGCGCTGCATGAAAACGAGCTAAATATATATAATTAAATAAACACTACTATTTTTTGTAAGTTAAAAACATTATTTAAATGCCCGTAGATAAATATATTTAATCTCCATGTTAACTTTTAATATAAGATAGAATAATAATATAATGGAGTAGAAAGTTTTATATAAGCTATTGAAAAAAAGAAAAAAAAGGTCTCGCATAAATTTTGTGGTTTAAATATTATAAGTGAATGAATTTATTCACATATCTATACTACTATATAAAAGTTATAGTCTCATATTAAAAGTTAAGAAAAATAAGACATGCGAATACATCAAATTAGTTATCCTTAATGAGTTAAATCACCATCAACCCTTAATATTAAATTACACTATTATCTCTTATATTGTAAAATATCTCTACATCCCTTTAAATCAAGCATCTTTAAATCAATTACCTACACCATTTGACGTCGGCACCACCATCACCATCCGTCGTCGCCGCATCGTGCTGGTATCGTGCTATATCACTCACATATAAACATCAAGTTATAGTTTAAAGGTTCTCATGTTTCTTTTTGTTTAAATATTATTACATGAACCCTTTTCTATATAGATTGGTACATGAAAGAGCCTGAGACTTAAAGGTCTTAGATTTAAATCTTAGTGTAAGCAAAATGCTCACAGCAATGATGACAAAGATTTTCTCAAAATGAACTTCCTTTGGCATTCGAGTGAGAAGAAGAATAATAGTCAATTTATCTGTAATATCCGTGAGAACATATAAAACTTCAGTGTGAAAATCAACATCCTTATCAAAATGTTTACTTTTATGGCCTTAAGTTGTGCTTACAACATACGTCGTATGCTTTTATCCCATAAAAGCTAACGAAGGAAAATATTAACATTCTCATCCTATTATATAACTTTTACTTTAGATATTACAAAAATCTGAGACTTGAATTGAAATAATCAATCCCCACTATGAAAAGAATACCATTATGGGAAGAGAAAAAGCCCTTGGAAGCTATTGTGGTGATTGGTGGGAAACCAACCATTTAAAACTTAAAGAGAAAAAAGCAACTGGCGAAAAAATCTTTAACAAAGTTAGGGAAGGAGTGTTAACATAGAAAAAAAAATCAATTAAGATCGGAGACTCTGTTTTGTTAGGATTTAAAGTTTTTAAAAGTCCAAAGTAATGTTTTAAGATTTGAAAGCTCTTGGTAGAAAAAAGAAAATAGTCAATCCCAATTTCTAAACTTCTAAAAGTTATGCATTGAGCATAAAAAATAGATTCATGATAAATTATCACCAGTCAAGATAAAAGAAATTACAAACACAATTTTTCAAAGGGTTAAAAATGGTCTAATACTCTAATCATTAACATCAATGCAAAATTTTGACACCTAAGATTAGACATGCCGAAACAAATCGGTTCCTAAAATAACCGGAATCAGAATAGAAAAATAATCCGTTCTTTTGGAACCGATTCCGGTTCTTGAAGAACCGATCGGTTTGGAACCGGTTCCATTTTCGGCCCCAAAAATCGGTTCCTTACCGGTTCCAAATCGGTTCGGTTCCGGTTCTTAGGAAAAAAACCAAAAAAATTGGTCAAAGTTGACCAAAATCGGTTCCGATCAGGTTCCGGTTCTTGGTCAAAACCGATCCCACGTTCGTTTACCAGAAGCGATTCTAGTTCCGGTCCGGTTCCGGTTCCACCAAGAATTGATTTTTGGGCAAGTATGTATAAGATATTGTAAGTAATCTTGATGTTATCAAAAGAAGAAATCTGATAGCTTATAATAAAAATTACACTTAGTTTACATCATTATTGTCATATTTATATTCACACAAAACGATTTGAAAAACACTATTATATATATGTCACTTTATATTATATTGGGGTATAAAATAAATCAGTAAACAGATGAGGTCTTTTTTCTGTTATACGGAATCGATATATCTTTTTAACTCAAATATAATTGACCAAACAAAGTTATCTTAGTGAAAAAACATGACGTTTAAGGTTTAACCACTAACCGTTTAAGGTTTTAAAAAGTAGACCTAAATAGAAAGAAAAAAAAAGGTATAGACCTAAAAATAAGAAAATATACTCGTAATAAACTGGAGCCCAAAATGGATATACAACCAAACTTGCGTGTCCGCCTCAAAAAGACGGATTAGGATCCTCTAAAGTTATGACAACTTTATAGGTAAAGTTGAGAGGATCCTAACCTTTGAATTAAAATCAAAGGTCAAGATTCAAACTTGATTTTTGAATCTTAACCCTTGATTTCAATCCAAAGGTTGAGATTATCTTAACTTTACCTATAAAGTTATCATAACTTTAGAGGATCTTAATCCCAAAAAGACTAAAAATAACCAACAACAAACTTTGAGTGTACTCAATTGCAATAAAACAAAAACTGAAATAAAAACAGCAGTTATTAATTTCATTTTAAATTTTAATTTTTAATTTAATTCGGTCATCAAAAAGCGGTGCTTTTTGCTTACTTGTTCCACGACTCACAATCCCCATTTTTCCTCACTTCTCAGTTCTCACGCCACCTTCCTTCCTTCTCTCTGATCATCTCACAAGGCCAGTTTCCTCACTTTTTTTTTCTCTGTTAATTTCTGTATCTATCTGTATCTATATCTAAAATCTGTAATAATAATAATCGCTTTTTACATATATATTCTGTATCTATATTTTGAATTCAATTGATTTAGGAATTGTGTTGCTTACGTCACTCCGATCACTAGTTTGATCATTTTAGGTGTATTCACAACTAATTATTGCATGTTAATTTAGCTGATTAATTTTAGTCAATTTTTCAGTTATTAGGTTTCATTTTTTAGTTTATTGTTATTAATTATGATTTTGTTCATATAGTGAAAATTAAGTGAGGGTTGGAAATCGGAAATATGATACTGATTTTTATTTTTATTTTTGGCTTGATCATGATTAGTTTTAATGTCTTGTAATAATTATATTTTTACTTTGATAGCTTACACATATTTAGCATTTTTAATTAATTAATTAATATGATTATTTTTAGAAAATTAGTTTTTGATGCGTACGTTATCTGATTGAATGGAATTCGTACCAATTTTTAACGAGGTTTTATACTCTTTCTGTGTGCGTGAATAGAGTGACTAGGAATTTAGTGTTTATGCTCCTTCTGGAGATTCATGTGATATGTAGAATTTTCTTTTTAGGGAAATCATTAAGAAGTCGCAAAAACTCTCATGGAAAATGCTGCTAAGTTGCTAAGCAGTTTTTGTGTTTAATAAAGTCACTCGACTATTTTAAAACTATGCATCTTACTTGCAGAACCAAGTTCTCATCTGCGGGTTTTGTTCTGGTTTTGTCTTGTTTTGAATAATGTTATGCATTTTACTGGTACCACGGGGTTTATTATAGGCCTGGCAATCCAAACCCGTAACAAGATAAGCGGGTCTAATTGGGTAAATTTTTATCACTTGTTGGGTTGATTTGGGTACTACGCAGAAAAAGAAACGGGTTTCATATACAACCCCTTAAATTCCAATCCGTGATATGCGGGTCGAGCGGGTTTCACATACAGCAAAGGAAAACATCTTATGTGATTTCTTCAACTTCCTGGTGAACTTTTTTTCAATCTTCTTTTGATCGAGCTCAGAAGGATTAACCCTCATGTATTTTTCATAAGTTTCGTTGTGTGTGTATATATATGGAATCCAAATCTGAGAAAAGAAATCTTCAATTCGTTTTTAATGGTAAAAGGCGAATTACAGGGGCAGAGACATGGAAGATGAAGTCGACTTTTAGGACTAGAAACTTATTTATTGGTTTTGCGTTTGTGCTTGACTGCTTGTACGTGGTTTCATTTTTTATTAAAAAAAAAAGAATTATTTTTTCACAAAATTTTTATAATTGCATATTCAGATTATATTGCGTAATAGTTACTGTATTAATTTCCTTACAAAAAATGCGGGTTGACCTGCACCCAACCCGCTTGACCCGCACCCGCTTGACCCGCATTCTTGAAATGACCCGCTTGGACCCGCACCCGTTTCGACCCGCACCCGTTTTGACCCGTTACCCAAACCCGCCCGACCCGCCCATTTTGCCAGGCCTAGTTTATTATGAGGTTTTGTCTCCAGAACTTTGTACCGATTTTGTGTTTAATGTATAATTTTCAACAAGAAAAATTTGATTGATTGACTGTATAAAATATAGAAATTGTAGAGTGAATTAGTTAACGGCATTTTATATTGGAACTTTATGTGACTTTTTCAACGATTTCCCTTTTTCTTGAAATCAACTTACAGTTGACACGACAATAAAAGGATAAAGTGACCGAGTAGAACTCTGAGGCTTTAAGGATCTTTAATTACTGTTCAGTTATAGTATTTTGCATGAAGATGCTATTGCAATTGTTTTGTTATTTGGCCTCACATTTTACAATTGAAGAAGTTGTTTATATTTCTGTTCTTTTTTTGTTACAGTGTTCAACATGGGTACAATCAAAACGACCTTGCTTGCGTTGTTTGTGTTGTTTGTTTTATCACCTACCGCATTTTCGGCTACTAATGGTGGGCTGCTTCGAGTTGGGCTTAAAAAGAGGAAAGCGGAACTCAAACAAGTTACTGAAAATGGTTTGTCCATGGAAGGAACTGCTAGAACTTTTGGCTCGCATGGAGCTCTGAAGAATTCAGAAGGTGACATTATTGCACTAAAGAATTACATGGATGCTCAGTATTTTGGTGAGATTGGTATTGGAACTCCAGCTCAAAAATTCACTGTGATTTTTGATACCGGAAGTTCAAACCTGTGGGTGCCTTCTTCAAAGTGCTATTTTTCAGTGAGTTTTTCATTGCCATGTGTTTTAGCTTCCTAATTGAGGATCTCACTTATCAGTTGAAGTGTAGTTTCTGTTTGTGCTCACGAGTCTTCATTATCAATGCAGGTAGCTTGCCTTTTTCACTCAAAGTTTAAGGGGAGCCGTTCAAGTACCTACAAGAAAAATGGTATGGTCTCTTGTCATAAATTTCTGAGTTATTTACTTTTTTTTACCACCTTTTTAGTTATATTCTGAACCCTGTATAACTGTATCTTGTTCCCCTACAATCATCACCCATCTATATACCTTGTTATATGTTTTAATATACAGTAGCAAGCCAAATCGTGGTTTCTGCGTTACTTTATTTCATCATAGGTTTATGAGTATCTTCATCTATGTTTGTGTATAACGATGGAAATACTCAAATAAGGAAATGAGTTCGTATGGTGAGTGGTATCTGTGATGGAGGAGGATACACAAATGAATTTGGTAGGTGATCTCCACAATAGAATATCAGGAATGCAAGAATTTTGAAATGTTCTGGATTAGCTTGACCATGCAGCCATAGCCCATTAACTTCACTCGCTCTTTGAGTTCCCTGATTTACTTTTTCTTGTAAACACGGTAACTAATGTTTAATTGTTTTCATATTCTTTTAAGGTACATCTGCTGCGATCCAATATGGAACTGGAGCAATCTCTGGATTTTTTAGCCAAGACTCTGTCCAACTCGGTGACCTTGTTGTTAAAAAGCAGGTAAATATTGCCTAGTTCTGGTTTTAAATGTATTGAGTGCGAGATTGCTATTGACTCTCATACATGTGATGTTTCACTTTATACAGGATTTTATAGAGGCAACCAAAGAGCCTGGCATCACTTTCTTGGCAGCCAAGTTTGACGGTATACTTGGCCTTGGATATCAGGAGATCTCTGTTGGGAAAGCTGTACCTGTCTGGTAACTCGCTCATCTCGTTGAACCAAGGCTCCTTTTTTATGCTTTGTTGGCAACATATGGCTCTTGTTTATTGTATACATTCACTTTTTGTTTGTTTGAAAATGACTTCCTAATTGTTGTATTCACATACCATTTTAGGTACAACATGGTTGATCAAGGTCTTGTTAAAGAACCTGTGTTCTCCTTTTGGTTTAATCGCCATGCAGACGAGGAAGAAGGGGGTGAGCTTGTTTTTGGTGGAGTTGATCCTAATCATTTTAAGGGTAAGCACACATACGTTCCTGTGACCCAAAAAGGCTATTGGCAGGTGAGTTATTATGATTTCCTCTGTGCATATTGTTCCATATCTTGTGTAATTATCCATCATTGATTGGTCGCTGAGTATTGTTTTTCTTGTCCTTAGTTTGAGATGGGTGATGTTCTTATTGGAGATAAAACTACCGGTAATCACACGGTGTTCCAGTTTTGCCATTTTAACTTGGATAACATGTGAATGTATCAGCGAAAGATCGTTAAGAGTTATGAACTTCGTTGGATCTGAGATCATGGTTTTCATTTCAGGATTTTGCGCTGATGGTTGTGCAGCAATTGCCGACAGTGGCACCTCTTTATTGGCAGGTCCAACGGTACGGGAAAAAAAAATGCTATGTTTTACTTGTAGACGAAGAAGAGGCCTTATTGTTTATTAAGGTCTTCCTTAATTGATAACGGTCCCTATGTTGACATATACAAGTGGAGCATACAGCTTTCTTCAGTTTTTATCTGTTCTTATTCTTCGTTTCTGCTATCGAGCCAACCTGAACTGCCATTGCCTGAAAGTTTTCAAACTCTTGTAGGCTATCGTTACTGAAATTAATCATGCAATTGGTGCCGCCGGGGTAATGAGCCAGCAATGCAAAACACTGGTTGATCAGTATGGAAAGGCTATAATTGATATGCTATTGTCTGAGGTAACTGTTTTCCTTCCCTATCCATCTCTGATAGCTGTTTCTTGTGCTGTCACAGCTTTGAAAATTAGTTGAGAGTTCAATTATTCATTTCTTCATCAGTCTGACAATAATTTTCTTATGATGTTCTATAGGCTCAACCTGATAAAATATGTTCTCAAATGAACTTGTGCACTTTCAACGGTGCTCGTGATGTGAGGTCAGTCCCAGATAGCACATTTGTGTCGAACTTCTACTATTCTTATTGGTTACCGACTATGATCATATTACATTTGGCTATATAAATGAAATAAGATCACTTTTTTATGTCATACTGTTAGTGATATACAATGTAAACATTCAACAAAATGGATTATAGTTGAAACCTTATTATTGGCAGGTAGTATAAATTGTACACTAACCAATTGGTTATATTGTATGTCAAGTAATATGAGTGTTATCTGACCGTTAATTTTGACAGTCCATTAATCGAGAGTGTGGTTGACAAGAATAATGGGAAGTCTTCTGGTGGCTTCAAGGATGAGATGTGTACTTTCTGCGAGATGGCTGTTGTTTGGATGCGCAACCAAATCAAAAGAAATCAGACTGAAGATGACATAATTAACTATGTGGACCAGGTAAAGTGAATCTAACATGAAGCAAGGAAATTAACAGAAATATTTTGTAGAATTAGCAGGATTCAGTTTTGGCTATAATTTTATTTACATTAATGCAGCTGTGTGAACGCTTACCCAGTCCAATGGGAGAATCTGCTGTTGGATGCAACAGTCTTTCCTCCTTACCTAATATCTCCTTCACCATTGGTGGTAAAACTTTTGAGCTCACCCCAGAACAGGTGATAATAACACTGTCCTTGTCTCCTTGAGCATTTTTATTGTAGAATAACCTTTTCTAGGTTATTTAGTGATGGTGGAAATATTCCCATTTACTTTTGAATGGATCGGCCGGGTTATATTTTTTGATCTAACATGAATAAATAGTTTGCTACAAAGGAACAAGGGTGGAAGGTTGCCATAAGTGTATTTTTAATGCATAAAACCTTCTAAATCATTTTTCCAAAAGTATAAATGAATATTGAAATTTTATGTCTTGTCATGTAAGACACTAATCATTGATAAAATTATATGTCAAAAAGTAGTTTGGCCCACCAAGCTAAGCTGACTAACCCATTCCGATCCATACCAAAACAAAACCAGTTAGATACATTCCTGTTGAAAATTAATATTCTTCTTGGAAACCAACTATGATTGATCAGTACGTGCTCAAAATTGGTGAGGGAGAAGCAGCACAATGCATCAGTGGATTTACTGCTATGGATGTTGCCCCTCCTCGTGGACCTCTGTGGTACTTTTTCTTCTCCAGTTTTTCAAAACACATCCCATTTTGGTGTCGAAATAGCGTTGTACATATTTTACGGGGTTTAACTGCTTTAGATGGCGTCTTACTGTCTTTAGAGATTAATATTGTGGGTTTTTATTGTTGTTGCAGGATCCTGGGAGATGTTTTTATGGGTCAATACCACACGGTGTTTGATTATGGTCAATCACGAGTTGGATTTGCTGAAGCAGCTTAAAAGAAAATATTCTGACCTTTCGTGACTCTTTTCTGTAAATATCTTACCGAGAAAGTGTTCGAATAATGTCTGATGTGTTTTCGTTACCCTAAGATTTCGATGGTTAATCGTAAGAGCTTGTGGTTGCTTGTGTTAGGAACTGATGTTTATTTACCTGATACTGTTCTGTCATGCTTGCATTTTGTTTTACTATCCTGTTATTTGGCCCAACTTTACCTGTTCTTTCTGTCACATTTATGTAGTTTGGAGGATCTCTATCAAAACTTAATACGGGAGTATCTTGTTTCTAGTTCTAAAGTCATAAGACGTTGAATAGAATCAGCACAGGCTATAGATTCTAAGCTTGTGATGGAATTTGGAGATTATGTGCAGTAAGTCAGTAGGTGTGACTTCAGGGGTGAGTTGTGCAAGTTTTGGGGTGTACTTGAATATTTAATATACAATTGGTATGAATATGCTGGTTTACTTCCTATATTCATCAGTCACATGATCTCGTAAAATAAATTTGTTGTCTGAATTTTCTGCGAGACGGGTATGTTCATGGTGTTTGCCTGACATGTACTTAAAAAACATGTGTTGTTAGATATGATTGTGGATGTTCAATTCGGGTTTTGTCTTTCGGGCAACTACCCATTGTAAGACCGCTCATGGCTTTGGGACTAAGTTGGGGCCTTCAAATGGGTTTTTATGGTTTAGTTTTAGACGTTTAGAACCTAGCAAGCTGGAAGCGTATCTCAATTTCAGAATTTAATGATCAATTAGTAAACAAGCAACATAAATCAAGGCAAGTTTTTCAACCTTTTAAAGTTTTGTATTGAAGAGAAAGCATTATCAAATGGATCAAGGCCTGTTTCAACTTCAACTACTGATTTCAAAACTATCAGATAGTTCTTAAACTTAATATTTTCCATCCCTAATGTTTTATATTCTAGGGTTCTAGTTAGTGAAGTACTATTTTGTGATGGTTTTGTGGTAAGGGTCTCTGTCCGCTGGTCTAAGACAGGAGGTATTACGGTTCCAACCGATCATGACCCTCACCTTGACAACTGACAGGAGGTTTTTTTTTATTCCGACCATTTTGAGTTGTTTTCCGATCCTGTTTATTAGCCCATTTCAGCAATTGGTGTTTATAAAATCTTGGCCTAAACATTTTCTTCGTTAATAACTCAACTCGTGCTCGATTTGATTGTATGGACGTAACTAATTTGTTGTGATTCCTCTAGTTTGTGTCAGTTGTCAAGGTGAGGGTCATGATCGGTTTTCAACTAGTTTCCTTGCTTGGTGGTGATTGCTCTTGAGTAATTGTTTCATGTAAATATCAATTAAGTAATCATAGTCATAAAATTGTGTTTAAAATGTTATTACACATAAATAATCGGTCACGTTCTAATTTTCTATAACATATGGATTAATAATTTTAGATATAATATCATTTTAAAAGATTTGGCTAACCATCGTTTATGGTTAACCACGCTATAAAATATCGTATATAAGCTAAGGCTGAGCGGAGTGGTCACAAAAAGAGCGAGACCATCCCCTTTCTCGCCTTAGTTCGCCTGCTACACCAGCCCCGAGGGGCAACTCGCGTTTCAGGCGAACCCACAAGGTCGCTGTGTGAATGTTTGACCGGCTCCAAAACCCGAAAAACACGAATCCCCCGCCCCAACCCCCCAAACGGCTAATTCCAATTTTTTTTTTCTTTTCTCTTCCTCCTTTATATAGGTACAACCCTTCTTAAAAACCAATCATTGAAAGTGCAACATGGCGCAAGTCGCCCACTCTTAAAAATCCACTCATTGTCATCTTTTTCACAAGACAACATTTCCTACCTCACATGACACATTACACAAGTCGCCCTCAACTTCCACTACTCTTAGTCTAAATGTTTCTTAAAACTAAGAGTTAATTACAGAAATCGTCCTTGTCGTGGACCTCTACTTGCAGCTTTCGTCCCTAAGTTTAATAAATTACAGTTTTAGTCCAAAAAACTTTGCTCCGTCAACACTTTTGGTCCAAATGACTAACGGACGTTAAGAACCCCATCATGTGACTTTCAGATGATGGGTATTTTGGTCAGATAATTACATCTATCTTCTTCTTCATCTGTATTCTATATCTATATCATAAAGAAATCAATCATCATCGGTCCATCAATTCATCCTCATCAGCAACAAATCAAAAATAAGTCAACAACATATATGTTTTTTCCTATCTCTTATTATCGTCAATATATTTATACATACAATTTATATCTATTATAAATATATAATACATAGTAAAATCTGTATACATATGAAGCAGATCTATATCTTCAAATATATACATATACAATATAAACCCCTTTATTCAAGATCTAACACCAATCAATCAATCAATCACACTTTGAAATGTTACCATATATGAAGAGTCAACAAACTGGTTTATTTCCCAATTATACTACATCTATATAAAAGAATATATATAAAGAATCGAATGCTGCATATCCCCGTCATCATTCGCAGCTTCAGTATCAAGTTTGAAGTCATAGGAAATCCACAAAAGGAAAAAAAATAGAGAAAGATGAGGGATCTTATGATGGTGGTGGCAGGAAATGGCCGATCCATGGTAGTAGGTTCAACCATTCATCACCATCTTCTCATTTGTCATCACCACAAATCAAGTTAGAACACCTTACAAAAACAAAAAAACAAATCAAGTTTGAACACATATGAAATAAAACCCATCACCAACTCCAGATCTAAAAAAATATTCTAGATCCGAAAACCATAGAAGATCCGGATCCGAATTGAAGAAGACCCGTATCCATACTTTTAATATGTAGGAGACTAGGAGGTAGATATTTAATAATTTGGTTTCGTAACGAGTTGTTTACCAAGTCCAATAGCATCTGACTCTTTCATGATATGAAGTCGCTTGCAAGGATTAACAAATATTCTGCACAAATTAAGTATATGCATTGGTGAGCATCAATATATACTTGACCATGAGTGAGTTTATTATAAAAATTTTCATCATCAAGACTAGAAATCGTACCGACCTTTTTTTACCTCTTTGTTTTTTTTTTTCGTTTTTTTTTCTGATTTTTGTCATGTTGTAAAGTTGGTTGATGTTGGTGGATTTGATTTGTAAGCACTAATTTGGGTTTAGATTTGTTGAAAAATATTAGAGATAATGGTAATATGAAATCTGAAAAAGCATATAAATTTGGGAAATTATATAGATCTATATATGAAATATGTTGGTAAATGTATGTATATATACACATATATGGGGGAAAATATTATAACCCTTACAGCAGCAGCAACGTATGTATATATATTTTTATTAAAATAATTTATTATTAGAAAAGTTAATTACACTTTTAGTCCTTGCGGTATTAAAAAGACTAAAATACCCATCACGTGCAGGTCACGTGATGGATAATTAAACGTCCGTTTGGAACTTGGACCAAAACTGTTGACGAGACAAACTTATTTGGACTAAAACTGTAATTTATGAAACCTAGGGATGAAAGTTGCAAGTGAGGGTCGACGACAGGGACGATTTCTGTAATTAACTCTAAAACTAACTATCAATCACCGTTACAAAACCTTATTAACCATAATCAGCTATCGTTGGAAAAATCCGTTTTTAATGTAGTTCCAGAAACCATTCGATATATGAAAGAAAACATGTGCACCCGAGTGTGACAAAACACACACCAAACATAGCGAAAATGTCAAATTAAAGTTGATGAGAGAATTGTCGTAGGAAACACGCATAAATACTTATCTATTGTTTCTTTTTCCTTTCATACTTTTATGGTTTTGAATCTAATTACTTTCTTAATCTTGTAATTACTTCGTTAATCAAGATCTTACCTTATTTCTCAAGTGATTTCTGGTTTGATCATATCGGTGCATTTGTTGACACTTGTTTTATAATCATTCTAAAATCATAAGTTTCAATGTTGACATTTAAATATATCCAATATATTAACAAAAAGCTTTAGCACATGGATGATATATTTCATTTTCCAAACATGACTTCTTGATTTTAACCAAAAACATATATACATAACATTTATATGATTAAATGGAAAAATATGACAACTTAAAGAATCAATTTAATCATACATGTTAATCCACATTTAATTAGAATATCTCAAAAAGTTTGTTGTAAAATAGTTAATTGTAACGGATCGTGGTTATTGGTTAACACCTCGTTGTTTAGGGTACATGTAAGCTAGGCTTCATTATAAGATTAGGTTTCCCTGATGTCGTATCCGATTGAGTGTTCAAAAAAAACATGTTAAGAACGATAGGGATCACCACATACTTTCGACCCCAAAAAATGAAACTACAAGGTTACTCGCACATAATTGCAACGATTTGCTATAAAGAATACATCAAGTAACCAGAATACCAACTAAATCACAAATAGTTACAGAAGTATTGAGACAAATTCACATGTGAATCACGACGAGCTATGTACAATCCTATATAAGCTGTAAACACCACAAAATCGAAGATTGAACTCAAACATCTTGAAACAAAACAAAACACATGTTTGGTTCTTTCTGTAACCAAGTACAAATGATGTGCTATTCCTAACCGAAAGGGTACGTGTATGCAAATTTAGGAGTCACGATAGGGACTTATAGCGCGAAAACGTTCCCTAGCTAGTTCATTAAAACACAAGTGATCATCACCAAGAAAAACAACCTGATATCGCATTCTAGACTAGACACAAAACCACCTATATCTAACTCGTCAACCATGTGTCGATAGCGATCTCATCAAATTAAACAATCATTTTCGGATTAAGGCAAACGTGAAGAGATCAACCGAGGTCGAAAATGACCGCTCCTTATCCATAGTCTTGGACCAAACCTAATTGAAGTGTTAACATCTGTATGTTTCTTGGAGGCGGGGGTCGATCTTTATAATCATTAAAAACAAAAATCTTGATTTAGAAGTCATAACCACCAAATGAAAGGATCATTTAGTAACGAAATGATTTGAAACTTCAAAGGTTACTAAACTAACACTTCACTTACAAGTTACAAGAAATTAAAGTTAAGCCAAAATAATATGGTGAATGTGAATGATTCACTAGAGAAAACGTATACCACACCAAATCATAACTTCCAATCAAACCTACTAATTTTTTACTATTAAAGACAACAATACTTTTTAAGAGTACAAGCAATTTTTACTCAAGTACGTGTCACTCAAATATTTTTTTTATTTTTTTATTTTTGGATTTTATGTCCATTTTCTATTCCAATGCTAGTGAGAAAAAAATTATCAACATAGTAATTTACATTATATTTTTCTATTTATTGACCAAACCTTTAACTCACAAACTAAAACTATACATTAATATGTTAATTTGTAGGATGTAACTTAAGAGTATCAAGTATGGATACAGGATACAGAACCATCCAGAATGTCACATCAGAACTAATGTGGCTTTCACCATTTTATCAATTTTAAGCAGTTAAGGATGCAGAATCACCTGGATGTTCTAAGAGCTGCATAGTTCATTAGTGTAAATATCCAAGATATGTAGTAAAGTATTAATTTTAACGTATTTGTTTCAAATACTAGTTATCTAACTCGATCTCTACTACAATATATGACATTTGTTCCTTTCATTTTTTTCAACTAAGTAGTTGATAACCCAAAAATACTCCTTTATTTTGTTCGCTAATTTAAATATCTTATAAACTCGAACTTAACTCGTTCAAATTTGGACGGCCCGAGTTTCCGTTCACTCACATGAAAGAACTTTGATCGAAATACACAAATCGAATGATTGTTATTATTATTAAGAGTTTATGAGTTTGATTACAATAGAATAGGATATCAAGATTGATATCCAGAAATATAGATGGAACCAGAACAATAACCAGAAAAATATATATATCAAGATATATATATATATATATATATATCAAAGTGATATATATATATTCAGAGAGAATATATATGCAGAAACTAGTCGAATGAATGGAATGGGTTTCTTAACCCTAATCGATGTAAAAGCAACATTATATAGCCTCCAGATTTTTGAGCAAAGCACCCTTGAACTTCTATCTTCTCCTCTTTCAGTCCCTTTACTTCTTCATCTTCCAAATGCCCAAGATTAGTCCTCAAACTTTATTTCCTTGCAAAAATAGTCATAACAACAAAAATACATTTTAAGTTAATTAAGACTTAACTTATATAATTCAACATCCCCCCTTCAGTTAAGTCTTAAACAAATTGTTTAACTTCAGTTTAGAACATAAGAATAAATGTTGAGATGTACTTAAACTTTTGGTAAAGATATCTGCCATGTTTTCTTCCGACAGTATCTTAACAGTCTTAATGACCCCAGAACAAATTTTTTCTCTTATAAAGTGCAAGTCAATCTCAAAGTGTTTAGTCTTTTCATGGAAGACAGGATTTGCAGCTATTTGAATAGCTGCTTTACTATCACAATACAAATGCACAGGAAGAGAAGAAGTAATACCAAAATCTTTCAACAAGTTTAAAATCCATATAATTTCACAAGTTACTGCAGCCATAGCCCTATATTCTGCTTCTGCAGAGGACTTGGCTACAGTATTTTGTTTTTTACTTTTCCAAGAAACAAGATTATTACCAAGTAAAATAGTGTAGCCAGTGACTGACCTTCTTGTGCTCAAACACCTTCCCCAATCAGAATCAACATAAGCAGAAAGGTTAAGATTGTTACCTTTAGTAATATGCAGTCCACATCCAGGTGAACCTTTCAAGTATCTAAGAATTCTCAAGCCAAAATTAAAGTGTTCTTGGGTTGGTGCATGCATAAATTGAGATAAACATTGAACAGAATAGCTAATGTCAGGCCTTGTCAAAGTTAGATAGATTAATTTTCCAATAAGCTTTTGATAAACAGTTATATTATCAAGAAGTTTAGAAGTAGCAGATTTAGCTTGCATAGTCAAATTCATCTCTAAAGGTGTTTTAATAGGTTTGCAAACAAGTAAACCAAAGTCATTTAATAATTCAAGACAATACTTTGTTAGGTCCGTCCAGATTTAGTCCAGATTTACTGGACTCGCTCCAGACTCGACTACTGGAGCTTACTGAAGATCTGTCCAGAAACGTGTTCTACTGGACCTACTCCAGACTTGGAATCTGGAGTCCCTCTAAAGATTTGTCCAGAAATAATAGAAGACCAGTGAGCAAATACTTGTATAGGAATCTGGAGTATTCTCCAGATTATCTCACTGGACTTCACCCCAGTCCAGATCTACTCTACTGAAGACGTTCTCACTGAAGTCAAAGACTGAAGTAAGAATAAAGAAGACTGACAAATGGCGGAGTCTACTGGAAGTCTTACCAGATCTGAACACTGGAGGATTGTCTGTGTTCTAGACCTTACAAGTCTGAACACTGATATCGAGGATTTGACTTTAAGCCTTTACACACTTTCCAAAGAACAACCCACTTGTTCTTTACGAAAGTATACGTGTGTTAAGGTGGTTGGATAAAAGGATACACTTGCACTTGATGTGACTTTATCCTTATTCCTTATCCAATACATTTAATGTTCTTGTCGGATCATTAAATGTATGCAACCATATTTGTACGGCACAAAATTCACTGGTGAATTTTGTTGCCTATAAATACAAAGTCATTTCTTTGAGAAAATCACTTTTTAGCAAATTGGTGAACTTGTTTAAATACTCTCGATCTAAAAAGTTATACTTCACAACTCTAAGTATATCGATCAAAGGAGTTTATTTAGCAAGTATAGATCACTTGTAATTCAAAGATTGTTTAGATACTTACATACGTGTAATATCTAGGTTCCGCAACGATCTTGTATTTTGTTTATACATCAATAAACAAAATACACTTGAAAACTACATTTGTGTTCCACCATTTATTTACTTGTTTAAATACTCTCGATCTAAAAAGTTATACTTCACAACTCTAAGTATATCGATCAAAGGAGTTTATTTAGCAAGTATAGATCACTTGTAATTCAAAGATTGTTTAGATACTTACATACGTGTAATATCTAGGTTCCGCAACTTGTCTTGTATTTTACACTCGTGGGTTAAACCATCGTGTGAGGGACTTTACAATTGGTATCAGAGCAGAAGGTTAATATACTTACCTAGATCTGTTTCGTGATGGCAATCCCAGAAAATCAACAAGAAACTCATGAAACTATTTTTAATGAACCACCCACTGGAAATAACAATCCACCACCTCCTTCTCCTGCTTCTCCACATGTGCATGCGCATTACTCGAATAATCCTGTTCCTAAATTCAGTGGGAGCAGTGATGAATTTGGTACGTGGAAAGCTAGGATAATATTGCATGTTACTGGTATTGAAAGGAATATGATGAAAATTTTAAACGAAGGACCCTATGTGCCAAGACTTCCTATCAATGCACTCCTTGACCCTACAGGATCAAGAAGTGGGAGGGAAAAGAGAGAGGAACACTGGTCCGAAGAGGAGAAAAGATTAGTAAATCTTGATACACTTCTTAAAAATATGATCCTCGGGGCTGTTCCAGAAACTCTTATTCCCACACTAGTTCTCTATCCCAGTGCCAAAAGCATGTGGGATGAACTGGTGAACCAGCATGAGGGAGGTGATGATACTGTTGTTACCAGAAAAGTCTCCTTAAACAAAAAGTATGAGTCATTTTTTGCTCTCCCCAATGAGTCCCTTACTGGTACTTACACCAGATTTATGAGCATCATAAACCAGTTAAGAGGACTAAGGGTAGAAAAAGACAAGGATATACTTTTAGAGAAATTTTGTGATATTCTTCCAACAAAATGGTCTCACATGATTCTGGTCTTGAGGCAAGGTAAAACCTTGCATTCCCATACTTTGTCAACATTGTATGGAGCCTTCAGATTCACTAAAGAAAATCAAGCCCAGAGGATTGAGGCAGAAAAAGATTCTTTTAATCATGCTTCCAGTAGTTCCACAGTGGTCACTAATACTGCACCACCTTGTGCGGCATTAATATCTTCTGAGAATGTATTTTCTATGAAGAAGATGATGTCTGAACTAATGGATTCTGGAGTCTGTAATGATATCTCTCCAGACTGTGATGAAACTGACAGTGATGACCTGGTTGCAATGATGGCCAAAACGTTTAACCGTTTTAAGGCCAGAGCAAATAGGCCCACTGGACAACATGCACCCAGTTCTTCCACTGACAAGACCAATCTGACATGCTTTAAGTGTGGCAGAAAAGGTCATTTCATGAAAGAGTGCAGGTCCAGTCAGTTTGTCTCTCAGTCTGGTCCAACTGCTTCTTATAACAAGCCTGATGATAGCTATAAGTTGAAATACAAAAAACTTAAGGCTCAGATTGCTCTCTTGTCTAAACAGATGGAAGACAATAACAAATGCATGATAGCAACTACTGAAGAAGCATGGGTTCCCTCTGATGATTCATCAGTCGATGAAGAAGAGGAAAGAGATTGTTGTTTTATGGCTCTGGCAGATCAAGAGCATCTGGTGAGGGATGATGTCACATCTGGTCGTTGGGTCGACATTGTTATTAAAAAGGTTAGTGAGTATGATCTTGAAACTAATCCTGAACTTAAATTGGACATCACTGAAGCTCTAAATTCTGATTTAATTTTTGTGGAAACTGTTAGATTTGACAGTCTAAATGGTCTAGAAACAGATTCTTCTGAAATAAATGCTTTAAAATCAAAATTAAAAGAACTTCAAGACATTGAACTGGCATTTCAAGCCCAGGTTCTGGTAACTAAACAATTGATTCAAGAAAAACAAGATCTTGAAATCATTTTAGAGAAAGAAAAACTGGTAATAAAATCATGGCTAGAAACCAAAAAGCCATATGATGCTTGTGTAAAACAATTTCCTGCTCAAAAACGCGCATATTTAGATGGAAATACTCATGTAGCATCATTAATACCAGTAATCGATCGATTACCAGAGGGATTCAGGCCCACCACTGTTTATGATGAGCCTGTAACTCCCAAGGCCAATACTTTCGCAGTTCTTTGCCCAGAGGTTAAGACTGGAGTTGTCCAGATGACTGCTCCAGTTAAAAAGGTTAAGCAAAATAGACCTTTGCCTCAAAACAATCCCCTACCTAAGCCTACAACTGGAAAGGCTCAGGTATCATTTGATGAAAATATTTTGTCCAGGTTAGAGAACCAGATTCAAACACTGACTCATCAATTTCAAAGTTTTAATGCAAGATTAAACTTTATTGAGGGTACTTCATCTGGCCCTAGACAAAATACTAAACCTTTTGCAAAGAAAGACAAATTTATTTCTCCAGTTGAGAAAAAGAAAAAGGTTTCTAAACTATCAACTCCAGTAGTTAAAAAGGTTAAGCAGAATAGACCTTTGCCTCAAAACAATCCCCTACCTAAGCCTACAACTAGAAAGGCTCAGGTATCATTTGATGAAAATATTTTGTCCAGGTTAGAGAACCAGATTCAAACACTGACTTATCAATTTCAAAGTTTTAATGCAAGATTAAACTTTATTGAGGGTACTTCATCTGGCCCTAGACAAAATACTAAACCTTTTGCAAAGAAAGACAAATTTATTTCTCCAGTTGAGAAAAAGAAAAAGGTTTCTAAACTATCAACTCCAGTAGTGTTTTCAACAAAAACTACTATTGAAGAAAGTAAACTCAACCAGATACCCCCAGGGATCCATAAGGGAGGATCCAGTGAACCCATCAGTCGATGGGTTCCCAAATCTAACTGATATATCTGGTGTATGTGCAGGGCGATCGAAAGAAGCATACCTGGTATCTTGACAGTGCAGCTGGCAGGACTATGACCGGATGTAAGACCCTACTGGAGGAGTTCACCATTTCTGATGGACCCTCCATCACTTTGGAAATGATGGTTGTGGAAAGACTGAGGGATATGGTGTTCTGAACAATGGACAAGTCAAGTTTACATGTGTTGCACTTGTGAATGGTTTGAAATATAACTTGATCAGTGTAAGCCAATTGTGTGATGATGGCTATCAAGTCTTATTCAATATTGCTCAGGGTATCGTATTCAACAAGGACTGGAAGGTAGTGTTGATTGCTCCCAGAAAAGGGAACGTGTATGTGATGGATATGGAAAGCTCTTCTTCAGAGCAATGTTTCTACACTCAAGCTGATGAAGACACAAACTGGTTATGGCACAAAAGGTTATCCCATTTAAATTTCAAAAATATTAACAAGTTGTCCAGAAAGACCTGGTGATGACGAAGATGTTCAGGTTGTAGAGATGGTAAAACCAATCAGGCAAGTGGCTCCAGAAGGTCAACAACCAAATGTTGAGCCTTCCAGACGACCTAGAACTAATAGGCGTCTGATGAGAGGTGGAATCCAGGTTATTCCAGAAAGACATCCAGGTGATGTTATGAATCTGGATGGGTCTCCAATATTTGAATCAGAAGAGGTTGTTGGGCAAGAAACTGATGAACAAGCTGAACATGTTGCCCAGGTTGTTGAAGAAGTTGTTGAAGATGTTCAGACTGATGAACATGCTTCTGGTGAGCAAGAGGCTCCACTGGACTTAAATGTTGAGGTTGGTGAACAGGTAGATATAGAGACTGGTGAACAGTCTGGTGAACAGACAGTTGGGATTGCTCAAGAATGGGATGTTGTTGAATCTCCAATGTCTGAAGGCTTTGATGTGAACTTGAACTTTCTGGGTGAAGATGTACAAGAAGAAGAAAATCTACCAGAAATACCAACACCTTCACCAGAAATGCAAACAACTACACCAGATATGCCACCACCAGAACCAAACATGCCACCGCCACCACCACCTTCAATTCCAGAAAACACCCAATACTTCACTCCCGCAACCAATCAACCTTCAGAATCTCAACCTCCTCCTCGTGCGCCGGAGTCACCAGTTGCAACGTCTGAAGCTGCAACTGAAGAGGACTGGGCACAAGTTCCTCTAATGACCAGATTACCCTCCACTCTTGAACCTCCCACTGGTCTCTCCACTTCTTCTTCAACCGAGGTCCAAGGCCTTTTAAGTAAGGTGGCGGACCTGGAGAGATCACTCCATACTTCATCTCAGGTTATTTCAGACTTCAAATCCTTACTTTCAAATAACCTTGCTTCAGAGATGAATATCTTCGCTGGAAATGAGAAGCTGGTTTATGAGAAGCTTGATGAACTGGTACTGGCCACGAACACCAACACTGAAAAGATCAAGGTGGCAGTTCAGGGATTAGAGAATAGGTTGGTTACTTCTGTTCAGAGTGCAGTCACTAGTGGATTGGCAGGTCTGAAAGAAGAGGTTCAGAATTTGGTTTTCAGGGTAAGCTCTCTGGAGAGTAGGCCCACACTGGACCAGAGTGCAGTTGTTAGTACTCTAAGTGATGAATGTACAAGGAAGTTCAGAAACAACATGTTAAATGAATTATGTGAAGAAGTTTCTGGGACTGTCCTTCGTAGTATTTATGATGGGGTGTTACCCCAAGTAGAGAAGCTACTGGATGAGAAGTTGCCAAAGCACTTGCCCAAAGCTGTTGCAAATGTTCAGAAGGAAGTGCAGGAACTTAAGAAAGTTGTGTCTGAAGCAACTCCAGTATAAGGTACATCTTTTGGTCCACTGGACAGACTTATGCTTGAACAAATGTGGAATGATCTCAAGTCAAGAACTGGAGATCGTTTCAAGGGGGAAGAGTTGTCTGGTGACCAATCACAAAGAGCATATGGCACTGAAGCCGGGCTTACTGAAGAGGCTGCTGGTACTGAAGCCAATGAGCCCCAGTTTGAGACCTTCCCAGATATACTAACAACTTTGAAATCTGTAAAGAGAAAAGGAAAAGAACAGGTATCTGGTGAAGAAGAAGAGCAAACTGAAGATGTTGATGATGACACCTCCAAGAAGTTACAACAACAATGCATCATGATTGAAATTTTCAAGACAAATCAAAGAGATGAACTGCTGGCCCATCATAGGGATATGGCTAATCATGGGACTCTGGACTCTTATAATGCTGGAAGGTTAAGCATTAACATTGAAGTGTTCAAGAAGATGAAGGATGATCCCAGAGTTCATCAATGTCTAGATGCATTGGATGATGTTCATATACGCTCGTTCTACGCTGAAGAAGAACAGGTATACGATTCATTAATTTATGGTGTCACTATTCCAGAATTGATAAGGCAGAGAAGGGAGGAACTGGTGAGTCTCCAGAGAAAAATAAGGAAAAATGCTGGTGCTCTGGAGTTAGAGTATAGAAAAGGATTGACTGGTCTGCCAAAGCTTACTGCCAAACAAATCAAAGCAATAAAGGATGCTAATGTGAGCACTTTCATTCCCCTGGATACTTCTCTGAGAATTAATCGCCAACAACTCCAGTCCACTGAAGGACAACAGAGTGGTGTATCCAAGGAAACTGAATATATGGTCCAGATGGCGAAGCAGAAAGCATCTTATGATCAAATGATGAATTTCAGGGCTAATGCTAGAAAGATTGTTGATGCTGAAATCAAGTTGGCTGAAAATCATCAAGGGATGACCAGATTTAATATAAAGTTGACCAGGGAGGGTAACTTTACAGATGAAAGGAAAGATACATCAGTCCAAGCTTTTGGATGGACTGAACTGAAGGAGATAGGATTGACATTTAAAGGTAAAACTGATTTATCTCCAGATGTTAAGGCCTTTATGAAGAGAATTGAGAAGGTCTGGAGAAGAATACAACAAATGGAAGCTGTGTTGGGTTTGAGACCACCAGTGTCTGTTCCATCATCTCCATCACCAAAGAGGAAGGCTACTGAAGATGCACCAGGGCAGTCATCAAAAATAAGGGCCTGAATCTTTTATCATGTACTTATTGTAATTAATCGTTTGATGAAAATTGTAACTATTTTCCAGTTGATGAAAGTAATATTAGTTGCAATTTTTTAATTTCATATAAGTAAATGATCAGATTTAGTCTAAGTTAGAACTTAAAAGATGAAACTGAAAACACTCATGATCTATAAAGTGTTTTCCAGTAACTTAGATTTTTTAGACTTAAATCGACTAAGTGTTTTCCAGGCATACAAATTTGTATATCTATAAGCCTGAAAACACTTGCATTATTTCTAAACAAATAGGGGGAATTTGTTAGGTCCAGATTTAGTCCAGATTTACTGGACTCGCTCCAGACTCGACTACTGGAGCTTACTGAAGATCTGTCCAGAAACGTGTTCTACTGGACCTACTCCAGACTTGGAATCTGGAGTCCCTCTGAAGATTTGTCCAGAAATAATAGAAGACCAGTGAGCAAATACTTGTATAGGAATCTGGAGTATTCTCCAGATTATCTCACTGGACTTCACCCCAGTCCAGATCTACTCTACTGAAGACGTTCTCACTGAAGTCAAAGACTGAAGTAAGAATAAAGAAGACTGACAAATGGCGGAGTCCACTGGAAGTCTTACCAGATCTGAACACTGGAGGATTGTCTGTGTTCTAGACCTTACAAGTCTGAACACTGATATCAAGGATTTGACTTTAAGCCTTTACACACTTTCCAAAGAACAACCCACTTGTTCTTTACGAAAGTATACGTGTGTTAAGGTGGTTGGATAAAAGGATACACTTGCACTTGATGTGACTTTATCCTTATTCCTTATCCAATACATTTAATGTTCTTGTCGGATCATTAAATGTATGCAACCATATTTGTACGGCACAAAATTCACTGGTGAATTTTGTTGCCTATAAATACAAAGTCATTTCTTTGAGAAAATCACTTTTTAGCAAATTGGTGAACTTGTTTAAATACTCTCGATCTAAACAGTTATACTTCACAACTCTAAGTATATCGATCAAAGGAGTTTATTTAGCAAGTATAGATCACTTGTAATTCAAAGATTGTTTAGATACTTACATACGTGTAATATCTAGGTTCCGCAACGATCTTGTATTTTGTTTATACATCAATAAAGAAAATACACTTGAAAACTACATTTGTGTTCCACCATTTATTACTTGTTTAAATATTGCTTAAGTCATTTATTACTTTGTTTATATTCTTGCATATTTATATTGAAGTAATACTAGTCCGATTCTAGTTCATACTTGTCTTGTATTTTACACTCGTGGGTTAAACCATCGTGTGAGGGACTTTACAGTTGGTATCAGAGCAATGTAGTTTTCCCATTTAAATTTCAAGCTGATGAAGACACAAACTGGTTATGGCACAAAAGGTTATCCCATTTAAATTTCAAAAATATTAACAAGTTGTCCAGAAAACAACTTGCAGATGGGATACCTTCAGTTTCCTTCAAAAAGGAAAGACCATGTCCAGGATGTGAGATGGGAAAGCAGAAACGTGCCAGTTTCAAGACCAGACAGAATTTCAGCATTACTGAACCACTTCACATGCTTCATATGGACCTCTTTGGTCTAGTGAATGTTCAGACTCGTGCTGGTAAAAGATACACCCTGGTGATCGTAGATGAATTCTCCAGATATTGTTGGGTGATCTTTCTTAGGTCTAAAAATGAAGCTGCTGCTGAAATCATCGATCTTATCAAGCAGATTGAACTGAAGCATAAGCGAAAAGTGTGTCAGTTAAGAAGCGACAATGGAACAGAATTCCAGAATGCAACTCTGGAGAAATTCTGTACTGACACTGGCATCTCCCAGAACTTCTCATCAGCAGGCACTCCAGAGCAGAATGGAGTGGTAGAAAGGAAAAATCGAACGCTGATAGAAGCTGCCAGGAGTATGCTAGCTGAATCTGGTCTTCCTACCAGTTTCTGGGCTGAAGCAATTGCAACTGCTTGCCACACCCAGAATCGATCAGTGTACGTGAAGCGACACAAGAAGACTTCCTATGAAATATTGAGAAATAGAAAACCAAATTTTGGTTATTTTCACGTTTTTGGATGTCCAGTTTACATCCTGAACGACTCCAGTCAGTTAGGCAAATTTGATGCCAAAGCTGATGAAGGATATTTCTTAGATATTCAGCCATTCGCAAAGCCTTCAGAGTTTACAACAAGAGACTGGAGATAGTACAAGAATCCATACATGTTACTTTTGATGAATCAAATGCTGCAATCAACAAGAAGTCAGCCCTTGACACACCCCCAGTAACTCCAATTGTCTTTTGTGAATCTGATCCAATAAACGACAAAATTGAAGATTCACCAGACACAGTTTCCAGTCATCCTGATCTGGAACCTGTTCAGAAAAAGAAACTTTCCAGTAGTACTCCATTCTATCCTTCTATTAATTTCAAACTACCCTCTGAAATTAATATTGGTTTAGATGTTCGTACTACTCCCCCAGTATCAGTGTCAGTTGAGAGCATACCAGAATTGTGTTCAAATGAAGTAATTCAAACTGAACCTATACTACTAGAAATGCCTTCATATGAAGAATTTCATGATGCAAATCGTGATTTAAATGAATCAGATGAAGATGTTAAAGTAGTTTATGAAGAACCTCCTCCTGAAGCAACTTCAGAGGAGACTCAACTGAATTCTTGCACTGATATTGTTGTCAGTAACAATCCTGGTCAGTACTCTAGATGGACAAAAGCTCACCCTATTGATCAGATCATAGGTGACTCCAGTAGAGGAGTACAGACCAGAAGAGCCTCCAGTGATCAATGCTTATATGTCAGTTTCTTATCACTGAATGAACCAAAGAAGATTGACGAGGCTATGGAAGATCCAAGCTGGGTGACTGCTATGCAAGAAGAGCTTCACCAGTTTGAAAGGAACAAGGTCTGGTATCTGGTTCCTTTCCCAGTTGGAAAGAAAGAACCAATTGGAACAAGATGGGTCTTCAGAAACAAAGTAGATGAAGATGGCCACTTAATCAGAAACAAGGCCAGACTGGTAGCACAAGGCTACTGCCAGTCAGATGTCGACTTTGATGAATCATTTGCTCCAGTGGCTAGACTTGAAGCGATCAGAATATTCTTAGCATTCGCTGCTCATCATCAGTTCAAGGTCTACCAGATGGATGTAAAGAGTGCCTTCTTGAATGGAAAGCTTGAAGAAGAAGTTTATGTCAGACAACCTCCAGGTTTCGTTGATGAAAAGCATCCACATTGGGTATATCGTCTGGACAAAGCGCTATATGGCCTCAGACAAGCCCCACGTGCCTGGTATGACACTCTGACTAAACATTTATTAAAAAATGGTTTTAAACGAGGTGCAATTGACAATACCTTATTTATTCTTCATGAACGAGGTAATCTGTTAATGGTACAAATTTATGTTGATGATATTATTTTTGGGTCTACTGATAAACACTTGCATTATTTCTAAACAAATAGGGGGAATTTGTTAGGTCCAGATTAGTCCAGATTTACTGGACTCGCTCCAGACTCGACTACTGGAGCTTACTGAAGATCTGTCCAGAAACGTGTTCTACTGGACCTACTCCAGACTTGGAATCTAGAGTCCCTCTGAAGATTTGTCCAGAAATAATGGAAGACCAGTGAGCAAATACTTGTATAGGAATCTGGAGTATTCTCCAGATTATCTCACTGGACTTCACCCCAGTCCAGATCTACTCTACTGAAGACGTTCTCACTGAAGTCAAAGACTGAAGTAAGAATAAAGAAGACTGACAAATGGCGGAGTCCACTGGAAGTCTTACCAGATCTGAACACTGGAGGATTGTCTGTGTTCTAGACCTTACAAGTCTGGACACTGATATCGAGGATTTGACTTTAAGCCTTTACACACTTTCCAAAGAACAAAGTCATTTCTTTGAGAAAATCACTTTTTAGCAAATTGGTGAACTTGTTTAAATACTCTCGATCTAAACAGTTATACTTCACAACTCTAAGTATATCGATCAAAGGAGTTTATTTAGCAAGTATAGATCACTTGTAATTCAAAGATTGTTTAGATACTTACATACTTACATACAAGTCTGAACACTGATATCGAGGATTTGACTTTAAGCCTTTACACACTTTCCAAAGAACAACCCACTTGTTCTTTATGAAAGTATACGTGTGTTAAGGTGGTTGGATAAAAGGATACACTTGCACTTGATGTGACTTTATCCTTATTCCTTATCCAATACATTTAATGTTCTTATCGGATCATTAAATGTATGCAACCATATTTGTACGGCACAAAATTCACTGGTGAATTTTGTTGCCTATAAATACAAAGTCATTTCTTTGAGAAAATCACTTTTTAGCAAATTGGTGAACTTGTTTAAATACTCTCGATCTAAACAGTTATACTTCACAACTCTAAGTATATCGATCAAAGGAGTTTATTTAGCAAGTATAGATCACTTGTAATTCAAAGATTGTTTAGATACTTACATACGTGTAATATCTAGGTTCCGCAACGATCTTGTATTTTGTTTATACATCAATAAAGAAAATACACTTGAAAACTACATTTGTGTTCCACCATTTATTTACTTGTTTAAATATTGCTTAAGTCATTTATTACTTTGTTTATATTCTTGCATATTTATATTGAAGTAATACTAGTCCGATTCTAGTTCATACTTGTCTTGTATTTTACACTCGTGGGTTAAACCATCGTGTGAGGGACTTTACATACTTCCTTTGATTCAAACATATACCTTGATCAGTATCAATAACCTCAATACCAAGAAAGTATTTTAGTTTTCCTAAGTCTTTGATCTTAAACTTAGAATTCAAGAATTTTTTCACATTGTCAATTTCACTTTGGCTGTTGCCAGTAACCACAATATCATCAACATAGACAAGTAAGGCAGTAAAGACATTTTTATTATTCTTTGTAAACAAGGAATAATCACATTTACTTTGAACAAAACCAAACTCAAGTAAAGCTTTACATAATTTAGAATTCCATTGCCTAGGAGCTTGCTTTAAACCATAAAGAGATTTATTTAACTTACAAACCAAGTTCTTGTTACCATTATCATACCCTTGAGGTATGTCCATATAAATATCCTCATCCAAATCACCATAGAGAAAAGCATTATTGACATCCATTTGATATAAAGGCCACTCATTATTCACAGCAATAGTTAATAAACACCTTACAGTAACCATTTTAACCACAGGTGAGAAAGTCTCATCAAAATCAATGCCAAACATTTTACTAAATCCATTTACAACCTATAGGTTTCCTATCACTAGGTAACTCAGTTATAGACCAAGTGTTGTTTCTATTTAAAGCCTCCATTTCCTCATTCATAGCATTAACCCAATGTTCATGTTTAGCAGCCTCAAAATAAGAATTAGGTTCAACACTCTTGTTAAGACTACTCACAAAAGCATAAGCATCACAAGACAAGTTTGCATAATTGACAACTTTATTTAAACCATATTTAACTTTGCCATCAAGTTCAAAGTTTTCAAGTCTAATAGGAAGACTAGCGTTTCTATTAGACCTTCTTAATCCTTCTTCATTTACAAAAAAAAATTTATCATTAAGATTTATGGTTCCCTCAGAATTTTCATTCATCACTTCTAAATTGGTAGCTGTCTCCTGAACATTACTAATAGTCTCATATGTACTGCCATCATTGGTAGTCACTATTGGGCTATCATTGACAACCTCTGTTGGACTGCCTAATGAGGTAGATTCAAAAGTATCATTAGTATTATGTTGGAAACTACTTCCAGCTTTAGAAACAGTTTCACCAATAGCTAGCTCATCATCATTGGGATTAATGGCATTATTCTCATAGTTATCAAAGAAATTAAGTTGAGTAATTTTTGAAATGTTTTTAGAATTGTTTTCAGAAAGCATGTTAAAAGGAAAAATATTCTCATAAAATCTAACATCTCTTGAAAAAAGAAAAGATTTGCTTTCAAGACTGAAAAGCTTATAACCTTTTTTAGAATTAGAGTACCCTAAGAAAACACATTTTTCAGCTCTAGTACTAAATTTATCATGATTATTAAGCTTAGTAGCAAAACATAAACACCCAAAAACTTTTAAATGACTTAAATCAGGTTCAGAACCAAAAACTAACTCATAAGGAGTTTTGCTATTTAACACAGAGGTAGGAGTTCTATTAATCAAGTAGGTAGCAGTCAAAACACATTCACCCCACAAGTAAAGAGGAATTCCCCCTGAAACATAAGAGACCTAGCAACATTAAGAAGGTGTCTATGTTTCCTTTCAACTACTCCATTTTGTTGTGGAGTATAAGGAATAGAAGTCTGATGAATAATTCCTTCATTAGTGAACAAAGAAGAAGTTTTAGCATTTACAAACTCAGACCCATTGTCACTTCTAACAATTTTTACTTTTACATCAAACTGAGTTTTTATCATATGAACAAACATATGTAAATTATCAAACACTTCAGTTTTAGACTTCATGAGAAAGCACCAAACAACTCTAGTAAAATCATCCACAATGGTTAAGAAGTATCTAAAACCTTCTTTACTTGTAACTTTATAAGGTCCCCAAACATCTATATGAATTAACTCACCCAACCCAGTTGACTTGTGTTCACTAAGAGGAAAAGGTTTTCTGGTCTGTTTAGCCTTGTGACAAACATCACAAGGTGAAACATTAACTTTGGTCAAATTAAACTTCTTAGAAAACACAGAAAGAGCTTGATCAGCAGGATGACCAAGCCTCATATGCCATAACAAATCAGACTCACAAGGAACAGAAGCAGAATTGCACACAACAGAAGAATGAGAAGAAAGAGGAAGATCATCATAAACATATAAACCACCTTGTTCACTACCAGTCCCCAGCACAGTCTTTTGATGTAAATCCTGAATATAACAGGTACTAGGATCAAACCCAATAAACAAGTTGTTATCTCTAGCAAGTTTATGAACAGACATAAGATTCACATTATATTCAGGTACAACAAGCACATCAAACAAAACAATGCCATTTTTAAGATGAAGATTTCCAATTTGTTTGACAATAGCACAAGTACCATTAGGATGACCAATTTTTAACTTTAAATCAGAAATGTCAACAACATTAGTAAGATTTTTTGCAGACATAGTCATGTGTTGATTAGCACCACTATCAATGATCCATTTAATCAAGGCATTAAACAAAAAACTGTTACAACTTAAAAACCAAGAATTACTACACATAGGCATACCTGCCATATTAGCTTGCAGACTAGAAGAGGATCCAGATTTGGTATCTAACAAACTAAGCAATTGAGCCACTTGATCAGAAGTAAGAGAATTAGAAGAAGTAGATAAAGAACCATATTCAGACTTATCCATGTTAACATTGTTATTAGAAAATCTGCCATTATTAAAAGAATTTGAAGAATTCTTATTTTTCAAACTAAAACATCTCTCAATGGTATGACCAATTCTGTTACAATGAGTGCAGTGAAGATTAGGATTTGGAGGTCTTAAAACCCTTTGAGTTTGATCAAAAGTTTTCCTTGATTCAAAGTTGTTATCAAAAGTTCTTTTACTGTCAAAGTTATTTTTATTTCCTTTAGAACCAGTATTTCTATTGAAATTAGATTTAGCAATGAAAGCAGAAGAAGAAGGAATAGACTTATCACCCATCCCTCCCCTATGAGATTCTTCTCTTGAAACAATGTTATAAGCAGTTTTAACAGTAGGCAGAGGGTCTCTCATAAGAATATTAGATCTAACAGAAACATACATATCATCCAATCCCATTAAAAATTGCATTAACTTCATAAGATCAGCATGTTTTTGTATTTCACTTGCAGCAGCACAAGTACAAGCAGGTAAATGAATCATAGCATCAAATTGTTTCCATAAAGCAGATAGTTTATGATAATAATCAGACAAAGGAGAACCATTTTGAGCTAGACTATTAATTTTGTGATACAAATTAAATGTAACTGAACCATCAACTTTGTCATATGTATCCTTAAGTTCCTGCCACACAATACATGCATTTTTTGAATAGATTTGGCCTAGATATAACTCTTGAGAAACACATCCTAATATCCAATTAAGAACCACAGCATTGCATCTATCCCATTGTTTAGCTAAAACAGGATTATCATAATTTTTCAAACAAGTTCCATCAATAAATCCAGTTTTATTTTTAGTTTCCAAAGCCAATTCAATAGCACATGCCCACACTTTATAATTCTCAGTTCCAAGAAGTTTAAAACCAATTAAAGGAGTACTAGTAGTGTCACTAGCATGCAGATACAAAGGATCACCAAAATCAAGTTTACTTATCTTGGTAATTTCAAAATCAATTTCATGATCAGATTCTTCATTATGCACAGAATTAGGAGGAGTATTACCATGAACAGAACCAGGAGGAGTATTCACCATAATTGCAGAATACAAAAAAACCAAATAAGAACAACTAAACAAGTCACAGAATAACAGCAGAACAAAATCAGATAACAAATAAAAACAAGAAAGCAGATAAAAACAGATAAGAAACAAATTTTAACAATAATAAGAATCAACAAACAATTTCTTCTAATAAACAAATTTAGAAAATATATCTCGACCTCACAACAATGTCAGGGACAGGATTCCTGGCCTCTCGTAAGGAGGTAGGTCAAGTATTAACAAAGTTGTTTTTATGAGGCAAAGATAGAGGAAAAAATTTGATATATATATATAAAAAATTAAAAAAGAGAAGAAATTATATGAAGATTCAAACAGAATATGAAAAGATAAAAGAGATAAGAATACAATACAGTGCTTTTTTTGCTGATGGTGGAAGAACCCTAATTAACTCTTGATTCACTTGGTCAAGAGTTTAATCAGGATCAGAAGAAGACAATAACCCAGAATAACAGCGGAAGACTTAAAATATAGATTTTCAGACGAAACCCTAATTTGATTGAAGAAAAAACCCTTATTTTCCAGATTTTAGGGTTCCGAAAGGAATACGCCCTAAACCTTTAATAGATCGAACAAATAATCGAATCAACAACCACTGATTTGATGAACCTGACTCTGATACCATGAAAGAACTTTGATCGAAATACACAAATCGAATGATTGTTATTATTATTAAGAGTTTATGAGTTTGATTACAATAGAATAGGATATCAAGATTGATATCCAGAAATATAGATGGAACCAGAACAATAACCAGAAAAATATATATATCAAAGTGATATATATATATATATATATATATATATCAAAGTGATATATATATATATTCAGAGAGAATATATATGCAGAAACTAGTCGAATGAATGGAATGGGTTTCTTAACCCTAATCGATGTAAAAGCAGCATTATATAGCCTCCAGATTTTTGAGCAAAGCACCCTTGAACTTCTATCTTCTCCTCTTTCAGTCCCTTTACTTCTTCATCTTCCAAATGCCCAAGATTAGTCCTCAAACTTTATTTCCTTGCAAAAAATAGTCATAACAACAAAAATACATTTTAAGTTAATTAAGACTTAACTTATATAATTCAACAAAGTTCAGCTTAGATAAGTTGAAATCTAACTCAAGTATGTATAACTCGATGAAAACTTGAATCATCTATAGTTGTATGTCAAATAGCATAAATGATTCAAATATATGTACATGACTATTAATGGCGTGCAACTCAATTAGTAATGAATAGGAACATCTTTGCCACAAATAACGCAAGATTTCATGTTGAAGCCCACGCACCCATAGGCTATAGCCACACCCATATAACCACAAGTCCACAACCATTAAGTGAGCCGTGTATGCCCCATATTATTTATAGATAGTCAATTGTATGGAACTAGTTAGTTTTTTCCTTATTGATTATCAACCTTTTACCATAAATATAACACAAATTTTCATTGTCTCATTCTGAAATCACTAGATAAAGATAACAATAGCCAGAATACAAGTTATCTTATCATAAAATAGAACCAATTTTACATGTGAAAATGTATCTTGGTATGTAAGTTGTATCATCATACTTACATGATATATGGACTGTATTTGACCTTTACACACACAGCCTAGACCTGGTACTGACAAGTGGCAAGCACGCATTTGGTCTACCTAAAATCCTGCCCAAATTATGCCACGTGGACAAATAAACAACTCTACAACAAAGAGAAAGAGAAAGATTGGCCACCTATACGGACATCCCACCCAACCAAATAACTAACAGCTGCAAACAACCTTTTCAACAACGACATAACACAAAGCATTTTATGATACCTTATTTAAACCCCAAAATATCACATACACATCTCTCATATTCATCCAAAACTCACCACAATATCTAACATGGGGTGGACCAGAGGCCATGTTCTTGGCCATGGCTCATCGGCCACCGTGTCCACCGCCACCACCACGACCGGAGACACTTTCGCAGTTAAATCCGTTGTGGTATCAAAGTCGGAAACTTTGCAAAGGGAGCAACAGTTTTTGTCTATTTTGAGTAGTCCTTATGTAGTTAGCTACACAGGGTGTGACATTACAAAAGAAAACAAAAAAACCATGTATAATTTGCTAATGGAGTACATGCCAGGAGGTACCGTTATTGATGTAATACAAGCGCGGAATTATGGGAGTTTAAACGAGTTAGAAATAGCAAACTACACAAGGCAAATTATTCAAGGGTTAGGGTACATTCATTCATTTGGCATAGTGCATTGTGATATCAAAGGCGCGAATATATTAGTTAACAAAAATGGTGTGAAGATAGCGGATTTTGGTTGTGCTAAATGGGCTAATGAAGATGTGCCATTTCGTGGCACGCCTATGTTCATGGCTCCTGAAGTAGCACGAGGCGAGTCACAAGGGTTTAAAGCCGATATATGGGCACTTGGATGCGTAATTATTGAAATGGCAACAGGCAATTCACCATGGTCTAATGTAAATAGTCCTATATCAGTTCTTTACAAGATTGGCTTTTCGGGTGAATCCCCGGATATCCCAGACGGGTTTTCACCGAAGGCCGAAGATTTCATCAAAATGTGTCTAATTCAAGACCCAGAAGCTCGGTGGAGTGCCACCGAGCTTCTGAAACACCCGTTTCTTGAACAATTTGATCATGATCAAGATCAAAACTTTTTGACATGTTCACCAACAAGCATACTTGATCAAGATGTTTGGGGATCAATTCAACAATCAGCATTAGTGGGTAGTGATTATAATCAAGAAATATGTACATCAAACTCTTTGAGGCAAAGGGTCGAACAGTTGGCAGGCAACCCAGAAAAAGAAAAGTTTACAAGTGGGTCTGAAAAAGAGATTGATTGGATGACAATCAGAAGTAGTTGTAATGGGGCGGTGACAGGTGGTGATGAATGGTGGTAGTAAATTTGTGCATAAAATCATTGGATTTAGAAGAAGTGTTTTAGAAGTAGGCAAAGAGGAGGATAGTAAAAGTGTTATTTAATCCATTTCATTCCAGAGTGAATATTATTCTAGTGATATTTTTTTCCACTTTTCTAAAGTTTTTGCCTTTTTTATAAAAAAGATTATTTTATTCTTAATCTGGTCTACACCTATATACATCTATATCTATAAACCCTTATAAAACATATTTAAATTCTATTTTAAGTAATTTAAGCACTTTTTACAATATCCTCATATTGCCCCTAATTCACACATTACCTCTAATTTTATATCTCTAAACACAATCAGACAAACATCTACCAAGATCTAACACACAGTCACTTTTTTCTCTCCTTCATATTTACACACACGCATATCAATTCCTCCCCCACTGTTTTGTATTATCATACCGTTTAACCGCCGCAACGCGCGGGCACCAACCCTCGTAATTTATAAGAAGTTCGTTTACACGTATTTTAATTTATTAAGACTGATGTTAAATACATATCAATTTTGCAAACAATGTGTAAATGTTATGATTGACATGGTTCACATATAAAAAGCAAATATTTTGGTTTCGTCTAACATATGTATGTGCCAAAAATACTAGAAACTTGTTTATATCCACCTTCTTTCTCTTTTGTTTTCAAATAGAAATGATTATGAATATACAAGAACAAATATATGTCAAGCATTGAGATTTTTGTTTGTAATTATATATTTCATATATCATATAAGTGAATATATTTAAATAAAACCCGTATGGCCGTATGTGTTTTTTTTTATAAGAAACAAAATAATGATAATGGTTTTTTTTTGTTGAATTATCTACTTTACAAAAAAAAAAAGTAATAAATTATCTTTAACATAACATCATTGTATATCATAACATTTGAAAAATACTTGTTAGCTTTTAGATGTTTGTGTACACGGAAAGTTTATTTGCCAATCCATTGGATTCTACATTAAATTTGTATTTTTTTATTTTTTATTTTAATTTGATTTTTTTTTGAAAGGTGAATTTCGCTGGAAACTTCGTGTCGCGATTCGACAGCGGGAGGTCTAGCATACGTTGTCTTAACCGGATCCGCGCTAACATTTGAAAAAGACTTGTTAGCTTTTAGATGTTTGTGTACACGGAAAGTTTATTTGCCAATCCATTGGATTCTACATTAAATTTGTATTTTTTTTTTATTTTAATTTGATTTGACCTCTAGTATTTTGTTAAATGATCTTTTAGTATTGATAAAAATTTCATTTCAATTCTTCAAAATATATGAAAGAATTGACATAAAGTATGTGTAAAAATAACAAAAAAAATTATATGTAATTAAACGGAGTATGAATCTTCTTTTAACAGGTCTAGTCGGGGATACTCAACATATTTTTGGTTGGGTTCCTACAAGCTTAACGGACATTCAACTATTATGCTCGAACTAGACGTGAACGAGCTCCAACCCTAGTAGCTCGATAAAAAAAATCGGATTAATCTCACCCCAATTCCGTTTAAAAAGGATAAAAATGCATCATGTATCAATATCTAAAAGATATACCCTAAACATATGTATATGAAGTAACCAAATCATTTGAAATGAAATACTCTTGAATAAGTATAAACTCATTTTATATATTTCAAAGAGAGATTCTCTCAAGAATAGAAATCAAAAGAATAGAAATCAAAACGGCTACAATTCAAATGCTATCTTTTTTATAATCACGAAATACACATTAATAATTTCTTTTTTACTTTTACTTTTATAAGTGGGTCTATCGGTGATACACCTTGATAACCTTATATATCTATACTCCTTTATAATGTAAAGTGGATTTAAGTAATTCAACATTTTTTTCAATATTCTCATATTACCCCTATGATATAATATAATAATCTATGCTATATTATAAAGCAAATATCTTTTCTTTAACATTTTAAGTTTCAACATTTCATCAAAACCAAATTACATCAAAAACCTACATTACTCGCTGACGCCGCACAGGCGCCACCGCCACCACCACCGACGCCGTCATTACATCGCCACCGTCGCCGCTACCTCCACCACCACTGCAACGCGCGGGTATTGTAGATCTTAAATTCAAACCTCGTTAACTAAACACTTTGGGATGGTTATAGAATGAACTCGTAAACAATCACACCGATACTTTTGTAAAACCGTCTATATATAAATCAAAAACTCGCTATTTTTACATAACATGAAAGTAGAAAAACTTATATTGGTCAAAGCCAAAAACTAGAGGTTATGGTACCAAATTGGTAGGTCTACCCAAATCGTCCACCAAACCATGAAACATAATTCAGTTGTCAAAATCATTATTTAAAACGAGAGATAGTGCCCGCGCATTGCGGCGGTGAGATGATGGGGTGATAGGTCAAGTCATAGAGTATGATAGCCAAATGCCTTAGCCGTACGGGCTCCGCCCTCGGATTTAAAAATTCGTCGAAAGTATATCGAATGACATCTCTAATGAAAGAGCATGAAATTTTAAGAACACCATACAATTTTTATAATTTATCGATATACGGTTTTTGAGATAAAAGATTTTGAATGGATTAGAGGAATAAAATGATTTATGGAGGAGAGAGAAAAATGAATGGTTGAGATTTAAGGGTATTATAGGTATATTAGGTAGAGATGTTTAAATTAGTGAATAAAGAAGAGGGGTAATTTAGGTAGTTCAAATCATCTTTTGAGATTTTAAAAAAAGGCAAAATTCTTTATAAGATAGTATTAAATATCATACTGTTATATTAACTAACTATATCCCAAAAGTATCAAAAGATTGGGATATCTTCTTATCATCTTAATGTTGACATTTGTCCACATATTTGTCGTTTTTAATAAGTTTTTATACAATTTGGTTGGGCTAATATAAGGTCTGTACCACTGTGGACAATGGAAACGGTTAGCCTGGCCCATATACCATTAATTTGGGTGACAAAACTGTATCCTTTAATTCTTTTTGTTTCCATTTTCTGATTTGGGTGGCAAAACACTAATTTTTTTCCTGTTCTTTTATTTTCTCTTTTTCATTTATTATATGACTGGGGTATAAATTTAAGAGTTAATTACAGAAATCGTCCCTGTCGTGGTATTCTATTTGTAGGTTTCATCCCTAACTTTCAAAAAATACAGTTTTGGTCCAAAAATGTTTGCTCCGTCAACACTTTTGGTCCTGACTACTAATGTCCGTTTAAAAACCCATCACGTGACCTGCACATGATGGGTAATTTAGCCATTTCATTAATACAAGGACCAAAAGTGTAAGTAATTCTAACTCTTTCATCTATCATTAGCATCATCATATATCTATATATCTAAATCTGTATCTATATCCATACATACATCTAAAAAATCTATTCTCATTCCAAAATTTATACATACAGATAATACATAACCCCTATTTTTTTTTCACTTCACATTCATGAACCCTACATATACCCATACTTTCTGACCTACATTTCTGATTACATATACAGATACATATACCCATACTTTCTGACCTACATTTCTGATTGATATATGTAACTTCGATCTACACCTTCTCTGTTTCTAAATTAGGGTTTTCAAATCCTCCAAATCCAAACAGTATCTGGCCGGCAATAGATCTGCTGGAGTGGTCGTGGTGGTCTGAAAGTGAGGAGATGGTCGGATGTGAAAACCCTTTCTCTCTTAGAGTCATTTGTAACAGTTCATCATTTTTTTTGTTGGATTGAATTAAAGTTGAAAAGGAAAAGATTTTGGGGGGTTTTAGAAGACATAAATTATATGGATCTTGGATTTCCCTTTTTTTTTTGAATTGGGTTTTATTTGGGTTTATTTCGATGATACGGATTTGATTGTATTAGATGATGTTATTATTAGATGCATATCTATAGCAATATGTTATTAATAGATGTATGTATGCTTTGAAATTTCTTAGTTCAAAGGATGTGAAAGATATAATGTGTGTTTGATTGTTTGTATATGAATTTGAGATTTGTTGTTAATGTTGTTGAAAAAGTTTAAGCTTTCAGATCTGAGAATAAAATTCATATGAAGATGATGGGGAAATAAAATTCATGTGTCTTTGATTGTTTGTATAAATTTTTTGGACAAAAAGTGTAATTGTTAAAAACTAGGGACCAAAGCCGCAAGTGGCCGTCCATGACAGGGATGATTTATGTAATTAACTCTAAGCCAAATTACGAGATTACCCATCACGTGCTAGACACGTGACCTCTTTTTTAACGGACGTTAATGGTCAGGACCAAAAGTGTTGATGGAGCAAAAATTATTGGACCAAAACTGTAATTTTTGAAAGTTAGGGATGAAACCTGCAAATAGGATACCACGACACGGACGATTTCTGTAATTAACTCTAAATTTAAAGATTTTGCCAATTGCAACTTTTAAAACTATGGTATTTGATATTTATACCATCACTTTTGATAAATATACCATAAAATATAGGTTTTGTAGTTGGTTGCACAAGTCAGTTTTACACAAATATGATACATCCATCAAAATGAGTTTTACGAATATCATCTCCCTAAAATCTTGATTGTATGCAAGAAGTTGTTATACATTTGTATGTTAAATAATTGTTTCACAAAAATAATTTCATCCGTCACGTTTAATATTTATATATGACTCAATCATAGTCATAAGAATATAATGTGTAAATTCTTTTACCGTAAAAAATACAACAGAAATTTAATATCGTTGTACATTGTATTATTGTTCTTACGCCATAAGGCCTCTCCTTATACATACCCTCTTCTTCCCCTATTCTTCCATTATTCATCAGTTTTTTTCTCTTAGAACACCCCAAGAACAACCCCATCTTTATAACCCCTTATTCTTCCCCTATTCTTCCAATATTTTACTATTTCAATTTTTTTACACAAAATTAAATAAACAACACTTTTTCTTATATAATTAATAACAATACCTTATTAAAAAAAACACAAATAGAATAATAAAATGTAAAACACAAAAAAATAAGTGTAAAGAAATTAACCTCAACCTGAAGAGGTCTCTGAGGGACTGTAGCTGTTGCAGTAGGAAATCTAACTGGTGCTGATGGATCTGTAGTGGCTATGGTAGATGTAGCTACTACTGAAGCTTTACCCTTTGAATCCTGGGTCTTCTTAGGAACATAAATGACTTTGGGCTTAGGGATAGCAAATGATTGAGGCTTTTTGGGCCTCCTTTTTCTTCTCTTGGGCTTCTGGAACCCATCTTCTGCCTGAGTCATTAGTGGATCAACCTGATTGACCCCTGTTGGGCCATCCTTAGTCCCTGATGGACCAACCTATGAAGCTGGAACTGTTGTAGCCATACGTATATCCATTTCTTTCTGTGTCCTTGGTCTCACACTACAATCATCAAATTTATGTCCATATATCTTGCAATGTGAGCACCTAGGAGGTAACCAATGATATTCAAGTCTGAACCTTCTAACAGAATCAAATATCTCAGCCTCAGCAAACAAAGGAAAATCTTTCTCAGAAGAGAACTCAACCAAAACTCTAGCAAAAACTGCCCTTCCTTTCTGATTTTCACACATCTCGGCAGTATATCTATCAACAGCAATAGGAACACCAATAGAACTGACCAGATGGCTAAGAATATCATAAGTCCACATAACAGCTGGCAAATCATAAATATTAACCCAGAGGGCAACCTTATTGAGAACTGGTTTGTCAAACCAGATTTCAGGCTCCTATTTCCTAAGCATAACGGGGATATCATTGAATAACCATGGACCATTCTCAAATACATGCAACTGACCCTGTTCAGACTTAAATTTAAACAGAAAGAAATCCTGGTCATTCAAGATCACATCCTCCAAACCAAACTTTTTCCACAGACGATTAGCATGAAATTGCACAAAAGGGAAAGCAGGACGTTTTCCAATAAAATGATCAACTATAGTGTTCTTCCAACATTCACTTTGAAGCATCAAAAGTTCTCGTGGGATAACAGCTCTAGATATACCTGAATCAGTAGTAATAGGAGGAATGAATCTCAGTTTACCTTTCTTGCTGATGTTTGTAGCATCCTGGAAAATGGAAGCATAAGTACGCGGCTGCTGGACCTTGGGACTGTCAGGGTGTCCGCCAAGATCATTCGGAGAAACATCATGCTTAGGGGGATCATCTAAAGCAGGATGAATGTCATTTGCATGACATGCAGCTGGCTTAAAGTAAGTAGCATTAGGAGGAAACTTCGGAGGATCCGGCATAGGAGGTACATGTGAATCACCAACATTTGCATGCAAACCATGCAAAGTTGGTTCAGCAGTCGATTTCAAACCATCACCATTAGAATCATTCAAGTTCTTCGCATCATCATCACTTAAAACGACATTTTTATCCCACGAGTCAGCCACTTTTTCAATGGTGGCCGAAGCAGAAGATGTTTCAAGATTATCACAAGATTTGTCGTTTTCAAGTGGAATACCAAAATACTTATCAACTTCATCTTCATTCAGAGTTGTGACCCGTGGCTGTGAACATGAAACCGCATCTCCAAGGACTTCAAGTGGGCCCACACGAATGGGAGCAGCCACAGAAGTGGTGGCCGATGGTGGTTTAGCAGTGGGCGAATCAAAATTAGGGTTTTTGATCAAGTGTTGCACCAAAAGCCTATTCAATTCGACCACTTTTTCTTTCGAGATTAATTTCTCACCTTCAGTTAACGATTCCAAGCCCTCCTTAATCATCAAATCATCAATTTGTTGAATATCTTCAATTGGAGATGATGAGGTGGTGTTTAATGGTGGCTGGCCGGCGGCGGTTTTATTTTTATTTAGGGTTTCGGAAGCCCCATCCCAAGAATCATTCAATTGGACATCATCATTAGATCCAGCCTTCATCAAAACCGATCCATCCTCTCCAATTATTTGATCAGGCGGCGGTTGTACGGTGGTGGATGGTGGCAGTTCGGTGATGGGGATCGAATTAGGGTTTTCTTTTAGGGTTTCAGTCGAATTAACCCTAGGATCAATCAATTGTGGATCGGATTTTTGCTCAGAAATAACAACAACCCCAGCCGCGGCCTCCCTCTTCTTTAATTCGTGTTTTGCAGCCAGTTTTGAGGATGGCGGCATGGTGGTTTGCGGCGATAACATGGCAGATCTATCAATCTGAATCGGAATTGGATTAATTGAATCCGGATTTGATGATTATGATCGAGAGGAGGACGATCTAAGGTTGTAAAGGGCATATTGTTTATTAGCCTCAATAATGGCCTCTTCATCATCTTTGGCCGATTTCTTTTTATTTTTTGCTTTAGGTTTTCGCGAATTAGACATTGTATGTTACATGGATTTGTAGAGAATTGAAAAAGGAACAATTTGATGTGAAAAACAAGATCGAAATCCGGCCAAGAATGGCCGGAATTGAGCAAAAACCAGTCGGCGGCCTTATGTGTGTGTAAATCGCACCTTATGTGTGTGTAATTATCGATAGATTAATTCCTAGATACTCATTCAGGTACACAGGCTCATACAGATCATGATTCTATTCTTACTCCTCCTGGCCCTGCTGTTGAGATTCGGAACCAGTATGATGCACTTTGCCAGATTAACACTACTGATGCTAGTACTTTCTTAGCTGAGCCTATTGTTCCTACTGGGGATGATTTTGAGGATGAGTCTGATAGTGATGAAGTGCTTTGCGGTGACGGTGATACTGCTCAGCTCATGGGTTCATAAAGATTGACTACTAGCTTTATTTTCATTTTTTGTTTATATTGCTAGTTGATTGTTCTTGCTGTTCTGGGCCTGTCCAGTTTACTCAATTGATTCATTTCTTGCATCATGGGTCCCTTTTATTATTTGCGGGGGGCCCGTGAGGCCATTTACTATGTAAATGTTTAAGTCAACTGGCATTCAGCCATGTTGCCTGTGCTTTCTTGTGATTAATACAAATTCTAGCCAGGGGTGACGGCCTTTACCGAAAAAAGAAATTAACCTCAAGGGCTAAAGTAAAAAGTTTACAAAACTAATACAATAAATCATAAAATTGATAATACTTCAAGGGCTAAATTGAAAATATATATCATCCCCACCTACCAAACACACCATCACCTTCAACAAATGAAATACCTGCAAATTTGAGTGAGAAAAAAAAAAACTAATAAAAACATATATATGAAATTTAAGCTTTTCTTTACAAATAAAACCCACCTACAGATCCAATCGGCTTTTAAAGTTTACCACAAAATTTTTTTTAGAGTTAATTACAGAAATCGTCCCTGTCGTAGACCTCTACTTGCAGCTTTCGTTCCTAAGTTTAACAAATTATAGTTTTAGTCCAAAAAACTTTGTCTCGTCAACACTTTTGGTCCTAAGTAGTAACGTCTGTTTAAAAACCCATCAGGTGCCCTGCACATGATGGGTATAATGGTCTTTTTCTTTACCATAGGACCAAAAGTGTTGATTTTTTCATACCACAGGAACATAAGTGTAATCAAACCTCATATTATCATATTCATCAATAGATCAAATTGTAGACAAAAAACATTTCACTTTTTAAGTTGATTGCTTCACATGTAAATGTTTTTCCAGATCTAGAAATCAATACAACAAATTTAATCTGCAAATCAACAACAATAATCTAAACTACATCAATTACAACATTACCAACTAAAACAAAATCCATCAAAACCTTATTCTAAATTACAAATACCAAAAAAGCTTCTACTTTTGTTACTCCAAGATCAAACTTTCATTTTCTTGAAACTTTTTTATTCAAACACAACCATCACAAACATAATAATCCTATTTTATAGAACCAAAAATCACAAATTCCACCAAATATAAGAAAAAACTAAAAAAGTAATAGTGAATAACATAAATCCAGAAAGAAGAAATAATTGTATTTGCAAGATTGTCACAAAATTAAATGAAATTTATTCTACTACTCAATCTCAACTCTCTTTTTTTAAGATTATCGTCATCCACTTCAACACATATATGCAGTTCAGATCCACAAATCAATCAAAATATAAGAATGGTTGGCACGGTGGTAGTTGTAGTGGTCAAATCTTGGTTGTCATGGTGGTGGGTAGCCGGATCTTGGTGGCTAATGGGTTATTGTTTTTGGGTTTCTTTTGAATAACCTATTTCATGTAAATTGTGATTTTTGGTGATGATTTTGTGTAATTTTGTAGGTGGAAATGGATTTGTTTTGATGTATGTATAGATATAGTCATATAGATATAGGAACTAGATACATATATATTGTATGAATATATGGGTTTAGAGTTAATTTCACTTTTGGTCCTTGTATTAATGAAATGACGAAATTACCCATCACGTGGCTGGCACGTGATGGGTTTTTAAATGGACGTTACTAGTCAGGACCAAAAGTGTTGACGGGACACAGTTTTTTGGACTAAAACTGTAATTTATTAAACTTAGGGACGAAAAATGCAAGTGAAGGTACACGACATGGACGATTTCTGTAATTAACTCTTTTTTTTTATTTAGAAACGGAAACAAAGCAAGCGGCCCCCACTTTTATACCTTGGATGCGCGTCTGAAAAAGGAACAAACCGCTTGGACGCCAACGAAGACGAGGCTGTGCTTATGGTGTCTTCTTTTGGTTGGGCGTCAGACGCAGAGAAGAAGTTCCTATAAGGAACGGCCTAAGAAGCACAAAGACCGAATATACTGAACAATCTAAAAACCAAATGTTGATATCCCTTTAACTTTATTTTTCTTTCACTTTCGAGGTTATGTAACAAGCTGCCAAAATGACCGAATGGATGATATTTTTTGCAATTTGACCAAAGATACTATACTTGTCCAACTTCAGCAAATCATTCACCGAAAAGAGATGATAATCTTCTAAAATTATTTTCAACTTTACTAATTAAAGTTGAACGCATTTTGACATTTGCTTATATATTTAAATGTCAAAATTCAAAAATAATAAATGAGTTTAACATTTAAATTTAGTTTAATTATCAAAATATTTACCTTTCCTAACTTGGATTGCAATTCGATCTTCACCATCTGCTTTAATTTCATTTAACCTTCCCGTTGAACAATTAGATTACCTTATCAATAAAATCATATGATGGTCATATTTAGCAAGAGTTTTTAAAGAGCTTATGGGGAGCTTTAGTTTTTAATTTTGAACAATAAACTAGTATTGTGTTCAAAGTTTTGTTTGGATGCAACTAGTTATACCTTTTACTTGAAAGAAAAAGCTCCAAAATGAAACGCTACTTGAAGTAGCGTTTCAGGAGCTTTAACTTTTCGATGAAGCTTTTAATCTTTAAAAGTTATACAAATACTTCTTGAAGTTGCAGTTACAATTACCATACCAAACACTTTTAAAAAATAAAAGCTTTAGTTAACTGCTTTGCTTAAAAGCTACAACTTACGAGTCTAACTAAATTAGCTACAACTAATCTTTTTGCAAATATTTGCCATTGAGATTTAACCGTTCTTGTGGATGTGTCCCTCTCGTAGGCTTTTGGATTTTATCCAAGAGTAAGGGTTCTATCTTGAGCTCTGAACTATGATGTGCATGTTTGAGATTGGTGGCTTTCGATTTGGTAGGATGACGGAAGAT
>CM067174.1:53308190-53439181 GCA_034093135.1 Erigeron breviscapus | reverse complement strand
ACGGTTAGTTCGAAACCGGTATCTTTCGGATACCATAAACCAAGGTTGATAGTTCCCTTAAGATACCGAAAAATACGCTTAACCGATTGAGCATGACTCTCCATAGGGTTTGCCTGAAATCTAGCGCACATGAATGTAGCAAACATAATGTCCGGTCTACTGGCAGTTAAGTACATGAGGGATCCTATCATACTGCGATAAAGTTTTTGATTGAAAGGTTTGCCATTAAGGTCAGCATTAATTTTAGTTCGAGATTCCATGGGAGTACCAATTAGTTGACAATTAAACATATCAAACTTTTTCAACATGTCAGAGATGTATTTATTTTGACAGATAAAAATACCATTTGACATTTGTTTGACTTGAAGACCAAGGAAAAAGTTTAATTCTCCCATCATACTCATTTCAAAATGTTTGACCATTAATGCTGAAAAGTTTTTGCAGTACTTAGGATTTGTGGACCCGAAAATTATGTCATCTACATAAATTTGGATTAATAGAATGTCACTACCTTGACGTTTGATGAACAAAGTAGTGTCGATTGTACCTTTACTAAATCCAGATTGTAATAGATAGGCAGACAGAGCATCATACCACGCTCGAGGAGCCTGTTTGAGGCCATACAAAGCCTTGTCTAACCTGTAAACATGATTTGGACGCTTAGGATCCACAAAGCCCTCGGGTTGACCAACATAGACTTCTTCTTTCAGTACTCCATTTAGAAAAGCCGACTTGACATCCATTTGATAAACCGTGAAGTTTTTGAATGCTGCATAAGCCAGGAAGATTCGAATGGCTTCAATGCGAGCAACAGTGTCACACCCCGCCCTAGACGGAATATGACGTACATGGATTCACAACACAAGATATACTGAACGACACAAAACATTGTCGTTTTAAAATACATTTATATAAAAGCATTGTTCACAAATTTATATTACAATTTATGAAAGATATTATCCTTGAAAACATTTATTCAATATTAAACAGTAGATAGAGAGTCTTTAGCAAATTGAAGAGTCTTTACTAAAGTCTGAGGGTAGATCGTGGTCCTTCATGTAATATGCAGCGGATAGTGGTCCCATGCACAGAGTATCATCTAGTTACCTGAGGATACATGCTAAAATACGTCAACATAAAGTTGGTGAGTTCCATAAGTTTTTCAATTGTAATACCCAAACCTCCTTCGTATAGTCTACAACACAAGAGAGCTCGGTAGCTCCAAATGAACGCACAAAGAAGCGCAAGGGCAAAGGTATGCGATAAACGCGATTTAAAAACCCGCCCTTTTAGGAGGCTAGCGCACTCCGACTTATACCTCTCTTAGAGTTTGTTCAAATGGGTGAGCCGGTGTATCTCAAGGTTGTAAAACTAAAAACCGGATTTTTAAAAAAAAATACTTTTCAACATTCCAGAGTGACCATTGCCTTACCGCAATATCCAGTGTTTATGATACAATCTAAAGCAAAGAGTATCATAGGTTTTGTATATAAAAATATAGAGTATGAACCACAAGATTTAGAGTAACTATTTGATCACACAATGGATCGAATAGAATATAAGAGTAGATACTGTATACATCAAGTTCTAAGCTCATGAACCGAAACTAGACAAGTGTGTGTTTGTTTGCCTCTAAAGTAGGTACCTTGTTCAGGGTACCCTAAGCTTTCCAAATATAAAGCATCCGTATACAGTTGGTGCGACCAACACGAATGGGGGTGCCTACCCCAATAGTACTATTCAATATACCCACGTTTATGTTACCATAATTAATCGTTCATGATAGAGAGGACTTTGGGTGAACAGAGCAACTTAGAATCAACCATATATACAAATCTGAAGTACTTGTGTTCATCATAACAGTAAGAGTTTGTATTTTACCCCGAAGATAAAATAAATAAAGCGGAGTTACAAAATATATAATATAATAAATATAAATTTGTAAATATACATATAAGTATAATAAACAGTTTTTATGCATGTATCTCAGCCCCTAAATAAATAAAAGAATTGAAAAGGGGATTATAGAAACTCACCTTAGTGTTGTAGAAGAAGATCTCTTAGACGTACTTAGTTTTGTGTGATTATACGAGAGATTTTATAAGTGAATATATAAGTGGTGTGAGTTTTATAATTAAACTGAAGTCGCTATTTATAGAAAATAATTTAGAATATGCTTTGGAATATGCCTTGGCATATTCTTGGAATATGCCTTGGCATATTCTTTGGAATATGCTTTTTACCTTTACTATTTATAATTTACTTTTTACCTTTACCGTTACTATTCATAGTAACTATTCACGATCACTATTCACAAATACGGTACTATTCACAAATACGGTACTATTCACATATACGGTACTATTCACAAATACGGTACTATTCACAAATACGGTACTATTCATAAGTAGTCACTATTCATATATACAGTACTATTCACAAATACGGTACTATTCACAAATACGGTACTATTCACAAATACGGTACTATTCACAAATACGGTACTATTCACAAATACGGTACTATTCACAAATACGGTACTATTCACAAATACGGTACTATTCACAAATACGGTACTATTCACAAATACGGTACTATTCACAAATACGGTACTATTCACAAATACGGTACTATTCACAAATACGGTACTATTCACAAATACGGTACTATTCACAAATACGGTACTATTCACAAATACGGTACTATTCACAAATACGGTACTATTCACAAATACGGTACTATTCACAAATACGGTACTATTCACAAATACGGTACTATTCACAAATACGGTACTATTCACAAATACGGTACTATTCACAAATACGGTACTATTCACAAATACGGTACTATTCACAAATACGGTACTATTCACAAATACGGTACTATTCACAAATACGGTACTATTCACAAATACGGTACTATTCACAAATACGGTACTATTCACAAATACGGTACTATTCACAAATACGGTACTATTCACAAATACGGTACTATTCACAAATACGGTACTATTCACAAATACGGTACTATTCACAAATACGGTACTATTCACAAATACGGTACTATTCACAAATACGGTACTATTCACAAATACGGTACTATTCACAAATACGGTACTATTCACAAATACGGTACTATTCACAAATACGGTACTATTCACAAATACAGTACTATTCACAAATACAGTACTATTCACGTATACAGTACTATTCACAAATACGGTACTATTCACAAATACGGTACTATTCACAAATACGGTACTATTCACAAATACGGTACTATTCACAAATACGGTACTATTCACAAATACGGTACTATTCACAAATACGGTACTATTCACAAATACGGTACTATTCACAAATACGGTACTATTCACAAATACGGTACTATTCACAAATACGGTACTATTCACAAATACGGTACTATTCACAAATACGGTACTATTCACAAATACGGTACTATTCACAAATACGGTACTATTCACAAATACGGTACTATTCACAAATACGGTACTATTCACAAATACGGTACTATTCACAAATACGGTACTATTCACAAATACGGTACTATTCACAAATACGGTACTATTCACAAATACGGTACTATTCACAAATACGGTACTATTCACAAATACGGTACTATTCACAAATACGGTACTATTCACAAATACGGTACTATTCACAAATACGGTACTATTCACAAATACGGTACTATTCACAAATACGGTACTATTCACAAATACGGTACTATTCACAAATACGGTACTATTCACAAATACGGTACTATTCACAAATACGGTACTATTCACAAATACGGTACTATTCACAAATACGGTACTATTCACAAATACGGTACTATTCACAAATACGGTACTATTCACAAATACGGTACTATTCACAAATACGGTACTATTCACAAATACGGTACTATTCACAAATACGGTACTATTCACAAATACGGTACTATTCACAAATACGGTACTATTCACAAATACGGTACTATTCACAAATACGGTACTATTCACAAATACGGTACTATTCACAAATACGGTACTATTCACAAATACGGTACTATTCACAAATACGGTACTATTCACAAATACGGTACTATTCACAAATACGGTACTATTCACAAATACGGTACTATTCACAAATACGGTACTATTCACAAATACGGTACTATTCACAAATACGGTACTATTCACAAATACGGTACTATTCACAAATACGGTACTATTCACAAATACGGTACTATTCACAAATACGGTACTATTCACAAATACGGTACTATTCACAAATACGGTACTATTCACAAATACGGTACTATTCACAAATACGGTACTATTCACAAATACGGTACTATTCACAAATACGGTACTATTCACAAATACGGTACTATTCACAAATACGGTACTATTCACAAATACGGTACTATTCACAAATACGGTACTATTCACAAATACGGTACTATTCACAAATACGGTACTATTCACAAATACGGTACTATTCACAAATACGGTACTATTCACAAATACGGTACTATTCACAAATACGGTACTATTCACAAATACGGTACTATTCACAAATACGGTACTATTCACAAATACGGTACTATTCACAAATACGGTACTATTCACAAATACGGTACTATTCACAAATACGGTACTATTCACAAATACGGTACTATTCACAAATACGGTACTATTCACAAATACGGTACTATTCACAAATACGGTACTATTCACAAATACGGTACTATTCACAAATACGGTACTATTCACAAATACGGTACTATTCACAAATACGGTACTATTCACAAATACGGTACTATTCACAAATACGGTACTATTCACAAATACGGTACTATTCACAAATACGGTACTATTCACAAATACGGTACTATTCACAAATACGGTACTATTCACAAAGAAGATAAAATGAAGAAGAACTTAAACAGATGGCCCTTCGCCAGTTCTCCTTCTCTTGGCAACCGAAGAAATGGGCTGTTTGTCTTCTGGATCAACGTTTAGTCTCTCTTCTACATTTTCCTTGAACTTGAGCAGACTTTGAAGAACAAACATCCAACCCTTTTCAACCTTGTTTATATGTTGCCTAGCCCCCAACAAGTTTAACATCTCCACCAGCTCAGAATAACCATATTGAGTTACATCAGGATTCTCAGTTTGCCTCATGGGTCCATTAAAGTGTTGAACCTCAACAGTGAAGTGTTTGGTACCTGGTTTGATTGAAACTTTCACATCAGTAATCTTACCAGGGTTATATCTCCGCTGTTGCACTTCAGATAAATATTCTCGAGCTTCAGATTCATTGGCCAGTTTGATCTGGCCAGTGCTCATTTTGTGCACTGCAGCTTTGATATCTTCACTTGAAGGTTCAGTTGTTTCCACCCAGGTTCTAAGGTCTGCATCTCTTGGCAGTTGCTTAGGTTTTCCTCTGGACTTGGGTGGATTCAACACTTGTTTGACCACCTTCTTTACATGCTCAGTTCTTTTGAGAATCCCTTCAGTTCTCACTTCCTTGGCCTTCTCCACTGTGATGTTTAGACATCTGGCATCATATTCAGCCTCATCCTCCTTATAATGTTTGTCAAGCTCAACCTCTAGCTGTTCTTTTAAGGCATTGATAATTCTGGGGTCAGCTTTGACTTTGGCATATTCTGCAAGTGTCATGCCCAGGAGACGCGCATCACTTATATCAAGTAGAGTTGGGGCTAAAGTTTTTCTATCATTTACTTGATTGACCCTCATCTGTTTCTTTCTCTCCTTGATTGCGTCCCCAAGTCTTGCCAGTTTCCTACTAACATCATCTGACACTGGAGGAAGCTGATCAATGTTACCAGTTTCTAACACACTGGCCTCAGTACCAGTTGTTTTTGCTTGTTCATCAGTGGCCAGCATAACTTCCTTTCCTTTATTCCCCCCATGACCAACATCATCAAATGTTTCAATTACTTGCTGGTCATCATCATCAGTACCAAGTCCTCATTAGCAGCAAATTTGTTTATTCCCAAATCAACAACCTTAGAATTTGTGAGCGAGTCTTTGTTGTATTTGGAAATGGACTTGGCATTCTGCTCAATTGTCTTATGAACACCCTCCACCCGTTTGATCAGGTTTTGGATGTCGGCTGAGAAGGAGACAAATTGAGTGTCCAGTGACAGAGGAGAAGGTGTCACTGGACCAGTAGCAGGTTGCACTGGAGCAACTGGAGGGGGCAAAACAATGGAAGCCTCTCCAGTTGTTACAGTAGCAGAAGAACTTAGAGTTGGTAAAGAAAAAGAACGCTGAGGAATTTCAATGTGTTGGTCAGGCTGAGAATGCTCAGGTGTGACCAACGGCGGCGGTAGGGAGGTGTGCCTATCTCTAGGCACAAAAAGAGTTGATATTAGTGATGGAGTTCTTTGTGGGGAAGTTCTGGTGAGCATATCTGTATATGAAACTGAAACTTGTGGTTCTAGGGGTTGATCAGAAAATGAAGGGAGTTGATCATGTACAGATGCATCAACCATTTCCTGATCATCTTGTGTTCCTTCCGAATCCGAAGATTCAAGATGGAACTCATCCTCATTCATGCCTAGATTCATAAATGATAGGGATGGCTGAACATCAAGTTCAGTCTCCTGATGACCAGTTCCAGTTACCTGGATGGTTTCATCAGTTGGTGGATTAGTTACCGTGGCAACTTCTCCAAGAATAGAGGTCACTTGTGCCTCAACTACAACTGCTCTATCCTCAGTCGTAATATCATAAGCCGTAGAGTTGGGGCTAAAGTTTTTCTATCATTTACTTGATTGACCCTCATCTGTTTCTTTCTCTCCTTGATTGCGTCCCCAAGTCTTGCCAGTTTCCTACTAACATCATCTGACACTGGAGGAAGCTGATCAATGTTACCAGTTTCTAACACACTGGCCTCAGTACCAGTTGTTTTTGCTTGTTCATCAGTGGCCAGCATAACTTCCTTTCCTTTATTCCCCCCATGACCAACATCATCAAATGTTTCAATTACTTGCTGGTCATCATCATCAGTACCAACAACAGTCCTTTCAACTAACTGTCTTGCACTTACTGGACCTGGCAGTCTAGGTGCAGGTGCAAGGATATTCCTTCTTTCCCTTTCCCCCTTGGCAGCATCTAGACCTGCACGAATAGCTGCCCAATCTTCATTACTGGAGGGCAAACGGGCTAGAGGCTGCCACGATTGCATATCCTTGCATTCCCTAAAAACTGTGCAAATCATTCGGAAGGATCTCCACAAGTGGTTAATTTCTTGAGACTGGGTCAAGACATTTGCTGCAGTTCGGTCCTGACCAGTCTTCAAGTCTTTCAACAGCTTTGAGTCTTCATCTAAACCCTTAACCACTTGTTCCTTCACTTCAGCATCCTTCTTTTTCAAGTTATCCACCTCAGTTACCAGTCTATTAATTGATGAAGTGTGAGAAGCTAACTGAGTGTTTATAGCATTAACCGCTCCCCTTAATTGTCTTACTTCAAGTGCCAGAGGCTCCAGATTAACCTGAGGAGGGGGGAGCTTGGCAACTTCAACCATTACCTTCTTAACCAGTTCATCTTCTCGACTAGCCAGTTTTTCATCAATCATCTGGCCAACTGAGGTGGCCACCTGCTGTCCAATTTCAACTACATTAAGGCCAGGTCTTTCAAACAACTCCTTGACCTGCCTCTCTATCTCCTTCAGATCAACCTCTGATGATCGAACAGTGTTACTCAATAGGTTGGAGATAGATGTATTGACATTGGAATGAGTTAAGTCAAAAGCTTCTTTCAAAGATGTGGACAGATTGTTACAGCTTGTGACTAACTCATTTAACTTCATAAATACCAAGTCCTCATTAGCAGCAAATTTGTTTATTCCCAAATCAACAACCTTAGAATTTGTGAGCGAGTCTTTGTTGTATTTGGAAATGGACTTGGCATTCTGCTCAATTGTCTTATGAACACCCTCCACCCGTTTGATCAGGTTTTGGATGTCGGCTGAGAAGGAGACAAATTGAGTGTCCAGTGACAGAGGAGAAGGTGTCACTGGACCAGTAGCAGGTTGCACTGGAGCAACTGGAGGGGGCAAAACAATGGAAGCCTCTCCAGTTGTTACAGTAGCAGAAGAACTTAGAGTTGGTAAAGAAAAAGAACGCTGAGGAATTTCAATGTGTTGGTCAGGCTGAGAATGCTCAGGTGTGACCAACGGCGGCGGTAGGGAGGTGTGCCTATCTCTAGGCACAAAAAGAGTTGATATTAGTGATGGAGTTCTTTGTGGGGAAGTTCTGGTGAGCATATCTGTATATGAAACTGAAACTTGTGGTTCTAGGGGTTGATCAGAAAATGAAGGGAGTTGATCATGTACAGATGCATCAACCATTTCCTGATCATCTTGTGTTCCTTCCGAATCCGAAGATTCAAGATGGAACTCATCCTCATTCATGCCTAGATTCATAAATGATAGGGATGGCTGAACATCAAGTTCAGTCTCCTGATGACCAGTTCCAGTTACCTGGATGGTTTCATCAGTTGGTGGATTAGTTACCGTGGCAACTTCTCCAAGAATAGAGGTCACTTGTGCCTCAACTACAACTGCTCTATCCTCAGTCGTAATATCATAAGCCGTAGAGTTTGGAACCTCAGTCTCCAGCTGTGACTGGCCAGAGACTTCGTCAGTTCGTGCAAGAGTGTCAGAAATTTGGCGCTGCAAGTTTTGTACTGACACGGACTCTACTCTGGGTTGGGTTATCCCAGTAATATCTTCACCACCCTCTCCTACAGAAATTGCGAGAGTGGCTGCTTGTAAGTTTCCCATTTGACTATCTCCAGTTTCCTGTTGGGAGGAAACTGGAGGGCAGGTTGGGTTACTAGTGTCAGTGGCAAGTTCTGACAAGTTCCTAAGACGACGACGGTGTGACCTGGTTGCCTTTGGAACACCCTGGAGACCTGTTGGGAGGTCTCCAGTGACAGTGGGAGGGACTGACACGCTGGAACTGGAAGGGTTAAACTGGCGGATGGGTTGTGCCTCAGTTATAATTCCAGTAGTTGAGGTGCAAAGCATCCCTCAACGTTTCAACATTTATGGTACACTTGACTGACCCATCTTTAAGAGTGAAGGTGATAGATGAACAGTCGTCAGAAAGTGTGGCAGTGTACCAGAACTCACACAAGTAATCATGAAATAACTTGCGTGGGTTTAGGGTAAAACACTCACTGATGGGAGATTCCCGAAGGAATTTTTGGATTTTTCCAATAAGAGTATCAGGAGTTTGAACCCCTTGCAAACTAGCCATGGGATTGTTTGGATTGAGTTTAATCACTTTGGGATTTTGAGGGGCACCATCGGCTCTTTGCACGTTTCCAGATGGATCATAAGGAACAGTAAGGAGATTGACATCCCTACTCCTTGAAGATTTTGGTGCCATTTGATATGAAATTGAAAGTTTGGGTATTAGGGTTTTTGATTTAAGAAGCAGAGAGAGAAATGAAGCAATTGTGAATGATTGGAGAGTAAATGAAGAGAATGAAAAGAGAGTAAATGAGTTTTGGAGTAAATAAGGGTATTTATATGGAATTCAAGATCCCAATGTAAAACCAAAAATTATATTTTATTAAACCAAATCAATTTTGAAGATATTTTTTTGAGTTTTGAAATAAAAACATAATTACCCGTGTTAGCATTAAATGCTACGACGGCTTAATTTACCCACTTTCCCACTTTCTTTTATTTTCCCAATAAGAACAGTTGTCATTTACCAAAATACGTCACATGACCGTATCAAGTGGTTTAAAACACTCAAGTACATTTACGTGGCATAAATATTGACCATGTATCTCTAACGTTATGAAAAATTAGACAAAGACTGAACCTGGTCACTGGAGGATCAGTCCAGTACCAGTTTCCAACTGGAGAGTTCTCCAGTTGCATTTTCAAACAAAAACGAATTTTAGTCAGAAAATTTATTTTGAGTCTTTCCAGTAGACGAACTGGTGGTCCCTCATTGTTTTGAGGCCCGCCCAGTTGTCTTTCCGGCTCACCTTGGATTGGTGCACCGGTTTTAGAGAATGCCAGCAACATTCTCGGAGGAATCTGGACCTCCCCAGGTATAGAAGAAAAGGAGTCCAGATTTCTCAACATTTCTGGGACAGTGTAAAGTGATAAAGTATTTTTGTATTCATCACTGCCCAGAATATGAAGAAAACAGAGTGATAAGAACCTGGAGAAGGGGATACATGGTCCCCTTGAGCCCTTCAATTTCTGTACCAGGCTCCTAAATAAAATATCAGCGAAATCCACTCTGAGTCCGTTCCACAAGCAGTATGCCAACTCTGCTTGTGTGGAGTTAATCTGGTCCAAACCACCAGAGCTCCCACCCATGCTTTCAACAAGGTGGATGAAGAAGTACCTCCAGGATGGTGAGAGGCCCTTCATCGTCATCGCACCTTTTGTTTTTAACACCCCATGCTCTAAGCACTCCTTATTCCCCATATCGAGGAGCACCTGGCGAAAATTAATGTTTTGGGATATCTGAACTGGAGTCTCACCCTGTCTCCAGTAGTTGAGGTGCAAAGCATCCCTCAACGTTTCAACATTTATGGTACACTTGACTGACCCATCTTTAAGAGTGAAGGTGATAGATGAACAGTCGTCAGAAAGTGTGGCAGTGTACCAGAACTCACACAAGTAATCATGAAATAACTTGCGTGGGTTTAGGGTAAAACACTCACTGATGGGAGATTCCCGAAGGAATTTTTGGATTTTTCCAATAAGAGTATCAGGAGTTTGAACCCCTTGCAAACTAGCCATGGGATTGTTTGGATTGAGTTTAATCACTTTGGGATTTTGAGGGGCACCATCGGCTCTTTGCACGTTTCCAGATGGATCATAAGGAACAGTAAGGAGATTGACATCCCTACTCCTTGAAGATTTTGGTGCCATTTGATATGAAATTGAAAGTTTGGGTATTAGGGTTTTTGATTTAAGAAGCAGAGAGAGAAATGAAGCAATTGTGAATGATTGGAGAGTAAATGAAGAGAGTAAATGAAGAGAATGAAAAGAGAGTAAATGAGTTTTGGAGTAAATAAGGGTATTTATATGGAATTCAAGATCCCAATGTAAAACCAAAAATTATATTTTATTAAACCAAATCAATTTTGAAGATATTTTTTTGAGTTTTGAAATAAAAACATAATTACCCGTGTTAGCATTAAATGCTACGACGGCTTAATTTACCCACTTTCCCACTTTCTTTTATTTTCCCAATAAGAACAGTTGTCATTTACCAAAATACGTCACATGACCGTATCAAGTGGTTTAAAACACTCAAGTACATTTACGTGGCATAAATATTGACCATGTATCTCTAACGTTATGAAAAATTAGACAAAGACTGAACCTGGTCACTGGAGGATCAGTCCAGTACCAGTTTCCAACTGGAGAGTTCTCCAGTTGCATTTTCAAACAAAAACGAATTTTAGTCAGAAAATTATTTTGAGTCTTTCCCCCTAAAATGATGATCCAGATATCAATTAGTGCCAAGATAGTATCACAAAGGCGTTCGATAGCCTGGCTAGCAAAGATGATCTGGACCTCCTCAACTGGAGAACTTCATCAGTGTCACTGACGCGTTCAATAACAAAGAAAGCTCTAGTTAAGGATTTAACATTCCCAGTTCGCTGATGAGATGTTTAAAGGTTTTCTCATCGAGAGGTTTTGTAAAAACATCAGCTAACTGTTTGTCAGTGGGGATGAAATGAATTTCAATATCACCTTTCATAACATGATCTCGAATGAAATGAATTTCAATATCACCTTTCATAACATGATCTCGAATGAAATGATACCTGATATCAATATGCTTTGTTTTGGAGTGCATCACTGGGTTGTGAGAAATAGCAATTGCACTGGTGTTGTCACAAAAGATTGGGGTCCTTGTAAACTTTTGACCATAATCTAGTAACTGGTTCTTGATCCAGAGAATCTGGGCACAACAACTGGCCGCAGAAATGTACTCTGCCTCGGCAGTGGACATAGAGACTGAAGTCTGCTTCTTGCTGGTCCAACTTACCAGTTTTCCTCCAAGGAAATGACAACCACCAGTTGTGGATTTTCTATCAATCTTACAACCTGCATGATCAGAATCTGAATAACCCATTAGATCTAATCCTGAGCCTTTGGGGTACCAAAGACCAAGATTAGGACACCCTTTCAGGTATCTAAAGATACGCTTTACAGCGTGCAAATGTGATTCTTTAGGGTTAGCCTGAAACCTGGCACATAAACATGTTGCAAACATTATATCTGGTCGACTGGCAGTTAAGTACATCAGTGAACCAACCATACCTCTATAGTCAGTTATGTTAACTGGTTTGCCAGTTGGGTCAGAGTCCAAATTCAATGGTGCTGCAATAGGTGTGTTTTTCGATGGGATTGAATCATATTTGTATTTTCTTAACAAATCTCTGACATATTTTCCTTGGTTTATGAAAATTCCATTTTCAGTTTGCTTAATCTGAAGACCTAAGAAAAATGTTAATTCACCCATTAAACTCATCTCATACTCAGATGACATGATTTTAGAAAACTTTTTACACATTGCATCATCAGTTGAACCAAAAATAATGTCATCAACATAAATTTGTACCAATAAGATATTACCTCTTTCTTTCAAGATAAACAAGGTATTATCTATTGCACCTCTTTGAAAGCCATTTTTAAGAAGATGTTTAGTTAAAGTATCATACCAGGCTCTTGGGGCTTGTCTTAGACCATACAATGCTTTGTTCAGTCTATAAACCCAATGAGGATGCTTCTCATCGATGAAACCTGGAGTCTGCTTAACATAAACTTCTTCTTCCAATGTTCCATTAAGGAACGCACTTTTGACATCCATCTGGAAGACCTTGAACTGCAGATGGGCTGCATAAGCCAAGAATATTCTTATGGCTTCAAGTCTTGCAACTGGAGCAAAAGTTTCATCAAAGTCAACGCCCTCTGCTTGACAATAACCCTGGGCAACTAGTCTGGCCTTGTTTCTTACAACATGACCATCTTCATCCATCTTGTTTCGGTAGACCCATCTGGTACCAATGGGTTCTTTCTTTAACCCTGGTGGACAAGGAACAAGTTCCCAAACATTGTTCCTTTCAAACTGGAGGAGCTCTTCTTGCATAGCTTCCACCCAGCTTGGGTCTGCCATAGCCTCGTCAATCTTCTTTGGTTCAATTAAAGATAAGAAGGTGACGTTTAAGCATTGCTCACTGGTGGCTCTTCTAGTCTGAACCCCACTAGTTGGATCACCCACAATCTGTTCAATTGGGTGGGCTTTAGTCCATCTAGTGTATTGACTAGGCTGGTGAACTACAATATCAGTGCAAGTCACCTGGAGATCTTCTTCAGTTGCAGCAGCATCTGGAGAAGGATCAGTCCAAACAACTTCTACATCCTCATCAGAGTCAATGAGGTCTCGATTAGCATCATGAAATTCCTCAGTTGAAGGTATTTCATGAGTAACTGGAGAAGTAGGTGCTTGAACTGGTGCTGATATTGGAGTGGCACGTACATCTGATCCAATCACCAATTCTTGTGGTAAGTTAAAATTGATGGAGGGATAAAATGATGTGTCACTGGTGCTTTTCTTCTTCTTGACTGGTTCCAGTTTGTTGTAACTGGAAGCATCTTCTGGTGAAACAACTGACCGATGAACTTGGTCAGTTTCACCAAAGTTGATTGGAATGACTGGAGAAATATCAAGGCTTGGTCTCTTGTTGATTGCTTCAGTTGATTCATCGAATGTGACATGAATTGTCTCATGCACCTTTTGGAGTCTATAATTATAAACTCTAAAGGCCTTTCGAATATCTGAATAGCCTAAAAATACCCCTTCATCAGCTTTTGCATCAAACTTTCCAAGCTGACTGGAATCGTTCAGTATATAAACTGGACAACCAAATACATGGAAATATCCAATATTTGGTTTTCGATTCCTGAGTACTTCGTAGGCAGTCTTCTTATGTCTCTTGATGTAGACTGACCGGTTTTGGGTGTGACAAGCAGTTGCAACTGCCTCAGCCCAAAAACTGGTGGGAAGACCAGATTCAGATAGCATGCTTCTGGCCGCTTCTATCAGTGTACGATTCTTTCTTTTTTTTTTTTTTTTTTTTTTTTTTTTTTTTTTTTTTTTTTTTTTTTTTTTTTTTTTTTTTTTTTTTTTTTTTTTTTTTTTTTTTTTTTTTTTTTTTTTTTTTTTTTTTTTTTTTTTTTTTTTTTTTTTTTTTTTTTTTTTTTTTTTTTTTTTTTTTTTTTTTTTTTTTTTTTTTTTTTTTTTTTTTTTTTTTTTTTTTTTTTTTTTTTTTTTTTTTTTTTTTTTTTTTTTTTTTTTTTTTTTTTTTTTTTTTTTTTTTTTTTTTTTTTTTTTTTTTTTTTTTTTTTTTTTTTTTTTTTTTTTTTTTTTTTTTTTTTTTTTTTTTTTTTTTTTTTTTTTTTTTTTTTTTTTTTTTTTTTTTTTTTTTTTTTTTTTTTTTTTTTTTTTTTTTTTTTTTTTTTTTTTTTTTTTTTTTTTTTTTTTTTTTTTTTTTTTTTTTTTTTTTTTTTTTTTTTTTTTTTTTTTTTTTTTTTTTTTTTTTTTTTTTTTTTTTTTTTTTTTTTTTTTTTTTTTTTTTTTTTTTTTTTTTTTTTTTTTTTTTTTTTTTTTTTTTTTTTTTTTTTTTTTTTTTTTTTTTTTTTTTTTTTTTTTTTTTTTTTTTTTTTTTTTTTTTTTTTTTTTTTTTTTTTTTTTTTTTTTTTTTTTTTTTTTTTTTTTTTTTTTTTTTTTTTTTTTTTTTTTTTTTTTTTTTTTTTTTTTTTTTTTTTTTTTTTTTTTTTTTTTTTTTTTTTTTTTTTTTTTTTTTTTTTTTTTTTTTTTTTTTTTTTTTTTTTTTTTTTTTTTTTTTTTTTTTTTTTTTTTTTTTTTTTTTTTTTTTTTTTTTTTTTTTTTTTTTTTTTTTTTTTTTTTTTTTTTTTTTTTTTTTTTTTTTTTTTTTTTTTTTTTTTTTTTTTTTTTTTTTTTTTTTTTTTTTTTTTTTTTTTTTTTTTTTTTTTTTTTTTTTTTTTTTTTTTTTTTTTTTTTTTTTTTTTTTTTTTTTTTTTTTTTTTTTTTTTTTTTTTTTTTTTTTTTTTTTTTTTTTTTTTTTTTTTTTTTTTTTTTTTTTTTTTTTTTTTTTTTTTTTTTTTTTTTTTTTTTTTTTTTTTTTTTTTTTTTTTTTTTTTTTTTTTTTTTTTTTTTTTTTTTTTTTTTTTTTTTTTTTTTTTTTTTTTTTTTTTTTTTTTTTTTTTTTTTTTTTTTTTTTTTTTTTTTTTTTTTTTTTTTTTTTTTTTTTTTTTTTTTTTTTTTTTTTTTTTTTTTTTTTTTTTTTTTTTTTTTTTTTTTTTTTTTTTTTTTTTTTTTTTTTTTTTTTTTTTTTTTTTTTTTTTTTTTTTTTTTTTTTTTTTTTTTTTTTTTTTTTTTTTTTTTTTTTTTTTTTTTTTTTTTTTTTTTTTTTTTTTTTTTTTTTTTTTTTTTTTTTTTTTTTTTTTTTTTTTTTTTTTTTTTTTTTTTTTTTTTTTTTTTTTTTTTTTTTTTTTTTTTTTTTTTTTTTTTTTTTTTTTTTTTTTTTTTTTTTTTTTTTTTTTTTTTTTTTTTTTTTTTTTTTTTTTTTTTTTTTTTTTTTTTTTTTTTTTTTTTTTTTTTTTTTTTTTTTTTTTTTTTTTTTTTTTTTTTTTTTTTTTTTTTTTTTTTTTTTTTTTTTTTTTTTTTTTTTTTTTTTTTTTTTTTTTTTTTTTTTTTTTTTTTTTTTTTTTTTTTTTTTTTTTTTTTTTTTTTTTTTTTTTTTTTTTTTTTTTTTTTTTTTTTTTTTTTTTTTTTTTTTTTTTTTTTTTTTTTTTTTTTTTTTTTTTTTTTTTTTTTTTTTTTTTTTTTTTTTTTTTTTTTTTTTTTTTTTTTTTTTTTTTTTTTTTTTTTTTTTTTTTTTTTTTTTTTTTTTTTTTTTTTTTTTTTTTTTTTTTTTTTTTTTTTTTTTTTTTTTTTTTTTTTTTTTTTTTTTGTTTTTTTTTTTTTTTTTTTTTTTTTTTTTTTTTTTTTTTTTTTTTTTTTTTTTTTTTTTTTTTTGCCTCAGCCCAAAAACTGGTGGGAAGACCAGATTCAGATAGCATGCTTCTGGCCGCTTCTATCAGTGTACGATTCTTTCTTTCCACAACTCCATTTTGCTCTGGAGAGTGAACTGATGAGAAGTTTTGAGAGATGCCAGTGTCAGTGCAAAATGTTTCAAGTACCTTATTTTGGAATTCAGTACCATTATCACTTCGCAACTGACAAACTTTTCGAGTGTACTTGAGCTCAATTCTTTTGATAAGAGAGATGATTTCAGCAGGTGCATCACTTTTGGATCTGATGAATACCACCCAGCAATATCTGGTGAATTCATCAACCACAACTAGAGTGTATTTCTTTCCAGCTCTAGTTTGAACATTCACTGGACCAAAAAGATCCATATGAAGCATGTGAAGAGGTTCAGTGATGCTAAAATTTTGCCTAGTTTTAAAACTGGCTCTCTTCTGCTTACCCATCTCACACCCTGGACATGGCTTTTCCTTATTGAAGGAAATCTGGGGTATCCCATCAACCAGTTGTTTGCGAGACAACTTGTTAATATTTTTGAAGTTAAGGTGGGATAACCTTTTATGCCATAGCCAGTTGGTGTCCTCATCAGCTTTGGTATAGAAACATTGCTCTTTTGGAGCTGGTTCCATATCCATGATGTACACATTCCCTTTTCTTGGTGCAATCATCACCACTTTCCAATCCTTGTTAAATATGGTGCCTTGTGCAATATCGAACAATACTCTGAAGCCATCATCGCAAAGTTGGCTTACACTGATCAAGTTATATTTCAAACCATTCACAAATGCAACTCTTTTGAATTCGACTTGTCCATTATTGAGCACACCATATCCTTCAGTCTTTCCAGATTGATCGTTACCAAAAGTCACTGTCGGTCCATCTTGGACAGTGAACTCTTCCAGTAGGGGCTTACATCCGGTCATAGTCCGGCCAGCAGCGCTGTCCAGATACCAGATATTCTTCTTTCGATCGCCCTACACACATACAAAAATCATTAGTTCTTTTTGTGAACCCATCTTTTCTTGATGGGTCCACTGGACTTCTCTACAGAAGCCACAGTTGATTGTTGAGGTGTTGAACTGGAGGCTACATCTGGAGCATTATCACCAGCTCCAGGTGCAGGAGTAAAAACAATTGGTATTTGATACTTACTCCCTTTAATTTTACCAGATTTTGTTCCAGAAGGAACATTCTTTAGTTTAGGTACAGAAGGGAGTGATTTAATATTTTGTTTGAAAACTGGAGGTGATAAACCTCCTTCCAGATTGTTAATCCGGGCAGTACAACTCTGAACCTGCCGAGACAAAAGTTGGAGTTGTCTTTCCAGATTAACCAAAATATTATTTTGATCAGGCAGTTGAACCTTGGACTTTGGTTCAACTGGTGCTTTAGTCTGTCGGGTCTTGGGCTCCTTAGACTTTTGAGGTAAAGGCTTGTTACCAGTGGCCTTTTTGACTGAAGCTTTAGCCTGTTTGGCTCCAGTTTTAACCTCAAAGGGGGTGGTCTCATTGGTTTCAGTTTCAGCAGCTTCAGGTTGATCATAAGGTGTTTCAACCTGGAGAGCTGGAGGCAATGCATGAAGATCTGGTATAAGAGCTGCCATCTCCAGATCTTCAGATTTCCATGCATTTTTCTGGGCATCGATAGTTCTTGAAAATGCATCGTAGTTTTTGCCAGATGCTTTTACCCATGACTTGATAATCTTTTGAGCCTTTTCAAAATCATAAGATAGTTTTTGATTATCAAGTTCTAAAGCCTCAATCTTTAAAACTGACTCCTTGAGAGCCAACTGGACACTTTGCAAATCATTTAGTTGTGGTTTAACATTGTTCAGTTCAATTAAGATAGTGTCAAGATATCTTTCACTATCAGCTCTAACAGTTTCCACAAATGCCAAATCACCACTTAATGATTCAGCCAGGTCCAGTTTTAGTTCAGGGTCAACCTGGTTATCATAGTCACATACCTTTTTCAGTATGATGTCCACCCATCTTCCAGAGATGACATCATCTTTCACCACATGCTGCTGTTGTTGATCTTCCAAGGCCATGAAACACATGTCCCTTTCCTCTTCTTCATCATCAGATGAGTCATCAGAGTACTCCCATTTTCCCTCAGTTTGTGCCATTAAGCACTGATCCTTTTTCTTTTCCATGGACAGGAGGGCAATCTGGGCCTTAAGCTTTTTGTATTTGGCTTTGTAGCTATCATCAGGCCGATTGAAATTAGGGACAGAGGGGCCAGTTTGGTTGTTCAACTGACTAGATCTGCATTCCTTCATAAAATGACCTTTCTTGCCACACTTATAGCATGTAAGATTGGTCTTATCCAGAGAGCTGGAGCTGGAAGCATTGTTGGGGCCATTAAATCTTTTGGATTTATGCTTAAACCTATTAAAGGTTTTAGCAATCATGGCGACCAGATCATCATCGTCAGTTTCATTACAGCCATCACTGTTTTCAGTGGTCAGTCCAGAGTTTAAGAAACTGTTCAACATCTCCTTCATCGAGTGTACCTGGACACTCTCAGCAGACATTAAAGCAGCACAAGGTCGCTCAATTGCATTAGCAACCTTGGAACTCTGGGCATGGTTCATGGCATCTTGCTCAGCCACAAGTCTTGCAGCATTATTATCTTCAGTGAATCTGAAGGCTCCATAGAGCGATGCAAGAGTATGAGTGTGCAAGGTTTTACCTTGTCTCAAGACAAGAACCATGTTTTCCCATTTGGAAGGAAGAATATCACAAAACTTCTCAAGAAGAATATCCTTATCCTTCTCTACACCCAAACCTCTCAACTGATTGATGAGGCTAGAAAATCTGGTGTATGTACCAGTTAGACTTTCATTGGGCAAGGCAAAGAAGGATTCATACTTCTTGTTCAAAGCAACTTTTCTGGTGACAATTGTGTCATCACCTCCTTCAAATTGAATCACTAATTCATCCCACATAGACTTGGCACTGGGAAACAACACAAGTGTTGGAATTAGGTCTTCAGGGACAGCCCCAAGGATCATGTTTTTCAGTCTGGTGTCCAAGTCCACCAGTCTGCGATCCTCATCAGACCAATGGTCTTCTGGCTTTTCCCTAGAACCTCTTCTTCCAGTTGGATCAAGAAGAGGACTAACCCCAAGGGACATGGGTATATATGGTCCATCCTTAAGGATTTTCAACATATACCTTTCAATCCCACCAAAATGCAAAAGCATTCTAGCCTTCCATGTACCGAATGTCTCACTGTTTCCATCAAATTTTGGAACAGGAGTGTTAGAGTAATGTACATGGACATGGTTTGGGGCAGTAGGAGGAGGAGGGTTGGTGTTAACATTTTGAAAAGGTTGTGCATTAGTGTTCGATGGGTTTTCACCGGAACCAGAACCATCTCCACCTTCAGTAGTGTTCATCTTAGCAGATCTAGGCAAGTTTATTAGCCTTCTGCTCTGATACCACTTGTAAGTCCCAACTTGTTAGATGGTACTACTGAAGACACCTCTATGTCGATGGTGGAGTTACTTTGCAATATACTTGCTGAACTGGAGACGACCAGTTGCAGAGGTATATACCAAGTTCTAGATAGATTACTTATATAAAAGACAATAAGTAAAGAACAATGCAATAATACAAATAACTTGTAAACAATCTTGATGAGACAATATGTAGTTTTCAATGTGTAATTTATTTATTGATATTAAACAAATTACAAGGTTGATGCGGAACCAAGATAATACACGAATGTAAATATCCTAACAACCTATGAAATACAATTGATCTATACTCGGAATTTCTCTTCAACAATCGAAACACTTAAAGTAGTGAAATGTTCCTTTTAGCGATTGAGAGAATATTGCACAAGTTCACCAAGAATATTGCAGGTTTGCAAAGTGTGAAGTATTTATCTTGTGAGTTCGAATACTTAAATTCTTGGTTGTGCAATGACTTGTATTTATAGGCAAAGTTAACATTGGGATGTTAACTTTAGCCGTACAAATGTGGTTGGGAGCATTTAAGGAATAGCATTTAATTCCTTAAAAAGCAGTGTAAAGTCGCATGTTAAAGTGACTTTTCATAACCACCTTTATGTACCTTTTAATACTTAAATAATAAGATAAGGCTTATTATCCGGGTACATAAAGCATACAAGTCAATTCCTCGTAATCAGTGTAAAGCTTTGTAAGGGCTTTCCACTGATGGTCTCCAGTTTGTAACTGACTAGAATGCCAACTGGGCTTCGCTGCCATTGCCATTCTCTTTCTTCCATTTGTTGTCTTTGACTTCAACTGGAATGCTTCTTCAACTTGGTCAGTTCTCAACTGGAGGAAGTCTTCAGTTGCGTTGACTGTACGGTGCAACTGGACTTCAATATATTTCTCGACAAATCATCTTGGTCACCAGTTTCACTGGGTCACCAGATGCAACTGGTGACTGGCCAGTTCCAGGTGAACTGGTCCTAACAAAGTGTGTGAGAGAGAGAGTTAGAGAGAGAAAGGAAGAAAGGAAATTGTATTTCAAAAGTTTAATTACAAATGAGAGGTGAGGGGTTTATATAGGCTTGACATTTGCATTAAACCCCCTCCCTAATTACACACTAGTCCTTGTCTAATTACACTAACAACCTTACACATAAACAAGATTAGACACAAGGACAATTTTATTTACATTAATACAAACAAGCACTAACTATATTTTAAAGCTAACAAAGAGACATATTCATAAGAAATTCAATCAAAAACAGCTAATTAAAAACACTAATATATAAATTTACAAAATCAAATCCCATGAGTTTCTCTTTGGAATTTGAAAGACACACCACACACTTTTGTTATAATTTTGTAAATTTAGTATTTTTATTAAGTGTTGAGTCAACTTAATCTCCATTTTTGTTGCCGAGTCACACTACTCCATCTCACGACTTTATTTCTCTCTCTTTTTTTCTTTGTATCTATATAATATCATCATATAATATAACAAAATTATATATCCATCAAGCAAGTAGACTCTTCATTGAACCACACCCCATTAGCCATTATTTAGTGTGTTATATTCTTAAGACCTAAACGGCCGGCGGCAGGAAGAAATTACTTGAGATCATATATATCTTTAGCCACCGCCAAATGGAAGCCAATGGTGGCAGCGGTGGAATACAATTTTCTGTCATGGATTTCTTTAAGGACAATAAAGATGATCACTTAGATAATAATAATGATCTTGATCACTCTAAGTTCAATGATGATACCAACCATGATCACATTCATCATCATGATATTAATGTAAGTTTTTATGTATCTATATTCTATATCTATATATAATATATGTGTATATATGAACTATGCGCATTCTAAGCGAATGTTACTGGTATATAATATCAATATACTTTCATTTTTGTTTTGGTTTGGTTTTGGTTTAGGTTTAGATACTGTTTATAAAATTAGGCTAAATTTAATAAATCGGATGTTACAAATTTTATACGAGTATTCATTAACATGCATAGAAGAAAGGGTGATGATTGGTACACTATTTTTATTTAATCATATATAACATCAAATGTACATTAGGATGTTGTGTTGTAAAATACTATGAAACAATTTGGTGGTGAACGACTAAAAAGGCGGCGTACAGATCACTCTCTAGATGAAAGTATAGTTCTTGAAATGGACCAAAGAGAAATATATTGCTATTTTATGACATGTACCGTACAAATCTTTAATGAGTATAACTAACGAAAAACCCTGTAATTCTGTGTTAATCTTGACATGCACAGTCCAATAATCACAGAACAAGGGGACAATGTAGAGGTAAAAAGTATAGTTAGTATAGAGGAATAATTATTATTCATTTTTTTTCCTTCTCAATTCTGGTTTTGCTAATTGAGTCCCATTGTTTTCTATGCATGCATATAGACTGGCTTGCATCTTCTTACTCGGAACACAATCAGCGAACAACCGGTTTTGGATGATGGAATGTCTCTGGAAAAACAAGCTAAAGATAAGGTATATTAGAGTACATAAATTATGGTCTATTTATTAACAAATTAATGAGGGACTTCAAAATTTGACATTCAATCTGAAGATTTGTTAATTTATTTTTAGTTGGAAGATGAATTAGAAAGGATGAACATCGAGAATCAACATTTGAACAGCGAGAATCAACAGTTGAAACAAGAGTTGCACCTTATGAAGATGAAATTACAAAAACGAGAAGATCCTAACGAAGATCATCATCGTAAAGCTAGCAACAATGAAGGAGGAGGAGATCTCACGATGGTGCCACGACCGTTTATGGATCTAGGTTTAGCAGCCTTGGAAGATGAGAATTCAAGGTCTTCATCTGAGGGAATAAAGAGCCATGATCATGAACGTGCGCCCATCAATGTTATGGATGGTAGAGATCAACGAGAGATCCCGGAACAGGGTTTGCCTTGTCCTAATAAGGTGCCAAGATTGGATGTTTTGAAAAAGGATGAGAATGGAAGTATTGATCAAGCTACCGAAGCAACTATTCGAAAAGCCAGAGTTTCTGTTCGAGCCAGATCAGAAGCTGCAATGGTACGTGGGTGTATAAATAGTTGTTACGTACATTTTGTTTAAGTTTTGTAATTATGAATTGAATGGAAAATGATGAGAAGAACTACAATGTTAACTAGCCGGGATGGAAAAGAAAACTAAGAACTTCATAAATATAATCATAGCGGGTTGATTTTCAGAAATCTTTGAGTTTCATCTGAGGCATTCGTGTTCATTCTTGTAGTTTAAGAGTAGGTTAAATAAAACCTTTGTTCATTGACAAATATTTTGGTAATTTATACAATAACAACACACCAACTCTGTAAGTTTAACTCAAGGTTTTTATGTATGTTATAACACTTCATGATCAACTCAGCTATAACTTTCATACATATGGTTATGTATTTACCATGGAATATAAACATGACATTGAACCGGTATATATATGAAATCAAAACCAAATCTTCTTTGTTGTTTATTTGATAACTTTGCTAATTCTACAGATCACAGACGGGTGTCAATGGAGAAAGTATGGGCAGAAAATGGCAAAAGGAAATCCCTGTCCTCGAGCATATTATAAATGCACCATGTCTACAGGTTGCCCTGTCAGGAAACAAGTAAGCTTTATTTTATTTATTTATTTCTTTTTTTTTTTTTTTTTTTTTTTTTTTTTTTTTTTTTTTTTTTTTTTTTTTTTTTTTTTTTTTTTTTTTTTTTTTTTTTTTTTTTTTTTTTTTTTTTTTTTTTTTTTTTTTTTTTTTTTTTTTTTTTTTTTTTTTTTTTTTTTTTTTTTTTTTTTTTTTTTTTTTTTTTTTTTTTTTTTTTTTTTTTTTTTTTTTTTTTTTTTTTTTTTTTTTTTTTTTTTTTTTTTTTTTTTTTTTTTTTTTTTTTTTTTTTTTTTTTTTTTTTTTTTTTTTTTTTTTTTTTTTTTTTTTTTTTTTTTTTTTTTTTTTTTTTTTTTTTTTTTTTTTTTTTTTTTTTTTTTTTTTTTTTTTTTTTTTTTTTTTTTTTTTTTTTTTTTTTTTTTTTTTTTTTTTTTTTTTTTTTTTTTTTTTTTTTTTTTTTTTTTTTTTTTTTTTTTTTTTTTTTTTTTTTTTTTTTTTTTTTTTTTTTTTTTTTTTTTTTTTTTTTTTTTTTTTTTTTTTTTTTTTTTTTTTTTTTTTTTTTTTTTTTTTTTTTTTTTTTTTTTTTTTTTTTTTTTTTTTTTTTTTTTTTTTTTTTTTTTTTTTTTTTTTTTTTTTTTTTTTTTTTTTTTTTTTTTTTTTTTTTTTTTTTTTTTTTTTTTTTTTTTTTTTTTTTTTTTTTTTTTTTTTTTTTTTTTTTTTTTTTTTTTTTTTTTTTTTTTTTTTTTTTTTTTTTTTTTTTTTTTTTTTTTTTTTTTTTTTTTTTTTTTTTTTTTTTTTTTTTTTTTTTTTTTTTTTTTTTTTTTTTTTTTTTTTTTTTTTTTTTTTTTTTTTTTTTTTTTTTTTTTTTTTTTTTTTTTTTTTTTTTTTTTTTTTTTTTTTTTTTTTTTTTTTTTTTTTTTTTTTTTTTTTTTTTTTTTTTTTTTTTTTTTTTTTTTTTTTTTTTTTTTTTTTTTTTTTTTTTTTTTTTTTTTTTTTTTTTTTTTTTTTTTTTTTTTTTTTTTTTTTTTTTTTTTTTTTTTTTTTTTTTTTTTTTTTTTTTTTTTTTTTTTTTTTTTTTTTTTTTTTTTTTTTTTTTTTTTTTTTTTTTTTTTTTTTTTTTTTTTTTTTTTTTTTTTTTTTTTTTTTTTTTTTTTTTTTTTTTTTTTTTTTTTTTTTTTATTTTTTTTTTTTTTTTTTTTTTTTTTTTTTTTTTTTTTTTTTTTTTTTTTTTTTTTTTTTTTTTTTTTTCATTACATTACTTTCAATTCTTATATGAAATCTATGTATTTGAGCATATTGATGAGGACTTTAAACTCATTTGAGTAATGTATTTGTATGAATAGGTACAAAGATGCGCCGAAGACAGAACAATCCTGATCACAACCTATGAAGGCAACCACAACCACCCTTTGCCACCAGCCGCGATGGCCATGTCCTCAACCACTTCTTCCGCAGCCAGAATGCTACTCTCAGGCTCAATGCCAAGTGCAGACGGCATAATAAACTCCAATTACTTAGCCACAACTCTTCTTCCTTGCTCCACAAACATGGCCACTATCTCAGCTTCCGCACCATTTCCTACTGTCACTTTAGACCTCACTCAATCTCCCGACACACCACCCGGTCAACAACATAACTTCACTGGTCAAAACGCCGCATTACTTCCTCAAATAATCGGCCAGGGCTTATATAACCAATCAAAATTTTCTGGGCTTCATTTATCTCAACAAGAACCTTCACGTGTCGCTTTTGCTGACACTGTCAATGCCCTCACTACTAACCCAAACTTTACGGCTGCGTTGGCTGTTGCGATATCCTCCATTATCGGCGGTGGTGGTGTTGATGGTGGTTCTCAGCCAAATTCTGCCGCGAATACCAACAACCATACCAACAACAATAGTAGTGTCACTGCCAGGAATGATACTGAGAACAACTTTTCTTTTAGAGGAAATTAATTAATAATTAAATTATTAATTATTTCATTATTTATGTTATTGACATTTACAATTTTGTTTTTTTCCCCAGTTTTCCCCTTCTTTCTGACACTATTTTATGAAGAAAGTTGGGTACATGATAGGATTAGTACTATTTCTATATCATGGATTTTGAATAATGTAACGTTTTTCTTTTAGCAAAATCTATACTAAAAAAGAGAGAAGTAATTTTCTTGTTGTTTGTGATTTCTTTTCCCCTGTTGAATAATTATGCTAGTTAAAGTTATTGTATTTCTTCTTAGTTTTCTCATTTGTTCAATTTTTTTTAACGTCGAATAACAAAGGTTATAGTCCGACTATTCGGGGTTAATTCCCCAATGGCGAAAGACACCCCATATACTTGTGAATGACACATAGTGTTGGGCATACAACCCACCAAAACAACTAATTCCGGAACTAAATGTGTGGTTTAAATGTTCATTCGATGTAAACAAGGATACGATTAAGGCCTGCACGTTGCGTCTGGATGGTTAGAAAACTACATCTAGTACAACATATGCTAGTTGCATCTTTTCAAAATCACATAGAAATGCGCTAATTAGTAAATTAACATGCTATTTCAAAACTAACACCAATTATATATGCTACACCGGGTTCGAAAATTGACATCACCAACAGGGTCATCCATCTTGCCAATTTGGCATGTCCTCATCATCCGACTCATCCCCCAGGTATACATATTTACATACTATTATTTAGTCTTTCGATATATATCAAAACACTTAACCACCTATTAATATTGTATCCATAAACATAAAATTCTGGAAAAACCTGATCGATTATTGTTTTTATATTATGTCTTTTATTTTTTGATAGTCTTGTTATTTATACAAGATCATCATACAAAATTGTTTACTACTTATTGTTGTTTTTTGTATTTTAAGTGTAGAAAAGGAAGAAAGGACTAAAAGTGTTAAAGTATAAGCTGCTGGACTAGAGATGAAAAGAAAGCAAGAAGCTGGGTGCTAAAGAGAAGTTATCAATTTAGAGGGACTTAAAGTATAATATTTGGAGGTGTATATAAACACCTTATGGTTCCAGATTAGGGTTAGAACCCATTCGATATTATTCTGTATTCATATCTATATCTATATTTCTCTCCATATTTCAATTGAGATCCTATCATTACACTGATGATTAGGATATTGTAATTCATAATTTCTGTAATAATAATCATTCGACTTCAAATAATAATAATAATATTCATAATAATAATAATAATAATAATAATAATAATAACAATAATAATAATAATAATAATAATAATAATAATAATAATAATAATAATAATAATAATAATAATAATATTAATAATAATAATAATAATAATAATAATGACATAATAATAATAATAATAATAATAATAATAATAATAATAATAATAATAATAATAATAATAATAATAATAATAATAATAATAATAATAATAATAATAATAATAATAATAATAATAATAATAATAATAATAATAATAATAATAATAATAATAATAATAATAATAATAATAATAATAATAATAATAATAATAATAATAATAATAATAATAATAATAATAATAATAATAATAATAATAATAATAATAATAATAATAATAATAATAATAATAATAATAATAATAATAATAATAATAATAATAATAATAATAATAATAATAATAATAATAATAATAATAATAATAATAATAATAATAATAATAATAATAATAATAATAATAATAATAATAATAATAATAATAATAATAATAATAATAATAATAATAATAATAATAATAATAATAATAATAATAATAATAATAATAATAATAATAATAATAATAATAATAATAATAATAATAATAATAATAATAATAATAATAATAATAATAATAATAATAATAATAATAATAATAATAATAATAATAATAATAATAATAATAATAATAATAATAATAATAATAATAATAATAATAATAATAATAATAATAATAATAATAATAATAATAATAATAATAATAATAATAATAATAATAATAATAATAATAATAATAATAATAATAATAATAATAATAATAATAATAATAATAATAATAATAATAATAATAATAATAATAATAATAATAATAATAATAATAATAATAATAATAATAATAATAATAATAATAATAATAATAATAATAATAATAATAATAATAATAATAATAATAATAATAATAATAATAATAATAATAATAATAATAATAATAATAATAATAATAATAATAATAATAATAATAATAATTGTTATAATCAATCAGTTGTTTGATTGATTTATTCTAGTTTACAAAAGTTTTCATAGTATGTTACCATCTATTGGTGATTATTGATCGTGTTTCTATTCAGATCTGATTAGATCTAGGGCGGATTCCATTCGGAACCCTAGATTCTAATTTTTGGGGGTTTTTTTTTTGATCGATTCTTTGATTAGGGTTTTCATTTTTTTTTTTTTTTTTAATTTCTTTTTTTGGTTTATTTGTTTTTCTTAAGATTTTGTTTTTTTTTTTTTTTTGTTTATTCTTTTTTTTTTTTTTTTTTTTTTTTTTTTTTTTTTTTTTTTTTTTTTTTTTTTTTTTTTTTTTTTTTTTTTTTTTTTTTTTTTTTTTTTTTTTTTTTTTTTTTTTTTTTTTTTTTTTTTTTTTTTTTTTTTTTTTTTTTTTTTTTTTTTTTTTTTTTTTTTTTTTTTTTTTTTTTTTTTTTTTTTTTTTTTTTTTTTTTTTTTTTTTTTTTTTTTTTTTTTTTTTTTTTTTTTTTTTTTTTTTTTTTTTTTTTTTTTTTTTTTTTTTTTTTTTTTTTTTTTTTTTTTTTTTTTTTTTTTTTTTTTTTTTTTTTTTTTTTTTTTTTTTTTTTTTTTTTTTTTTTTTTTTTTTTTTTTTTTTTTTTTTTTTTTTTTTTTTTTTTTTTTTTTTTTTTTTTTTTTTTTTTTTTTTTTTTTTTTTTTTTTTTTTTTTTTTTTTTTTTTTTTTTTTTTTTTTTTTTTTTTTTTTTTTTTTTTTTTTTTTTTTTTTTTTTTTTTTTTTTTTTTTTTTTTTTTTTTTTTTTTTTTTTTTTTTTTTTTTTTTTTTTTTTTTTTTTTTTTTTTTTTTTTTTTTTTTTTTTTTTTTTTTTTTTTTTTTTTTTTTTTTTTTTTTTTTTTTTTTTTTTTTTTTTTTTTTTTTTTTTTTTTTTTTTTTTTTTTTTTTTTTTTTTTTTTTTTTTTTTTTTTTTTTTTTTTTTTTTTTTTTTTTTTTTTTTTTTTTTTTTTTTTTTTTTTTTTTTTTTTTTTTTTTTTTTTTTTTTTTTTTTTTTTTTTTTTTTTTTTTTTTTTTTTTTTTTTTTTTTTTTTTTTTTTTTTTTTTTTTTTTTTTTTTTTTTTTTTTTTTTTTTTTTTTTTTTTTTTTTTTTTTTTTTTTTTTTTTTTTTTTTTTTTTTTTTTTTTTTTTTTTTTTTTTTTTTTTTTTTTTTTTTTTTTTTTTTTTTTTTTTTTTTTTTTTTTTTTTTTTTTTTTTTTTTTTTTTTTTTTTTTTTTTTTTTTTTTTTTTTTTTTTTTTTTTTTTTTTTTTTTTTTTTTTTTTTTTTTTTTTTTTTTTTTTTTTTTTTTTTTTTTTTTTTTTTTTTTTTTTTTTTTTTTTTTTTTTTTTTTTTTTTTTTTTTTTTTTTTTTTTTTTTTTTTTTTTTTTTTTTTTTTTTTTTTTTTTTTTTTTTTTTTTTTTTTTTTTTTTTTTTTTTTTTTTTTTTTTTTTTTTTTTTTTTTTTTTTTTTTTTTTTTTTTTTTTTTTTTTTTTTTTTTTTTTTTTTTTTTTTTTTTTTTTTTTTTTTTTTTTTTTTTTTTTTTTTTTTTTTTTTTTTTTTTTTTTTTTTTTTTTTTTTTTTTTTTTTTTTTTTTTTTTTTTTTTTTTTTTTTTTTTTTTTTTTTTTTTTTTTTTTTTTTTTTTTTTTTTTTTTTTTTTTTTTTTTTTTTTTTTTTTTTTTTTTTTTTTTTTTTTTTTTTTTTTTTTTTTTTTTTTTTTTTTTTTTTTTTTTTTTTTTTTTTTTTTTTTTTTTTTTTTTTTTTTTTTTTTTTTTTTTTTTTTTTTTTTTTTTTTTTTTTTTTTTTTTTTTTTTTTTTTTTTTTTTTTTTTTTTTTTTTTTTTTTTTTTTTTTTTTTTTTTTTTTTTTTTTTTTTTTTTTTTTTTTTTTTTTTTTTTTTTTTTTTTTTTTTTTTTTTTTTTTTTTTTTTTTTTTTTTTTTTTTTTTTTTTTTTTTTTTTTTTTTTTTTTTTTTTTTTTTTTTTTTTTTTTTTTTTTTTTTTTTTTTTTTTTTTTTTTTATTGATGGTACATGTATTAAGTCTGAAAATGATCCAATACTTGCAAAACAGTGGGATAGGTGTAATGCAGTTGTCTTAAGTTGGATTCTTGGTTGTGTATCTCAGGAATTATATCTAGGACAAATATATTCTAAGAATGCTGCAATTGTTTGGCAAGAATTAAAAGATACTTATGATAAAGTTGATGGTTCTGTAATTTTTAATTTGCATCAAAAGATTAATTCACTTGCTCAAAATGGTTCTAGTTTGTCTGAATATTATCATAAGTTGACTTTTTTATGGAAACAATTTGATGCTATTATGAAACTGCCTGCTTGTTCATGTAAAGCTGCTAAGGATTTACAAATGCATACTGATTTAATGAAATTAATGCAGTTTTTAATGGGATTAGATGATGTGTATATGTCTGTAAGATCTAATATTCTTATAAAAGATCCACTTCCTTCTGTTAAGACTGCTTTTAATATTGTATCTAGAGAGGAATCCCACAGAGGGGGGATGGGTGATAAAACTGCTAATGCATTTGCATTTGTTGCTAAATCAAATTTCAACAGAAACTCAAAACCTTTTGACTCAAAGAAAACTTTTGACAATAATTTTGAATCTAGAAGAACTTTTGATCCTTCTCAAAGGGTTTTCAGACCTCCAAATCCTAATTTGCATTGCACAAATTGTAACAGAGTGGGTCATACTGTAGAAAGATGTTATCAACTTGGAAATAAAAAATCTTTTAATCAGTATAACAAGATGTCTAATAATCATGTTAATGTTGATAACAATGCTTCTTGTTCTAAATCTGCTGGTCTGCATGCTTCTTCTGATAATTCTAAGTCTGCAGCAACTTTAACTTCTGATCAAATTGCTAAGTTGCTTAGTTTGCTAGATTCAAAGTCTGGTTCTGGTTCTTTTTCTGGATTGCATGCCAATATGGCAGGTAACAGTTTATGGAATAATAGTTGGTGGAATTTTAATATTGTAATGCTTAAAAAAATTCTGAAATGGATTATAGATTCAGGAGCTAATCAACACATGACTTGTTCTGAAGAAATTTAACTAATATAGTTGATATAAGTGACTTGAATTTGAAAATTGGGCATCCTAATGGTACTTTTGCTACTGTCAGAAAATTAGGAAACTTACATTTACCAAATGGTGTTATTCTTTTTAATGTTCTGGTTGTTTCTGAATACAATGTTAATCTGATGTATGTGCATAAATTGGCTAGAGATAACAAACTCTACATAGGATTTGATGATTCTAAGTGTTATATACAGGATTTAGCTCAAAAGAATCTGTTGGGGAATGGTAGTGAGCATGGTGGTTTGTATCTATATGATGATATGCCTATGTGTTCTAATGTGGTATGTAATTCTGCTAGTACTCCTTATGAATCTAAGTTACTTTGGCACTTGAGACTTGGTCATCCTGCAGACCAAGCCTTGGATGTTTTTCTTAAACAGCATAACATTGTTGGTGGTTCTGTTGGTCCATGTGACATATGTCACAAAGCCAAACAGACCAGAGCTCCATTTCCTTTGAGTGAACATAAAACTAAGAAATTTGGTGATTTAATTCATATTGATGTTTGGGGACCTTATAAGGTCTCAAGTAAACAAGGGTTTAAGTATTTTTTGACTCTTGTGGATGATTAAACAAGGGCAGTTTGGACTTTCATGATGATTTCTAAAATTGAAGTGTTTGATCATATATATAGTTTCATTCAACTTGTTAAAACTCAATTTGATACTAATGTCAAAATTATAAGAACTGATAATGGATCTGAGTTTGTAAATAACAAATTGCACACCTTGTTCACTCATGAGGGAATTGTTCATCAGACTTCTATTCCTTATACCCCTCAACAAAATGGGATTGCTGAAAGGAAACATAGACACCTTTTAAATGTTGCTAGGTCTCTTATGTTTCAGGGGGGAATTCCTTTATACTTGTGGAGTGAACATGTTTTGACTGCTACCTATCTAATTAATAGGACTCCTTCTTCTGTGCTTAATGGCAAAACTCCTTATGAAATGATATATGGATTTAAACCTTCTGTGAAACAATTAAAAGTGTTTGGGTGTTTATGTTTTGCTACTGTGCTAAATAATTCTGATAAGTTCAGTTCTAAAGCTGAAAAATGTGTCTTAGTTGGTTATTTGAATTCTCAAAAAGGTTATAAACTTTTTAGCCTTGAAAATAAAACTTTTGTTAATTCAAGAGATGTGAGATTTTATGAGAATATTTTTCCTTTCACAATGAATAAAACTAGTGAAGAAACTGTTTTAAATATTAATCAGTTAAATTTCTTTGATATTTTAAGTAATGAGGATAATGCCATTAATGTAAGTCCCTATGATGAAGAAGAAGGATTAAGGAGACATTTTGTTGATGAAGGCAGTAAGTTATCAACTGCTGGCAGTCCAACAATGATTACCAGAGGTGTTGGATCATCTCTTGGCAGTCCAACAGAGACTACTGCTTATGATAATGAACCTGCAACATCAAATATGAATGAAAATGATAATTCTGAGGGCATTACTCATAATATTGATGAAATAAAATTAAGAAGATCTGAAAGACATACAAATTTGCCTAAGTATCTTGCTGATTTTGAATTAGATGGCAAAGTGAAATATGGTCTTAACAAAGTTGTTAACTATGCTCATTTAAGTCCTGAATTATACTGTTTTACCACTAATCTTAACAAGAGTGTTGAACCAAGGTCTTATTTTGAGGCTTGCAAGGATATAAATTGGATTAATGCAATGAATGATGAAATAGAAGCCTTAAGTAGGAATAATACTTAAGAAATTGTTGCCTCACCTGAAAATAGACAACCAATTGGTTGTAAATGGATATACAAGATTAAATACAAAGCAAATGGTGAAATAGAAAGATATAAAGCAAGATTGGTGGCAAAAGACTTTAATCAAAAAGCTGGAATTGACTTTGATGAAACATTTTCACCAGTTGTGAAAATGATTACTGTTAGATGTATGATTTTTGTGGCTGTTCATAATAATTGGTCTTTATATCAATTAGATGTGAACAATGCTTTTCTGTATGGAGATTTAGATGAAGATGTTTACATGCATATTCCTGATGGTTATAATAAGAATAATTCTAACTTGGTATGCAAATTAAACAAATCTCTATATGGTCTAAAGCAAGCTCCAGGGCAATGGAATTTTAAATTGACCAGTGCCTTGACTGAATGTGGTTTTGTTCAAAGCAAGTCTGATTATTCTTTATTTACAAGAGAATTAAATGATAAATTTGTTGCTTTACTTGTTTATGTTGATGATATAGTTGTGACTGGTAATTGTAATGAAGAGATTGATAATGTTATTAAGTTCTAAATTCAAAATAAAAGATCTTGGAAAGTTAAAATACTTTCTTGGCATTGAGGTTTTAGAAACCAAAGATGGTTTATGCTTATCTCAAAGAAAGTACTGCTTAGAACTTCTTAATGATTTTGGAATGCTTGGTTGCAAACCTGCTTTAACTCCTATGGAGATGAATAAAACTTTGAAACCTGTTTCTGATAAAAATAAACCTCTTGAAAATATTTCTGTTTATCAAAAACTTATTGGTAAATTAATATATCTGACCTTAACAAGGCCAGATATAAGCTATACTGTCAAAGTCTTTCTCAGTTTATGCATGCTCCTACTCAAGAGCATTTTGATCTTGGCTTAAGAGTTTTGAGGTACCTTAAGAAAGCACCAGGTAGGCACGTAATGGCTTGCATATTGAGAAAGGTAATGAACTACTGGATATACTGTTTATCTTGGAGATTCTCTTGTTTTTTGGAAAAGTTAAAAAACAACCTACAGTTGCCAAGTCCTCTGCTGAAGCAGAATATAGGGAAATGGCAGCTGTAACTTGTGAGATTATTTGGTTAACAAATCTTTTGCATGATTTGAAAGTTAATATCAAAATTCCTGTAGAGTTATATTGTGATAGTAATGCTGCTATTCAGATTGCTGCAAATCTAGTTTTTCATGAGAGAACTAAGCATTTTGAGATTGATTTGCATTTTATAATAGAAAAAATATCTGCAGGAATTTTGAAAACTATAAAGATTCAATCTGAGCTGAACATTGCAGATTTGTTTACTAAAAGCTTAAGTATTAGCCAACATGATTTCTTATGTAATAAACTTGGTCTTCTTAATCTGTTTAAAAGATGATCTTGAGGGGGATGTTATTTATACAAGATCATCATACAAAATTGTTTACTAGTTATTGTTGTTTTTTGTATTTTAAGTGTAGAAAAGGAAGAAAGGACTAAAAGTGTTAAAGTATAAGCTGCTGGACTAGAGATGAAAAGAAAGCAAGAAGCTGGGTGCTAAAGAGAAGTTATCAATTTAGAGGGACTTAAAGTATAATATTTGGAGGTGTATATAAACACCTTATGGTTCCAGATTAGGGTTAGAACCCATTCGATATTATTCTGTATTCATATCTATATCTATATTTCTCTTCATATTTCAATTGAGATCCTATCATTACACTGATGATTAGGATATTGTAATTCATAATTTCTGTAATAATAATCATTCGACTTCAAATAATAATAATAATATTCAGTATTTCGTTGTTCTTCTTGTTATAATCAATCAGTTGTTAGTTGTTTGATTGATTTATTCTAGTTTACAAAAGTTTTCAAGTCTAGAAGAAAAACCCTATCAACTCACGAGGTTTTTCTACTAGTCTCTAAAATCGAAAACTGTAAACGGCACCATAAACGACCATATGGAAATTAAACTACATAATAGTACTTAGGGATCTTGCTCGAGTACTACTAGCTTGACTGATCGACACCATTGACTTGTCGCTCTGAAACACCACAATAGGCTTTTATAGCATACTTCTGTATGCCCTGACCCCCGGTAACAGAAAATTTGACGAACTCTCCGTAATCAAAAGGCTTGAAGAGCAAGGGATGTTCATTATCGACCATATCATCGATTGCTTTAATTATGAGATTCCCCGGTCTTGGCAATTCAAAAAATGCTAAGGTATACCGAGTCATGTAGTTTTCTCTCATAATCACCCTATGAAGTGGCACATGCAATCGCCCGTTCAACCATACCTGCGCGCATCAAATCAACACTCCATCGATCCGAGTACTTCAAAATTTCATATAAATTTGTTAAAACTAATACGAGTAATTAAGTTTACAACTAACTAACTAAGAAGCTTATAAGTTTACATAGAGTATTTATGTATTTAACAATTTGTTTTGATTCACCATATATAGCACATTTTCTCATACTTGTTGTAAGTCAGCATATATTATTAATTTGAAGTATACGAAAATTGTGTTTATAAAGTAGTTAAACTAAGTTTCGTAATTAAGGGTCCTTTGATGATCGATCAATGATGATTATTATATATAGGAGTACTTACGTTTATAGTCTCTCCGGTCATGACAATAAATGTATTTGGAGAAAGCTTAACTCTTAGCCATTCATCATCATCTTTTGGTTGAATCTCTAATCCTTCAACTTCATTTTGATGTAATATTGTCATTATACCAGCATCTGCATAACTGTGCAAGCCAAGATTCGCCTCATTTGGTTCTGGCACTCGGTACTTATTAAACTTAAGCACATAACTTGCTAGTTCATTGTGTTCATCCAAATACTTCTCCAAATCAAAGCTCTCGAAAACCATCTTCCTTGTCATCGCATTCAATTCCCAAAGCTTCTCCGCATATAGATGGATGTCATTGCTGCAGTACAAACAACGTATGAATTGATTGATCAAATAATTAATTGAGAAATAAAACGGTCATAAGTTGGATTTGTAACAAATTAATGAATCGAAGAAATTAAACTAATTAATTGTCGTGCCTAAAACATTTCTTATAGTAAAAACTAAGTAAGTAACATCCAATACAGTCTTCAATTCCACGGTAGGTTCCATCTAAGATAAAAAAAAAGACCCCCAGTCTTGCAAAACATGATGATAGAACCTTTGACAGGTCTCCGGAGGCAAGCTCAGTGCATAAACATAGATGATCAAGCCAATTAAATATCAATAAGAAAACTTGGCTAATCAAATTAATCTTAATTACCTAAGTTGAGGGTTGCCTTGAGGAGGCCATATGAGATTAGTGAAATTTTCAACTTTTTCAGCGATATGTGGATCCTGGATGCCCATGCTTTCATATAGTGGAAGTAGCGGCGAGTTTCCCATATACCCAATAAACGTTCCATGTGAGACGTTTTTATACTTGGTTTCTAAAGGAAGATTGAAAAGGTGCTTCGCTGCACCATATACAGACTTTTGAAGCTCAGGTGTTATTCCATCTATAGATGCTTGGAAACAACCATACTTTTGAAGGGCTTCAAGAACTTGAGTTTTAATGGAATCGTAGACACGATTACTTTCAAGTAATTTCTGGTTATTTAGAAGTGAAAAGTCTATGGTAGGAAGCTGAATATAATCTTCTTGTGAACCCATTAATTTCGATTTCAATTAAGTTGTTTTGGCATAATGACTAATTATGTCCTGTTAATTTATAGTTCAAGTATATCACTAGCTAGCCGACTTAGTTGGATAAGTTAATTTGGTTATAACAAAACAAATGATCCAAAATGACTGCAACTCGGAATCAGCAACTAACTTGCTGTGTATGGCAACAGCTTGAGAGCTATGAAATTAATCCATGGACTTTGGATTCGACGTGGATATATATGTATGTTATACGAGGGGAAAGATAATTAGAGTACAAGCAATCCAAAAAGTACAAGGGGATCAATCATGGCCGTCCGATTAAGGGCTCAGATCAAGCCTTCCTCCTCATTCTTCCTCCTTCTCCGGCTGCTGTGTGACCTTCTTCTTCTCCGGCGAGACTGCCGCCGCCAGCCACCACCTCCTTCTTCTCCGGCGAGACAACCATCGCCACCACCATCATCTCCGACCACCCCAACCACGGCGCCGGCAGCAAGGGCTTCGCCCGTACCGTATCAAACCGCCACCATCTCTTGGATCGCCGCCCATCAAATCCATACGATTCTCATATGCGTCCGGTGACAACCAGTTTAGAACGGATGAGGGCAACGCCCGTACGGTATCCACCCGAAAATGAAACTGATGATTGCCGGAGATGTCGGCGGAGGTGGTGGCGGTGGTTGTCTCGCCGGAGAAGAAGGAAGAAGGAGGAGGTGGTGACGGTCGCCGGAGAAGAAGGTGGTGGCTGGCGGCGGCAGTCTCGCCGGAGAAGAAGGAAGAAGGAGGAAGAAGATGCTTGATCCAACGGTGGAGATTGATCCCCTTGTACTTTTGGGATTGCTTGTACTCTATTTAACCCGCCCCTGTTATACGAATTGAATATATACAAAAAAGATTTGTAAGTTCGGTAATATTTAGGATAATCCACAATTTTGAGATTATTGATTAGAATAATGTACGTCCTCAATCAAGGAATAACATCATGCATATGCCTTGTGGAATTCACCGTTAACCCATTCGTTCATTATTTCATGTATCAATCCAGAATATATATATATATATATGAGAGATATCAAATGAGAAGGTTGCTTAGAGAAAGAAGAGGGAGAAAGTTGATTTTTAATTTTTTTTCTTCTTTATTTTTCATTTTTTTTTTTTAGTGAAAACCCATTCCAAAAAAATAATAAAAAATAAAAAAAATAAAAAATAAATCCTACACATGTGTAGATTTTTATACCTTACACATGTGTAGATATCTACACATGTGTAAGTTGTATTTTTTTTAATTTTTTTATTTTTAAAAAAAAATTTGATTTTTTTTTTGGAATGGGTTTATGTTAAAAAAAATATAAAAATTAAAAAATAAATATTAAAAAAACAAGCTAAAAAAAATCAAAAATGAACTTTCTCTCCTTAAGCTACCTTCTCTCTGGATCTCTACCATATATATATATATATATTATAATATATATATATATATATAGTGAAAAATAATTCTATATATATATATATATATATTTTAAACCGCGAGTAATTAGTAGTTAGTATCCGTTCATAATTTCATATATCAATCCAAACTATATATATAACCACCTTAAAATATGTATTAACTTAAAATTGAGATTGTCATGCGAGAAAACAAAATTAATCATCCACTTTTTCTCTATACTTTTTTCAATTATTCCCAAAAAATCTCAACCCAATCTAAATATGTAAGTAACACCTAATGTCGTCGTTTTTCATAAGTTATGGGTTGACCCCTACACCGTACCCCCGACTTCCTAACAGCTAATGCGCGCTGCATGAAAACGAGCTAAATATATATAATTAAATAAACACTACTATTTTTTGTAAGTTAAAAACATTATTTAAATGCCCGTAGATAAATATATTTAATCTCCATGTTAACTTTTAATATAAGATAGAATAATAATATAATGGAGTAGAAAGTTTTATATAAGCTATTGAAAAAAAGAAAAAAAAGGTCTCGCATAAATTTTGTGGTTTAAATATTATAAGTGAATGAATTTATTCACATATCTATACTACTATATAAAAGTTATAGTCTCATATTAAAAGTTAAGAAAAATAAGACATGCGAATACATCAAATTAGTTATCCTTAATGAGTTAAATCACCATCAACCCTTAATATTAAATTACACTATTATCTCTTATATTGTAAAATATCTCTACACCCTTTAAATCAAGCATCTTTAAATCAATTACCTACACCATTTGACGTCGGCACCACCATCACCATCCGTCGTCGCCGCATCGTGCTGGTATCGTGCTATATCACTCACATATAAACATCAAGTTATAGTTTAAAGGTTCTCATGTTTCTTTTTGTTTAAATATTATTACATGAACCCTTTTCTATATAGATTGGTACATGAAAGAGCCTGAGACTTAAAGGTCTTAGATTTAAATCTTAGTGTAAGCAAAATGCTCACAGCAATGATGACAAAGATTTTCTCAAAATGAACTTCCTTTGGCATTCGAGTGAGAAGAAGAATAATAGTCAATTTATCTGTAATATCCGTGAGAACATATAAAACTTCAGTGTGAAAATCAACATCCTTATCAAAATGTTTACTTTTATGGCCTTAAGTTGTGCTTACAACATACGTCGTATGCTTTTATCCCATAAAAGCTAACGAAGGAAAATATTAACATTCTCATCCTATTATATAACTTTTACTTTAGATATTACAAAAATCTGAGACTTGAATTGAAATAATCAATCCCCACTATGAAAAGAATACCATTATGGGAAGAGAAAAAGCCCTTGGAAGCTATTGTGGTGATTGGTGGGAAACCAACCATTTAAAACTTAAAGAGAAAAAAGCAACTGGCGAAAAAATCTTTAACAAAGTTAGGGAAGGAGTGTTAACATAGAAAAAAAAATCAATTAAGATCGGAGACTCTGTTTTGTTAGGATTTAAAGTTTTTAAAAGTCCAAAGTAATGTTTTAAGATTTGAAAGCTCTTGGTAGAAAAAAGAAAATAGTCAATCCCAATTTCTAAACTTCTAAAAGTTATGCATTGAGCATAAAAAATAGATTCATGATAAATTATCACCAGTCAAGATAAAAGAAATTACAAACACAATTTTTCAAAGGGTTAAAAATGGTCTAATACTCTAATCATTAACATCAATGCAAAATTTTGACACCTAAGATTAGACATGCCGAAACAAATCGGTTCCTAAAATAACCGGAATCAGAATAGAAAAATAATCCGTTCTTTTGGAACCGATTCCGGTTCTTGAAGAACCGATCGGTTTGGAACCGGTTCCATTTTCGGCCCCAAAAATCGGTTCCTTACCGGTTCCAAATCGGTTCGGTTCCGGTTCTTAGGAAAAAAACCAAAAAAATTGGTCAAAGTTGACCAAAATCGGTTCCGATCAGGTTCCGGTTCTTGGTCAAAACCGATCCCACGTTCGTTTACCAGAAGCGATTCCAGTTCCGGTTCGGTTCCGGTTCCACCAAGAATTGATTTTTGGGCAAGTATGTATAAGATATTGTAAGTAATCTTGATGTTATCAAAAGAAGAAATCTGATAGCTTATAATAAAAATTACACTTAGTTTACATCATTATTGTCATATTTATATTCACACAAAACGATTTGAAAAACACTATTATATATATGTCACTTTATATTATATTGGGGTATAAAATAAATCAGTAAACAGATGAGGTCTTTTTTCTGTTATACGGAATCGATATATCTTTTTAACTCAAATATAATTGACCAAACAAAGTTATCTTAGTGAAAAAACATGACGTTTAAGGTTTAACCACTAACCGTTTAAGGTTTTAAAAAGTAGACCTAAATAGAAAGAAAAAAAAAGGTATAGACCTAAAAATAAGAAAATATACTCGTAATAAACTGGAGCCCAAAATGGATATACAACCAAACTTGCGTGTCCGCCTCAAAAAGACGGATTAGGATCCTCTAAAGTTATGACAACTTTATAGGTAAAGTTGAGAGGATCCTAACCTTTGAATTAAAATCAAAGGTCAAGATTCAAACTTGATTTTTGAATCTTAACCCTTGATTTCAATCCAAAGGTTGAGATTATCTTAACTTTACCTATAAAGTTATCATAACTTTAGAGGATCTTAATCCCAAAAAGACTAAAAATAACCAACAACAAACTTTGAGTGTACTCAATTGCAATAAAACAAAAACTGAAATAAAAACAGCAGTTATTAATTTCATTTTAAATTTTAATTTTTAATTTAATTCGGTCATCAAAAAGCGGTGCTTTTTGCTTACTTGTTCCACGACTCACAATCCCCATTTTTCCTCACTTCTCAGTTCTCACGCCACCTTCCTTCCTTCTCTCTGATCATCTCACAAGGCCAGTTTCCTCACTTTTTTTTTCTCTGTTAATTTCTGTATCTATCTGTATCTATATCTAAAATCTGTAATAATAATAATCGCTTTTTACATATATATTCTGTATCTATATTTTGAATTCAATTGATTTAGGAATTGTGTTGCTTACGTCACTCCGATCACTAGTTTGATCATTTTAGGTGTATTCACAACTAATTATTGCATGTTAATTTAGCTGATTAATTTTAGTCAATTTTTCAGTTATTAGGTTTCATTTTTTAGTTTATTGTTATTAATTATGATTTTGTTCATATAGTGAAAATTAAGTGAGGGTTGGAAATCGGAAATATGATACTGATTTTTATTTTTATTTTTGGCTTGATCATGATTAGTTTTAATGTCTTGTAATAATTATATTTTTACTTTGATAGCTTACACATATTTAGCATTTTTAATTAATTAATTAATATGATTATTTTTAGAAAATTAGTTTTTGATGCGTACGTTATCTGATTGAATGGAATTCGTACCAATTTTTAACGAGGTTTTATACTCTTTCTGTGTGCGTGAATAGAGTGACTAGGAATTTAGTGTTTATGCTCCTTCTGGAGATTCATGTGATATGTAGAATTTTCTTTTTAGGGAAATCATTAAGAAGTCGCAAAAACTCTCATGGAAAATGCTGCTAAGTTGCTAAGCAGTTTTTGTGTTTAATAAAGTCACTCGACTATTTTAAAACTATGCATCTTACTTGCAGAACCAAGTTCTCATCTGCGGGTTTTGTTCTGGTTTTGTCTTGTTTTGAATAATGTTATGCATTTTACTGGTACCACGGGGTTTATTATAGGCCTGGCAATCCAAACCCGTAACAAGATAAGCGGGTCTAATTGGGTAAATTTTTATCACTTGTTGGGTTGATTTGGGTACTACGCAGAAAAAGAAACGGGTTTCATATACAACCCCTTAAATTCCAATCCGTGATATGCGGGTCGAGCGGGTTTCACATACAGCAAAGGAAAACATCTTATGTGATTTCTTCAACTTCCTGGTGAACTTTTTTTCAATCTTCTTTTGATCGAGCTCAGAAGGATTAACCCTCATGTATTTTTCATAAGTTTCGTTGTGTGTGTATATATATGGAATCCAAATCTGAGAAAAGAAATCTTCAATTCGTTTTTAATGGTAAAAGGCGAATTACAGGGGCAGAGACATGGAAGATGAAGTCGACTTTTAGGACTAGAAACTTATTTATTGGTTTTGCGTTTGTGCTTGACTGCTTGTACGTGGTTTCATTTTTTATTAAAAAAAAAAGAATTATTTTTTCACAAAATTTTTATAATTGCATATTCAGATTATATTGCGTAATAGTTACTGTATTAATTTCCTTACAAAAAATGCGGGTTGACCTGCACCCAACCCGCTTGACCCGCACCCGCTTGACCCGCATTCTTGAAATGACCCGCTTGGACCCGCACCCGTTTCGACCCGCACCCGTTTTGACCCGTTACCCAAACCCGCCCGACCCGCCCATTTTGCCAGGCCTAGTTTATTATGAGGTTTTGTCTCCAGAACTTTGTACCGATTTTGTGTTTAATGTATAATTTTCAACAAGAAAAATTTGATTGATTGACTGTATAAAATATAGAAATTGTAGAGTGAATTAGTTAACGGCATTTTATATTGGAACTTTATGTGACTTTTTCAACGATTTCCCTTTTTCTTGAAATCAACTTACAGTTGACACGACAATAAAAGGATAAAGTGACCGAGTAGAACTCTGAGGCTTTAAGGATCTTTAATTACTGTTCAGTTATAGTATTTTGCATGAAGATGCTATTGCAATTGTTTTGTTATTTGGCCTCACATTTTACAATTGAAGAAGTTGTTTATATTTCTGTTCTTTTTTTGTTACAGTGTTCAACATGGGTACAATCAAAACGACCTTGCTTGCGTTGTTTGTGTTGTTTGTTTTATCACCTACCGCATTTTCGGCTACTAATGGTGGGCTGCTTCGAGTTGGGCTTAAAAAGAGGAAAGCGGAACTCAAACAAGTTACTGAAAATGGTTTGTCCATGGAAGGAACTGCTAGAACTTTTGGCTCGCATGGAGCTCTGAAGAATTCAGAAGGTGACATTATTGCACTAAAGAATTACATGGATGCTCAGTATTTTGGTGAGATTGGTATTGGAACTCCAGCTCAAAAATTCACTGTGATTTTTGATACCGGAAGTTCAAACCTGTGGGTGCCTTCTTCAAAGTGCTATTTTTCAGTGAGTTTTTCATTGCCATGTGTTTTAGCTTCCTAATTGAGGATCTCACTTATCAGTTGAAGTGTAGTTTCTGTTTGTGCTCACGAGTCTTCATTATCAATGCAGGTAGCTTGCCTTTTTCACTCAAAGTTTAAGGGGAGCCGTTCAAGTACCTACAAGAAAAATGGTATGGTCTCTTGTCATAAATTTCTGAGTTATTTACTTTTTTTTACCACCTTTTTAGTTATATTCTGAACCCTGTATAACTGTATCTTGTTCCCCTACAATCATCACCCATCTATATACCTTGTTATATGTTTTAATATACAGTAGCAAGCCAAATCGTGGTTTCTGCGTTACTTTATTTCATCATAGGTTTATGAGTATCTTCATCTATGTTTGTGTATAACGATGGAAATACTCAAATAAGGAAATGAGTTCGTATGGTGAGTGGTATCTGTGATGGAGGAGGATACACAAATGAATTTGGTAGGTGATCTCCACAATAGAATATCAGGAATGCAAGAATTTTGAAATGTTCTGGATTAGCTTGACCATGCAGCCATAGCCCATTAACTTCACTCGCTCTTTGAGTTCCCTGATTTACTTTTTCTTGTAAACACGGTAACTAATGTTTAATTGTTTTCATATTCTTTTAAGGTACATCTGCTGCGATCCAATATGGAACTGGAGCAATCTCTGGATTTTTTAGCCAAGACTCTGTCCAACTCGGTGACCTTGTTGTTAAAAAGCAGGTAAATATTGCCTAGTTCTGGTTTTAAATGTATTGAGTGCGAGATTGCTATTGACTCTCATACATGTGATGTTTCACTTTATACAGGATTTTATAGAGGCAACCAAAGAGCCTGGCATCACTTTCTTGGCAGCCAAGTTTGACGGTATACTTGGCCTTGGATATCAGGAGATCTCTGTTGGGAAAGCTGTACCTGTCTGGTAACTCGCTCATCTCGTTGAACCAAGGCTCCTTTTTTATGCTTTGTTGGCAACATATGGCTCTTGTTTATTGTATACATTCACTTTTTGTTTGTTTGAAAATGACTTCCTAATTGTTGTATTCACATACCATTTTAGGTACAACATGGTTGATCAAGGTCTTGTTAAAGAACCTGTGTTCTCCTTTTGGTTTAATCGCCATGCAGACGAGGAAGAAGGGGGTGAGCTTGTTTTTGGTGGAGTTGATCCTAATCATTTTAAGGGTAAGCACACATACGTTCCTGTGACCCAAAAAGGCTATTGGCAGGTGAGTTATTATGATTTCCTCTGTGCATATTGTTCCATATCTTGTGTAATTATCCATCATTGATTGGTCGCTGAGTATTGTTTTTCTTGTCCTTAGTTTGAGATGGGTGATGTTCTTATTGGAGATAAAACTACCGGTAATCACACGGTGTTCCAGTTTTGCCATTTTAACTTGGATAACATGTGAATGTATCAGCGAAAGATCGTTAAGAGTTATGAACTTCGTTGGATCTGAGATCATGGTTTTCATTTCAGGATTTTGCGCTGATGGTTGTGCAGCAATTGCCGACAGTGGCACCTCTTTATTGGCAGGTCCAACGGTACGGGAAAAAAAAATGCTATGTTTTACTTGTAGACGAAGAAGAGGCCTTATTGTTTATTAAGGTCTTCCTTAATTGATAACGGTCCCTATGTTGACATATACAAGTGGAGCATACAGCTTTCTTCAGTTTTTATCTGTTCTTATTCTTCGTTTCTGCTATCGAGCCAACCTGAACTGCCATTGCCTGAAAGTTTTCAAACTCTTGTAGGCTATCGTTACTGAAATTAATCATGCAATTGGTGCCGCCGGGGTAATGAGCCAGCAATGCAAAACACTGGTTGATCAGTATGGAAAGGCTATAATTGATATGCTATTGTCTGAGGTAACTGTTTTCCTTCCCTATCCATCTCTGATAGCTGTTTCTTGTGCTGTCACAGCTTTGAAAATTAGTTGAGAGTTCAATTATTCATTTCTTCATCAGTCTGACAATAATTTTCTTATGATGTTCTATAGGCTCAACCTGATAAAATATGTTCTCAAATGAACTTGTGCACTTTCAACGGTGCTCGTGATGTGAGGTCAGTCCCAGATAGCACATTTGTGTCGAACTTCTACTATTCTTATTGGTTACCGACTATGATCATATTACATTTGGCTATATAAATGAAATAAGATCACTTTTTTATGTCATACTGTTAGTGATATACAATGTAAACATTCAACAAAATGGATTATAGTTGAAACCTTATTATTGGCAGGTAGTATAAATTGTACACTAACCAATTGGTTATATTGTATGTCAAGTAATATGAGTGTTATCTGACCGTTAATTTTGACAGTCCATTAATCGAGAGTGTGGTTGACAAGAATAATGGGAAGTCTTCTGGTGGCTTCAAGGATGAGATGTGTACTTTCTGCGAGATGGCTGTTGTTTGGATGCGCAACCAAATCAAAAGAAATCAGACTGAAGATGACATAATTAACTATGTGGACCAGGTAAAGTGAATCTAACATGAAGCAAGGAAATTAACAGAAATATTTTGTAGAATTAGCAGGATTCAGTTTTGGCTATAATTTTATTTACATTAATGCAGCTGTGTGAACGCTTACCCAGTCCAATGGGAGAATCTGCTGTTGGATGCAACAGTCTTTCCTCCTTACCTAATATCTCCTTCACCATTGGTGGTAAAACTTTTGAGCTCACCCCAGAACAGGTGATAATAACACTGTCCTTGTCTCCTTGAGCATTTTTATTGTAGAATAACCTTTTCTAGGTTATTTAGTGATGGTGGAAATATTCCCATTTACTTTTGAATGGATCGGCCGGGTTATATTTTTTGATCTAACATGAATAAATAGTTTGCTACAAAGGAACAAGGGTGGAAGGTTGCCATAAGTGTATTTTTAATGCATAAAACCTTCTAAATCATTTTTCCAAAAGTATAAATGAATATTGAAATTTTATGTCTTGTCATGTAAGACACTAATCATTGATAAAATTATATGTCAAAAAGTAGTTTGGCCCACCAAGCTAAGCTGACTAACCCATTCCGATCCATACCAAAACAAAACCAGTTAGATACATTCCTGTTGAAAATTAATATTCTTCTTGGAAACCAACTATGATTGATCAGTACGTGCTCAAAATTGGTGAGGGAGAAGCAGCACAATGCATCAGTGGATTTACTGCTATGGATGTTGCCCCTCCTCGTGGACCTCTGTGGTACTTTTTCTTCTCCAGTTTTTCAAAACACATCCCATTTTGGTGTCGAAATAGCGTTGTACATATTTTACGGGGTTTAACTGCTTTAGATGGCGTCTTACTGTCTTTAGAGATTAATATTGTGGGTTTTTATTGTTGTTGCAGGATCCTGGGAGATGTTTTTATGGGTCAATACCACACGGTGTTTGATTATGGTCAATCACGAGTTGGATTTGCTGAAGCAGCTTAAAAGAAAATATTCTGACCTTTCGTGACTCTTTTCTGTAAATATCTTACCGAGAAAGTGTTCGAATAATGTCTGATGTGTTTTCGTTACCCTAAGATTTCGATGGTTAATCGTAAGAGCTTGTGGTTGCTTGTGTTAGGAACTGATGTTTATTTACCTGATACTGTTCTGTCATGCTTGCATTTTGTTTTACTATCCTGTTATTTGGCCCAACTTTACCTGTTCTTTCTGTCACATTTATGTAGTTTGGAGGATCTCTATCAAAACTTAATACGGGAGTATCTTGTTTCTAGTTCTAAAGTCATAAGACGTTGAATAGAATCAGCACAGGCTATAGATTCTAAGCTTGTGATGGAATTTGGAGATTATGTGCAGTAAGTCAGTAGGTGTGACTTCAGGGGTGAGTTGTGCAAGTTTTGGGGTGTACTTGAATATTTAATATACAATTGGTATGAATATGCTGGTTTACTTCCTATATTCATCAGTCACATGATCTCGTAAAATAAATTTGTTGTCTGAATTTTCTGCGAGACGGGTATGTTCATGGTGTTTGCCTGACATGTACTTAAAAAACATGTGTTGTTAGATATGATTGTGGATGTTCAATTCGGGTTTTGTCTTTCGGGCAACTACCCATTGTAAGACCGCTCATGGCTTTGGGACTAAGTTGGGGCCTTCAAATGGGTTTTTATGGTTTAGTTTTAGACGTTTAGAACCTAGCAAGCTGGAAGCGTATCTCAATTTCAGAATTTAATGATCAATTAGTAAACAAGCAACATAAATCAAGGCAAGTTTTTCAACCTTTTAAAGTTTTGTATTGAAGAGAAAGCATTATCAAATGGATCAAGGCCTGTTTCAACTTCAACTACTGATTTCAAAACTATCAGATAGTTCTTAAACTTAATATTTTCCATCCCTAATGTTTTATATTCTAGGGTTCTAGTTAGTGAAGTACTATTTTGTGATGGTTTTGTGGTAAGGGTCTCTGTCCGCTGGTCTAAGACAGGAGGTATTACGGTTCCAACCGATCATGACCCTCACCTTGACAACTGACAGGAGGTTTTTTTTTATTCCGACCATTTTGAGTTGTTTTCCGATCCTGTTTATTAGCCCATTTCAGCAATTGGTGTTTATAAAATCTTGGCCTAAACATTTTCTTCGTTAATAACTCAACTCGTGCTCGATTTGATTGTATGGACGTAACTAATTTGTTGTGATTCCTCTAGTTTGTGTCAGTTGTCAAGGTGAGGGTCATGATCGGTTTTCAACTAGTTTCCTTGCTTGGTGGTGATTGCTCTTGAGTAATTGTTTCATGTAAATATCAATTAAGTAATCATAGTCATAAAATTGTGTTTAAAATGTTATTACACATAAATAATCGGTCACGTTCTAATTTTCTATAACATATGGATTAATAATTTTAGATATAATATCATTTTAAAAGATTTGGCTAACCATCGTTTATGGTTAACCACGCTATAAAATATCGTATATAAGCTAAGGCTGAGCGGAGTGGTCACAAAAAGAGCGAGACCATCCCCTTTCTCGCCTTAGTTCGCCTGCTACACCAGCCCCGAGGGGCAACTCGCGTTTCAGGCGAACCCACAAGGTCGCTGTGTGAATGTTTGACCGGCTCCAAAACCCGAAAAACACGAATCCCCCGCCCCAACCCCCCAAACGGCTAATTCCAATTTTTTTTTTCTTTTCTCTTCCTCCTTTATATAGGTACAACCCTTCTTAAAAACCAATCATTGAAAGTGCAACATGGCGCAAGTCGCCCACTCTTAAAAATCCACTCATTGTCATCTTTTTCACAAGACAACATTTCCTACCTCACATGACACATTACACAAGTCGCCCTCAACTTCCACTACTCTTAGTCTAAATGTTTCTTAAAACTAAGAGTTAATTACAGAAATCGTCCTTGTCGTGGACCTCTACTTGCAGCTTTCGTCCCTAAGTTTAATAAATTACAGTTTTAGTCCAAAAAACTTTGCTCCGTCAACACTTTTGGTCCAAATGACTAACGGACGTTAAGAACCCCATCATGTGACTTTCAGATGATGGGTATTTTGGTCAGATAATTACATCTATCTTCTTCTTCATCTGTATTCTATATCTATATCATAAAGAAATCAATCATCATCGGTCCATCAATTCATCCTCATCAGCAACAAATCAAAAATAAGTCAACAACATATATGTTTTTTCCTATCTCTTATTATCGTCAATATATTTATACATACAATTTATATCTATTATAAATATATAATACATAGTAAAATCTGTATACATATGAAGCAGATCTATATCTTCAAATATATACATATACAATATAAACCCCTTTATTCAAGATCTAACACCAATCAATCAATCAATCACACTTTGAAATGTTACCATATATGAAGAGTCAACAAACTGGTTTATTTCCCAATTATACTACATCTATATAAAAGAATATATATAAAGAATCGAATGCTGCATATCCCCGTCATCATTCGCAGCTTCAGTATCAAGTTTGAAGTCATAGGAAATCCACAAAAGGAAAAAAAATAGAGAAAGATGAGGGATCTTATGATGGTGGTGGCAGGAAATGGCCGATCCATGGTAGTAGGTTCAACCATTCATCACCATCTTCTCATTTGTCATCACCACAAATCAAGTTAGAACACCTTACAAAAACAAAAAAACAAATCAAGTTTGAACACATATGAAATAAAACCCATCACCAACTCCAGATCTAAAAAAATATTCTAGATCCGAAAACCATAGAAGATCCGGATCCGAATTGAAGAAGACCCGTATCCATACTTTTAATATGTAGGAGACTAGGAGGTAGATATTTAATAATTTGGTTTCGTAACGAGTTGCTTACCAAGTCCAATAGCATCTGACTCTTTCATGATATGAAGTCGCTTGCAAGGATTAACAAATATTCTGCACAAATTAAGTATATGCATTGGTGAGCATCAATATATACTTGACCATGAGTGAGTTTATTATAAAAATTTTCATCATCAAGACTAGAAATCGTACCGACCTTTTTTTACCTCTTTGTTTTTTTTTTTCGTTTTTTTTTCTGATTTTTGTCATGTTGTAAAGTTGGTTGATGTTGGTGGATTTGATTTGTAAGCACTAATTTGGGTTTAGATTTGTTGAAAAATATTAGAGATAATGGTAATATGAAATCTGAAAAAGCATATAAATTTGGGAAATTATATAGATCTATATATGAAATATGTTGGTAAATGTATGTATATATACACATATATGGGGGAAAATATTATAACCCTTACAGCAGCAGCAACGTATGTATATATATTTTTATTAAAATAATTTATTATTAGAAAAGTTAATTACACTTTTAGTCCTTGCGGTATTAAAAAGACTAAAATACCCATCACGTGCAGGTCACGTGATGGATAATTAAACGTCCGTTTGGAACTTGGACCAAAACTGTTGACGAGACAAACTTATTTGGACTAAAACTGTAATTTATGAAACCTAGGGATGAAAGTTGCAAGTGAGGGTCGACGACAGGGACGATTTCTGTAATTAACTCTAAAACTAACTATCAATCACCGTTACAAAACCTTATTAACCATAATCAGCTATCGTTGGAAAAATCCGTTTTTAATGTAGTTCCAGAAACCATTCGATATATGAAAGAAAACATGTGCACCCGAGTGTGACAAAACACACACCAAACATAGCGAAAATGTCAAATTAAAGTTGATGAGAGAATTGTCGTAGGAAACACGCATAAATACTTATCTATTGTTTCTTTTTCCTTTCATACTTTTATGGTTTTGAATCTAATTACTTTCTTAATCTTGTAATTACTTCGTTAATCAAGATCTTACCTTATTTCTCAAGTGATTTCTGGTTTGATCATATCGGTGCATTTGTTGACACTTGTTTTATAATCATTCTAAAATCATAAGTTTCAATGTTGACATTTAAATATATCCAATATATTAACAAAAAGCTTTAGCACATGGATGATATATTTCATTTTCCAAACATGACTTCTTGATTTTAACCAAAAACATATATACATAACATTTATATGATTAAATGGAAAAATATGACAACTTAAAGAATCAATTTAATCATACATGTTAATCCACATTTAATTAGAATATCTCAAAAAGTTTGTTGTAAAATAGTTAATTGTAACGGATCGTGGTTATTGGTTAACACCTCGTTGTTTAGGGTACATGTAAGCTAGGCTTCATTATAAGATTAGGTTTCCCTGATGTCGTATCCGATTGAGTGTTCAAAAAAAACATGTTAAGAACGATAGGGATCACCACATACTTTCGACCCCAAAAAATGAAACTACAAGGTTACTCGCACATAATTGCAACGATTTGCTATAAAGAATACATCAAGTAACCAGAATACCAACTAAATCACAAATAGTTACAGAAGTATTGAGACAAATTCACATGTGAATCACGACGAGCTATGTACAATCCTATATAAGCTGTAAACACCACAAAATCGAAGATTGAACTCAAACATCTTGAAACAAAACAAAACACATGTTTGGTTCTTTCTGTAACCAAGTACAAATGATGTGCTATTCCTAACCGAAAGGGTACGTGTATGCAAATTTAGGAGTCACGATAGGGACTTATAGCGCGAAAACGTTCCCTAGCTAGTTCATTAAAACACAAGTGATCATCACCAAGAAAAACAACCTGATATCGCATTCTAGACTAGACACAAAACCACCTATATCTAACTCGTCAACCATGTGTCGATAGCGATCTCATCAAATTAAACAATCATTTTCGGATTAAGGCAAACGTGAAGAGATCAACCGAGGTCGAAAATGACCGCTCCTTATCCATAGTCTTGGACCAAACCTAATTGAAGTGTTAACATCTGTATGTTTCTTGGAGGCGGGGGTCGATCTTTATAATCATTAAAAACAAAAATCTTGATTTAGAAGTCATAACCACCAAATGAAAGGATCATTTAGTAACGAAATGATTTGAAACTTCAAAGGTTACTAAACTAACACTTCACTTACAAGTTACAAGAAATTAAAGTTAAGCCAAAATAATATGGTGAATGTGAATGATTCACTAGAGAAAACGTATACCACACCAAATCATAACTTCCAATCAAACCTACTAATTTTTTACTATTAAAGACAACAATACTTTTTAAGAGTACAAGCAATTTTTACTCAAGTACGTGTCACTCAAATATTTTTTTTATTTTTTTATTTTTGGATTTTATGTCCATTTTCTATTCCAATGCTAGTGAGAAAAAAATTATCAACATAGTAATTTACATTATATTTTTCTATTTATTGACCAAACCTTTAACTCACAAACTAAAACTATACATTAATATGTTAATTTGTAGGATGTAACTTAAGAGTATCAAGTATGGATACAGGATACAGAACCATCCAGAATGTCACATCAGAACTAATGTGGCTTTCACCATTTTATCAATTTTAAGCAGTTAAGGATGCAGAATCACCTGGATGTTCTAAGAGCTGCATAGTTCATTAGTGTAAATATCCAAGATATGTAGTAAAGTATTAATTTTAACGTATTTGTTTCAAATACTAGTTATCTAACTCGATCTCTACTACAATATATGACATTTGTTCCTTTCATTTTTTTCAACTAAGTAGTTGATAACCCAAAAATACTCCTTTATTTTGTTCGCTAATTTAAATATCTTATAAACTCGAACTTAACTCGTTCAAATTTGGACGGCCCGAGTTTCCGTTCACTCACATGAAAGAACTTTGATCGAAATACACAAATCGAATGATTGTTATTATTATTAAGAGTTTATGAGTTTGATTACAATAGAATAGGATATCAAGATTGATATCCAGAAATATAGATGGAACCAGAACAATAACCAGAAAAATATATATATCAAAGTGATATATATATATAATATATATATATATATCAAAGTGATATATATATATTCAGAGAGAATATATATGCAGAAACTAGTCGAATGAATGGAATGGGTTTCTTAACCCTAATCGATGTAAAAGCAACATTATATAGCCTCCAGATTTTTGAGCAAAGCACCCTTGAACTTCTATCTTCTCCTCTTTCAGTCCCTTTACTTCTTCATCTTCCAAATGCCCAAGATTAGTCCTCAAACTTTATTTCCTTGCAAAAATAGTCATAACAACAAAAATACATTTTAAGTTAATTAAGACTTAACTTATATAATTCAACATCCCCCCTTCAGTTAAGTCTTAAACAAATTGTTTAACTTCAGTTTAGAACATAAGAATAAATGTTGAGATGTACTTAAACTTTTGGTAAAGATATCTGCCATGTTTTCTTCCGACAGTATCTTAACAGTCTTAATGACCCCAGAACAAATTTTTTCTCTTATAAAGTGCAAGTCAATCTCAAAGTGTTTAGTCTTTTCATGGAAGACAGGATTTGCAGCTATTTGAATAGCTGCTTTACTATCACAATACAAATGCACAGGAAGAGAAGAAGTAATACCAAAATCTTTCAACAAGTTTAAAATCCATATAATTTCACAAGTTACTGCAGCCATAGCCCTATATTCTGCTTCTGCAGAGGACTTGGCTACAGTATTTTGTTTTTTACTTTTCCAAGAAACAAGATTATTACCAAGTAAAATAGTGTAGCCAGTGACTGACCTTCTTGTGCTCAAACACCTTCCCCAATCAGAATCAACATAAGCAGAAAGGTTAAGATTGTTACCTTTAGTAATATGCAGTCCACATCCAGGTGAACCTTTCAAGTATCTAAGAATTCTCAAGCCAAAATTAAAGTGTTCTTGGGTTGGTGCATGCATAAATTGAGATAAACATTGAACAGAATAGCTAATGTCAGGCCTTGTCAAAGTTAGATAGATTAATTTTCCAATAAGCTTTTGATAAACAGTTATATTATCAAGAAGTTTAGAAGTAGCAGATTTAGCTTGCATAGTCAAATTCATCTCTAAAGGTGTTTTAATAGGTTTGCAAACAAGTAAACCAAAGTCATTTAATAATTCAAGACAATACTTTGTTAGGTCCAGATTTAGTCCAGATTTACTGGACTCGCTCCAGACTCGACTACTGGAGCTTACTGAAGATCTGTCCAGAAACGTGTTCTACTGGACCTACTCCAGACTTGGAATCTGGAGTCCCTCTAAAGATTTGTCCAGAAATAATAGAAGACCAGTGAGCAAATACTTGTATAGGAATCTGGAGTATTCTCCAGATTATCTCACTGGACTTCACCCCAGTCCAGATCTACTCTACTGAAGACGTTCTCACTGAAGTCAAAGACTGAAGTAAGAATAAAGAAGACTGACAAATGGCGGAGTCTACTGGAAGTCTTACCAGATCTGAACACTGGAGGATTGTCTGTGTTCTAGACCTTACAAGTCTGAACACTGATATCGAGGATTTGACTTTAAGCCTTTACACACTTTCCAAAGAACAACCCACTTGTTCTTTACGAAAGTATACGTGTGTTAAGGTGGTTGGATAAAAGGATACACTTGCACTTGATGTGACTTTATCCTTATTCCTTATCCAATACATTTAATGTTCTTGTCGGATCATTAAATGTATGCAACCATATTTGTACGGCACAAAATTCACTGGTGAATTTTGTTGCCTATAAATACAAAGTCATTTCTTTGAGAAAATCACTTTTTAGCAAATTGGTGAACTTGTTTAAATACTCTCGATCTAAAAAGTTATACTTCACAACTCTAAGTATATCGATCAAAGGAGTTTATTTAGCAAGTATAGATCACTTGTAATTCAAAGATTGTTTAGATACTTACATACGTGTAATATCTAGGTTCCGCAACGATCTTGTATTTTGTTTATACATCAATAAACAAAATACACTTGAAAACTACATTTGTGTTCCACCATTTATTTACTTGTTTAAATATTGCTTAAGTCATTTATTACTTTGTTTATATTCTTGCATATTTATATTGAAGTAATACTAGTCCGATTCTAGTTCATACTTGTCTTGTATTTTACACTCGTGGGTTAAACCATCGTGTGAGGGACTTTACAATTGGTATCAGAGCAGAAGGTTAATATACTTACCTAGATCTGTTTCGTGATGGCAATCCCAGAAAATCAACAAGAAACTCATGAAACTATTTTTAATGAACCACCCACTGGAAATAACAATCCACCACCTCCTTCTCCTGCTTCTCCACATGTGCATGCGCATTACTCGAATAATCCTGTTCCTAAATTCAATGGGAGCAGTGATGAATTTGGTACGTGGAAAGCTAGGATAATATTGCATGTTACTGGTATTGAAAGGAATATGATGAAATACAAAAAGCTTAAGGCTCAGATTGCTCTCTTGTCTAAACAGATGGAAGACAATAACAAATGCATGATAGTAACTACTGAAGAAGCATGGGTTCCCTCTGATGATTCATCAGTCGATGAAGAAGAGGAAAGAGATTGTTGTTTTATGGCTCTGGCAGATCAAGAGCATCTGGTGAGGGATGATGTCACATCTGGTCGTTGGGTCGACATTGTTATTAAAAAGGTTAGTGAGTATGATCTTGAAACTAATCCTGAACTTAAATTGGACATCACTGAAGCTCTAAATTCTGATTTAATTTTTGTGGAAACTGTTAGATTTGACAGTCTAAATGGTCTAGAAACAGATTCTTCTGAAATAAATGCTTTAAAATCAAAATTAAAAGAACTTCAAGACATTGAACTGGCATTTCAAGCCCAGGTTCTGGTAACTAAACAATTGATTCAAGAAAAACAAGATCTTGAAATCATTTTAGAGAAAGAAAAACTGGTAATAAAATCATGGCTAGAACCAAAAAGCCATATGATGCTTGTGTAAAACAATTTCCTGCTCAAAAACGCGCATATTTAGATGGAAATACTCATGTAGCATCATTAATACCAGTAATCGATCGATTACCAGAGGGATTCAGGCCCACCACTGTTTATGATGAGCCTGTAACTCCCAAGGCCAATACTCTCCCAGTTCTTTGCCCAGAGGTTAAGACTGGAGTTGTCCAGATGACTGCTCCAGTTAAAAAGGTTAAGCAAAATAGACCTTTGCCTCAAAACAATCCCCTACCTAAGCCTACAACTGGAAAGGCTCTGGTATCATTTGATGAAAATATTTTGTCCAGGTTAGAGAACCAGATTCAAACACTGACTCATCAATTTCAAAGTTTTAATGCAAGATTAAACTTTATTGAGGGTACTTCATCTGGCCCTAGGCAAAATACTAAACCTTTTGCAAAGAAAGACAAATTTATTTCTCCAGTTGAGAAAAAGAAAAAGGTTTCTAAACTATCAACTCCAGTAGTTAAAAAGGTTAAGCAGAATAGACCTTTGCCTCAAAACAATCCCCTACCTAAGCCTACAACTAGAAAGGCTCAGGTATCATTTGATGAAAATATTTTGTCCAGGTTAGAGAACCAGATTCAAACACTGACTTATCAATTTCAAAGTTTTAATGCAAGATTAAACTTTATTGAGGGTACTTCATCTGGCCCTAGACAAATACTAAACCTTTTGCAAAGAAAGACAAATTTATTTCTCCAGTTGAGAAAAAGAAAAAGGTTTCTAAACTATCAACTCCAGTAGTGTTTTCAACAAAAACTACTATTGAAGAAAGTGAACTCAACCAGATACCCCCAGGGATCCATAAGGGAGGATCCAGTGAACCCATCAGTCGATGGGTTCCCAAATCTAACTGATATATCTGGTGTATGTGCAGGGCGATCGAAAGAAGTATACCTGGTATCTTGACAGTGCAGCTGGCAGGACTATGACCGGATGTAAGACCCTACTGGAGGAGTTCACCATTTCTGATGGACCCTCCATCACTTTTGGAAATGATGGTTGTGGAAAGACTGAGGGATATGGTGTTCTGAAAAATGGACAAGTCAAGTTTACACGTGTTGCATTTGTGAATGGTTTGAAATATAACTTGATCAGTGTAAGCCAATTGTGTGATGATGGCTATCAAGTCTTATTCAATATTGCTCAGGGTATCGTATTCAACAAGGACTGGAAGGTAGTGTTGATTGCTCCCAGAAAAAGGAACGTGTATGTGATGGATATGGAAAGCTCTTCTTCAGAGCAATGTTTCTACACTCAAGCTGATGAAGACACAAACTGGTTATGGCACAAAGGTTATCCCATTTAAATTTCAAAAATATTAACAAGTTGTCCAGAAAGACCTGGTGATGACGAAGATGTTCAGGTTGTAGAGATGGTAAAACCAATCAGGCAAGTGGCTCCAGAAGGTCAACAACCAAATGTTGAGCCTTCCAGACGACCTAGAACTAATAGGCGTCTGATGAGAGGTGGAATCCAGGTTATTCCAGAAAGACATCCAGGTGATGTTATGAATCTGGATGGGTCTCCAATATTTGAATCTGAAGAGGTTGTTGGGCAAGAAACTGATGAACAAGCTGAACATGTTGCCCAGGTTTTTGAAGAAGTTGTTGAAGATGTTCAAACTGATGAACATGCTTCTGGTGAGCAAGAGGCTCCACTGGACTTGAATGTTGAGGCTGGTGAACAGGTAGATATAGAGACTGGTGAACAGTCTGGTGAACAGACAGTTGGGATTGCTCAAGAATGGGATGTTGTTGAATCTCCAATGTCTGAAGGCTTTGATGTGAACTTGAACTTTCTGGGTGAAGATGTACAAGAAGAAGAAAATCTACCAGAAATACCAACACCTTCACCAGAAATGCAAACAACTACACCAGATATGCCACCACCAGACCAAACATGCCACCACCACCACCACCTTCAATTCCAAAAAACACCCAATACTTCACTCTCGCAACCAATCAACCTTCAGAATCTCAACCTCCTCCTCGTGCGCCGGAGTCACCAGTTGCAACGTCTGAAGCTGCAACTGAAGAGGACTGGGCACAAGTTCCTCTAATGACCAGATTACCCTCCACTCTTGAACCTCCCACTGGTCTCTCCACTTCTTCTTCAACCGAGGTCCAAGGCCTTTTAAGTAAGGTGGCGGACCTGGAGAGATCACTCCAGACTTCATCTCATGTTATTTCAGACTTTAAATCTTTATTATCAAATAACCTGGCATCTGAGATGAATGTCTTTGCTGGGAAATGAGAAGCTGGTTTATGAGAAGCTTGATGAACTGGTACTGGCCACAAACACCAACACTGAAAAGATCAAGGTGGCAGTCCAGGGATTAGAGAATAGGTTGGTTACTTCTGTTCAGAGTGCAGTCACTGGTGGACTGGCAGGTCTGAAAGAAGAGGTTCAGAATTTGGTTTTCAGGGTAAGCTCTCTGGAGATTAGGCCCACACTGGACCAGTGCAGTTGTTAGTACTCTAAGTGATGAATGTACAAGGAAGTTCAGAAACAACATGTTAAAAGAATTATGTGAAGAAGTTTCTGGGACTGTCCTTCGTAGCATTTATGATGGGGTGTTACCCCAAGTAGAGAAGCTACTGGATGAGAAGTTGCCAAAGCACTTGCCTAAAGCTGTTGCAAATGTTCAGAAGGAAGTGCAGGAACTAAAGAAAGTTGTGACTGAAACAACTCCAGTACAAGGTACATCTTTTGGTCCACTGGACAGACTTATGCTTGAACAAATGTGGAATGATCTCAAGTCAAGAACTGGAGATCGTTTCAAGGGGGAAGAGTTGTCTGGTGACCAATCACAAAGAGCATATGGCACTGAAGCCGGGCTTTTTTTTTTTGTTTTTTAATAACTTTTTTAAAATTGTTATTTTTCTTTTGGGTTTTTTTTATAGTTTTTGTTTTTATTTTTTATTTTTTGTTTTTTTGTTTTTTTGTTTTTGTTTTTTTTTTTTTTTGGTTTTTTTTTTTTTTTTTTTTTTTTTTTTTTTTATTTTTTTTTTTTTTTTTTTTTTTTTTTTTTTTTTTTTTTTTTTTATTGCCCTTTTTTTTTTATTATTTTTTTTTTTTTTTTTTTTTTTTTTTTTTATTTTTTTTTTCTTTTTTTTTTTTTTTTTTTTTTTTTCACTTTTTTTTTTTTTTATTTTTTTTTTTTTTTTTTTTTTTTTTTTTTTTTTTGTTTTTTTTTTTTTCTTTTTTTTGTTTTTTTTTTTTTTAATTTTTTTTATTTTTTTTTTTTTTTTTTTGTTTATTTTTATTATTTTTTTTTTTTTTTTTTTTTTTTTTTTTTTTTTGTTTTATTTTTTTTTTTTTTTTTTTATTTTTTTTTATTTTTTTTTTTTTTTTTTTTATTATTTTTTTCTTTTTTTTTTGTTTTTTGTTTTTTTTTTTATTTGTTATATTTTTTTGTTTTTTTTTTGTTTTTTTTTTTTTTGGTTTTTTTTTTTTATTTTTTTTCTTTTTTCTTTCCTCTTATTTCATTTTTTCTCTTTTTTTTTTGTTTTTTTTTGTTTTTTTTTCACTTTTTTTTTTTTTTTTTTTATTTTTTTTTTTTTTTTTTTTTTTTTTTTTTTTTTTTTTTAAATTTTTTTTTTTTTTTTTTTTTTTTTTTATTTTTAGTTTTTTTTTACTTTTTATGTTTATTGTTTTTTTTTTTTTTTTGAATTTATTTTTTCTATTTGTAAGATGTCATTTTCTTTTTTTTGTTCTTTTTTTTTTTTTTTTTTTTTTTTTATTTTTTTTTATTTTTTTTTTTATTTTTTTCTTTTTTAACTGAAGCTACTGGTACTGAAGCCAGTGAGCCCCAGTTTGAGACCTTCCCATATATTCCTACTACACTGAAGGCTGTTAAAGGAAAAGAAAAAGTGGTATCTGGTGAATAAGAAGAGCAAACTGAAGATGTGATGATGAAACTGCACAAGATTTAACAAGAATGCATCATGATTGAAATTTTCAAGACAAACCAAAGAGATGAACTGCTGGCCCATCATAGGGATATGGCTAATCATGGGACTCTGGACTCTTACAATGCTGGAAGGTTAGGCATTAACATTGAAGTGTTCAAGAAGATGAAGGATGATCCCAGAGTTCATCAATGTCTAGATGCATTGGATGATGTTCATATACGCTCGTTCTACGCTGAAGAAGAACAGGTATACGATTCATTAATTTATGGTGTCACTATTCCAGAATTGATAAGGCAGAGAAGGGAGGAACTGGTGAGTCTCCAGAGAAAGATAAGGAAAAATGCTGGTGCTCTGGAGTTAGAGTATAGAAAAAGATTGACTGGTCTGCCGAAGCTTACTGCCAAACAAATCAAGGCAATAAAGGATGCTAATGTGAGCACTTTCATTCCCCTGGATACTTCTCTGAGAATTAATCGCCACAGTCCACTGAAGGACAACAGAGTGGTGTATCCAAGGAAACTGAATATATGGTCCAGATGGCGAAGCAGAAGGCATCTTATGATCAAATGATGAATTTCAGGGCTAATGCCAGAAAGATTGTTGATGCTGAAATCAAGTTGGCTGAAAATCATCAAGGGATGACCAGATTTAATATAAAGTTGACCAGGGAGGGTAACTTTACAGATGAAAGGAAAGATACATCAGTCCAAGCTTTTGGATGGACTGAACTGAAGGAGATAGGATTGACATTTAAAGGTAAAACTGATCTCTCTCCAGATGTAAGGCCTTTATGAAGAGAATTGAGAAGGTCTGGAGAAGAATACAACAAATGGAGGCTGTGTTGGGTTTGAGACCACCAGTGTCTGTTCCATCATCTCCATCACCAAAGAGGAAGGCTACTGAAGATGCACCAGGGCAGTCATCAAAAAGAAGGGCCTGAATCTTTTATCATGTACTTATTGTAATTAATCGTTTGATGAAAGTTGTAACTATTTTCCAGTTGATGATAGTAATATTAGTTGCAATTTTTAATTTCATATAAGTAAATGATCAGATTTAGTCTAAGTTAGAACTTAAAAGATGAAACTGAAAACACTCATGATCTATAAAGTGTTTTCCAGTAACTTAGATTTTTTAGACTTAAATCGACTAAGTGTTTTCCAGGCATACAAATTTGTATATCTATAAGCCTGGAAAACACTTGCATTATTTCTAAACAAATAGGGGGAATTTGTTAGGTCCAGATTTAGGCCAGATTTACTGGACTCGCTCCAGACTCGACTACTGGAGCCTTACTGAAGATCTGTCCAGAAACGTGTTCTACTGGACCTACTCCAGACTTGGAATCTGGAGTCCCTCTGAAGATTTGTCCAGAAATAATGAAGACCAGTGAGCAAATACTTGTATAGGAATCTGGAGTATTCTCCATTATCTCACTGGACTTCACCCCAGTCCAGATCTACTCTACTGAAGACGTTCTCACTGAAGTCAAGACTGAAGTAAGAATAAAGAAGACTGACAAATGGCGGAGTCCACTGGAAGTCTTACCAGATCTGAACACTGGAGGATTGTCTTTGTTCTAGACCTTACAAGTCTGAACACTGATATCGAGGATTTGACTTTAAGCCTTTACACACTTTCCAAAGAACAATCCACTTGTTCTTTAACAAAGTATACGTGTGTTAAGGTGGTTGGATAAAAGGATACACTTGCACTTGATGTGACTTTATCCTTATTCCTTATCCAATACATTTAATGTTCTTGTCGGATCATTAAATGTATGAAACCATATTTGTACGGCACAAAATTCACTGGTGAATTTGTTGCCTATAAATACAAAGTCATTTCTTTGAGAAAATCACTTTTTAGCAAATTGGTGAACTTGTTTAAATACTCTCGATCTAAACTGTTATACTTCACAACTCTAAGTATATCGATCAAAGGAGTTTATTTAGCAAGTATAGATCACTTGTAATTCAAAGATTGTTTAGATACTTACATACGTTTAATATCTAGGTTCCGCAACGATCTTGTATTTTGTTTATACATCAATAAAGAAATACACTTGAAAACTACATTTGTGTTCCACCATTTATTTACTTGTTTAAATATTGCTTAAGTCATTTATATACTTTGTTTATATTCTTGCATATTTATATTGAAGTAATACTAGTCCGATTCTAGTTCATACTTGTCTTGTATTTTACACTCGTGGGTTAAACCATCGTGTGAGGGACTTTACAGTTGGTATCAGAGCAATGTAGTTTTCCCATTTAAATTTCAAGCTGATGAAGACACAAACTGGTTATGGCACAAAAGGTTATCCCATTTAAATTTCAAAAATATTAACAAGTTGTCCAGAAAACAACTTGCAGATGGGATACCTTCAGTTTCCTTCAAAAAGGAAAGACCATGTCCAGATGTGAGATGGGTAAGCAAAAGCGTACCAGTTTCAAGACCAGACAGAATTTCAGCATTACTGAACCACTTCACATGCTTCATATGGACCTCTTTGGTCCAGTGAATGTTCAGACTCGTGCTGGTAAAAGATACACCCTGGTGATCGTAGATGAATTCTCCAGATATTGTTGGGTGATCTTTCTTAGGTCTAAAAATGAAGCTGCTGCTGAAATCATCTCTCTTATCAAGCAGATTGAACTGAAGCATAAGCGAAAAGTGTGTCATTAAGAAGCGACAATGGAACAGAATTCCAGAATGCAACTCTGGAGAAATTCTGTACTGACACTGGCATCTCCCAGAACTTCTCATCAGCACGCACTCCAGAGCAGAATGGAGTGGTAGAAAGGAAAAATCGAACGCTGATAGAAGCTGCCAGGAGAATGCTAGCTGAATCTGGTCTTCCTACCAGTTTCTGGGCTGAAGCAATTGCAACTGCTTGCCACACCCAGAATCGATCAGTGTACGTGAAGCGACACAAGAAGACTTCCTATGAAATATTGAGAAATAGAAAACCAAATTTTGGTTATTTTCACGTTTTTGGATGTCCAGTTTACATCCTGAACGACTCCAGTCAGTTAGGCAAATTTGATGCCAAAGCTGATGAAGGATATTTCTTAGAATATTCAGCCATTCGCAAAGCCTTCAGAGTTTACAACAAGAGACTGGAGATAGTAAAGAATCCATACATGTTACTTTTGATGAATCAAATGCTGCAATCAACAAGAAGTCAGCCCTTGACACACCCCCAGTAACTCCAATTGTCTTTTGTGAATCTGATCCAATAAACGACAAAATTGAAGATTCACCAGACACAGTTTCCAGTCATCCTGATCTGGAACCTGTTCAGAAAAAGAAACTTTCCAGTAGTACTCCATTCTATCCTTCTATTAATTTCAAACTACCCTCTGAAATTAATATTGGTTTAGATGTTCGTACTACTCCCCCAGTATCAGTGTCAGTTGAGAGCATACCAGAATTGTGTTCAAATGAAGTAATTCAAACTGAACCTATACTACAAGAAATGCCTTCATATGAAGAATTTCATGATGCAAATCGTGATTTAAATGAATCAGATGAATATGTTGAAGTAGTTTATGAAGAACCTCCTCCTGAAGCAACTTCAGAGGAGACTCAACTGAATTCTTGCACTGATATTGTTGTCAGTAACAATCCTGGTCAGTACTCTAGATGGACAAAAGCTCACCCTATTGATCAGATCATAGGTGACTCCAGTAGAGGAGTACAGACCAGAAGAGCCTCCAGTGATCAATGCTTATATGTCAGTTTCTTATCACTGAATGAACCAAAGAAGATTGACGAGGCTATGGAAGATCCAAGCTGGGTGACTGCTATGCAAGAAGAGCTTCACCAGTTTGAAAGGAACAAGGTCTGGTATCTGGTTTCTTTCCCAGTTGGAAAGAAAGAACCAATTGGAACAAGATGGGTCTTCAGAAACAAGTAGATGAAGATGGCCACGTAATCAGAAACAAGGCCAGACTGGTAGCACAAGGCTACTGCCAGTCAGATGTCGACTTTGATGAATCATTTGCTCCAGTGGCTAGACTTGAAGCGATCAGAATATTCTTAGCATTCGCTGCTCATCATCAGTTCAAGGTCTACCAGATGGATGTAAAGAGTGCCTTCTTGAATGAAAGCTTGAAGAAGAAGTTTATGTCAGACAACCTCCAGGTTTCGTTGATGAAAAGCATCCACATTGGGTATATCGTCTGGACAAAGCGCTATATGGCCTCAGACAAGCCCACGTGCCTGGTATGACACTCTGACTAAACATTTATTAAAAAATGGTTTTAAACGAGGTGCAATTGACAATACCTTATTTATTCTTCATGAACGAGGTAATCTGTTAATGGTACAAATTTATGTTGATGATATTATTTTTGGGTCTACTGATGAAAACACTTGCATTATTTCTAAACAAATAGGGGGAATTTGTTAGGTCCAGATTTAGTCCAGATTTACTGGACTCGCTCCAGACTCGACTACTGGAGCTTACTGAAGATCTGTCCAGAAACGTGTTCTACTGGACCTACTCCAGACTTGGAATCTAGAGTCCCTCTGAAGATTTGTCCAGAAATAATGGAAGACCAGTGAGCAAATACTTGTATAGGAATCTGGAGTATTCTCCAGATTATCTCACTGGACTTCACCCCAGTCCAGATCTACTCTACTGAAGACGTTCTCACTGAAGTCAAGACTGAAGTAAGAATAAAGAAGACTGACAAATGGCGGAGTCCACTGGAAGTCTTACCAGATCTGAACACTGGAGGATTGTCTGTGTTCTAGACCTTACAAGTCTGGACACTGATATCGAGGATTTGACTTTAAGCCTTTACACACTTTCCAAAGAACAAAGTCATTTCTTTGAGAAAATCACTTTTTAGCAAATTGGTGAACTTGTTTAAATACTCTCGATCTAAACAGTTATACTTCACAACTCTAAGTATATCGATCAAAGGAGTTTATTTAGCAAGTATAGATCACTTGTAATTCAAAGATTGTTTAGATACTTACATACTTACATACAAGTCTGAACACTGATATCGAGGATTTGACTTTAAGTCTTTACACACTTTCCAAAGAACAACCCACTTGTTCTTTATGAAAGTATACGTGTGTTAAGGTGGTTGGATAAAAGGATACACTTGCACTTGATGTGACTTTATCCTTATTCCTTATCCAATACATTTAATGTTCTTATCGGATCATTAAATGTATGCAACCATATTTGTACGGCACAAAATTCACTGGTGAATTTTGTTGCCTATAAATACAAAGTCATTTCTTTGAGAAAATCACTTTTTAGCAAATTGGTGAACTTGTTTAAATACTCTCGATCTAAACAGTTATACTTAACAACTCTAAGTATATCGATCAAAGGAGTTTATTTAGCAAGTATAGATCACTTGTAATTCAAAGATTGTTTAGATACTTACATACGTGTAATATCTAGGTTCCGCAACGATCTTGTATTTTGTTTATACATCAATAAAGAAATACACTTGAAAACTACATTTGTGTTCCACCATTTATTTACTTGTTTAAATATTGCTTAAGTCATTTATTACTTGTTTATATTCTTGCATATTTATATTGAAGTAATACTAGTCCGATTCTAGTTCATACTTGTCTTGTATTTTACACTCGTGGGTTAAACCATCGTGTGAGGGACTTTACATACTTCCTTTGATTCAAACATATACCTTGATCAGTATCAATAACCTCAATACCAAGAAAGTATTTTAGTTTTCCTAAGTCTTTGATCTTAAACTTAGAATTCAAGAATTTTTTCACATTGTCAATTTCACTTTGGCTGTTGCCAGTAACCACAATATCATCAACATAGACAAGTAAGGCAGTAAAGACATTTTTATTATTCTTTGTAAACAAGGAATAATCACATTTACTTTGAACAAAACCAAACTCAAGTAAAGCTTTACATAATTTAGAATTCCATTGCCTAGGAGCTTGCTTTAAACCATAAAGAGATTTATTTAACTTACAAACCAAGTTCTTGTTACCATTATCATACCCTTGAGGTATGTCCATATAAATATCCTCATCCAAATCACCATAGAGAAAAGCATTATTGACATCCATTTGATATAAAGGCCACTCATTATTCACAGCAATAGTTAATAAACACCTTACAGTAACCATTTTAACCACAGGTGAGAAAGTCTCATCAAAATCAATGCCAAACATTTTACTAAATCCATTTACAACCTATAGGTTTCCTATCACTAGGTAACTCAGTTATAGACCAAGTGTTGTTTCTATTTAAAGCCTCCATTTCCTCATTCATAGCATTAACCCAATGTTCATGTTTAGCAGCCTCAAAATAAGAATTAGGTTCAACACTCTTGTTAAGACTACTCACAAAAGCATAAGCATCACAAGACAAGTTTGCATAATTGACAACTTTATTTAAACCATATTTAACTTTGCCATCAAGTTCAAAGTTTTCAAGTCTAATAGGAAGACTAGCGTTTCTATTAGACCTTCTTAATCCTTCTTCATTTACAAAAAAAAATTTATCATTAAGATTTATGGTTCCCTCAGAATTTTCATTCATCACTTCTAAATTGGTAGCTGTCTCCTGAACATTACTAATAGTCTCATATGTACTGCCATCATTGGTAGTCACTATTGGGCTATCATTGACAACCTCTGTTGGACTGCCTAATGAGGTAGATTCAAAAGTATCATTAGTATTATGTTGGAAACTACTTCCAGCTTTAGAAACAGTTTCACCAATAGCTAGCTCATCATCATTGGGATTAATGGCATTATTCTCATAGTTATCAAAGAAATTAAGTTGAGTAATTTTTGAAATGTTTTTAGAATTGTTTTCAGAAAGCATGTTAAAAGGAAAAATATTCTCATAAAATCTAACATCTCTTGAAAAAAGAAAAGATTTGCTTTCAAGACTGAAAAGCTTATAACCTTTTTTAGAATTAGAGTACCCTAAGAAAACACATTTTTCAGCTCTAGTACTAAATTTATCATGATTATTAAGCTTAGTAGCAAAACATAAACACCCAAAAACTTTTAAATGACTTAAATCAGGTTCAGAACCAAAAACTAACTCATAAGGAGTTTTGCTATTTAACACAGAGGTAGGAGTTCTATTAATCAAGTAGGTAGCAGTCAAAACACATTCACCCCACAAGTAAAGAGGAATTCCCCCCTGAAACATAAGAGACCTAGCAACATTAAGAAGGTGTCTATGTTTCCTTTCAACTACTCCATTTTGTTGTGGAGTATAAGGAATAGAAGTCTGATGAATAATTCCTTCATTAGTGAACAAAGAAGAAGTTTTAGCATTTACAAACTCAGACCCATTGTCACTTCTAACAATTTTTACTTTTACATCAAACTGAGTTTTTATCATATGAACAAACATATGTAAATTATCAAACACTTCAGTTTTAGACTTCATGAGAAAGCACCAAACAACTCTAGTAAAATCATCCACAATGGTTAAGAAGTATCTAAAACCTTCTTTACTTGTAACTTTATAAGGTCCCCAAACATCTATATGAATTAACTCACCCAACCCAGTTGACTTGTGTTCACTAAGAGGAAAAGGTTTTCTGGTCTGTTTAGCCTTGTGACAAACATCACAAGGTGAAACATTAACTTTGGTCAAATTAAACTTCTTAGAAAACACAGAAAGAGCTTGATCAGCAGGATGACCAAGCCTCATATGCCATAACAAATCAGACTCACAAGGAACAGAAGCAGAATTGCACACAACAGAAGAATGAGAAGAAAGAGGAAGATCATCATAAACATATAAACCACCTTGTTCACTACCAGTCCCCAGCACAGTCTTTTGATGTAAATCCTGAATATAACAGGTACTAGGATCAAACCCAATAAACAAGTTGTTATCTCTAGCAAGTTTATGAACAGACATAAGATTCACATTATATTCAGGTACAACAAGCACATCAAACAAAACAATGCCATTTTTAAGATGAAGATTTCCAATTTGTTTGACAATAGCACAAGTACCATTAGGATGACCAATTTTTAACTTTAAATCAGAAATGTCAACAACATTAGTAAGATTTTTTGCAGACATAGTCATGTGTTGATTAGCACCACTATCAATGATCCATTTAATCAAGGCATTAAACAAGAAACTGTTACAACTTAAAAACCAAGAATTACTACACATAGGCATACCTGCCATATTAGCTTGCAGACTAGAAGAGGATCCAGATTTGGTATCTAACAAACTAAGCAATTGAGCCACTTGATCAGAAGTAAGAGAATTAGAAGAAGTAGATAAAGAACCATATTCAGACTTATCCATGTTAACATTGTTATTAGAAAATCTGCCATTATTAAAAGAATTTGAAGAATTCTTATTTTTCAAACTAAAACATCTCTCAATGGTATGACCAATTCTGTTACAATGAGTGCAGTGAAGATTAGGATTTGGAGGTCTTAAAACCCTTTGAGTTTGATCAAAAGTTTTCCTTGATTCAAAGTTGTTATCAAAAGTTCTTTTACTGTCAAAGTTATTTTTATTTCCTTTAGAACCAGTATTTCTATTGAAATTAGATTTAGCAATGAAAGCAGAAGAAGAAGGAATAGACTTATCACCCATCCCTCCCCTATGAGATTCTTCTCTTGAAACAATGTTATAAGCAGTTTTAACAGTAGGCAGAGGGTCTCTCATAAGAATATTAGATCTAACAGAAACATACATATCATCCAATCCCATTAAAAATTGCATTAACTTCATAAGATCAGCATGTTTTTGTATTTCACTTGCAGCAGCACAAGTACAAGCAGGTAAATGAATCATAGCATCAAATTGTTTCCATAAAGCAGATAGTTTATGATAATAATCAGACAAAGGAGAACCATTTTGAGCTAGACTATTAATTTTGTGATACAAATTAAATGTAACTGAACCATCAACTTTGTCATATGTATCCTTAAGTTCCTGCCACACAATACATGCATTTTTTGAATAGATTTGGCCTAGATATAACTCTTGAGAAACACATCCTAATATCCAACTAAGAACCACAGCATTGCATCTATCCCATTGTTTAGCTAAAACAGGATTATCATAATTTTTCAAACAAGTTCCATCAATAAATCCAGTTTTATTTTTAGTTTCCAAAGCCAATTCAATAGCACATGCCCACACTTTATAATTCTCAGTTCCAAGAAGTTTAAAACCAATTAAAGGAGTACTAGTAGTGTCACTAGCATGCAGATACAAAGGATCACCAAAATCAAGTTTACTTATCTTGGTAATTTCAAAATCAATTTCATGATCAGATTCTTCATTATGCACAGAATTAGGAGGAGTATTACCATGAACAGAACCAGGAGGAGTATTCACCATAATTGCAGAATACAAAAAAACCAAATAAGAACAACTAAACAAGTCACAGAATAACAGCAGAACAAAATCAGATAACAAATAAAAACAAGAAAGCAGATAAAAACAGATAAGAAACAAATTTTAACAATAATAAGAATCAACAAACAATTTCTTCTAATAAACAAATTTAGAAAATATATCTCGACCTCACAACAATGTCAGGGACAGGATTCCTGGCCTCTCGTAAGGAGGTAGGTCAAGTATTAACAAAGTTGTTTTTATGAGGCAAAGATAGAGGAAAAAATTTGATATATATATATAAAATTAAAAAAGAGAAGAAATTATATGAAGATTCAAACAGAATATGAAAAGATAAAAGAGATAAGAATACAATACAGTGCTTTTTTTGCTGACGGTGGAAGAACCCTAATTAACTCTTGATTCACTTAGTCAAGAGTTTAATCAGGATCAGAAGAAGACAATAACCCAGAATAACAGCGGAAGACTTAAAATATAGATTTTCAGACGAAACCCTAATTTGATTGAAGAAAAAACCCTTATTTTCCAGATTTTAGGGTTCCGAAAGGAATACGCCCTAAACCTTTAATAGATCGAACAAATAATCGAATCAACAACCACTGATTTGATGAACCTGACTCTGATACCATGAAAGAACTTTGATCGAAATACACAAATCGAATGATTGTTATTATTATTAAGAGTTTATGAGTTTGATTACAATAGAATAGGATATCAAGATTGATATCCAGAAATATAGATGGAACCAGAACAATAACCAGAAAAATATATATATATATATATATATATATATATATATATATATATATCAAAGTGATATATATATATTCAGAGAGAATATATATGCAGAAACTAGTCGAATGAATGGAATGGGTTTCTTAACCCTAATCGATGTAAAAGCAGCATTATATAGCCTCCAGATTTTTGAGCAAAGCACCCTTGAACTTCTATCTTCTCCTCTTTCAGTCCCTTTACTTCTTCATCTTCCAAATGCCCAAGATTAGTCCTCAAACTTTATTTCCTTGCAAAAATAGTCATAACAACAAAAATACATTTTAAGTTAATTAAGACTTAACTTATATAATTCAACAAAGTTCAGCTTAGATAAGTTGAAATCTAACTCAAGTATGTATAACTCGATGAAAACTTGAATCATCTATAGTTGTATGTCAAATAGCATAAATGATTCAAATATATGTACATGACTATTAATGGCGTGCAACTCAATTAGTAATGAATAGGAACATCTTTGCCACAAATAACGCAAGATTTCATGTTGAAGCCCACGCACCCATAGGCTATAGCCACACCCATATAACCACAAGTCCACAACCATTAAGTGAGCCGTGTATGCCCCATATTATTTATAGATAGTCAATTGTATGGAACTAGTTAGTTTTTTCCTTATTGATTATCAACCTTTTACCATAAATATAACACAAATTTTCATTGTCTCATTCTGAAATCACTAGATAAAGATAACAATAGCCAGAATACAAGTTATCTTATCATAAAATAGAACCAATTTTACATGTGAAAATGTATCTTGGTATGTAAGTTGTATCATCATACTTACATGATATATGGACTGTATTTGACCTTTACACACACAGCCTAGACCTGGTACTGACAAGTGGCAAGCACGCATTTGGTCTACCTAAAATCCTGCCCAAATTATGCCACGTGGACAAATAAACAACTCTACAACAAAGAGAAAGAGAAAGATTGGCCACCTATACGGACATCCCACCCAACCAAATAACTAACAGCTGCAAACAACCTTTTCAACAACGACATAACACAAAGCATTTTATGATACCTTATTTAAACCCCAAAATATCACATACACATCTCTCATATTCATCCAAAACTCACCACAATATCTAACATGGGGTGGACCAGAGGCCATGTTCTTGGCCATGGCTCATCGGCCACCGTGTCCACCGCCACCACCACGACCGGAGACACTTTCGCAGTTAAATCCGTTGTGGTATCAAAGTCGGAAACTTTGCAAAGGGAGCAACAGTTTTTGTCTATTTTGAGTAGTCCTTATGTAGTTAGCTACACAGGGTGTGACATTACAAAAGAAAACAAAAAAACCATGTATAATTTGCTAATGGAGTACATGCCAGGAGGTACCGTTATTGATGTAATACAAGCGCGGAATTATGGGAGTTTAAACGAGTTAGAAATAGCAAACTACACAAGGCAAATTATTCAAGGGTTAGGGTACATTCATTCATTTGGCATAGTGCATTGTGATATCAAAGGCGCGAATATATTAGTTAACAAAAATGGTGTGAAGATAGCGGATTTTGGTTGTGCTAAATGGGCTAATGAAGATGTGCCATTTCGTGGCACGCCTATGTTCATGGCTCCTGAAGTAGCACGAGGCGAGTCACAAGGGTTTAAAGCCGATATATGGGCACTTGGATGCGTAATTATTGAAATGGCAACAGGCAATTCACCATGGTCTAATGTAAATAGTCCTATATCAGTTCTTTACAAGATTGGCTTTTCGGGTGAATCCCCGGATATCCCAGACGGGTTTTCACCGAAGGCCGAAGATTTCATCAAAATGTGTCTAATTCAAGACCCAGAAGCTCGGTGGAGTGCCACCGAGCTTCTGAAACACCCGTTTCTTGAACAATTTGATCATGATCAAGATCAAAACTTTTTGACATGTTCACCAACAAGCATACTTGATCAAGATGTTTGGGGATCAATTCAACAATCAGCATTAGTGGGTAGTGATTATAATCAAGAAATATGTACATCAAACTCTTTGAGGCAAAGGGTCGAACAGTTGGCAGGCAACCCAGAAAAAGAAAAGTTTACAAGTGGGTCTGAAAAAGAGATTGATTGGATGACAATCAGAAGTAGTTGTAATGGGGCGGTGACAGGTGGTGATGAATGGTGGTAGTAAATTTGTGCATAAAATCATTGGATTTAGAAGAAGTGTTTTAGAAGTAGGCAAAGAGGAGGATAGTAAAAGTGTTATTTAATCCATTTCATTCCAGAGTGAATATTATTCTAGTGATATTTTTTTCCACTTTTCTAAAGTTTTTGCCTTTTTTATAAAAAAGATTATTTTATTCTTAATCTGGTCTACACCTATATACATCTATATCTATAAACCCTTATAAAACATATTTAAATTCTATTTTAAGTAATTTAAGCACTTTTTACAATATCCTCATATTGCCCCTAATTCACACATTACCTCTAATTTTATATCTCTAAACACAATCAGACAAACATCTACTAAAATCTAACACACAGTACTTTTTTCTCTCCTTCATATTTACACACACGCATATCAATTACTCCTCCACTGTTTTGTATTATCATACCGTTTAACCGCCGCAACGCGCGGGCACCAACCCTCGTAATTTATAAGAAGTTCGTTTACACGTATTTTAATTTATTAAGACTGATGTTAAATACATATCAATTTTGCAAACAATGTGTAAATGTTATGATTGACATGGTTCACATATAAAAAGCAAATATTTTGGTTTCGTCTAACATATGTATGTGCCAAAAATACTAGAAACTTGTTTATATCCACCTTCTTTCTCTTTTGTTTTCAAATAGAAATGATTATGAATATACAAGAACAAATATATGTCAAGCATTGAGATTTTTGTTTGTAATTATATATTTCATATATCATATAAGTGAATATATTTAAATAAAACCCGTATGGCCGTATGTGTTTTTTTTTATAAGAAACAAAATAATGATAATGGTTTTTTTTTGTTGAATTATCTACTTTACAAAAAAAAAAAGTAATAAATTATCTTTAACATAACATCATTGTATATCATAACATTTGAAAAATACTTGTTAGCTTTTAGATGTTTGTGTACACGGAAAGTTTATTTGCCAATCCATTGGATTCTACATTAAATTTGTATTTTTTTATTTTTTATTTTAATTTGATTTTTTTTTTGAAAGGTGAATTTCGCTGGAAACTTCGTGTCGCGATTCGACAGCGGGAGGTCTAGCATACGTTGTCTTAACCGGATCCGCGCTAACATTTGAAAAAGACTTGTTAGCTTTTAGATGTTTGTGTACACGGAAAGTTTATTTGCCAATCCATTGGATTCTACATTAAATTTGTATTTTTTTTTATTTTAATTTGATTTGACCTCTAGTATTTTGTTAAATGATCTTTTAGTATTGATAAAAATTTCATTTCAATTCTTCAAAATATATGAAAGAATTGACATAAAGTATGTGTAAAAATAACAAAAAAAATTATATGTAATTAAACGGAGTATGAATCTTCTTTTAACAGGTCTAGTCGGGGATACTCAACATATTTTTGGTTGGGTTCCTACAAGCTTAACGGACATTCAACTATTATGCTCGAACTAGACGTGAACGAGCTCCAACCCTAGTAGCTCGATAAAAAAAATCGGATTAATCTCACCCCAATTCCGTTTAAAAAGGATAAAAATGCATCATGTATCAATATCTAAAAGATATACCCTAAACATATGTATATGAAGTAACCAAATCATTTGAAATGAAATACTCTTGAATAAGTATAAACTCATTTTATATATTTCAAAGAGAGATTCTCTCAAGAATAGAAATCAAAAGAATAGAAATCAAAACGGCTACAATTCAAATGCTATCTTTTTTATAATCACGAAATACACATTAATAATTTCTTTTTTACTTTTACTTTTATAAGTGGGTCTATCGGTGATACACCTTGATAACCTTATATATCTATACTCCTTTATAATGTAAAGTGGATTTAAGTAATTCAACATTTTTTTCAATATTCTCATATTACCCCTATGATATAATATAATAATCTATGCTATATTATAAAGCAAATATCTTTTCTTTAACATTTTAAGTTTCAACATTTCATCAAAACCAAATTACATCAAAAACCTACATTACTCGCTGACGCCGCACAGGCGCCACCGCCACCACCACCGACGCCGTCATTACATCGCCACCGTCGCCGCTACCTCCACCACCACTGCAACGCGCGGGTATTGTAGATCTTAAATTCAAACCTCGTTAACTAAACACTTTGGGATGGTTATAGAATGAACTCGTAAACAATCACACCGATACTTTTGTAAAACCGTCTATATATAAATCAAAAACTCGCTATTTTTACATAACATGAAAGTAGAAAAACTTATATTGGTCAAAGCCAAAAACTAGAGGTTATGGTACCAAATTGGTAGGTCTACCCAAATCGTCCACCAAACCATGAAACATAATTCAGTTGTCAAAATCATTATTTAAAACGAGAGATAGTGCCCGCGCATTGCGGCGGTGAGATGATGGGGTGATAGGTCAAGTCATAGAGTATGATAGCCAAATGCCTTAGCCGTACGGGCTCCGCCCTCGGATTTAAAAATTCGTCGAAAGTATATCGAATGACATCTCTAATGAAAGAGCATGAAATTTTAAGAACACCATACAATTTTTATAATTTATCGATATACGGTTTTTGAGATAAAAGATTTTGAATGGATTAGAGGAATAAAATGATTTATGGAGGAGAGAGAAAAATGAATGGTTGAGATTTAAGGGTATTATAGGTATATTAGGTAGAGATGTTTAAATTAGTGAATAAAGAAGAGGGGTAATTTAGGTAGTTCAAATCATCTTTTGAGATTTTAAAAAAAGGCAAAATTCTTTATAAGATAGTATTAAATATCATACTGTTATATTAACTAACTATATCCCAAAAGTATCAAAAGATTGGGATATCTTCTTATCATCTTAATGTTGACATTTGTCCACATATTTGTCGTTTTTAATAAGTTTTTATACAATTTGGTTGGGCTAATATAAGGTCTGTACCACTGTGGACAATGGAAACGGTTAGCCTGGCCCATATACCATTAATTTGGGTGACAAAACTGTATCCTTTAATTCTTTTTGTTTCCATTTTCTGATTTGGGTGGCAAAACACTAATTTTTTTCCTGTTCTTTTATTTTCTCTTTTTCATTTATTATATGACTGGGGTATAAATTTAAGAGTTAATTACAGAAATCGTCCCTGTCGTGGTATTCTATTTGCAGGTTTCATCCCTAACTTTCAAAAAATACAGTTTTGGTCCAAAAATGTTTGCTCCGTCAACACTTTTGGTCCTGACTACTAATGTCCGTTTAAAAACCCATCACGTGACCTGCACATGATGGGTAATTTAGCCATTTCATTAATACAAGGACCAAAAGTGTAAGTAATTCTAACTCTTTCATCTATCATTAGCATCATCATATATCTATATATCTAAATCTGTATCTATATCCATACATACATCTAAAAAATCTATTCTCATTCCAAAATTTATACATACAGATAATACATAACCCCTATTTTTTTCACTTCACATTCATGAACCCTACATATACCCATACTTTCTGACCTACATTTCTGATTACATATACAGATACATATACCCATACTTTCTGACCTACATTTCTGATTGATATATGTAACTTCGATCTACACCTTCTCTGTTTCTAAATTAGGGTTTTCAAATCCTCCAAATCCAAACAGTATCTGGCCGGCAATAGATCTGCTGGAGTGGTCGTGGTGGTCTGAAAGTGAGGAGATGGTCATGATGGTCGGATGTGAAAACCCTTTCTCTCTTAGAGTCATTTGTAACAGTTCATCATTTTTTTTGTTGGATTGAATTAAAGTTGAAAAGGAAAAGATTTTGGGGGGTTTTAGAAGACATAAATTATATGGATCTTGGATTTCCCTTTTTTTTTTGAATTGGGTTTTATTTGGGTTTATTTCGATGATACGGATTTGATTGTATTAGATGATGTTATTATTAGATGCATATCTATAGCAATATGTTATTAATAGATGTATGTATGCTTTGAAATTTCTTAGTTCAAAGGATGTGAAAGATATATGTGTGTTTGATTGTTTGTATATGAATTTGAGATTTGTTGTTAATGTTGTTGAAAAAGTTTAAGCTTTCAGATCTGAGAATAAAATTCATATGAAGATGATGGGGAAATAAAATTCATGTGTCTTTGATTGTTTGTATAAATTTTTTGGACAAAAAGTGTAATTGTTAAAAACTAGGGACCAAAGCCGCAAGTGGCCGTCCATGACAGGGATGATTTATGTAATTAACTCTAAGCCAAATTACGAGATTACCCATCACGTGCTAGACACGTGACCTCTTTTTTAACGGACGTTAATGGTCAGGACCAAAAGTGTTGATGGAGCAAAAATTATTGGACCAAAACTGTAATTTTTGAAAGTTAGGGATGAAACCTGCAAATAGGATACCACGACACGGACGATTTCTGTAATTAACTCTAAATTTAAAGATTTTGCCAATTGCAACTTTTAAAACTATGGTATTTGATATTTATACCATCACTTTTGATAAATATACCATAAAATATAGGTTTTGTAGTTGGTTGCACAAGTCAGTTTTACACAAATATGATACATCCATCAAAATGAGTTTTACGAATATCATCTCCCTAAAATCTTGATTGTATGCAAGAAGTTGTTATACATTTGTATGTTAAATAATTGTTTCACAAAAATAATTTCATCCGTCACGTTTAATATTTATATATGACTCAATCATAGTCATAAGAATATAATGTGTAAATTCTTTTACCGTAAAAAATACAACAGAAATTTAATATCGTTGTACATTGTATTATTGTTCTTACGCCATAAGGCCTCTCCTTATACATACCCTCTTCTTCCCCTATTCTTCCATTATTCATCAGTTTTTTTCTCTTAGAACACCCCAAGAACAACCCCATCTTTATAACCCCTTATTCTTCCCCTATTCTTCCAATATTTTACTATTTCAATTTTTTTACACAAAATTAAATAAACAACACTTTTTCTTATATAATTAATAACAATACCTTATTAAAAAAAACACAAATAGAATAATAAAATGTAAAACACAAAAAAATAAGTGTAAAGAAATTAACCTCAACCTGAAGAGGTCTCCGAGGGACTGTAGCTGTTGCAGTAGGAAATCTAACTGGTGCTGATGGATCTGTAGTGGCTATGGTAGATGTAGCTACTACTGAAGCTTTACCCTTTGATTCTTGGGTCTTCTTAGGAACATAAATGACTTTCGGCTTAGGGATAGCAAATGATTGAGGCTTTTTGGGCCTCCTTTTTCTTCTCTTGGGCTTCTGGAACCCATCTTCTGCCTGAGTCATTAGTGGATCAACCTGATTGACCCCTGTTGGGCCATCCTTAGTCCCTGATGGACCAACCTATGAAGCTGGAACTGTTGTAGCCATACGTATATCCATTTCTTTCTGTGTCCTTGGTCTCACACTACAATCATCAAATTTATGTCCATATATCTTGCAATGTGAGCACCTAGGAGGTAACCAATGATATTCAAGTCTGAACCTTCTAACAGAATCAAATATCTCAGCCTCAGCAAACAAAGGAAAATCTTTCTCAGAAGAGAACTCAACCAAAACTCTAGCAAAAACTGCCCTTCCGTTCTGATTTTCACACATCTCGGCAGTATATCTATCAACAGCAATAGGAACACCAATAGAACTGACCAGATGGCTAAGAATATCATAAGTCCACATAACAGCTGGCAAATCATAAATATTAACCCAGAGGGCAACCTTATTGAGAACTGGTTTGTCAAACCAGATTTCAGGCTCCTATTTCCTAAGCATAACGGGGATATCATTGAATAACCATGGACCATTCTCAAATACATGCAACTGACCCTGTTCAGACTTAAATTTAAACAGAAAGAAATCCTGGTCATTCAAGATCACATCCTCCAAACCAAACTTTTTCCACAGACGATTAGCATGAAATTGCACAAAAGGGAAAGCAGGACGTTTTCCAATAAAATGATCAACTATAGTGTTCTTCCAACATTCACTTTGAAGCATCAAAAGTTCTCGTGGGATAACAGCTCTAGATATACCTGAATCAGTAGTAATAGGAGGAATGAATCTCAGTTTACCTTTCTTGCTGATGTTTGTAGCATCCTGGAAAATGGAAGCATAAGTACGCGGCTGCTGGACCTTGGGACTGTCAGGGTGTCCGCCAAGATCATTCGGAGAAACATCATGCTTAGGGGGATCATCTAAAGCAGGATGAATGTCATTTGCATGACATGCAGCTGGCTTAAAGTAAGTAGCATTAGGAGGAAACTTCGGAGGATCCGGCATAGGAGGTACATGTGAATCACCAACATTTGCATGCAAACCATGCAAAGTTGGTTCAGCAGTCGATTTCAAACCATCACCATTAGAATCATTCAAGTTCTTCGCATCATCATCACTTAAAACGACATTTTTATCCCACGAGTCAGCCACTTTTTCAATGGTGGCCGAAGCAGAAGATGTTTCAAGATTATCACAAGATTTGTCGTTTTCAAGTGGAATACCAAAATACTTATCAACTTCATCTTCATTCAGAGTTGTGACCCGTGGCTGTGAACATGAAACCGCATCTCCAAGGACTTCAAGTGGGCCCACACGAATGGGAGCAGCCACAGAAGTGGTGGCCGATGGTGGTTTAGCAGTGGGCGAATCAAAATTAGGGTTTTTGATCAAGTGTTGCACCAAAAGCCTATTCAATTCGACCACTTTTTCTTTCGAGATTAATTTCTCACCTTCAGTTAACGATTCCAAGCCCTCCTTAATCATCAATACATCAATTTGTTGAATATCTTCAATTGGAGATGATGAGGTGGTGTTTAATGGTGGCTGGCCGGTGGCGGTTTTATTTTTATTTAGGGTTTCGGAAGCCCCATCCCAAGAATCATTCAATTGGACATCATCATTAGATCCAGCCTTCATCAAAACCGATCCATCCTCTCCAATTATTTGATCAGGCGGCGGTTGTACGGTGGTGGATGGTGGCAGTTCGGTGATGGGGATCGAATTAGGGTTTTCTTTTAGGGTTTCAGTCGAATTAACCCTAGGATCAATCAATTGTGGATCGGATTTTTGCTCAGAAATAACAACAACCCCAGCCGCGGCCTCCCTCTTCTTTAATTCGTGTTTTGCAGCCAGTTTTGAGGATGGCGGCATGGTGGTTTGCGGCGATAACATGGCAGATCTATCAATCTGAATCGGAATTGGATTAATTGAATCCGGATTTGATGATTATGATCGAGAGGAGGACGATCTAAGGTTGTAAAGGGCATATTGTTTATTAGCCTCAATAATGGCCTCTTCATCATCTTTGGCCGATTTCTTTTTATTTTTTGCTTTAGGTTTTCGCGAATTAGACATTGTATGTTACATGGATTTGTAGAGAATTGAAAAAGGAACAATTTGATGTGAAAAACAAGATCGAAATCCGGCCAAGAATGGCCGGAATTGAGCAAAAACCAGTCGGCGGCCTTATGTGTGTGTAAATCGCACCTTATGTGTGTGTAATTATCGATAGATTAATTCCTAGATACTCATTCAGGTACACAGGCTCATACAGATCATGATTCTATTCTTACTCCTCCTGGCCCTGCTGTTGAGATTCGGAACCAGTATGATGCACTTTGCCAGATTAACACTACTGATGCTAGTACTTTCTTAGCTGAGCCTATTGTTCCTACTGGGATGATTTTGAGGATGAGTCTGATAGTGATGAAGTGCTTTGCGGTGACGGTGATACTGCTCAGCTCATGGGTTCATAAAGATTGACTACTAGCTTTATTTTCATTTTTTGTTTATATTGCTAGTTGATTGTTCTTGCTGTTCTGGGCCTGTCCAGTTTACTCAATTGATTCATTTCTTGCATCATGGGTCCCTTTTATTATTTGCGGGGGGCCCGTGAGGCCATTTACTATGTAAATGTTTAAGTCAACTGGCATTCAGCCATGTTGCCTGTGCTTTCTTGTGATTAATACAAATTCTAGCCAGGGGTGACGGCCTTTACCGAAAAAAGAAATTAACCTCAAGGGCTAAAGTAAAAAGTTTACAAAACTAATACAATAAATCATAAAATTGATAATACTTCAAGGGCTAAATTGAAAATATATATCATCCCCACCTACCAAACACACCATCACCTTCAACAAATGAAATACCTGCAAATTTGAGTGAGAAAAAAAAAAACTAATAAAAACATATATATGAAATTTAAGCTTTTCTTTACAAATAAAACCCACCTACAGATCCAATCGGCTTTTAAAGTTTACCACAAAATTTTTTTTAGAGTTAATTACAGAAATCGTCCCTGTCGTAGACCTCTACTTGCAGCTTTCGTTCCTAAGTTTAACAAATTATAGTTTTAGTCCAAAAAACTTTGTCTCGTCAACACTTTTGGTCCTAAGTAGTAACGTCTGTTTAAAAACCCATCAGGTGCCCTGCACATGATGGGTATAATGGTCTTTTTCTTTACCATAGGACCAAAAGTGTTGATTTTTTCATACCACAGGAACATAAGTGTAATCAAACCTCATATTATCATATTCATCAATAGATCAAATTGTAGACAAAAAACATTTCACTTTTTAAGTTGATTGCTTCACATGTAAATGTTTTTCCAGATCTAGAAATCAATACAACAAATTTAATCTGCAAATCAACAACAATAATCTAAACTACATCAATTACAACATTACCAACTAAAACAAAATCCATCAAAACCTTATTCTAAATTACAAATACCAAAAAAGCTTCTACTTTTGTTACTCCAAGATCAAACTTTCATTTTCTTGATATTTTTTTATTCAAACACAACCATCACAAACATAATAATCCTATTTTATAGAACCAAAAATCACAAATTCCACCAAATAAGAAAAAACTAAAAAAGTAATAGTGAATAACATAAATCCAGAAAGAAGAAATAATTGTATTTGCAAGATTGTCACAAAATTAAATGAAATTTATTCTACTACTCAATCTCAACTCTCTTTTTTTAAGATTATCGTCATCCACTTCAACACATATATGCAGTTCAGATCCACAAATCAATCAAAATATAAGAATGGTTGGCACGGTGGTAGTTGTAGTGGTCAAATCTTGGTTGTCATGGTGGTGGGTAGCCGGATCTTGGTGGCTAATGGGTTATTGTTTTTGGGTTTCTTTTGAATAACCTATTTCATGTAAATTGTGATTTTTGGTGATGATTTTGTGTAATTTTGTAGGTGGAAATGGATTTGTTTTGATGTATGTATAGATATAGTCATATAGATATAGGAACTAGATACATATATATTGTATGAATATATGGGTTTAGAGTTAATTTCACTTTTGGTCCTTGTATTAATGAAATGACGAAATTACCCATCACGTGGCTGGCACGTGATGGGTTTTTAAATGGACGTTACTAGTCAGGACCAAAAGTGTTGACGGGACACAGTTTTTTGGACTAAAACTGTAATTTATTAAACTTAGGGACGAAAAATGCAAGTGAAGGTACACGACATGGACGATTTCTGTAATTAACTCTTTTTTTTTATTTAGAAACGGAAACAAAGCAAGCGGCCCCCACTTTTATACCTTGGATGCGCGTCTGAAAAAGGAACAAACCGCTTGGACGCCAACGAAGACGAGGCTGTGCTTATGGTGTCTTCTTTTGGTTGGGCGTCAGACGCAGAGAAGAAGTTCCTATAAGGAACGGCCTAAGAAGCACAAAGACCGAATATACTGAACAATCTAAAAACCAAATGTTGATATCCCTTTAACTTTATTTTTCTTTCACTTTCGAGGTTATGTAACAAGCTGCCAAAATGACCGAATGGATGATATTTTTTGCAATTTGACCAAAGATACTATACTTGTCCAACTTCAGCAAATCATTCACCGAAAAGAGATGATAATCTTCTAAAATTATTTTCAACTTTACTAATTAAAGTTGAACGCATTTTGACATTTGCTTATATATTTAAATGTCAAAATTCAAAAATAATAAATGAGTTTAACATTTAAATTTAGTTTAATTATCAAAATATTTACCTTTCCTAACTTGGATTGCAATTCGATCTTCACCATCTGCTTTAATTTCATTTAACCTTCCCGTTGAACAATTAGATTACCTTATCAATAAAATCATATGATGGTCATATTTAGCAAGAGTTTTTAAAGAGCTTTGAGACTTTAGCTTTTAATTTTGAACAATAAACTAGTATTGTGTTCAAAGTTTTGTTTGGATGCAACTAGTTATACCTTTTACTTGAAAGAAAAAGCTCCAAAATGAAACGCTACTTGAAGTAGCGTTTCAGGAGCTTTAACTTTTCGATGAAGCTTTTAATCTTTAAAAGTTATACAAATACTTCTTGAAGTTGCAGTTACAATTACCATACCAAACACTTTTAAAAAATAAAAGCTTTAGTTAACTGCTTTGCTTAAAAGCTACAACTTACAGCTTAACTAAACGATATAGCTACAATCTAATGATGCTTTTTGACAAATATACCCGATATATTTTGTAGTACATTTTGGTGGGGCAATTACCTCGCACGTGGCAGGAGGTGATTGGCCGGTCAAACCAAAGTTTACAAATTGCGATAAAGAAAGAAAACAGCTTTTACTCTGTATTTAGAATTTTAGATTAGCTACCCCTCAGTCCTCACTTCACAGTTCATACATACCATTTAGATGGCGCCATGTAGTCCGACCAGTAAATTAGTAACCCGACCAGACTATTCGCGGCGATGTCGCCGCGGAAAGTCGAATAAGACAAAAGTCTCTGTCGACTGTCATAGTCAACAGTGTGGTTTTGTCTTTATTCGACTTTCCGCGGCGACATCGCCGCGGATAGTTGAATAAAGACAAATCGACACTGCAGATCAACAGTGTACTTTGTGTATATAATTGCATTTTCGCTTTCAAATTACACTGCAATTTCATTCGCTTTCGTTTTCAAATACACTGCAATTTCATTCGCTTTCGTTTTCAAATACACTGCAATTTCATTCGCTCTCTATCGCTTTCATTTTACTGGCTCTCTATCGCTTTCATTTTACTGCAATTTTTGATCTTCGGGTATGTATCCATACATTTCGCTTTCATTTTACAATATATATCCATACATACTTATAATATAAATGTTTATATATAGTATAGAACTATTAGTAATATATATCCATACTATTAGTAATATATATCCATACTCTTTTCTACCTTTTTATTTATCAAAATGAAATCTCACTAAAACTATACAATTGGGGATTGTGATACATATGATTTGTTAATTTATTTATACTCTATATTTTTGTTGATAAATAACTATTGAAATGAATAGCGTTATTTATGTTGTAACTTGTAAGCTGCAGAAAGGAATAATTTTCATTCAATTTGATTGTACATGTCATATATATTGTTGATTATTATCATATATATTGGACCAAAGTTAAGTATTATATTGTTGATTATTATCATATATATGTTTATAATATAGATGTTTATCCATACATATGTATTATGTTTAATCATATTATTGTAACACCCGACGTTTAAAAATATGGGTTTTCAAAAATCCTTCACCTAACGGTGTTAAATTGCGGAAGTAAAGACCGTAAAAGTCAAAACCGATAAAAACATTTCGGTTTTTGCATTTAGTTGGTGTTACATGCCATATCAAACAATAGTTCAAATGAAAACCCAACGGTTGCCCAACATTAAACAACCGTTCACACATTATTACATATATTCGACATCAAAATGAAATGTAATCAAAAGTCTCCTTAATAAGCAACTAGGGGTAGCTAAGGAATCTGCATGCTTTCTACCCACGCTCTCACGTCCTGCACCTACAAGTCCTTCAAGCTAAACCTGAGGGAACAACCACATTAAAGAAACAAGTGTTAGCTATAAGAATAGCTAAGTAAGATCACACTTAATTTAAAAGCATTTGTCCAATTAAAACATTTCTTCGTTAATAGACAAACTCATTAGGCACAACACACAACACACATAACTGCATAACAACTTCATATCAATTAGGATAATCATCCTAAATGTGCCTATCCTGCATTAGTTCACACATTGTCACACATATCTTCGTTTACTACATATAAGTGTGCCCTGCATCACACCCGACTGGACGATCAACCAAAGGCTAATCATCGTATGTCGTTAAGGAATGGCAAGCCAATTCAAGAGTAATCCGTATGTGGAGGTTGGTCAAACCCCTCGTATTACTCGCCCTGCATTATAAAGACCATGTTGCAAGGAGCCACCCAAGCAACAACTACGTCAACGTACTCGTCCGGCTAAGACTTGTACGGGTTAAGCTTAACACTTTCCCTGCATTATATTTACGAGCTCGATTTCACACATAATAGTTTAGGCAACACACATAACCTAAACATAATCACACATTACCTTCATTTCGTTTGGGCCCTTAAACGTGCAAGTGACATGGCAACCTACCAAGTCTAGTGTGCTAGGTGTACAAGCCATGTAGTATGCATATGTCACACATTAACTCCATTTCTACATTTCACACATAATAAGATACTTCGTAATTCTACATAAACTACATATCAATACACTACATTAAACAATACTTCATTTTACTACATTAGGGTCTACATTTCAGGTCTCATGGTCAACTACATATCCCATAGTACCTCCCGTGTAACCCGAGATATCCACATATATCATAAGTTACCGTTAAGGAAGTTATAAGCATGAAACCTTTGCTTGTTGAACCCTCAGCGTGACAAAAGTAGTGTATCTTACCTTGATACAGCTTAACAACAAGCTACAAGCACAATACAACGATGACTAGGTGTCTCCAATAACCTAGAACAAGTATAAGATCGAAATATAAGCTAAACGACACCTTTTGTGAAATCTGGGCATGTGGTGCGCCGCACCTTCCATGTGGTGCGTCGCACCAATCCTCCAGGGAATTCAGATCAACACTAGGTGTGCCGCACCAGCCCTTGGTGCGTCGCATATCGGGGTCCACCAAAAACCTAAACTGGCTGTGGTGCGCCGCACCACTCCTTTGGTGCGCCGCACCTGGGGTGCAGACCAGCAAACCAATTTTTACACTTTGATCAAACGAATTCCATACGAACTCATACCCCAAATCCAACCTGGGGACTTAAAATTAATCCTTTTAATTGCACTTTCATCACCTTTAACCATCCTATTAATCCTTTAATCCTTTACATCATGAATCAATCATTCAATCACCCGAATAACATGAAATCGGTGAACGTTTAATCAAATAACCCAACCCAAACCCTTATGGCCTGGATTAAGACTAATATAAGACTCACACAATCATATTTCAAAAGAGGAATACCAATATTACCTGTATTAGGTGACAAAGATCCAAGATCTAAGCAATACACGATCGATTTGGCTCCAAAACGAATAGATCTAGAGAGAAACTTGAGAGGGAAGGAAGGGGATCGGCTAGGGCTTGTTTAGGAGGAAGAAAATCTGCATAATGGCTCTCTCATGACAACCCTAAGCCTCTAAACCCGTTTTTGACTTTGCACACATGTCAAAACTAGCCCCTAAGCTTCCTAATCCTTCATTATTGGTCACAAACTACTTTATTGACCATATACATCATTAATCCTTCATTAAATGTCACTACATAGACATTAATCTTCATATTACACACATTTATACTACATTAACATTTAGGCTTACAAGCCTCACACATAACACACATTAACTACATATAAGCATTAAATCTAAAATAGACTTAACGACACACACAATATTGGCTTAACGGCATTAGTCAACTAGTAAAGAAAAGTTTGGGATGTTACAATTATTGAATTAAATGTGTTTTCAGATGGATTCTTTTGAGAATTTATGGGGAGATCAAAATTTTGAGTTTAACTTAGAAGAGCCTGATGAAGATTTTGAGACCCCGGAGGTGGCCCCCCAATTTGACTATGACGCTAACGATTTCTACACCGAGGAGGTATTATTAAAACATGACATCAACGTTTATTTAAAAGTTTTATCACAATAATGAGTTTTGTTTGTTTCGGGAACACTTTACTATTTCAGGTGTTTCATTCACACGAAGAACTGTTCAACTGGGCCTAAAGAACAGCAAATGCGCTTGGTTATGTCTTAATCAAACGACAAACAAATTCCAACTCAGATGGTGTTGTCAATAAATTGACCTTAATGTGTAATCTTCATGGGGAAAAGATAAAAGGTTACTTGGGCTCGTTACAAGGTCAGTAAAAATTGACTGCCCCTTTAGATTGGACGGCCGCTTGACAAGCGATGGTGGTTGGACGGTCAACATTATAGACCCGAGACATAATCACTATTCAGCTAAAAATCTGGAGGGTTACGCGTACGCAAGAAGGATGAGTGAAGCTGAAAAATCATTTGTGGAAGCTGAATATCATCGCGGTACAGATCCCCGTCATATTCTAAAGCGGTTGAAAGATGAATTTCCAGGAAACTTGAGCCGCAAGGAGGACATTCACAATTTTCTTAAAACGTTACAGAAGAGGGCGGCCGAAAAACATGGGGAAACTCCAATGCAGGTTACATATATAAAATATACATTTTTTAATATTTATTTACTTTGATATGGTATTTGAAACGAACCACGTACGCCATTTTGTTCAACCGTCGCAGGTTATGTTCAGTTTACTACAAGAGCAAAAATTCTTGTATTATTACACCACAAATAGTGCAACTGGTTGGTTGCAAAATCTGTTTTTTATACATCCGACTTCCTTTGAGTTGTGGCGTGCATTTCCTTGGGTTATCCAAATAGACGCCACGTACAAAACCAACTTGTACAACATGCCGTTGGTCGAGATTGTCGGGGTGACTTCAACAAACAGGACTTTCAGCATATTGTACGCATTTATCACAAGTGAACAGGAACATAATTATAGATGGGTGTTGGAGTGTTTGAAGTCGACTCTAGGTGAAGGGTTTGATGTACGTGTCGTACTCACGGACAGGGATCTGGCCCTCATGAAAGCATGCAAAACTGTTATGCCGGAAGCATACCATTTACTTTGTAGAACCTACATATGGAGAAACATCGACAAACATTGCATGCCAGCATTCACCGCGCAAGGCAAATGGGGGCCTTTTTACGGATGGTGGAAAAAACTTTATGAATCGCGGACAATAGTGTAACATCCCAAAACTTAAACGTATATGTTGACTAACGTCGTTAGGTCAAATTATAAGTCCGTGATACGTTTGTGTGGAAATATGTGTTTATATGTTTATGTACCCTATATGGGAGATTTAATTATCTTTAATGAGTGACAATAAAGTAGACTTAATGATGTGTAAAAAGCCTATGTAGTGTGCGGAAGTGCTTTAGTGTGTTATATGTATCCCCAATAGGTGTTTTTAAGCGAAATAAAGTCGATATGAAGTCCAGGGACCAAATTTGCCAATGTTGAAAAGTTAAAAACGGGATTATGACTAGGGTTGGCCTAATCCCTGATGATTTGCAGCCAAATTACTTTCATTAATCACATACACAAACCCTTTAATCCTCTTTTGATTTCTCAAGCAATTCTTTAAGGTTTTGATCAAACAAATCAAAGGTTTTTGTATTGAATCGGATCGGTTATCATTTGTTACAGGTAATCTATGTTTTGATGTCTATATTACAGATTTAATGATGTTTTACAAAGGATCAAATCTGATTTTAATAAGGTTTTGAAGTAATTAGGGTTTCAAACGTGTTTAAGCAAATTAACGATCCAAACGACATCAAACGAGCTTGTAATTGATCTATATGATCAAAATATGTTTAAATATGTCAAAATCATGTTTTGGGTGAAGCCCAAGTCGATTGATGTCTGGAAAAATCGAAGAACAAGTCGTTTTATGATTTCTGGACGAAGTTAGGGTTTTCTGAAGCTAAATTCGTTTTCTGGACGAAGTTAGGGTTTTCTGAAGCTAAATTCGTTTTCTGTTGTTCCAAACGAAGTATAACTTCGTTTTAAGTGTTCTAACTTCGTTTGGGGATCTCTAAATTCGTTTGAAGAAGAAGCTAAATTCGTTTGAAGAAGAAGCTAAGTTCGTTTGAACTCAATTTAAATCCGTTTGGAAGCTTTCTAAATCGTTTGAACCCTAAGATGTGTAAATTCGTTTAAAGTGATTGTCTAAATAGTTTGGAGACTTAAATTCGTTTGAAAGGAGCCTAAATTCGTTTTCTGTTGTTCCAAACGAAGTATAACTTCGTTTTAAGTGTTCTAACTTCGTTTGGGGATCTCTAAATTCGTTTGAAGAAGAAGCTAAGTTCGTTTGAACTCAATTTAAATCCGTTTGGAAGCTTTCTAAATCGTTTGAACCCTAAGATGTGTAAATTCGTTTAAAGTGATTGTCTAAATAGTTTGGAGACTTAAATTCGTTTGAAAGGAGCCTAACTTCGTTCACCAAACGAAGTTAAACTTCGTTGGGCATGTCCTAACTTCGTTTGGGCATTGCTAAATTCGTTTGGGCATGTCCTAACTTCGTTTGGGCATTGCTAAATTCGTTCATAATGGTCTAAATTCGTTTGAAGCAGTTAAATTCGTTTTCTGGAAGCTAAATTCGTTTGATTTTTCAAATGGCCATATCTTTTGAACCGTAACTCCGTTTTTGACAAATAAGCTATCCCTAGAATCGTGAGAGAGTCTATTTTCTAATGGTAATGAGTTTAAAGGATGATTTTGAGGTCAAGTTTCCTGAAAGGTTGAATTAGTGAGTGAAGGTCGAGTTTCGACGGATTCTATGAGTCCTAAAGTCGTACGAAAGTCCATTTAATGTCCCTAATGACTTACACTTCATATATTATTGTACGATAGGTGTCGGGGGATTACTATTAAGCACTGTTAGCTCTTGTTTGCTCGCACATACTACTACGAGGTAAGATACACTACTTTTGTCACGCTGAGGGTGCAACATAAATGGTTTCATAAACTATAACCTCCAAAACGGTAATGTATAACCTATAATGTGGTTGGGTTGATATGGGAGGTACTCGGGGAATAATGATGACGATGCCTATGATGCTTCCCCGTAGTTATGTTTATGATATGATATGATGAACGGTGGTTTCTGATATGATATGCTTATGATATAATATGTTATGATGACGGTGGTTAATGATATGCTTACGATATGATATGTAATGATTACGGTGGTTAATGACATGTTGTAATGTTGTTATGTGCATGTATATGTGGCTTGTTCATCTAGAACACTAGACCTTTTTAGGTTGCCATGACACGTGCACGTTTTAAGGGCCCTAACGTGAAAAGATGATAGATGTGGATTAGTTTAGGATTAATGTGGAAACCTAAACTAAATGTGGTAAATGCTCGAGCTAATTAGATGTCGATAAGTGTTATGCATAACCCGTGCCTGACGGTGGTAATAGGTACGTCTAAACCGTGCTCGTATGTGGAGAGTACGTAGTGCCCGTATGTGGGAGGGTACTAGATACGTATAAATCGTGCTCGTATGTGGAGAGTACGTAGTGCCCGTATGTGGGAGGGTACTAGATACGTATAAATCGTGCTCGTATGTGGAGAGTACGTAGTGCCCGTATGTGGGAGGGTACTAGATACGTATAAATCGTGCTCGTATGTGGGAGAGTGCGTCGTACTCGCATGTGGAGAGTACGTAGTGCCCGTATGTGGGAGGGTACTAGATACGTATAAATCGTGCTCGTATGTGGAGAGTACGTAGTGCCCGTATGTGGGAGGGTACTAGATACGTATAAATCGTGCTCGTATGTGGAGAGTACGTAGTGCCCGTATGTGGGAGGGTACTAGATACGTATAAATCGTGCCCGTATGTGGGAGGGTACATTAAATGAAACGGTAACTTCGGTTACAACTTAACGGTGACCTAGTCACAACTTAACGGTGACTTAGTCACAACTTAACGAATGAGATGATATGATGAAATTGATTAGGCACGCTTAGGGTCATGAACTCTATGCTTATATGTGATGTGGAGATGTTTAGGTGATGATATGAAAGCCTAATTAAAATGACGTAAAGTTTAAAGTGACGTTTTAAATGATGAAATGTTTTGCTTAAACCTGGTGTTATCTTACTTAGCTTTATAGCTAACACTTGTTTCTTTTAATGTGTTGACACCCCTCAGGTTAGGCAGTAAGATGACATGTGAAGCTGTGGCGAGAGATGGGTAGATGATCAAGCTGGCTTTAGTTTACCCAATAGCTTCGCATAGACCTTATGTTATTGATTTCCTTTATGGAACTTATGTAAAGACTATGTTATGATGACGGTGGTTAATGATATGCTTACGATATGATATGTAATGATTACGGTGGTTAATGACATGTTGTAATGTTGTTATGTGCATGTATATGTGGCTTGTTCATCTAGAACACTAGACCTTTTTAGGTTGCCATGACACGTGCACGTTTTAAGGGCCCTAACGTGAAAAGATGATAGATGTGGATTAGTTTAGGATTAATGTGGAAACCTAAACTAAATGTGGTAAATGCTCGAGCTAATTAGATGTCGATAAGTGTTATGCATAACCCGTGCCTGACGGTGGTAATAGGTACGTCTAAACCGTGCTCGTATGTGGAGAGTACGTAGTGCCCGTATGTGGGAGGGTACTAGATACGTATAAATCGTGCTCGTATGTGGAGAGTACGTAGTGCCCGTATGTGGGAGGGTACTAGATACGTATAAATCGTGCTCGTATGTGGAGAGTACGTAGTGCCCGTATGTGGGAGGGTACTAGATACGTATAAATCGTGCTCGTATGTGGGAGAGTGCGTCGTACTCGCATGTGGAGAGTACGTAGTGCCCGTATGTGGGAGGGTACTAGATACGTATAAATCGTGCTCGTATGTGGAGAGTACGTAGTGCCCGTATGTGGGAGGGTACTAGATACGTATAAATCGTGCTCGTATGTGGAGAGTACGTAGTGCCCGTATGTGGGAGGGTACTAGATACGTATAAATCGTGCTCGTATGTGGAGAGTACGTAGTGCCCGTATGTGGGAGGGTACATTAAATGAAACGGTAATTTCGGTTACAACTTAACGGTGACCTAGTCACAACTTAACGAATGAGATGATATGATGAAATTGATTAGGCACGCTTAGGGTCATGAACTCTATGCTTATATGTGATGTGGAGATGTTTAGGTGATGATATGAAAGCCTAATTAAAATGACGTAAAGTTTAAAGTGACGTTTTAAATGATGAAATGTTTTGCTTAAACCTGGTGTTATCTTACTTAGCTTTATAGCTAACACTTGTTTCTTTTAATGTGTTGACACCCCTCAGGTTAGGCAGTAAGATGACATGTGAAGCTGTGGCGAGAGATGGGTAGATGATCAAGCTGGCTTTAGTTTACCCAATAGCTTCGCATAGACCTTATGTTATTGATTTCCTTTATGGAACTTATGTAAAGACTATGTTATGATTGCTTTATGTTGGGCAATCTTATGGATTTCTTTTATTACTGATTTGATGCTATTAGTAACACCACTTATGTTTTCTCAACTGTTTTCCTTAGTTGAGTATTTTCCTAAATCGTTTCCGCATGATTTAACGCCGTTAGGCAAAATTTTTGGAAATCCATATTTTTACGAAACGGGTGTTACAAGTTGGTATCAGAGAAGTAGTTTAAGTGAACCAAGGCCTATTGACCATAGGATTTGGACTTAAACTTAAGATGTGCATGCTAGGTATTTGTAGGATGCCTTAGCTTTAATGAAAGAGGATATAGGAAGGGTTGGGACGAGCGCGAGTGTGATAGGGCTTATGAGATGTTTACGCTACGATGATATGTGTTTTAGCCTTATTCTCCCGTTTCTCGTTTCTCCATCGCTAAGTTGTGCTATTGCTATGAGAGACGGTCCTCGAGGTGATCTTCTATTCCTCTAACTGAATTTGATGAACTGGTGCTTTATATCATGTGAGAAGTTGTTGAGATGGACAAAGGTTGGAGGATTAGGTGAGTTGGTGTCCCATCAATGTTGCCTAGCCCATGGGATTAGTGACAAGGACCGCAAAGGATATGAGATGTTGTATGTGTGCTGAAAATCATGTGAATTGGAATCGATGGGAAAAGAGGTGATACACAAATGTGGTAACGAACATGCATGTGAAAGGATACAATTACAATTATGGTCCGGAACGTAATTGCAACTGTATCACGACGCGAGCGTGTTTGTATAGCCATACTTGTGTTGACCGGTGCACAAAGTAATGAAGTGGGAGAGATTTCTATGTATTGAAACCTTATGTTTCAGGAATAAACACCATGTTACGATTTTTAATGATGGTTTGCCTCCGAGTTATCGAGGTATCTGCAGGCAGCATAAGACTCTGACTGAAGTTATCAAGGAGTCTAAGAAGTTTGAAGATGATTTCGCTTCGGACAAGAAAGTTGAGAATGAGGATGATGAAAAGAAGTCTGGTAATAAGAGGAAGTTCAGTGGTCTAACCGTTTTGGTAAGAAATTCAAAGGATCATCGTCCTCTGACAAAAGAAAGACAGACAAGGATGGAAAATGGTGTTCTAGATGCAAGGCTTTTCATTCTGGTCAATGTTCTGCTAAGACCCGCAGGTGCAATAGGTGTGGAGCACAGGGTCATACCTTTGATGAATGCACTGATAAAGCAAGATGTTATAAATGTGGAGATACAAAGCGCCGTATAGCCGACTGTCCTCAAATGAAGAAAGATGAGGGAAAGGAAGCAGAAGCTTCCAAAGCCAAAGCCCGTGCTTTTCAGACGACGGCTGAGGAGGCAAAAGACGACGATCAGTTTCGATGTTGTTCTCGGTATGGACTGGATGTCTAAGAATGATGCTGTCGTCTTATGTTCGAAAAAGATAGTCCGTATCGCTACTCCCGACGGTAAAGGTGTTTGTGTGTATGGTGACAAGAAGCCGGGAAATGTTAAGGTGATCTCGATGATGAAAGCGCTTCGTTGTATACGGCAAACTAAGTCACATTTTCTAGCTTATGTCATCGATTCTCGTATCGCGAAGCCTACAGTTTCTGATGTCGAAGTTGTTTCCGAGTTTCCTGATGTTTTCCCTGAAGATCTTCCAGGTCTTCCTCCTGACCGTGAGGTTGAGTTTTCTATCGACCTTATTCCTGGTGCTACTCCTGTAGCCAAAGCTCCCTATCGATTAGCTCCGACAGAAATGAAGGAGTTAATGATGCAAATTCAGGAACTTTTAGATAAAGGTTTCATTCGTCCGAGTTCCTCTCCTTGGGGTGCTCCTATCCTTTTCGTAAAGAAGAAAGACGGATCTATGCGTATGTGTATCGATTATCGCGAGCTGAATAAAAGAACGGTGAAGAATAAATATCCACTCCCTCGCATTGATGATTTGTTCGATCAACTTCAAGGTGCTTCTTATTTCTCAAAGATTGATTTACGGTCTGGCTATCATCAATTGAAGGTTGAAGAAGAAAGTGTAGCCAAAACAGCGTTCCGAACTCGTTATGGTCATTATGAGTTCCTTGTCATGCCATTCGGTTTGACAAATGCTCCAGCGAAGTTTATGGATTTGATGAACCGTGTCTGTCGACCATTTTTGGATCATTTCGTTATTGTTTTTATCGACGACATTCTTGTGTATTCAAAGTCGGAAGAGGAACATAGAGAGCATTTGAGAGCTGTCCTTCAAGTCCTCAGAGAGAAAAAGCTATATGCTAAGTTCTCCAAGTGCGAATTCTGGCTAAAGGAAGTTCATTTCCTCGGCCATGTCGTCTCCTCTGATGGTATAAAAGTAGATCCTTCGAAGATAGAAGCAGTGTCGAAGTGGGAGCAGCCTAAGTCTCCTACTGAAATTAAGAGTTTTCTCGGTTTGGCTGGCTATTATCGACGTTTTATTCAGGATTTCTCGCGCATTGCCAAGCCAATGACTGAATTAACGAAGAAAGGTGTGAAGTTTGTGTGGACCGATGCTCAAGAGAAAGCCTTCACAACGTTGAAAAAGAAGTTGTGTGAAGCTCCAGTCTTAGCTTTACCCGAAGGAACAGATGATCTAGTGGTTTATAGTGACGCATCCATCACGGGGTTAGGGTGTGTACTAATGCAACGAGACAAAGTTATCGCTTACGCCTCTCGACAGCTGAAGCCTCATGAGCGGAACTATCCTACTCATGACCTTGAGCTGGCTGCGGTTGTTTTTGCTCTGAAGTTGTGGCGACATTATCTGTATGGTACAAAGTGTACCCTTTATACGGATCATAAGAGCTTACAGTACGTGTTTACTCAGAAGGACATGAATGTTAGACAACGACGGTGGATGGAGTTATTAAAAGATTACGATTGTGAAATTAAATATCACCCAGGCAAAGCTAATGTGGTTGCTGATGCCTTAAGCCGCAAAGGATATGCGAAAAGTAGATTATGTGCGATGATTACAAAGATTGAGTCGAATTTACTGGAACCTATTCGATTAGCTCAAATCGAAGCGTTAAAGGATGTTAATGTGAAAGCGGAGTCTATTGGGAAAAAGAAGAAGAACAGACTCCAAATGGAAGAAAATAGTCGTGGCCTTCGAACCTACAAAGGTAGAATATGGGTTCCTCTCTATGGAGGCAATCGTGAGTTAGTAATGGATGAAGCTCACAAAACTAAGTATTCTGTACACCCTGGTGCCACAAAGATGCATGCAGATTTGAAGCCTATTTATTGGTGGCCCAGTATTAAGAACGATGTGATGATGTATGTGCAGAAATGTTTGACGTGTGCGAAGGTGAAAGCTGAACATCAAAAGCCTTACGGGAAATTTCAGCAACTTGAGATCCCTGAGTGGAAATGGGATCACATTACGATGGATTTTGTGACCAAACTTCCGAGGACGCCTCGTGGTCACGATATGATATGGGTTATTGTCGATCGATTAACGAAGAGTGCTCACTTTCTCCCAGTTCGTGAGACTGCTCCTATGGAGAACTTCGCTACGTTGTATATTGATGAAGTGGTTTCTAAACATGGTGTTCCGATATCGATTGTGTCAGATCGTGATGCTCGATTCGTTTCCAACTTTTGGAAGAGTTTTCAACGGGAAGTTGGTACGCAAGTTCGTCTGAGCACAGCCTACCATCCGCAAACCGATGGGCAAAGTGAAAGGACTATTCAAACGCTCGAAGATATGCTCAGAGCTTGTGTAATGGATTATGGTGGTTCGTGGGATAAACACCTACCTCTTATTGAGTTCGCGTATAACAATAGTTATCATGCGAGCATTGGAATGCCACCTTATGAGATGTTATATGGTAGAAAGTGTCGGACTCCTAGTTGTTGGTTGGAGCCCGGGGAAAAGCAATTTGCTGGACCCGAATTAGTACAACTTACGGCCGATAAAGTTAATGTTGCAAAGAAAGCCTTACGTGTTGCTCGTGAAAGGCAAAAGTCATATGCTGATAAGAAAAGGAGGCCGTTCGATTTTAAAGAAGGCGAAATGGTTTTACTCAAAGTGTCGCCTTGGAAAGGTGTATTACGGTTTGGAAAACGTGGAAAGTTAAGCCCCAGATTCATTGGACCTTTTAAGATCATTAAGAAGGTTAATGAACAGGCATTTAAGCTGGACTTACCTCCAGAACTTAATGGAATTCACAACACATTTCATGTGTGTTACCTACGTAAGTGCTATGCGAATGAAACGGATGTCATTCCACTCGAGGACGTAAGTATTAATCCCAACAAGCAGATTGTCGATGAACCTGTTGCTATATTGGGAAGGAAACAAAAGAAGCTACGACGAAAGACTATCGATCTAGTTCTCATAAAGTGGAAACACAATCACGGCGAAAGTATGACTTGGGAGACCGAGTCCGTAATGCGGGAGACCTATCCCCACCTTTTTGATGTTGAAGTGATTCCGGGGACGGAATCCTCTTAAGGGGGAGGTAATTGTAACATCCCAAAACTTAAACGTATATGTTGACTAACGTCGTTAGGTCAAATTATAAGTCCGTGATACGTTTGTGTGGAAATATGTGTTTATATGTTTATGTACCCTATATGGGAGATTTAATTATCTTTAATGAGTGACAATAAAGTAGACTTAATGATGTGTAAAAAGCCTATGTAGTGTGCGGAAGTGCTTTAGTGTGTTATATGTATCCCCAATAGGTGTTTTTAAGCGAAATAAAGTCGATATGAAGTCCAGGGACCAAATTTGCCAATGTTGAAAAGTTAAAAACGGGATTATGACTAGGGTTGGCCTAATCCCTGATGATTTGCAGCCAAATTACTTTCATTAATCACATACACAAACCCTTTAATCCTCTTTTGATTTCTCAAGCAATTCTTTAAGGTTTTGATCAAACAAATCAAAGGTTTTTGTATTGAATCGGATCGGTTATCATTTGTTACAGGTAATCTATGTTTTGATGTCTATATTACAGATTTAATGATGTTTTACAAAGGATCAAATCTGATTTTAATAAGGTTTTGAAGTAATTAGGGTTTCAAACGTGTTTAAGCAAATTAACGATCCAAACGACATCAAACGAGCTTGTAATTGATCTATATGATCAAAATATGTTTAAATATGTCAAAATCATGTTTTGGGTGAAGCCCAAGTCGATTGATGTCTGGAAAAATCGAAGAACAAGTCGTTTTATGATTTCTGGACGAAGTTAGGGTTTTCTGAAGCTAAATTCGTTTGAAGAAGAAGCTAAGTTCGTTTGAACTCAATTTAAATCCGTTTGGAAGCTTTCTAAATCGTTTGAACCCTAAGATGTGTAAATTCGTTTAAAGTGATTGTCTAAATAGTTTGGAGACTTAAATTCGTTTGAAAGGACTAAATTCGTTCTGAAGCTAAATTCGTTTGAAGCAGTTAAATTCGTTTTCTGGAAGCTAAATTCGTTTGAAGCTAAATTCGTTTTCTGGAAGCTAAATTCGTTTGAAGCAGTTAAATTCGTTTTCTGGAAGCTAAATTCGTTTGAGAGTTAAATTCGTTTTCTGGAAGCTAAATTCGTTTTCTGGAAGCTAAATTCGTTTGAATCCGTTAAATTCGTTTTCTGGAAGCTAAATTCGTTTGAAGCTAAATTCGTTTTCTGGAAGCTAAATTCGTTTGAAGCTAAATTCGTTTTCTGGAAGCTAAATTCGTTTGAAGCAGTTAAATTCGTTTTCTGGAAGCTAAATTCGTTTTGTGGAAGTTAAATTCGTTTTCTGGAAGCTAAATTCGTTTTCTGGAAGCTAAATTCGTTTGAGCAGTTAAATTCGTTTTCTGGAAGCTAAATTCGTTTGAAGCTAAATTCGTTTTCTGGAAGCTAAATTCGTTTGAAGCTAAATTCGTTTTGGGGATCTAAATTCGTTTGAAGAAGAAGCTAAGTTCGTTTGAACTCAATTTAAATCCGTTTGGAAGCTTTCTAAATCGTTTGAACCCTAAGATGTGTAAATTCGTTTAAAGTGATTGTCTAAATAGTTTGGAGACTTAAATTCGTTTGAAAGGAGCCTAAATTCGTTTTCTGGAAGCTAAATTCATTTTTTGGAAGCAGTTAAATTCGTTTTCTGGAAGCTAAATTCGTTTTCTGGAAGCTAAATTCGTTTTCTGGAAGCTAAATTCGTTTGGGCATGTCCTAACTTCGTTTGGGCATTGCTAAATTCGTTCATAATGGTCTAAATTCGTTTGAAGCAGTTAAATTCGTTTTCTGGAAGCTAAATTCGTTTGAAGAAGAAGCTAAGTTCGTTTGAACTCAATTTAAATCCGTTTGGAAGCTTTCTAAATCGTTTGAACCCTAAGATGTGTAAATTCGTTTAAAGTGATTGTCTAAATAGTTTGGAGACTTAAATTCGTTTGAAAGGAGCCTAACTTCGTTTTCTGGAAGCTAAATTCGTTTGAAGCGTAAATTCGTTTTCTGGAACTTAAATTCGTTTGAAAGGAGCCTAACTTCGTTCACCAAACGAAGTTAAACTTCGTTGGGCATGTCCTAACTTCGTTTGGGCATTGCTAAATTCGTTCATAATGGTCTAAATTCGTTTGAAGCAGTTAAATTCGTTTTCTGGAAGCTAAATTCGTTTGATTTTTCAAATGGCCATATCTTTTGAACCGTAACTCCGTTTTTGACAAATAAGCTATCCCTAGAATCGTGAGAGAGTCTATTTTCTAATGGTAATGAGTTTAAAGGATGATTTTGAGGTCAAGTTTCCTGAAAGGTTGAATTAGTGAGTGAAGGTCGAGTTTCGACGGATTCTATGAGTCCTAAAGTCGTACGAAAGTCCATTTAATGTCCCTAATGACTTACACTTCATATATTATTGTACGATAGGTGTCGGGGGATTACTATTAAGCACTGTTAGCTCTTGTTTGCTCGCACATACTACTACGAGGTAAGATACACTACTTTTGTCACGCTGAGGGTGCAACATAAATGGTTTCATAAACTATAACCTCCAAAACGGTAATGTATAACCTATAATGTGGTTGGGTTGATATGGGAGGTACTCGGGGAATAATGATGACGATGCCTATGATGCTTCCCCGTAGTTATGTTTATGATATGATATGATGAACGGTGGTTTCTGATATGATATGCTTATGATATAATATGTTATGATGACGGTGGTTAATGATATGCTTACGATATGATATGTAATGATTACGGTGGTTAATGATATGTTTACGATATGATATGTAATGATGACGGTGGTTAATGATATGTTTACGATATGATATGTAATGATGACGGTGGTTAATGATATGTTTACGATATGATATGTAATGATGACGGTGGTTAATGATATGTTTACGATATGATATGTAATGATGACGGTGGTTAATGATATGTTTACGATATGATATGTAATGATGACGGTGGTTAATGATATGCTTACGATATGATATGTAATGATTACGGTGGTTAATGACATGTTGTAATGTTGTTATGTGCATGTATATGTGGCTTGTTCATCTAGAACACTAGACCTTTTTAGGTTGCCATGACACGTGCACGTTTTAAGGGCCCTAACGTGAAAAGATGATAGATGTGGATTAGTTTAGGATTAATGTGGAAACCTAAACTAAATGTGGTAAATGCTCGAGCTAATTAGATGTCGATAAGTGTTATGCATAACCCGTGCCTGACGGTGGTAATAGGTACGTCTAAACCGTGCTCGTATGTGGAGAGTACGTAGTGCCCGTATGTGGGAGGGTACTAGATACGTATAAATCGTGCTCGTATGTGGAGAGTACGTAGTGCCCGTATGTGGGAGGGTACTAGATACGTATAAATCGTGCTCGTATGTGGGAGAGTGCGTCGTACTCGCATGTGGAGAGTACGTAGTGCCCGTATGTGGGAGGGTACTAGATACGTATAAATCGTGCTCGTATGTGGGAGAGTGCGTCGTACTCGCATGTGGAGAGTACGTAGTGCCCGTATGTGGGAGGGTACATTAAATGAAACGGTAATTTCGGTTACAACTTAACGGTGACCTAGTCACAACTTAACGAATGAGATGATATGATGAAATTGATTAGGCACGCTTAGGGTCATGAACTCTATGCTTATATGTGATGTGGAGATGTTTAGGTGATGATATGAAAGCCTAATTAAAATGACGTAAAGTTTAAAGTGACGTTTTAAATGATGAAATGTTTTGCTTAAACCTGGTGTTATCTTACTTAGCTTTATAGCTAACACTTGTTTCTTTTAATGTGTTGACACCCCTCAGGTTAGGCAGTAAGATGACATGTGAAGCTGTGGCGAGAGATGGGTAGATGATCAAGCTGGCTTTAGTTTACCCAATAGCTTCGCATAGACCTTATGTTATTGATTTCCTTTATGGAACTTATGTAAAGACTATGTTATGATTGCTTTATGTTGGGCAATCTTATGGATTTCTTTTATTACTGATTTGATGCTATTAGTAACACCACTTATGTTTTCTCAACTGTTTTCCTTAGTTGAGTATTTTCCTAAATCGTTTCCGCATGATTTAACGCCGTTAGGCAAAATTTTTGGAAATCCATATTTTTACGAAACGGGTGTTACAACTTAAGGTGACCTAGTCACAACTTAACGAATGAGATGATATGATGAAATTGATTAGGCACGCTTAGGGTCATGAACTCTATGCTTATATGTGATGTGGAGATGTTTAGGTGATGATATGAAAGCCTAATTAAAATGACGTAAAGTTTAAAGTGACGTTTTAAATGATGAAATGTTTTGCTTAAACCTGGTGTTATCTTACTTAGCTTTATAGCTAACACTTGTTTCTTTTAATGTGTTGACACCCCTCAGGTTAGGCAGTAAGATGACATGTGAAGCTGTGGCGAGAGATGGGTAGATGATCAAGCTGGCTTTAGTTTACCCAATAGCTTCGCATAGACCTTATGTTATTGATTTCCTTTATGGAACTTATGTAAAGACTATGTTATGATTGCTTTATGTTGGGCAATCTTATGGATTTCTTTTATTACTGATTTGATGCTATTAGTAACACCACTTATGTTTTCTCAACTGTTTTCCTTAGTTGAGTATTTTCCTAAATCGTTTCCGCATGATTTAACGCCGTTAGGCAAAATTTTTGGAAATCCATATTTTTACGAAACGGGTGTTACAACTTAAGGTGACCTAGTCACAACTTACGTAATGATATGATATGATGAACGGTGGTTTCTGATATGATATGCTTATGATATAATATGTTATGATGACGGTGGTTAATAATATGCTTACGTGCTCGTATGTGGAGAGTACGTAGTGCCCGTATGTGGGAGGGTACTAGATACGTATAAATCGTGCTCGTATGTGGAGAGTACGTAGTGCCCGTATGTGGGAGGGTACTAGATACGTATAAATCGTGCTCGTATGTGGAGAGTACGTAGTGCCCGTATGTGGGAGGGTACTAGATACGTATAAATCGTGCTCGTATGTGGAGAGTACGTAGTGCCCGTATGTGGGAGGGTACTAGATACGTATAAATCGTGCTCGTATGTGGAGAGTACGTAGTGCCCGTATGTGGGAGGGTACTAGATACGTATAAATCGTGCTCGTATGTGGAGAGTACGTAGTGCCCGTATGTGGGAGGGTACTAGATACGTATAAATCGTGCTCGTATGTGGAGAGTACGTAGTGCCCGTATGTGGGAGGGTACTAGATACGTATAAATCGTGCTCGTATGTGGAGAGTACGTAGTGCCCGTATGTGGGAGGGTACTAGATACGTATAAATCGTGCTCGTATGTGGAGAGTACGTAGTGCCCGTATGTGGGAGGGTACTAGATACGTATAAATCGTGCTCGTATGTGGAGAGTACGTAGTGCCCGTATGTGGGAGGGTACTAGATACGTATAAATCGTGCTCGTATGTGGAGAGTACGTAGTGCCCGTATGTGGGAGGGTACTAGATACGTATAAATCGTGCTCGTATGTGGAGAGTACGTAGTGCCCGTATGTGGGAGGGTACTAGATACGTATAAATCGTGCTCGTATGTGGAGAGTACGTAGTGCCCGTATGTGGGAGGGTACTAGATACGTATAAATCGTGCTCGTATGTGGAGAGTACGTAGTGCCCGTATGTGGGAGGGTACTAGATACGTATAAATCGTGCTCGTATGTGGAGAGTACGTAGTGCCCGTATGTGGGAGGGTACTAGATACGTATAAATCGTGCTCGTATGTGGAGAGTACGTAGTGCCCGTATGTGGGAGGGTACTAGATACGTATAAATCGTGCTCGTATGTGGAGAGTACGTAGTGCCCGTATGTGGGAGGGTACTAGATACGTATAAATCGTGCTCGTATGTGGAGAGTACGTAGTGCCCGTATGTGGGAGGGTACTAGATACGTATAAATCGTGCTCGTATGTGGAGAGTACGTAGTGCCCGTATGTGGGAGGGTACTAGATACGTATAAATCGTGCTCGTATGTGGAGAGTACGTAGTGCCCGTATGTGGGAGGGTACTAGATACGTATAAATCGTGCTCGTATGTGGAGAGTACGTAGTGCCCGTATGTGGGAGGGTACTAGATACGTATAAATCGTGCTCGTATGTGGAGAGTACGTAGTGCCCGTATGTGGGAGGGTACTAGATACGTATAAATCGTGCTCGTATGTGGAGAGTACGTAGTGCCCGTATGTGGGAGGGTACTAGATACGTATAAATCGTGCTCGTATGTGGAGAGTACGTAGTGCCCGTATGTGGGAGGGTACTAGATACGTATAAATCGTGCTCGTATGTGGAGAGGGCCAGTATGGGAGACACAGTGAATACATGAGCACACAATCGCGTTTCTTCGACGAACCTCAAAGCCAACCACAATGGGCTCAAAGTGGAAGACAAAGTGAATATATGTGCAGCGAATCACGGTTCGCAGACACTACAAATTTCTTCGACGAACCTCAAAGCCAACCACAATGGGCTCAAAGTGGAAGACAAAGTGAATATATGTGCAGCGAATCACGGTTTGCAGACACTGCTAGTTTCTTCGACGAACCTCAAAGCCAACCACAATGGGCTCAAAGTGGAAGACAAAGTGAATATATGTGCAGCGAATCACGGTTCGCAGACACTACAAATTTCTTCGACGAACCTCAAAGCCAACCACAATGGGCTCAAAGTGGAAGACAAAGTGAATATATGTGCAGCGAATCACGTTTTGCAGACACTGCTAGTTTCTTCGACGAACCTCAAAGCCAACCACAATGGGCTCAAAGTGGAAGACAAAGTGAATATATGTGCAGCGAATCACGGTTCGCAGACACTACAAATTTCTTCGACGAACCTTATAAGCCAACCACAATGGGCTCAAAGTGGAAGACAAAGTGAATATATGTGCAGCGAATCACGGTTCGCAGACACTACAAATTTCTTCGACGAACCTCAAAGCCAACCACAATGGGCTCAAAGTGGAAGACAAAGTGAATATATGTGCAGCGAATCACGGTTCGCAGACACTGCTAGTTTCTTCGACGAACCTCAAAGCCAACCACAATGGGCTCAAAGTGGAAGACAAAGTGAATATATGTGCAGCGAATCACGGTTCGCAGACACTACAAATTTCTTCGACGAACCTCAAAGCCAACCACAATGGGCTCAAAGTGGAAGACAAAGTGAATATATGTGCAGCGAATCACGTTTTGCAGACACTGCTAGTTTCTTCGACGAACCTCAAAGCCAACCACAATGGGCTCAAAGTGGAAGACAAAGTGAATATATGTGCAGCGAATCACGGTTCGCAGACACTACAAATTTCTTCGACGAACCTTATAAGCCAACCACAATGGGCTCAAAGTGGAAGACAAAGTGAATATATGTGCAGCGAATCACGGTTCGCAGACACTACAAATTTCTTCGACGAACCTCAAAGCCAACCACAATGGGCTCAAAGTGGAAGACAAAGTGAATATATGTGCAGCGAATCACGGTTCGCAGACACTACAAATTTCTTCGACGAACCTTATAACCAACCACAATGGCCTCAAAGTGGGAGACATAGTGAATATATGGGCACCGAATCACGGTTCGCAGACACTACAAATTTCTTCGACGAACCTCAAAGCCAACCACAATGGGCTCAAAGTGGAAGACAAAGTGAATATATGTGCAGCGAATCACGTTTTGCAGACACTGCTAGTTTCTTCGACGAACCTCAAAGCCAACCACAATGGGCTCAAAGTGGAAGACAAAGTGAATATATGTGCAGCGAATCACGGTTCGCAGACACTACAAATTTCTTCGACGAACCTTATAAGCCAACCACAATGGGCTCAAAGTGGAAGACAAAGTGAATATATGTGCAGCGAATCACGGTTCGCAGACACTACAAATTTCTTCGACGAACCTCAAAGCCAACCACAATGGGCTCAAAGTGGAAGACAAAGTGAATATATGTGCAGCGAATCACGGTTCGCAGACACTACAAATTTCTTCGACGAACCTTATAACCAACCACAATGGCCTCAAAGTGGGAGACATAGTGAATATATGGGCACCGAATCACGGTTCGCAGACACTACAAATTTCTTCGACGAACCTCAAAGCCAACCACAATGGGCTCAAAGTGGAAGACAAAGTGAATATATGTGCAGCGAATCACGGTTCGCAGACACTACAAATTTCTTCGACGAACCTTATAACCAACCCTCAGCTTGGGGATTTGATAAACCTGCATCGCGGGCCTGGGCAGAAGATGCGAAGTACAAAGACCGTTTGGCTGAGTACGACAGACACATTCAAGCTACTAAGGCACCTCCGGGGTTTCTGTAGATTGATTAGTTAACTTATATTGTATAATACTTGGTTTGTAAGGTTACTTGATTTATATTATTTGAACGTTTGTTTGTAATAATACTTGATGTTAATATGATTATATAATATAGCTGGTTTGTATTTTTTTACTTATATTTGTTATTATGCATATATTTGATGTTTACTTGATGTATTTTAAATTTAAAATATTAGTTGACGTATTATTTAACTATATTTGTTATTATGATTACTAAATATATTTTTTTTAACTTATACTAATGGCAATATTGTTAAACATGAATATCATAACCAACACAACAAAATATAAATTTATAACTAAACCACAAACACAATTAACACCCATATTTAAAAATATATTGTTTATAACAACCAAATACTAATATGAAAAGGCTAATTATCATTGTCCTCATCATCATCATTACCCAAATATATATCATCATTACCCAAATTTATAGATCCAAAAGAGAACGGAGAGGTGGGACCAAATGGCGAGCCATACGGAGAGGAGTGCGCTAATTGAGAGCCATGAGCCTGTGCAGCAGCAGACCAATTAAATACAACATTAGGATCAAACCAAGGCTCTGGCGGAGGAGCGGAGTTCAGATCGAAAAGGGCATGAGATGCTCCAGCCTGGCTACCCTGAGCATGAGATGGTTCAGCCTGGCTACCCTGACCATGATGGATATGACTACCCTGGCATGAGATGGTCCAGCCTGGCTACCCTGAGCATGAGATGGTTCAGCCTGGCTACCCTGAGCATGAGATGGTCCAGCCTGGCTACCCTGAGCATGAGATGGTTCAGCCTGGCTACCCTGAGCATGAGATGGTCCAGCCTGGCTACCCTGAGCATGAGATGGTTCAGCCTGGCTACCCTGAGCATGAGATGGTCCAGCCTGGCTACCCTGAGCATGAGATGGTTCAGCCTGGCTACCCTGAGCATGAGATGGTCCAGCCTGGCTACCCTGAGCATGAGATGGTTCAGCCTGGCTACCCTGAGCATGAGATGGTCCAGCCTGGCTACCCTGAGCATGAGATGGTTCAGCCTGGCTACCCTGAGCATGAGATGGTCCAGCCTGGCTACCCTGAGCATGAGATGGTTCAGCCTGGCTACCCTGAGCATGAGATGGTCCAGCCTGGCTACCCTGAGCATGAGATGGTTCAGCCTGGCTACCCTGAGCATGAGATGGTTCAGCCTGGCTACCCTGAGCATGAGATGGTCAGCCTGGCTACCCTGAGCATGAGATGGTTCAGCCTGGCTACCCTGAGCATGAGATGGTCAGCCTGGCTACCCTGAGCATGAGATGGTTCAGCCTGGCTACCCTGAGCATGAGATGGTCAGCCTGGCTACCCTGAGCATGAGATGGTTCAGCCTGGCTACCCTGAGCATGAGATGGTCAGCCTGGCTACCCTGAGCATGAGATGGTTCAGCCTGGCTACCCTGAGCATGAGATGGTCAGCCTGGCTACCCTGAGCATGAGATGGTTCAGCCTGGCTACCCTGAGCATGAGATGGTCAGCCTGGCTACCCTGAGCATGAGATGGTTCAGCCTGGCTACCCTGAGCATGAGATGGTCAGCCTGGCTACCCTGAGCATGAGATGGTTCAGCCTGGCTACCCTGAGCATGAGATGGTCAGCCTGGCTACCCTGAGCATGAGATGGTTCAGCCTGGCTACCCTGAGCATGAGATGGTCAGCCTGGCTACCCTGAGCATGAGATGGTTCAGCCTGGCTACCCTGAGCATGAGATGGTCAGCCTGGCTACCCTGAGCATGAGATGGTTCAGCCTGGCTACCCTGAGCATGAGATGGTCAGCCTGGCTACCCTGAGCATGAGATGGTTCAGCCTGGTTATCCTGAATCACGTTAAAGTATATATACATATAAGGTTGATAAAATGAGTAAGTAATACTAAAAATATAACTTAAAAAGAGACATTTACATAATTAGCTTGAGCTGTCAGGTGTTCCCATGACCCATCCGCATGCTTGTGTCTGGCCGCACACATTTCGACCAGATCAGGGTCTTGTCCCTCATGAGTTCGCTGTAAGCACATCAAATTATCATAGGAATAGCAATTATTTAGGGAATATATATTTTTATATTTGTTTATTTATTTTTTTTTTTATACTTGATTTTTTATACTTATATAATCTACTTTTATACTTCTTTTATATCATTTTATACAAATTACAACTTATGTTTTTATTACTTTTATACGTATTTTTTTAAGAGTTATAATTTTATATACTTATTTAAACTTGTTTTATCTTTTCTTTTTCGTACTTAAATTTTGTTATATTTTTTAGAAGTATTTACTTTTTATACTTCATTTTTAATATACATTTTATACAAATTACAACTTATCTTTTTATTACTTTTATACGTATTTTTTAGAGTTATAATTTTATATACTTATTTAAACTTGTTTTATCTTTTCTTTTTCGTACTTAAATTTTGTTATATTTTTTAGAAGTATTTTATATTAATTTTTGTAAACCTTTTTATAGTAACTTTTATATATATCTTTTTATAGTTATTTTTTTATATATACTTTTTATACTTCATTTTTAATATGCATTTTATACAAATTACAACTTATCTTTTTATTACTTTTATACGTATATTTTAAAAGTTATAATTTTATATACTTATTTAAATTTGTTTTATATTTCTTTTTCACTTATTTTGATAGTATTTTTTTAGAGTTATAATTTTATATACTTATTTAAACTTGTTTTATCTTTTCTTTTTCGTACTTAAATTTTGTTATATTTTTTAGAAGTATTTTATATTAATTTTTGTAAACCTTTTTATAGTAACTTTTATATATATCTTTTTATAGTTATTTTTTTATATATACTTTTTATACTTCATTTTTAATATGCATTTTATACAAATTACAACTTATCTTTTTATTACTTTTATACGTATTTTTTAAAGTTATAATTTTATATACTTATTTAAACTTGTTTTATTTTCTTTTTCACTTATTTTGATAGTATTTTTTTAAAGTTATATTTTATATACTTATTTAAACTTGTTTTTCACATATATTTTTTATACTATACACAACTTATGTTTTTATTACTTTTATACGTATTTTTTTAAGAGTTATAATTTTATATACTTATTTAAACTTGTTTTATCTTTTCTTTTTCGTACTTAAATTTTGTTATATTTTTTAGAAGTATTTTATATTAATTTTTGTAAACCTTTTTATAGTAACTTTTATATATATCTTTTTATAGTTATTTTTTTATATATACTTTTTATACTTCATTTTTAATATACATTTTATACAAATTACAACTTATCTTTTTATTACTTTTATACGTATATTTTTAAAGTTATAATTTTATATACTTATTTAAATTTATTTTATATTTCTTTTTCACTTTTTTTGATAGTATTTTTTTTTGTTTTTCATACTTATTTTTTTTTTTTTTTTTTTTTTTTTTTTTTTTTTTTTTTTTTTTTTTTTTTTTTTTTTTTTTTTTTTTTTTTTTTTTTTTTTTTTTTTTTTTTTTTTTTTTTTTTTTTTTTTTTTTTTTTTTTTTTTTTTTTTTTTTTTTTTTTTTTTTTTTTTTTTTTTTTTTTTTTTTTTTTTTTTTTTTTTTTTTTTTTTTTTTTTTTTTTTTTTTTTTTTTTTTTTTTTTTTTTTTTTTTTTTTTTTTTTTTTTTTTTTTTTTTTTTTTTTTTTTTTTTTTTTTTTTTTTTTTTTTTTTTTTTTTTTTTTTTTTTTTTTTTTTTTTTTTTTTTTTTTTTTTTTTTTTTTTTTTTTTTTTTTTTTTTTTTTTTTTTTTTTTTTTTTTTTTTTTTTTTTTTTTTTTTTTTTTTTTTTTTTTTTTTTTTTTTTTTTTTTTTTTTTTTTTTTTTTTTTTTTTTTTTTTTTTTTTTTTTTTTTTTTTTTTTTTTTTTTTTTTTTAAAAACTATCAAAAAACAAATAAAAGCAAAGAAAAAAAGGGTAATGGCCAGAAAATACATACCAAAAATTGGATGGTCGAAATACGCGGGATGGCCGGAAAATTCAAACCGCGGCGACTACTAACAAATCTATAAAAAAAAATACAAGCATTTACCAAATCTATCAAAAACACAAATAAAAGAAACAGAAAGGGTAATGGCCAGAAAATACATACCAAAAATTGGATGGTCGAAATACGCGGGATGGCCGGAAAATTCAAACCGCGGCGACTACTAACAAATCTATAAAAAAAAATACAAGCATTTACCAAATCTATCAAAAACACAAATAAAAGCAAACAGAAAGGGTGATGGCCGGAAAATACATACCAAAAATTGGATGGTCGAAATACGCGGGATGGCCGGAAAATTCAAACCGCGGCGACTACTAACAAATCTATAAAAAAAAATACAAGCATTTACCAAATCTATCAAAAACACAAATAAAAGAAACAGAAAGGGTGATGGCCGGAAAATACATACCAAAAATTGGATGGTCGAAATACGCGGGATGGCCGGAAAATTCAAACCGCGGCGACTACTAACAAATCTATAAAAAAAAATACAAGCATTTACCAAATCTATCAAAAACACAAATAAAAGAAACAGAAAGGGTGATGGCCAGAAAATACATACCAAAAATTGGATGGTCGAAATACGCGGGATGCCGGAAAATTCAAACCGCGGCGACTACTAACAAATCTATAAAAAAAAATACAAGCATTTACCAAATCTATCAAAAACACAAATAAAAGAAACAGAAAGGGTGATGGCCGGAAAATACATACCAAAAATTGGATGGTCGAAATACGCGGGATGGCCGGAAAATTCAAACCGCGGCGACTACTAACAAATCTATAAAAAAAAATACAAGCATTTACCAAATCTATCAAAAACACAAATAAAAGCAAACAGAAAGGGTGATGGCCGGAAAATACATACCTTGTGGAAAAATGGCCGGAAAAATCGCCGGAAAAAGTGATGGCCGGATTTAAAAAATAGGGTTTTGGTTGAGATTTGTTTGGTATTTTAAAAGAGAGATGGGGATGGTGGTAAGGAAAGTCGCCGCGGAAAGTTGGCCGGAAAGTTTGCCGGAATAATTGGAGAAAAGAGGTGTATTTTGATTTTTGGTTTTGAAGAAAAGAGGGTGTTTTCGTTCGGCAGAAAGAAAAGAAGAAAAAGAAACGGATGGGGATAGATAGAAGAAAGGGAGGGTCTAATAAGAAAAAAATGGACGGTCAAGTTTGAATCACGAAATTCGAAGAAACTTTCCGCGGCGATGTCGCCGCGGAAAGTCTGGTCAAAGTCAGCTCGCAATTAATGCTGGTGGTTGGTTGCAGTTTTGTCTTATTCGACTTTCCGCGGCGACATCGCCGGGGAAAGTGGATGGCCGGCTTACCCATTATTCTTTGGTCGGGGTACGCGTGGCGTTTAGATTTTATAATCCTTTATATTTTTTTCTTTTTCTTTTTTAAAAAACTCAAAAACACAAGCAGAGTAAGCGATGATGACCCCGTTTTCGATGGAGCACGATATGTGCCACCGTAGTTGCCAAAACAGCCACAAAAGATTCAACACCAAAATATGGTATTTAGTTAATGTTTTTTGTTTTTTTCCTTTTTTGGTGGTATATGTGTTTTTTGAGAAAATTGGATTTAATTTTTTTTTTTTTGATGATGGCTAACTGCTGTGGAAACATGTTGTCTACGTTCGAAACCAGTTTCATCACTTCTTACTTCTACTTCACTCCCGATTTTATAGGTCTGCCATTTGTTAATGTCAAAATATTCAACACCAATAAATTATTTAGTTAATGTTTTTTGTTTTTTTAATTGAATTTTTTTTTATATACATTTTATTAGAAAATATGTTTTGAGCCCGTTTTCTATCATTTATATAGAATCTGGAAACAGTCTCGCTAGATAAATGTAAGGCGGTCTACATCTCAACATCCTCCATACACCGTCGAGGTATTGAGACCAAAACCTGTGAAAGACGGCATTGGGTGTTACATTTACATTTTTTATTTTATGATTTTTTGTTTTGTTTTGATAGTGAGGATGTGCTCCAAAAGCACAAACTAGGGGGAAAAAAAACACTTTGATTCCCAATCATGTATGTTGCTGGCTTTTAGGGCAATTTGGATAGAATGCTTTGTCTTGTTTCGGGTTTTAAATTATTATAAACATTGAAACGAACTTTGCATATCTAAGAGCATCTCCAATGGTATAGGGTTTTTTTAAAAGTTTTTCAAAATTACCATTGGAGGTGCTCTAATATCTTCTTTTTGGGTTTCAAATATAAATTTTTGTGATAAACTGATACTAAGGCTAAAAGGAGTGGGGCTACTCCTCTTGGAGGTGACTTGCGCCATGTGGCGTCATGTCACCATGGGAAAAATGTTAGAAAAAGAGGGGAGTGGGGCTACTCCTCTTGGGGGACTTGCGCCATGTGGCGTCATGTCACCATGGGGAAAATGTTAGAAAAAGAGGGGAGTGGGGCTACTCCTCTTGGGGGACTTGCGCCATGTGGCGTCATGTCACCATGGGGAAAATGTTAGAAAAAGAGGGGAGTGGGGCTACTCCTCTTGGAGGTGACTTGCGCCATGTGGCGTCATGTCACCATGGGAAAAATGTTAGAAAAAGAGGGGAGTGGGGCTACTTGCAAGGTTGGGGGGACTTGTGACACTTGTCACATCCCAATCATTGTTTTTTTTTTTTTTTCACCTCCATTTTTTTTATAAAAAATATCCATCTTTCTATAAATAAAATACATAATAACTAAAAATCTATTACACATAACAATAAAATACATAATAAGTAAAATTCTACTACAATCCTAAAATTCAAATACATAATTATTAAAGTTCATTACACACCATACTACAAAATAAAATATAAAATACGACATAAACTAGTAGTCATCGCTAAAGTATGACTCAACGGTAGGCGTCACGTATTCTTCCTCATTCGCCCTCGCCGCGTGGTTATCCCATAAACGATCCACCAAATCAGCCAATAACATGTTATGTGTTTCTCTGCTCCTAACCGCATTTGAGTTCTCAATCCGCTGCTCCATTGGAGTTTGTTGCCTCCAATAATCCTCGTCCAAAGTCGGGTCATGCTCGTAGAAGTCTTGACAATAAGCTTTGTCTTCATCCTGCAAAATCATGTTATGTAAAATAATACATGCATATAACACGTCATGCATTCTCTCCTTGTTCCAAAACCGTGAAGGAAAACTAATAACTTTCCAACGCTTCCTCAACACGCCGAAAGCTCGCTCAATATCCTTTCGCGCCGACTCTTGTTTTTTCTTGAAGTATTTTCTTTTGTCATCAATTGGGTCGGTAAATGTCTTCACGAAGGTAGCATACTTTGGATAGATGCCATCACTCAAATAATATCCGGCTTTATAATAATTGTCGTTTGCATAAAAAGGAGCTGCAATTTTGAACTTTAACACGTTAGTTACTATATAATAAGTGTAATGTTGAAGTTTATACTAATTATAATGTCAAATTTTGTAAGTCTAACCTGTAGGTGCCAAACCGGATATAATTTCTTCAAGAATGGGCGACGACTCAAATACGTTGATGTCATTGTTCGAACCTTGCTGCCCAAAATAAGCGTTCCAAATCCACAAATCAGTCGATGCGACCGCCTGAAGTATCATGGACGGCCGCCCAATATCCCCTCGTGTGTGCGTACCGCGCCATGCGGTAGGACACATCTCCCACGCCCAATGCATGCAATCAATACTACCTATCATGCCCGGGAAACCATGTAGCTGCTCATGCACATCATAAAGCCGATGTATATCGCTAGAAGTAGGTCTACGTAGAAAAGTCGGCCCATATATACGTATAACACCTATAAAAATGTAAATAATATAACTATATAACTAAAATTATATAAATATGTATAATAAGTATGACATAATAAAATGTAAAACTACGTAACTAAAGTATAATAAGTATGACATAATAAAATGTAAAACTACCTAACTAAATTATAATAAGTATGACATAATAAAATGTAAATAAAAAAGTTTTAGATTGATACATTTACAAAAGTTGGCTATCGACTCTCGTAAAACACTTTCCGACATCTCGATTTCCGTCAAATGAGTCGACGCTACTGCCGTATGCTAGTTGGCGAAGTGCGGCAGTACACTTTTGTATCCCGTTGAAACCTAACTTCCCACGACAATCATATCTTTGTTGGAAATACGTATACTCCTCTTCCAAATCTCTTGTTATTTGCAAAAATAAACGTTTACTCATACGATAGCGCCTCCTAAACTCCCTCGGGGGATATACCGGGTTGTCAACAAAGTAAAAACGCATCAACCGTTCGTTTGCCTCATGCCGTCTACGATCTAGGACCGCCCTTCGCCTAAAACTGGGAACACGCAGTATTGGTGCGCCCCCTCCTCTTCTTCTTCTTCACTTGCGGCTTCTAACATTGTGTTAATGATCAAAACGATCGTACTCTCGATAGCCTCGTCTAGATCGGTCGAACCACCACTTGAGTCGGAACTAGAAGATGAAAAATCATCGATGTCTTCCATAATGAAAAAAAAGTGTAGTGTATGTTTTATATAATTGTGAAAGGTATGTTGGTTTTGTTTTGGTTGAATGTAAAAAAGAAGTGTTTGATGTGTATATATAGAAAGAAGAAAAGAAAAAAAAAACAAAAAGTAGCCGTTTGTAACAGGTGGCACGGAAAAAATGGTTCGGTCAAAGGGAGGTATAGGCGATCGAATTCTATTGCCAAACCCTTTTTTTTGGCTGTATCGCCTGGGCGGGGCAGTGTACAAGGCGATGGGGGACGCGATAGGGGGAGGGGGGGAGTCGCTCCACTCTGGTTAGTCTAACACACAAACAAGGGGGGAAAAACACCTCAAAAGTCTGCAAACGGTGGCCGATCCATCACAGGTTTTACTGAAAGAAGAGATTAAACATCTGACTTTAAAGGGAAAACGAGCCGGAAGTCATGAAGATGTCGACACAAAGGATCGGAAGATTTTGCAACAAGGGGGGATACCAAATAGTATAAGGACCTGTACCGTTTGCAAATTTGTTCGATGCTTTTGACTTTCATCTTGCCGGTCGAAAGCATTATGAAATGTCTATAAACCAAGAAGGTGCTCAATCAACTGGACAAGCAACATTGTGCGGATCCTTATGGTTATGGATTCTTAATGATATGTTGCAGAAAAACTTGACATGGTTATGCATTTTCTGACTATCTGTCGGTTTTTTACTTATGGTTATTGCACTTGTAGTTGTGGTGGTGTTTGTGCTAATAACATTAAAGTTATGATTTACAACTTTCTCAAAAACTATATTTGAACATTGCTATGTGAAATTCTAAATTTTTTACAGTAACCGACAAAGCTTCGAGGATTTGACCATGGTAAAGTATATCACTATAACTTAAAATTTTTGTTTGCTATTAGTATTCTTAATTAAAGGGATCAAATCAATATACATACTGACTAAATAATTAGGCATCTAACATCAAGTGTTAATTTGGACAACATTCCTTTGCAAATGTATATTTGTGAGCATCATATATGTATGTGTGCATACAAATATGGTAGCCTAGTCTAGCCATGTAGATTTCACTTATATGAACTTATATATATTTACTAATGATTTTACATGTTATGTATCATCTGGTTTGAACCAACTCCACTTAGGTGAGTTGGTCAGGGTTATCTTCTAAATCTATTATGTGGGCCCCGGAGGTGAGTTTTCCCCAAGGTCTCGGGTTCGAGTCTTGGGTTTCTCACCTCTAAGGTATTTTCCATGAGGAGGGGGTTGGAGGTCCAGCAAATCGCTGGTTAAAATTGCCTCCAACACGTCTGAATCGAAACTAACTTTACAAAACAAAAATGTATCATCTGGTTTGAAGTTGGTAAAATTTGAAAATTATTTTTGTAGAGTTAAATTTTGGACAATATTGATATCAAGTGCAACAATTATTTACAAGAATGTGAAGTATATTGTGGTCACTTGCATCTTTTGAAGTTGCCAATTTGCCATACATACTTGATAATAGAAGAAAAGGTTAGCCTTATGGATCTTAGGGCGCGTTTGGTTCACAGATTCTGATGGAATCTGATGGAATTGGAATTGAATTACATTCCGTGGTACGTTTGGTTGTCAAAAGATGATGGAATTCCAATGGAATGTAAACATTCCATCAAATGATGGAATCTCCATTCCTTGAGGTTATTGGATGGAATTTGATTCCTTCCTTCTCTTGAATTTTAAGAAAACAAAAAACATTCCATCAAATTCCATTCCTTCAGAATCTAATTCCGTTGACGGATTCCATTCCTTACAAAAACATTCTGTGAACCAAACGCGCCCTAGTTGCTTTCTATAAAATCATTATGAAGTTGGTATACACACCTTTGTACATAAAGGTACATCAAGGAATTGTGAGTCAATCAGTGTCACATATTGGTTGGCATTTTCATGTAATTAACCATTATATGCATACTTGGTGTTTTTTTGTTGAAGGTTTGGTTATTATTGTTTGCAGGGAACCGTGTGGATTATTGTTTGTGCAGTTCGTGGATGCTTATGATGCTGCAGAGGCACAACATCATATGAATGGAATAATGTTGCTGGTAGGGAGATTTATGTTGTTCTGGCTTCAGAAACAAGAAAGAGGCCTGAAGAAATCGGCCGAAGAACTCGCGTTAGGTAGTATTTGTGGGTTTCGGCTTTAATGATCATTTTTTTTTGATGAATCTCTGACATTTTTGCTATTTAATACAACTCTAGGGGACCGTTGGGTCATGAAGGTCGCCGATCCTATCATGGTATTCCAACTCTTCTTTCCTTTTTTAATTTAAGAAGTGCCAATTTCGACTCATTCACATATGAAATGGTCGATTCTGGTTCTATATCTATATATCCAATGGGTCAAATGGGTTAAATAAAACAATGCTGAAAACTAAACGGTTTTAATTGGTAAAAAGTTTCCCAATGTTTATGTTTGATTTATAAAAGCTGCTAAATGATTTTATTGTTCATTATTGAAATTTGAAAGAAAATGTGAATCTTTTTATGATTTCAGAATGTTTGGACATAACGTTTTTGATCAAGCCAACCTGACCTGTTCCAATATTTCCCATTTTGACTGATCATTACTCAACTCGCTTGGACCCCCACCTATTTTGCCACATCTCTATTGTTATGTGTATAAGTCTAGATACCTTTTCTCTCAATATTTTGTGTAATCAGATGCTGCTTGTATGTTTTACCCAACAGGGCAATCTTGTCGGGGTCTCGCTCCCAACGTCGTGTTCAAGACACTAGGAGCCGTCCTAGCTCGGTCAACGTAATATAAAAAATTGCTAGTTTGCATATGACAATTATATTATTTCATCAAAGGTGGTGAACATGTTGTAATCTCACAGGTCCTACTCTCCTGCCCCTAAATGACAAAGGGACTATTCTCCATCTCCTGTTATGATGGTGCTGCTGACCAGATCGAATGCGGATAGGTATGTTGAGCACTTGGAAAAGTATCTGCACTTTGCATGAATACGTGTGACATATAGAAACTTATAATGGCGTTCATAACTCGTATAAACTGGATGACACTAAGGTGGGGATTTTCATGTTTTAATGATGGGATCTGATTTGAATTATTTGAGCATTTACGTTCAGTATGCTAGTTTAAATCATGTTCCATTTTGTTGGGTCATTGGGTCAAAACAGATCACTATTATTGGATCCTATCCAAATAAGTTGACAAGTTTTCTGAATTGTATTACTTTAATATGGTTATTCAAACTGAGTAATGTGGCTATGATGTACTTATGTAGGAGGTCTCCACACAATTATGATCAAGGACGAGCGTATTACGTACAGGTCTTGTCCTGGTGGGGCATCAAGGTCACCACCGGGAATGAACTAGTAACCGTAGTTGAATACCTGTCATGTTATGTGCTTGTTTCCTGTTTGTACGTCTATACGTATTACAAAACTTGGTGATCCGCCTTGTGTATTTATAATCTCTAGATTTTGTTGTGAGAAGACTTTCTGTTGTGTTCCATATTCTTTCTTTACCTCCTAGAAGGATGAATGCTTAAAGTCATGTTTTGTACAATTTTGTATTTTTTTTCTTCTTCCTTGTGTTCTCTTTATAACAAGACAAAGACTGAGATTTTTGGTTGATAATGCAAGTGTTTTTTTTCCCCTCAATATTAAATTGCATATGATCATTGCTTGATTAAGTTTCAAAGCTCAATATTTTTAGAGGCAAATAGCCTTTTAAAATATAATGTTCTTTATATGGTGTTTGCCTTTGAAGTTGTACACATAAGCCATGACAATGAAGCAATGTTTCGCCTTTATATGGTTCTGGACGGTATTGCACTGTATAAATGGTTCAAACACTCGAGATGGTCAAATATTAATTGTTAGTAATACGAGAATGGTACCCGCGCGTTGCGGCGGTGATGGAGGTGGCGGCGGTGACGGTGATGTAATGGCGGTGATGGGGTGATCTACTTAACGGGCTCCGCCCTTAGCCGTACGGGCGTCGGATTTAAAAATTCGTCAAAAGTATATATCGAATGACCTCTCTAATGAAAGAGCATGAAATTTTAAGAACACCCAAATAATTTTTATAATTTATCGATGTACGGTTTTTGAGATAAAAGATTTCGAATGAATTAGAGGAATAAAATGATTTATGGAGGAGAGAGAAAAAAAATGAGTGATTGAGATTTGAGGAGAGAGAAATGGTATTATACATCATGCATTAATATTTATACATTGTTGAAACTTTAAATCAATATTGAAAATCTAGAGGAGATCTCCTTTATAATATAGTATAGATAATGCGGTTGAATTTTTGAATTGTGAATTTATATCGCCAAAGCTACAATTTTAATTTGTTAACTTTAGTATTTATATCACTTTTTTATTTTTATTAACGAGGGGGAAAAGCCCGTCCTACGGACGTCTTTGATAAATGTACACTCTTTATCATGGCTTTGATTTGTTGGGTGTCGCATTACGTGTTTGTTTAGCATGATGAATACTTTAGCAATATCGTTGTATATATATTCAGTATTTTTAGCAGAGAGTAGGAGAATGAAGTTTTATTGATAAGAGCAAAACACATGCCATATTATTTAAACGACTTGATTTGAAACCAAATAAGACGATAGCATAAAGACAACATTAGTAGTAGATACAATAACTCCCATTTGTGTATGTGCGAGTTAGATTATTTTTTGGAGTTTCGTTCACGGATGCACCAATTCGTCTTGATTCTCCAACTCGTTAACAGCTTTAGTAGTTATTATGTTTAGACAATCAAATGTTTCATTGTCGCCAAGGTTAAAGTAAGTGTTGGAATTGAGTTCCAAAATGTGGTTTGTCCCCGCAAGAGAAGCCAAACATTTTAGGATGGTAGTAAAGTCACCTCCAGCCTTCTTGACTATTACGGGAGTGTATATATCTCTAAAGTAGTTGTTGTAACAATTTACCAAACCCATTACTCAACCGGAACTACTATATGTCTATACCTATCTATTTTATATCCAAAAATACATATAATTTACCGTTCATCAAGAAAAGAAAAAGTTTCCTTTTATTTCCTCTTCAAATATCAAAGTCGGCTTTATATCCCAAACTTGTAAGTTTGAAAAGGGTATCCGTATTATTATATATTTAAACATAATATATATAAATAAACTAAATTACTTAAACTAATTACTTACAAAAAAACAGGCCTTCAGAGACTGAAAAATAGAGACTGATTTTCCTGTTTTATATAGGCTGGTACTTTCTAGGACTAAGCTGTAGTAACTGACTAATCAACAGCAACTGGTTTTTCAGTCTCTGAAGACCCTTATTTTGTTGCAAAATTGTTTTCATGTCACTCAACTTTTAATTAATAATTCAAATATTAATTATCACTCTTTTTCATTATAGCATTTTATATAATCATGTGTGTATTATTATTATATAGTTTCTTATTATATCATTAAACATGATAAACCATTAATATTAAACTAAATAATTAACTATTAATTACCTTATTAATTGTTGCAAAATTGTTTACATGTCACTCAATTTAATTATGTATATATTATTATTATATATTTTCTTATTATATCATTAAACATGATAAACCATTAATATTAAACTAAATAATTAACTATTAATTACCTTATTAATTGTTGCAAAATTGTTTACATGTCACTCAATTTTTAATTATATATATAGATAGATTTTAACTTTATAGATTCTTTTACATCTTGGTGGCCGGAGGTCTTTATGGAAGCAGTCTCTCTACCTTTGGGTAGAGGTAAGACTGTTTACAGCTCACCTCCCCCATACCCCGCTCAGAGATTGGGTACAGTTGTTGTTGTTGTTATCTAAATCTAAATCCATATCTACGAATTTTAATTCATCATCTTAAAAAAAATTATTTTTATTATTTTTCTTAAAGAGGGGTGAACCTATTAAATATTTACTATTACTTCAAAATACATTTTCCATATTTATGATATTTGATTTTAATTTATAGTATAGGGGTGTTTGGTATTGCGATTACAAAACAAATTTTGCGTTTTCAAAATAGATTATGCGTTTTTAAAACTGCTTTGAAAACTGCGTTTTCATAAAATAATCACTTTTTCATACACAAACACTTTTTTAGATTATTTGCGTTTTACAAACGTAATAATCAGATAATCACTTTAAAACATGCAATCTCAAACACCTTTTTAGTATTAGTCAAACGACTATAAATTTATTAACAATTTTCAAATAATTATTTTAATGTGGATCGATATATATCAAAATTTTACATACTCAATGTTCATATTATAGTAATGCTCTAGGCCGTCGTCTGCTTGGCCCGATACCAAGGCGGGCGCTGGCTATACCATCTTGGAATAGTTCTGATTTTTTAAGACTACATCTGCTCCGTATTAATTATCTTAAGAAACCATCTTGAAAAATAATTTAGATAATCACCAATTAATCAAATTATCAGTTAATAGGGGCCAATATATCCATCTAATAGTCTAAAATCAAACAAAAATACACAGAGAGCATTATTGCCATCCTCATATCTATGTCATACTAGTCGATAAACAAGGGAAGAATAGAAAGTTTCGGTTTTTGTTGTATAAGTTTCAAGATTAAATTGCATTACCTACTGGTGCTTATTAAGAAGACATCTCAAAACATATAATTGTTTACTCTTTATTGTTAAAGAAATAATAATGAAATGAGATTCTGTATACTTTAAAATAGGTAATTAACAGGTAAAAAATAGATAGTTGATAGTTAGTATTTTTGTATATTATTAAGAAAACCTAAAGACTATAGGTAATTGACAATATTCAAAAAACATTTATAATTAACTTAATGAATTAAATATTTTTTATTAAGCAGTCAAAACATGCCCGTTTAATATATTCAAGACCTATTGATTGGGTCAGTTTTTTTTCTTACCTTATACTTTGCCTACTATTCATCAAATCAAGAAGTTTAAGGATATTAGCAACTGCTACTTTAACGGACCAAATGGTAACCCAAAACATGACTCACAAGAATTGTTACTATTAAAATCAAGAAAATATAGGTAGGTCTTATTCGTCGTTAGCTTCAAAATAGAAAAAATAAAAGATTATATGGAGTTAAATATACAAATTCACCAAAAAAAAACTTATTCATTAGACAGTAAAACAACCACGTACAAAAAGTAATACTTTCCTTGCGTATATGATCATACAATTTAAGGGAGAGATAGAGCTCCGGAGATACAGATGTCCAGCAAAACAATGACATTTATAAAACCACATATACCCATTGCAAATGTTACTACCATGCTAAAAAATCTAGTACATATTGTACAGTAAAAATAAACATTTAACATGTAGTAACATTTTGGGCACAGTTTTGCTGGACAACTGTATCTTCCCGATCTGTATCACTCCATTACTGGATTCCATTCACTCACAATTTTGCAAAAAAACACACAATATAAATCAAAACCGCAACACATTTGATCTTTGGCGAGTATTGTATTGTATTTGAGAAATAATGGAATCAAAACCGCAACACATTTGATCTTTGGCGAACACATTTGATGTCAACACATCCTAGACTTGAAACTTTTGATGTGACTCACAACCATAAGCGGCTGTTATGTAGTACTTATATAAGTAAATTGAAAACCCTAAAAGACTAAACTCCAGTAATAATATGGGCTTATTCTAAAATTAACCTTGTAACAAAATGTACAGGTCTAGATGCTGGTCCAACAATCTTTTAATTAGCAAAACATTGGTAATTATTTTGTAGTTATGTTTTTGTTAACAATATCTTTAATATATATTAAAACAAAACCCTTAATTCAAAATTGAAAAGATATGAGTCATTGATTAAGTTTTAACTTTTATTTTCCACCATTTGATTCTCTTGATGACATCATCATTGACCAAAGAATTGGTCAATAACATTTTTAGTCCTCATACTTTACTTTTATACAAATAAGTCATTTTAATAACATTATTAACATTTTTCCTTAACAATTAATATGGTATTATAATTGTGGTTCAAAAGTTTGTAAATATTTATTTAGATGTTAATAATTTTCATATATTAAAAAAGTTTTAATGCAAAAAAATGTACAAATCCCGCGTGTTACGCGGGTAATAAGCTAGTATAATTAAAGTCAATGTTTTAGATTTTTAATTATCATGAGTTTTTTCTTCTAATTTTACCAATTATCATGCAATGTGTTATCATCTTATTATCAAGCCTATCTTTAGGCATATCAATTAGACCTATTAAATTTCAATTGAGACATATCTAATTCATATGTTTTTATACGGCCCCATTTCATTTTGATCAAAAGTATTATATCCTTTATTAAAGAAAATGTATGTGAACAGTAACAGTTATTTAGATAAATACAAATAAGTCATTTTAATAACATTATTAACATTTTTCCTTAACAATTAATATGGTATTATAATTGTGGTTCAAAAGTTTGTAAATATTTATTTAGATGTTAATAGTTTTCAGATATTAAAAAAGTTTTAATGCAAAAAAATGTACAAATTCCGCGTGTTACGCGGGTAATAAGCTAGTATAATTAAAGCTAATGTTTTAGATGTTTGACACATGTATCATGAGTTTTTCTTTTCTTAATCTTTACCATTATCATGCAATGTGTTATCATCTTATTATCAAGCCTATCTTTAGGCATATCAATTAGACCTATTAAATTTCAAATTGCCATATATTTTGTTTTTCATATTAATTATATTATATTATATTATATTATATCTTTTATTAAAAGAAATGTATGTGAACAGTAACAACAAAAGTTAAAAATAAATACCAGATTTAGTAACTAATAAACACAAGTATGATTAGAAAGCTTGGTTCAAGTTTTCCCTTCCAATATGAGGTCTTGGGTTCAATTTTAGACTCTACTTTTTCTCTCTTTTTTTGACTTTGAAATTTTACATTTCAACCCTTAAAAGATTTACATTTTGTTCGTTTTTAAATCAGTTTGAAATCATTTACCTTGCATTTGTTTTTTACATTGTTTTGTTTAAAGTTTTAATATACTCCCTCGGTCCCATATTAAGTGTCCTAGTTTGACTTTTTGAGTTTTTTCTTCAACTTTGACCGTAAATATTTTTGTTTGTGTTATATAACATTTGATATAACATATATGAATTGATTGAGTTTTAAATGTATTTTTCATTGATATAACTTTTATCAACTAATATATAACACAAACAAAGATATTTACGGTCAAAGTCGGAAGAAAAAGACTTGACCAGTCAAAATAGGACAATTAAAATGGGACGGAGGGAGTATAATTTTATCATTCATGTTTTTATTTAATAATTTTATATTAACTATAATTGTTCTTACATTTTACTTTTTATTTTTTGGTTTTGCTTAGTTTTTTTATACTTTCTTTTAGTTCTATGTTTTATTACATTCTTGCTTTCTATAACAACTTTGCTTCTTTTAAAACTTTTAATTTATTCTAATTTTAAAGTTCTCTTTTGTAACATTTTTTGTTTGTATTTTTTTTCTTTGTATAATTTTTGTTGTAATTTTTTCAGTTTTATTTATGTATTCTTTTAGTAATACTTTTTCTCTTTGTAAATTTTGAAAGTAAACATAAACATGAATGGTGTGGTTATGGTATTGCCCTTAAAAATGAAAACAGGCAACCGCGCTTTCTTTTAATATTATGTATTACGAAACTATAATTATAAGAGTTACACATTTACGATGTTGTGTTTGTGTATTGTATTTAAAACAGAAAACGAACAAAAACGATAATTAAAGTCCTGCAGCGCGGGACATGTGAACTTTCCATGATAATCAACAAACGGCCCATTCATATTCTATCTTTTACTAATATACTAAAGAAGAATTCCTCATGGCATAAAAAAAAGTTGATGTGTCAACAATCCAGGCTAGTCAAAAATGAATGTCTTATTTCATGTGATCCACTAACCAAGTTTTTTTTTTTTGGTTTTTATTTCTATGACTTATTCATTCATTTGCATGTGATATACTTTATAAGAATACTAGAGTAAGCCCGTGCGATGCACGGCTAGGTAAGTGGGCCTGCAATGTATGCGTGGGTAAATGTCTTTGATCGACGGTTTTGAGGTTTCATCCTACATTGACTACTTCAGTGTAATATAGTTGAGGATGTGTTCACGCAAAATCTGAATTTTGCATCAATCGGCCAAGTGTGTATTTTGTTTTATACGGCTGATGCTATTTTTCATTAGCTCCAATAGTATAACAAAATGGTTATGTGTTGTCATCCCTTCCAAAGAATGAGTGGACTTTTCCAAAAGATCAGCCTCTTTTAGAACAAAACCAAATGACCTCGCCAGCTCAATAACATCAAGAAATTGGCCCCATTCTTCTTCTAGCAATAAAAGTTCATCATTGTAGCCTAAAGACCTCAAAAGAATGAGTGGACTTTTCCAAAAGATCAGCCTCTTTTAGAACAAAACCAAATGACCTCGCCAGCTCAATAACATCAAGAAATTGGCCCCATTCTTCTTCTAGCAATAAAAGTTCATCATTGTAGCCTAAAGACCTCAAAAAAACGCGCTTAAATTCTGTAGAAAAAAAAGAGTTTTCACAAACTTTACCATGGATTTAAGATCTTTATGCTCATGGTAATGAAGTGCACAACTCTCCAAAATTTTTTGCTCAATTTGTTTTGGTTATGTACTTTTAACATCCACATGCTCTTTCCAATATCCAATATACTGCATACTTTTTGCAAACTGATAGATAATTGGAGAACTGATCCCCTTTGGCATAGGCTTCAGCTGCTTCACTATAGCATCCAGTTAAAATGAAACATTCTGTAGCTGCATCAATTTTTTGAACTTGTATAGGTAAATTTTTTCTGCACAAATAAAAGCATTTAAAATGACGTTAAAAATCGGAATATTGATGTCCCAACCCACCCATTTCCATCTCTAAGTAATAAACTAACCGGGTTGATGGCTCGAATCCAAACATCCCTCAACTGAAGTGCTGTTTCGGAATCAGTGTTATCAGATCCATAACACACGGTATCTGGGCTTACCTGATCATCCTTTGAGTGGCAAGCTGCATGGCTACTTGGCACAACAACAGGAGTGTATTCCATGAAACCCAGTGGTACCGGTTGCTGAGATAAAGATAGAAACAAAGGTGAAGAAAAATGAGTGGCAGTTTTTATTAGAGATGACAGTTCGTCCTAAAACTTAAAAATGGGTCAGTTCCGGTTATGTATTATCAATAACGTACCAAACTGGTCAATATAATTAGAAAGTTGGCTAAAAATGGAACATGTCAAATGGATCCAACGTGTTCCGCGTAGAGTGCAAGTGCAAATGTTATCTCAAAACTGAAATTATATAGTTTTTGTCAGACATACTAATTATTTATCAAGTAAAAAATAATAACTATTTCATGTCAACCATGGACATGTATTGACCTATACCAAAAAACCCACTTTGACTCATTATCCAATCCACCTAACCCGTCCATTTGCCACCTCTAGTAATTATCAAAAGCACCCTATGTGCATGTTAACACACTAACTTTAGCTGTAAATAAACTTTCTTAACAGCTACACCTGATTGATAGAAAGCATATTAACGTGAATACTCTATGTGTTACCTTAGAGAAAAATGATCCACACAATTCTGCAGCCCTGTATGGCTGTACCATCTCCATGCAACATAATGTTGTAAACAAATCCATGAAAAATCATTGGGCTCGGATTTGAATCAAAGTGTGCTTCATATTCAGCTATTAACTCTCCCTGTAGTTCATTTTGGTCCTGAAATACCAAAGATGTTCCTTTAGTTATGTATTCTGCTCCCTAAAAAGAAAGCTAAGAACCCATTGTACTACAATATCATACATACCAAATGCTCATTTCTTCGACCACTTATCGAATTAGGAGCTGCATTCGGAACTGCATCAGGGTTGCTACTGATCTTAGCAATAGCTCGTACCCATCCTTGAATTGGGTGCTTGCAGCAGGGCTTGCATTAGAGGTTTACCTATAAACGGGCATGTAGTACTTGATCACATCGTACTTTGTTGCTTCTATCCGGGCCCTTTAAGAATGAATTTCTTGGATTTATAACAACATTTCATTTGTTTGATATAATTTATCTTAAACACCACCATAGTTAGACGCTTGTTACACATAAACTTTTTGGTTTTGAGATATGTACTCTTACTTGGCTATATTGGACTAAAGGCGTTCTGATCTACCCTACCTGGTCCACCCGTTAACTCTGATTTGGTGTAGTTCGATCACCCTCAGAGTTCGACCATGAATTCCTGCAAATTTTAGTCAAAACGCTCCATTTTAACACATACTTATAAATCTCTATATTCAAATGTTGGCATAATGCATCAACTTATTTGTCCATTATTGTTACAAATGTTTCACATTAGTCATGAGTGCAAAAGATTCATTAAGAACGCCAAAACTAACATCACTTTAATTGTTGTATGAAGCCTGAAGCTAAACAAACTCACATGAAGAAGGGCAGCTCAAACCACGTAAACAATAAGAGCAAAGAAATAAACAAATACCAAATGATCCATTGACTGGATGGTAGCAAAAGCAGCCTCGGTGTCACCAAAAGTAACAAAGCCAAAACCTTTGGACCTGCCAGTTTCTCTGTCCATGAACTCTAACTGTTACACATCACAATAAGCTATGAGAAATTGATATTTAGTCATCCATCTGACATTTATGAAAACTGGAAAACTTACCCATCTAGCTGAAAATAGCCGCTGATTAGATGAGGACACCATCTTAGTGTTGAATAATCGATGAATCACCTTTTTTCAATTGTTTACTGCAAATTGTTTCACCAAACTTAGAAAATCACAATAATTTTGGTGAATAACAGACCTGGATTTTGCATATTATGGTTCTAGAACTATAATCAATTAGAAAAATATTAAAATCTAAGCCCACCAAAAAGATCTCTGTTGAATTATGAATCAAATCCTTTTAAACTTTACCCATATTCAAAATTACAAAAACCTACAAAAAAACAATCTCATCTTTAAGTAAAACCAACAAATTAATTACAATCTTAAGTAAGATTGATTAGCTTTACCTGAAAATGTGCGATTCTAGGATACTAATTCAACCGATCCAAAAGTTGTATCCACCAAGCATCTCTAAAAAAAAGAAGATAAAGAATGTGAGGTAGATTTTGAAATAACAGCTTGATGGTTTGTTAATCATTTATACCCTATTATTGAGAAGAAAAAAAATATTCAAGGATATTAATAGATTCTACAACAATCAAAGTAAAAGGATAAATCCATCAAGAACTCGAATGAACCTGTGAATGAAGCTTTGAATAATGAGTGAATCGTCCAAAAGAAAGAGGGGAAGGTTTTCGGTTGGATTGGTGTGATAAAATTAATAGCAAAAGATTTAATAAAAGCTCTAACCTTTGTTATTCCAGGAGACTCTTCATCAGCACAATGAAGAATCAAATACTACAATTACACCGAGTTAATTAAATGCCAAGTTAATAAAAAATATGGTAATTTGTATATATACTTTCAGTAAAGGTCGATCATATTGCACAAACTATAAGCTATCATTGAAACTCATATCAACTCTTATGCATTCAATGATACAAATTAATAAAAAACCTTCAATATCAATATATACATATATTTATTTAATGATACAAATACTAAATTAACATGGAAGAAAGTGTTTAACCTCGTCAATGAGATTCATAAATATCATCATAAAGGAAGGGACAAAAAACCATCAGGGCTTCAATATATATGTGTGTTTGTATATTATATGATATATATATTTGCTTAAAGAAAAAAAACCCAAAAAGAAAAATATAAAACCCGGAAACTTGAAGTTTTCGACGAAGTACAATGTTGTCGGCCCAGAATAGACCGAAACAAATATTTAAATTACAACTTCTTACTAATATACAGACAAATATTAAATTATAAATGACGACTTTCAAAAAAATCCGAACAAAAGTTACATAAGCAATCCGTGTGTTAACACGGATATAGCTCTAGTATACTTCATAAGGGAACACCCCCCCCCCCCCCCCCCCCCCCCCTCCCCTTTTTTTGTTGTATAAAAGATAGTTGAATTTACTATTTTCCCTAACAATCACTTTTATTTTTTCATCTCCACCTAATATACCTATAATACTTTCATAATTATATAGACTTTTCTCGCACTAGTTTTGGCCATTTTATAGTCATTTGAGTGAACTTATGATACTTAATAGCTTGGATATGTGATTTTAGGTTCATTGCTCGTGCATGAAGGAAAACGTCAAGAAATGGTGATAAAAGACTTAAAGGAAGATAAACGATGGTTCGATGAAGAATCGGGTCGAGATTCAAGACTTAAGATGAAGAAACTTGTGTCAAGATGAAGCCTATGATGATGTGTTAGTATTTTGGGCATAACTTCTTCATCCGAACTCCGTTTCTGACGAGTAAGCATCCACGGAAAGGCGAGAGAAAGATCTACAACTTTCGTGTTGAATGTAAGACCAGCGCGCTCACATGTAAGCTCGCTCCTTTGTCATAGAATCTACACAGCGCCAACTCACACCAGCGCCGCTGGTGAGGTCGGTTCAGATATGAACTTTCTGAAAACCTATAAATACCCCCCTAAACCCTAAGATACGAACACCACTTATTGTACACGACTTTGGGGGCTGTTCTAGGGTACTTTCATCAGATCCAAACCCACGTAACATCACCATATCACACGGAAGATCAGACATCAATTCTCAACAACATTATCATCATTCAGATCTCTATTTCACTTTCGGTACATTATGTTTTCATATATTATTGATTGTGATCTTACTTTGAACATGAGTAGCTAAATATTTAATCATCTACTAGATGAAGTGACATGATTATGTGATGGTTGCGTTTATTATTGTTATTGCAGCTAGTGTTTTGTCGAGATCTTAATGTATTGATTTCTTGTTATTTATTATTGTCTTGTTATGGGTGAAATTTCAAGTACCAATATCTTGAGAGTTTAAGATCTTGACTTATCAGGATCTTGACATTGGTGAATATTCTGGTGACTTACTAATATTTTGCTAACGTTATGAATTACTTGTTATTATCATTTCCACATGAGTTAAGCATGCAGATTCCAGAATATTCGATATAAAGCTATGGAAAATATCTCCAACGGTGTAAAAAGGAATTCACACATGGGATTAATCATCAACACGCAAAGAAGACTCAGTCTCCCAACATAATCGGACTTCAAGTTGATTTCAGCATGAGGAAAATACTTCAACGTTCACTTGACTAGGCAAGATACTCTCCAACGTTCAAATAATGAAGACCTGGAAGATCCCTACAAACTCGCATAGTTAGTTAGCGTATAGGTCTATATAAACGAATGAGGCTGATCGATTTAGGATATCTTTTACTCACTTGCTACAACACTACACACTTGTATTCACACACACTGCTCTCGATCCTCTCATCTTTATTCTCACACTTAGCAATATCGATCAACCGAATTCCACCATTGTAATCATTTTAACAATCATTAATAAGAGAACAAAGGCAGGGACGATTGTTTCCTCCCGGGGTTTTTATGCCGGCGATCCATAAGGATTAAGGGCTTTTCCTCGTCAACAAATCTCGGTGTTCTTGTTCCCTTATCTTTATTTTATTTTCGTTAATTATTAGATCTTTATCATAATTAGCATTACTTTCTGTTCTCTACATTATTTCGATACATATTATTTTGTCCTTGATTACATTTGTCCTTTTAATCCTTGTTTAGTCGACATATTCCTTTAACATCCGTAATTTTTACCCATTTGACTGTACTTGTAATTTAATTAACTACTTGAATAAACAAAAACTTTGGGCCTAATTGTGTTCATTTATCTGTAAATTGGGCCAATTATAATGTCATAATTGGATTTCTAGAATTAAGCCCATGTTGCAAGACCATGATATTGGCCCATATGTGATAAGGAAAATATATTATAAACGATAATTGAGTAACTATGTTAACAGGGAAAACGTATATACAAAACCTTAGGTATAATGTACGGTAAACAGTGTCGGTGGCACAGTGTCGGTGAATAACTAATAATGGTTTTAATGAGACAAAAACCGACACAACCTTTATTTTATATGAAATGATTTATCCATGTTTTGGATTTATTGGTATGATAATTCATAAAAAGGTTTACACCCGTGATTCTTTTTGTTTGTTATAATAATTTTTGAATCAATCAACTAGCTAGAAATATTGTACGATTAAAATAAATGCTAGTAAAATAATAGGCATTAGGGGTGTGTAAATTAAGGGATATATTATACTACTAAATAATAAATATCTATACTAAAGATCCTAAAATATTTATATGTCGACATCTATATCTAATCTAACTTCTAATGAATGTTAGTTTCCATTCCTACCTTTGTTGACTAATGAAGTTAAAAGTTTAACATGCATGCATACATATATACGTAACTATCTATCTTATTTAAACTAAATCAAAGCCTAGCTAACTAATGAGTGTACATCCTCCTGCCGACACTATACACATGGATAGTATTTTATGATTCTTTTCTCAATCACTCTATCACTCATACCACCTTCTCACTCGTTTCTTCCCAACTCTTGACAACCGGCCTACATATATATATATATACACATAAACACATAGTATATATATATACATCCATACAAACTCTTGCTTTCTTCTTTCTTTGTAAACCCATGAGTATGAACTTTCTCAAAAAGAGCCATGTTGCACCTCTCCATCACTACGGTAGTCATCAAGATGGAGCAACCGCAGGGAGTTTTCTAAAACTATTCGAAGTCTTTTCGACTTATTCGGTCGTCTAAACAATCTCACGAACCTGGTCATCCGGCTATCTAAGGGAATACGTAACGTGGCCAGTTGACTCACTCGTCATCGTTGACTACATCAATCTCTTCTACTTTGCTGTTGAATTATCAAGAATAAGGTGAGTTTCGTAAACCCTCCCTACTCAATTGAGATTCGGGCTGAAAAGTGTACATGTTTGTTTAACTGTTGATTGTTGATTTGATTGATTGTATGATTGAATTGTTGATATGGACATGTTAGCGCATTATTCATTATATAAGTCGCACCGTTAGCGCATTGTTTACGATGTAAGTCGCACCGTTAGCGCATTGTTTACGATGTAAGTCGCACCGTTAGCGCATTGTTTACGATGTAAGTCGCACCGTTAGCGCATTGTTAATTATTAACTATGTAAGCCGCATCGTTGTTGATCGTTATTGATTGTTATGGAACGTTGTTGAACGTTATATGGAATCGTTATTATTGAATGTTGACTTGTATTGAATTGTGATAATGTGAAACCTTATAGGTTATCCTTAGATGTGATTAGTTCTCCTAATCCTCACTTATTGTTAACGGTTGTTATCCGACACGGTTTATTCCTTGTTAATTGTCCCTACGAACTCACCAACTTTATGTTGACGCTCTTTAGTACACTTTTCAGGTAATCAAGTTAATCAGAAGCAAAATGGATGATTGCATTGCTTGCTTGTTAGAATTGGACTAGCTTTGGACTACTGGATCCGTGATCCTTATTCTCCCTTTAATGGGTTACTATTAGGATCATTTATTATCGATTCGAACTTCCTTTTATTATTGATTGAACGTGTATTTGATGAATGTTGATGAATGTATATGTTTGTATGAGTTTATGGATCGTTTCGATCTTATGTTTTCATATAGTTGACTCTACATAATTTCCATGTCGTGATGTGCTATTTCTACGTGATACCCCATGATTCCGCCATGTTGGGGTGTTACAGAATGGTATCAGAGCCGTGGTTGTAGAGAGCTAGGTGGATTGACCTAGTCTATAGCCATTGCACCCACACTTCATATTAGCATGCATGATAGGGAATTTTGTGTGCAACGTGAACTGTATGATGCATGAAAATTGTTTAAACGGAGTTCGTAGGGTACTTATGATTTGATGACTTGATTGTTATGTGACAACTTGATGAACGTATATGATAGTGTCGGGATACACCGTGAATTGTGGAATTATTGTGATAAACGTTGATGTGTGTGGAATCTTGGATGCATTTATTATTTGTCCCCCAGCAAAATGAAATGATGACATTAATGGAGTATAACATTCGGTAACCCTAGAGGCTCCTGATCAACAAATTATGGTTATCCTATGTCATATAAAGTTAATGATCTCATGGATTGCGCCTCGTGGATAAAGTATAGTAGCTAACCCGGTGTGTTTAATGAGTGTTGGTTAGGTGGAGGGTTAGCCGCTGGTACACCCTGTATACATACCCGACCAATACTTAGAGAACATATCGGTACCGAGTTTTGACATCCATTCAATATATTAACGGTGTGGAGGGTTAGCCGATGGTACACCCTGTATACAAACACTTTTAATGTGTCGAATGTTGAAGTTAAAATTCGGACTATGCTTTACCCACCTTGTTATGACTTGACCCTTTTATTTATATAGTGTTGAATGTTTTCGTGATTGTATTGTTGATTGTAAATTGTACGATTGCTGAAGCCTTAGATTATTGCCATGATAATATCCCTGTAGAGATAACTATATTCATGCAATGATTTATAAGAACTTGATGTGGAAATTGTGTATTACTTGAAGGCCAATTTTGATATTCAAGTGTGAATTGTGTGGACTTGAATTTTATGTTAATAGAAATGGTAGTACAGGCATAGGGTATTTTGAACGGGTTAGTAATGCGATGGGCTGGCCAATGGTATGCCTTATATTATAAGCATTACCGGATGGCCATGTCTAAGCTATATTACTTATAATTGTCTACAATTATCAGTCATTGTTGGAATAACAGTATGAGAATAAGATCTAGAATACATGCTTATTAAGGTAGATACTTATAATCTATAATTGTAGACCAATGATTTATTATGAACTATAGACTAAGTTCAAACTTATCTTTTCGTATACTCTCGAGTGACGCCGGTTGAGTATTTTACCTTACTTGTTAATTTCTTAGTTTCCTGATAGGCGAAGTGACAA
>CM067174.1:53268846-53307190 GCA_034093135.1 Erigeron breviscapus | reverse complement strand
AAATCGACTAAAAGAGAGAGAGAATCGAATGGGCCAATTTAGGGCATGTATTTATAGTGTTACAAAAAACCCTTGCTGAACCGACCTACAGGTGCGGCGCACCAATTGCCAGGTGCGGCGCACCTTACTTGTTTCAAAAATCTTCAACTACCCGATATGCGGCGCACCAATGGATTGGTGCGTCGCACCTCTCTTCTTTCTCAGAATTCCCATTTTACTGATCAACTTATGCGGCGCACCAATTAACAAGGTGCGGCGCACTCTATTAATGCAAAAGCCAGCCAACTTCCTGATCAATATATGCGACGCACCAAGCTCCAGGTGCGGCGCACTCAACCCCTTTCTCAGCATAACTTGTGATTTCCAGCTCGTTTCTTCTCGTACTAGTACACGAACCATCCTAATGCCTCTTTTAGCCATCCACAAGCTATTTTTAACCATTTTACCTGTTCTAAGCCTGCAATCACTAACAATACCATCAAAGCATCGAATATACATATAATTTGCACATAATCAAGCTTAAAACGACTTAGAAATGATATGGGAATATACATATAAATGGACATATCAACCACACCTCTATCACCGCCAACGTGCGGGTATCTTTCTCTCGTATATATATATATATATTATATATTTTGTATGATGTTACTCATGAGGTTATGTTATCTTCAATTCTTTTAGGACTGATTTGTATCGATTACCACCTAGCAAGTGGCTCAGCAGGGGCCCCCATTGGTTTTGTTGGTCATATATACATTTGGTTTTAAACACAAACAAATTTTGCAAATTTTAGCAAGGTATTTGTGCATTACTCGACACGATTATGTTTCATTTAATTAAATGTATTGGTTTGTCGATAATCGCACATTATATATATTGGGTCGATGTAAGAATTATAATATCTCGCGCAACATTGGTCAATAGTAGACTAGTCATATATAAACACTGTTGGATATCATAAACGGATTGAGATGCTATAAAGTTAATATCAACTTTACTCATTTTGACCATTGAATAAAAATCAAAAGTCAAGATTCAAAGATAACTTTTAAATGTTTACCCTTAATTTTTATACAATGGTCAAAATGGCTTCAACTTTACTAGTAAAATTAAAACCAACTTTAAAAAGTTTTCATCCATCGTAAACACGGGATAAAATCATAAAACTATGAAAATGACATGTTTTTTCTTTAACCATTGAATGAACAAAATGATTGAATTGATAAATAATATTTTTATAGATTAAGTCCATACAATTATTTTTTATTTATTAACTCAAAAACCAAACATTTTTTGTTAATGAATTCAGTGTTTTTTTATTACGTCCATTAAATTTTAAATAAACAGGACTTAAATATTTTTATTACCTGTTTAACTAAAATAATTTATGTGATTATAGATAGATTTTAAGTTTGTATCTCACTTTGTTTGATTATATTATATATATATATATATATATACAAGAACCAAATAATTGTTGAGAGCTGTGAAAACTATTTTTAATTAATTTGATGACAATTGATATATACATGATGGCATTATTAGTAAATAATAGAGAAATTGTCACAAATCGTCCCTGTGGTTTGCTCGATTCGCATTTTCATCCCTGTGCTTTTTTTTATCATTAGGTGTCCCTTGTACTTTTCATTTTCATTGCTAGTCGTCCCTGCCACTAACAACCGTTAGTTTTCATCCGTTAAACCCCTCATGTGCAATGCACATGAGGGCATTTTCGTCCAGTTTGTAACCATAGAGACTATTTGTGATAAAACATCTTTGAGGGACTATTTGTAATAAAAGACAAAAACTCATCATATTCCTCCCCCCCTCACTCCCACCACCAGCCAAACTTCCCGGCCACCCTCACAGCCTCCTGCCGCCGCTCTTTTTCACCATAAAAAACTCCGGCCATCATCCCAACAACAATTAGGGTTTCATCTTTAATCACAACCACAGAACCGTCGCCGCTGCTGCTGCTCCGCCACTCTACCGCCGCTGTTGTTGTTGTTTCGTTTTCCAGCCACCACTACACGACTCCATAACATCCGAGGAAAGTATCGATCTTCTAAACAAACCCATTTCGTCCCTCTCTCTAAAAACCCTAATCTTTTCTTTTTTTCTTTTATTTCTCTTTCTCGCAGCCACGCACCACCGGACTACCATCACCTCACGACGGTTTAGAAAGAAGAAGAGACGTTCAAAAGCTTCAACAAGCATAACAAACATCCTGGATAGCTTTTTTGTCCCAATATAGTGCCGGATGTTTTAGAACCTTCCATCGTTTTTTAAGCACACCGAAAGCCCGCTCAATACCCTTTCGTGCCGACTCTTGTTTCTTCTTAAAATGTCTTCTTTTTTCATCGATCGGGTCGGAAAAGGTCTTCACAAATGTAGCATATTCGGGATAGATGCCATCGCCCAAATAGTAGCCCTTCTCGTAATGGTTTCCGTTTGCCCAAAACGATGCTGCAAATAAAACATTTAGAATTAAAAACTTAAATTAAACACTTAGAATTAAACATCTAAAATTTAAAACTGAAAATAAACACTTACCGCTGGGTGCCAATCCGTTTATAATTTCTTCAAGAATCGGCGATGCTTCGAACACATTGATATCGTTGTGAGAACCTTGCTGTCCAAAGTACGCATTCCAAATCCATAGATCGTTGGATGCTACAGCCTGGAGTATCAATGACGGTCTACCCACATGCCCGCTTGTGTAACTACCTCGCCACGCTGCCGGACACATCTCCCATGGCCAATGCATACAATCTATACTACCAATCATACCGGGAAAACCAAGAACTTGTTCATGGACATCGTATATACGCTGCAGATCGGTCGGAGTTGGTCTCCGTAGGTATGTTGCTCCATAAATTTCCCGTATACCTTTTAATAATAAATGTTAACTATATATATATATGTACTATTAATAATTAACTATATTTATGTATATATACGTAGTATTAATAATTAACTATATATAACTATATATTGTAATAATATCATTACCAACACAAAATTGTAGGCAAGATTCCCTTGATGTTCGCTCAGACATCTGCAAATACTCGTCAAGAAAATCACTATTCACGCCGTATGCCAATTGACGAATTGCAGATGTACACTTTTGTACCCCGGCGAACCCTCTTCTCCCAGCACGGTCATATCTCGTCTGAAAATATGGGTACCTAGCCTCTAAATCACCGACTATCCGCTCAAATAAATTTTTTGTCATACGAAACCTTTTCCTGAAAAGTCTGGCGTTGTATCGCGGTTCATCAGCAAAGTAGTCACGCATCAAACGCGCGTGTGCTTCAATACGATGACGATCAACTAGTACTCTTCGGTGAATGATTGGGGCAGGTTGTTCAGCAATCGCCGTCTAACTAGTTCGGCGGCTCGAAGAATCACATTCTGGACACGCTCTTCGTAATCGTCAGACCCGTTAGAAGATCCGGATGATTCATCGGAATCCATATGGTGATTTTAGAGGAGAATGTATATGTATGTAATTTTGTTGAAAGAAAAAGATGAAGAAAATGAGTAGAAAGAAGATAGATAGATAGAAATGTATTTGATATGTGTATGTATATATATATAATGTGGATTGAAAATTAAAAAATATATATATATAATTTTATTGTTAATATCGTGGGCAACGGCCATATGGCCACAAAAATCCAAACCACTAGACGCGTTGAAATTGGAAGGGGCTCGGTTTTTAAGTAAGCGGAACGCCCCCCGGGACCGAGACAGGGCGGGCGTTCCGCACGAAAAAAAATGAGGGGAACGGGCTACTCCTCTTAGTCTTATGGAATACCTCACCACCTCTCCCCACTCCCTCTCATCTCAAATAAAGACAAAAGAAACAAAAAGAAAAAAGAAAAGGAAGAGAGGCCGGTAAGGAACCCAGGCACCACCCCCAATTCCCTCCCCACCCATTAGGTACCTATAGGTAGAAATGGCAATGGGTCGGGTTGGGGCGGGTAATGCGAAACCCAAACCCGATAAGGAATATGCGATCCGAACCCGACCCGATACTCATCGAGTACCTTATCGGGGACGCCATCGGGGATAAAATTTTGCCAAAACCCCGAAATCCGACCCGATAAGGATGTCTATTTTTCAAGAATAATAACCAAAACTTGTATGATATGATAAAGGATACTACTTGCTTTTAATACTTTGAGAAATGGATGTGCAAGTTATGAAATATAGATACAAAATTAGTTAATATTAGTGTACATTGTATATATGCCGATGGAATATACATTCAAAATTAATCAATTATAAGTATATAGATATATGTATTGATATCGGGTCGGGTCGAGGTAGACATGCCCCAGTCCCTGCCCTGAACGGTTCGGGTATCAGGTATTTTTATCTGGTATCGGGATGCCCCGTCGGGTTGTTTTTTTTTGTCATCACTACTTATAGGGCGGAATGATGTGGGACCAGATAATCGACCAATACCATCTTGGTTCTCAAGGTACATGGTCCACCCTAAGTAGTCTCGTACCAATTAGTCTTAGTCCCCTTCTCTCACTTTTCTGGTTTTTTGTTGTATCTTTCTCTTTTCCTTTCAAGTTTTTTTTCCTAATCTACTAGCTAGAAAGATAGTTTTTGGTCATATATGCTTGTTTTGTTCAATTATATGTTTTTGAAAAGTGTTTATTTCTTTAGATTGATGATATGATGGATTCTGAATTATCATAAGACGTTGTTATATTTGCTAAGATATGACTCTTTTTTTTTACGATCTACAAATTTGTTGAGTATTTTACGTTTTCAATATGACTATTTTGTTATGGTTTTGTTTTTGACTAGTATAGTGTTTGCATAATAATTAACTAATTATAGAGTGAGTAAATATTTTCACTGGTGATCGACGTCCAAAGATTTTTATAGCGATCTTCATAGATGGTTTTTACTAGCTGAAAAAATAACTTAATTTATTATAATACATTTTGAAAGGAAATTTTTTAATGAAAAAATATATTATGTGTATTTTATACTAGAGTAAATTACTACATTTTTAGTCCATGAATCTTTGCATTTTTAATCATTAAATTCGCAAAAGATATCTCAAACTATTCTTTTTCTTTTTTTTTCACTTCTAGTCACCACGTTAACTTCGTTAGTTTTCGTCCGTTAAGGGTCCCATATGAGAAACACGTATGTAACGATATTTTTGTCATTCCCATCGATATCATGACTAAAAAGTGATAATAGACCCAACTTCAAGGAATAAAAAAAATAAAGATTGATAATGAATCGTTTGTCCATTATTTTTTAGACCATTGATTCATAGAATAAAGCACATACAAATATCGTACGTATTCGTACGTGTGGTAGCTAACCTTGATAAACTTTGGACTATAAATACCATCAGTCCATCACTGATCCTAATATGTCTTTGAAATCACAAACACTTACAAACCACCTCCATATCACTATTATTTCCAAATATGAACATGCAAGACAAACAACAAACATCACCACAAATCGAACTAACCATGGATTTAACCAAAATTCAGTCAAACAACCATGATAACATTTTGACCATAATCAAAAACCAAGTTTTCCCGGTATTATCACGTTGTCATGCAGGTTACTTTCGTATCACTCTTTCCCTTTGTTGTCAAACTCTACTTTGGAAAACCTTAAAAGATCCACCGGAAAACGCTCATGTTTATCGCAAAATGCTCGGCGTGTTCCCCTCGACCGCCTTTCTCCTCCTTTGGACACTCTCTTTGATCACTTTAGCATCACTTTCTTTGCTATACATCTTAAGATGTGCATTATTTTCCAACATGGTAAAAAATGAGTTTTTAAACCATATAGGTGTAAATTACCTTTTCGCCCCCTCAATTTCATGGCTATTACTATTACAATCCGCACCTTTTTTCACACCAAAAACTATTTACTACCTTTACCTTTGGTGGCTTTTTGTTGTTCCCATATTTTTGCTAGATATAAAAATATATGGACAATGGTTCACCAAAGGGAGGAGAATTTTATCTACCGTCGCGAATCCTGCAAGTCAGCTATCTGTAGTCGGGAATTTTGTTGGAGCTAGGGCTGCGGCACAGATGGGGTGGAAAGAGAGTGCTATGGTGATGTTCGCAATCGGGATGGTGCATTATTTGGTTGTTTTTGTAACACTTTATCAAAGATTGTCCGGTAATAGTTGTCTTCCAACGTTGCTCCGACCGGTTATGTTTTTGTTTATTGCTGCTCCTAGTATGGCAAGTTTGGCATGGGATTCTATTTCCGGGACATTTGATTTTTCATCAAAGATGCTTTTTTATCTTTCTCTCTTTCTCTTCTTGTCCCTGGTATGTCTTCTACTTCGTGACCTTCCTAGCTTTCAAGATAGGTTATTTTCTTTCTAAATATTCCTCTCATAATCATATAAACTTAAGGTCATCATCTATTTAATTAGTATATATTTCATGGTTGGTGATTCATAGAACACTAGTATCTATTATACAGTACGATATAAAGCATAATATCCCTTTTCAGTTACAATTGAAATCAACTTAATCATCATCTTTATTCACTATTTTAAATATTTTTTTTGATATTACCATGATACCCTATTAAATTTATTGGTTATTTTTTCTTATGCGTTTAATCAAACCTCCCATTCTTATACAAGAACCTTATTTAACTATCAATTTAATTTATAATAACTTGAATTTTATAACTATAAAAGATAATAATGAATTTTTTAATATATCATAACATTATCTTATATACTATGTGCTAAAATTATATATGCTATTATTTTCTTGCACAAATATTTGGTTTGAAATTAACATCAAAAACGACACCTCTTTGGGATTGAGCATGAAGACGTATTGGATTCCTTGGGATTGAGCACATTTCCAAGCAAAGTTATGATATATTCTATCTAAATTGTAGTTCCTATTTACCAAGTTTAAACTGTTGGAATATAACATGATTCAATTCGTAATAAACACGTACCGGTTGATCCTGAGGAACCTGTGAGGGCATTAAACATTGATGCCATTGATTCGGGTTCCCAAAACAAGATGATTGAATTAGGATGGAATGATGAATTCTTGATTGATGAATTCTTCAGAGGAAGGAGACGAATTGAGATTAGGAGGCTGTGATTATCTTCGTGATTAACCCTCAATTAGGTTAATTACTCTCCTTTTATATAAGGAGCATATTTTCACATTTAGTCCCTCTGGTGTTTAATTCGTGCCTCATTAGTCCTCTTAAGTCCAATCACCTAATGGGAAACCCTATAATACGTCTCTAAGAGTAAATACGTCCATCGAATATTTACTAGACATAGGGATTTCAGTTATCGTCAATTATCATATCAGGAAGGATAAATGATCAGTGACGGTCACACTAACGTGGTTCCAACATTCTCCCACTTGACCAAGCGATCATTTATCTATGAGCATTTAATAAGTCCGGCCGGGATAATACTCATTTTTGTTTTAAACCGAAATCATAGCCAATAAGTACAGTCGTAGAGAAGAACATCAACTCAGGACCCCCACTAGTCAAACTATGACTCAAATTTAAAACTAATAAGCAATGATCAATTGACTAAGACAAATTTTGTTATATAACGTCTTTACACTATTATGAGCTCAAAGTGTAACTAATAGACAAACAAAATCTGAATAAGGAGGAAAATTTTCATTAACATAATAATAATAATAATGACCAGTAAAAGTACAATATGCTATTAAATTAAGTCCTTAGTAAGCCCCATCTTCGACACGTGTCCTACGAAGACATTAGGAGGAAGACCTTTGGTCATTGGATCCGCTAGCATATCATTTGTACTTATGTACTCAATACAAAGAACATTTTCCTCAACTCGTTCGCGTACAAACAGATACTTTGTATCGAGATACAGACCAGCGCCAGTCGAACTGTTACTGTTCGAGAAAGTTACGGCAGCTGAGTTATCACAGTAAAGCTTCAATGGTCTAGAAATAGAGTTGACGATTTTGAGTCCACCGACCAGGTTCCTTATCAACATCCCATGACAAGTGGCATTGTAAACAGCAATATATTCAGCCATCATGGTGGACGTTGCAGTCAGTTTCTGCTTATGACTCCGCCAAGAGATAGGTCCGCCAGCTAACATAAAAATATACCCAGAAGTAGATTTCTTATCTTCCTTGCTTTTAGCAAAGTCGGAATCAGAGTAACCTACTACTTCTAGATTGTCACTTCTTCTATACGTTAGTTTGTAGTCTTTGGTCCCTTGCAGATATCGTAGAACCTTTTTAGCCGCTTTCCAGTGTGCTAATCCTGGGTTAGATAGTAACGCCCAAGCATACCGGCGATATAAGCGATATCTGGTCGAGTACAGACCTGAGCGTACATAATGCTCCCAACTACAGACGAGTAAGGTATCATCCTCATTTGCTCCTTCTCAACTTCAGTGCTTGGACTTTGGAAAGTACCAAACACGTCTCCTTTAACTACTGGAGCTACAGTGGGTGCGCATGATTGCATTTTATAGCGTTCTAAGATGCGGTCAATGTAGGCCCTTTGAGAAAGACCCAGAACACCATTACGCCTATCCCGGTGTATTTCGATACCTATGACATAAGAGGCATCACCGAGATCTTTCATGTCAAAATTCTGCGAAAACATTCGCTTCGACTCATGCAGCATATCCAAGTTGTTACTTGCAAGCAGAATGTCATCCACATACAAAACAAGGATTATAAAGTTACTCCCACTGATCTTGAGATAGGTGCATTGATCCACTTGATTCTTTAAGAAGTCTTGTTCTTTCATGACTTCATCAAACTTAAGGTACCATTGCCGTGAGGCTTGCTTCAACCCATATATGGACTTCTTCAACTTGCAGACCATGTGCTCTTTACCTTTAGGAATGAATCCTTCAGGTTGCCGCATGTATACGTCTCATGCAAGTCTCCATTTAAGAAAGCAGTTTTGACATCCATCTGATGTAACTCAAGATCAAAGTGAGCTACAAGTGCCATAACAATCCTTAGGGAATCTTTACGAGAGACAGGAGAAAAGGTCTCTTGATAATCAATTCCAGCCTTTTGAGTATAGCCCTTCGCAACCAATCTGGCCTTGTAGCGTTCGACGTTTCCTTTTGGGTCTAATTTGGTTTTGAAGACCCATTTACAACCGACAGTTGTGGATCCTTCAGGAAGTTCAACCAATTCCCAAACGTCATTATGCTGCATGGAATTTAGCTCCTCAATCATAGCTTCATTCCATTGAGTGGCCTGATCACTATTAATGGCTTCTCGATAAGAGGTGGGATCAACAAGCTTTCCAATGTCCTCAACTTCAGTCAGATAAGTTATGAAATCATCAAAATTAGTGGCCCTGCGTTCCCTTGATGATCTCCTGAGTTGATTTTGGGGTTGAGCAACGTGAGGCTCGGCAACGTGAGGCTCGGCAACATGAGGTGCTTCTTGGTTTTGAGGTTCTTCATGGTTTTGATTAGGAGGATTTGGATCAGTGACATTAGGAGCAGCATCGTGTACAAGAGGAATTATCGGAGGAATCGACGAGTGGTTCCCCCCTGCTTCTTGTACTTCATGCAAATCGAAGTTAGGATTTGTTGTGCTCCCACTGATCTCTGAGTTCTCGAGAAACGTCGCATGCTGCGTGTCAACGATGGTAGTAGTATGGGAAGGACAGTAAAACCGATAACCTTTTGAGTTATCAGGATAACCGATAAAGGAACATGAAATCGTTTTAGGATCCAGTTTCTTTAAGTTAGGGTTATAGACTTTTGCTTCGGCAGGGCAGCCCCATACTTTCATATATTTTAGACTCGGTTTCTACCTGTCCAGATCTCATGAGGAGTTTTAGGGACAGATTTTGATGGAACCCTATTGAGTATATGAACGGCTGTTTTTAAGGCCTCAGTCCAAAGAAAGGTAGGTAGGTTAGTGTTGGCAAGCATACTTCTCACCATGTCCATTAAGGTTCGGTTTCTCCTTTCAGCAACACCATTTTGTTGAGGAGAACCAGGCATGGTGTATTGGTTAATAATGCCATGTTCCTTACAAAAATTATGGAAAGGACCAGGAGCTTGACCAATGTCAGTATGTCTACCATAATACTCACCTCCTCTATCTGATCTCACAACTTTTATTTTACGATTAAGTTGGTTTTCAACCAAAGTTTTAAAATCAGCAAAAGTTTGTAAGGATTCAGATTTTTCTTTGATCAAATACAGGTGCATGTAACGAGAATAATCGTCAATGAATGTAATAAATGATGTATGTCCCGTGATGGATGCGGGATAGGGGCCACTTATGTCAGTATGAATTATTTCCAACAAGTTGGAACTTCTTGTGGCTCCTTTCTTATTCCCTTTAGCCATCTTCCCTTTGAGGCACTGTATACATGTTTCAAAATCACTAAAATCAAGAGAGGGTAAGATTCCATCCTTTACGAGTCGTGTCATGCGATTTCGTGAGATGTGGCCAAGACGTTTATGCCACAACATGGAGGAATTCTCTCGTTTAGGTGATTTTGTCTTTGTTTTAGTTATATCATCAACATTAAGAGATAACAAAGAATGTGAGAAATTATGATCTAGTTCTAACTTATACAGCAATCCATCCAAAAAACCACGACCAAGCAATTCATTATTACGAGTTATGGCAATCTTGCCGAAACCATGAATCGTTACATAACCTTCAAGGTCTAGTCTAGAAATAGATACAAGGTTCCGAGTAATTCTCGGTACAAATAAGGTATCTATTAGTCTAATGCCTTTTCCGGTGCTCATATGTAAGACATAAGTTCCAATGGCTTCGACATTTAAGAGATCACCACTTCCAACTCTAAGCTTTCTTTGGCCCTTTGGTAGCTTCTGGATTGTAAGGAACCCCTGTAATGAGTTGGTTACATGAAACCATAGAACCAGAGTCACCCCACCATGTATTAACAGGTACCTCAGTAGTAAAGGAATCAAATATTACATAAAGTACGTTACCTTTCTTAGCTAGCCACTCCTTGAACTTAGGGCAATCCTTCTGACGGTGTCCTTTGTCACGACAGAAGTTGCATTTAAGTTTGCCAGTCGAGGAATTAGAGCCAGAGGCAACTGCACCATGATTAGTCTTTTGGACTTTGTTCGCAGTTTGTTTACCGTTGTTTCCCTTCCTCTTCTTGGAGTTAGCGGTGGTGGTCAGGTGAACAGCTTCAGGTTGAGCCAGCTTAAGACGCTCCTCCTCATTAACACAGTGCCCAATAAGTTCACTCATTGACCATTTATCCTTCAAAGCATTGTAGTTAACCTTGAAGGTGTCAAAACGAGCAGGCAGGGAGGTCATGATGAAGTGCACCAGAAAGTTATCGGAGACTTCCATCTCTAGAGTCTTAAGCTTATTGGCCATGTCCGTCATCTTCATAATATGCTCACGGACACCGCTAGTTCCTTCATACTTCAATGTAAGCATCTGCAACATCAAGGCACTTGCATGCGCTTTAGACGATCCCTTGAAGTGGTCCTCAACAGATTTGAGGTAATCCTTGACTTTTTCAGAGTCAGGGATAGCTCCTCTAATAGTCAGATCAATGGAATTCTTGACTAACATTAGCGACAGGCGATTCGACTTCTCCCACTTTTCAAAGTTCGCCTTCTGATCAGCAGTGGATTCAGCAGTAAGGGCAGCGGGTTCTTCATGACGAATAGCGTAGTCAAGGTCATACATTCCCAAAGTCAGATCTAAGTGACTTTTCCATGAAGCATAGTTCGTACCATTGAGCGTCATAAGGCCAAGGTTAGGTACTACTGTGGAAATAAGAAGGATGTACATTTAGGGCATAAGCGATAGAAGATTATTATAGTAATGCCTAAAATAAGTAGGCTCAATAATAATAGAGAGATGATAAGTTATATAAGGCAGCCTAAGTAATCTCTTCTAAAGTAATGCCTAAAATAAGTAGGCTTAATAATAATAGAGAGATGATAAGTTATATAAGGCAGCCTAAGTAATCTCTTCTAAAGTAATGCCTAAAATAAGTAGGCTCAATAATAATAGAGAGATGATAAGTTATATAAGGCAGCCTAAGTAATGTCTCTAGAGTAATGGAACTAAAGTAATGACTAAAATAAGTAGGCCTATTAGTACTGTTCCTTAGAGTAATAAGACTATGACCATTATAGTAATGAAGCTAGTGATAAGTAAGCCTATTGTAAACACCAAAACAATAAGCTAAAGTAAGGCTCTACTTAGATGTTACATCACCTTTGGGCAGAAGTAACTAAGATCTAAGCAAACATGAGCATTAGGTCATGCAATACAACGCTTATCTTTTGACCTTTGGGCACAAAATTAAGAATCGTGTATTTTAGGCATGAAAAGAATCCCTTTGACTACACAAAACATATTAAATCACCTTTGGGCAGAATTAATATACTAAGTGTTAATTATGCAAAAGAGAAAAGAGCGCAACATGAGAATCACATTTGACCTTTGGGCGCAAATGATGAAACCATGTACATTAGTGCGAAGCCCCCACACATTACGGGGGTCCGGGGGCAGCGCCCCTGGAAAGCGGGGTCCAAGGGGCGGCAGCCCCTGGCGGGGTCCAAGGGGCGGCAGCCCCTGGCGGGGTCCAAGGGGCAGAGCGTCATTTTTTCCATTTAAACTTTAAGGTAAAACATAAGCACGAACTTGATAATCAACTAAGTTAATCAGTAATCCATGAAAAAATAAGCATGGTACGAAGATAGCTTACGAACATAAGCAACGAAGATAGCTTACGAAGATAGCTTACGAAAATAGCTTACGAAAATAGCTTACGAAAATAGCTTACGAAAATAGCTTACGAAGATAGCACGAAGATAGCTTACGAAGATAGCTTACGAAGATAGCTTACGAAAATAGCTTACGAAGATAGCTTACGAAAATAGCTTACGAAAATAGCTTACGAAAGATAGCTACGAAAGAAGCTTACGAAGATAGCTTACGAAATAGCTTACGAAAATAGCTTACGAAAACTTACGAAGATAGCTTACGAACATAAGCAACGAAGATAGCTTACGAAGATAGCTTACGAAAATAGCTTACGAAAATAGCTTACGAAGATAGTTCGTGATAGTACGAAGATAGCTTACGAAATAACTTACGAAGATAGCTTACGAACATAAGCAACGAAGATAGCTTACGAAGATAGCTTACGAAGATAGCTTACGAAAATAGCTTACGAAAATAGCTTACGAAAATAGCTTACGAAGATAACTTACGAAGATAGCTTACGAACATAAGCAACGAAGATAGCTTACGAAGATAGCTTACGAAGATAGCTTACGAAAATAGCTTACGAAAATAGCTTACGAAGAAGCTTACGAAGATAGCTTACGAACATAAGCAACGAAGATAGGTTACGAAGATAGCTTACAAAAATAGCTTACGAAAATAGCTTACGAAAATAGCTTACGAAGATAGTTCGAAGAAGCTTACGAAGATAGCTTACGAACATAAGCAACGAAGATAGGTTACGAAGATAGCTTACAAAAATAGCTTACGAAAATAGCTTACGAAAATAGCTTACGAAGATAGTTCGAGGAAGCTTACGAAGATAGCTTACGAACATAGCTACGAAGATAGCTTACGAAGATAGCTTACGAAGATAGCTTACGAAAATAGCTTACGAAGATAGTTACGAAGATAGTTACGAGATAGCTTACGAAGATAGCTTACGAAGATAGCTTACGAAGATAGCTTACGAAGATAGCTTACGAAGATAGCTTACGAAGAAGCTTACGAAGATAGCTTACGAACATAAGCAACGAAGATAGGTTACGAAGATAGCTTACAAAAATAGCTTACGAAAATAGCTTACGAAAATAGCTTACGAAGATAGCTTCGAAGAAGCTTACGAAGATAGCTTACGAACATAAGCAACGAAGATAGCTTACGAAGATAGCTTACGAAAATAGCTTACGAAAATAGCTTACGAAAATAGCTTACGAAAATAGCTTACGAAGATAGCTTACGAACATAAGCAACGAAGATAGCTTACGAAGATAGCTTACGAAAATAGCTTACGAAAATAGCTTACGAAAATAGCTTACGAAGATAGCTTACGAAGATAGCTTACGAAGATAGCTTACGAAAATAGCTTACGAAAATAGCTTACGAAGAAGTTCGTGAGGAAGCTACGAAGATGAGCTTACGAAGATAGCTTACGAACATAAGCAACGAAGATAGCTTACGAAGATAGCTTACGAAAATAGCTTACGAAAATAGCTTACGAAAATAGCTTACGAAAATAGCTTACGAAGATAGCTTACGAAGATAGTTACGGATAGCTTCGAAGTAACTTACGAAGATAGCTTACGAACATAAGCAACGAAGATAGCTTACGAAGATAGCTTACGAAAATAGCTTACGAAAATAGCTTACGAAAATAGCTTACGAAAATAGCTTACGAAGATAGCTTACGAAGATAGCTTACGAAAATAGCTTACGAAAATAGCTTACGAAGATAGCTTACGAAAAAGCAACGAAGATAGCTTACGAAGATAGCTTACGAAAATAGCTTACGAAAATAGCTTACGAAGATAGCTTACGAACATAAGCAACGAAGATAGCTTACGAAGATAGCTTACGAAAATAGCTTACGAAAATAGCTTACGAAAATAGCTTACGAAGATAGCTTACGAAAAAGCTTACGAAATAGCTTACGAAAATAGCTTACGAAAATAGCTTACGAAAATAGCTTACGAAAATAGCTTACGAAGATAGCTTACGAAAATAGCTTACGAAAATAGCTTACGAAAATAGCTTACGAAAATAGCTTACGAAATAGCTTACGAAAATAGCTTACGAAAATAGCTTACGAAATAGCTTACGAAATAGCTTACGAAGATAGCTTACGAAAATAGCTACGAAAATAGCTTACGAAATAGCTTACGAAAATAGCTTACGAAAATAGCTTACGAAGATAGCTTACGAAAATAGCTTACGAAAATAGCTTACGAAAATAGCTTACGAAAATAGCTTACGAAAATAGCTTACGAAGATAGCTTACGAAAATAGCTTACGAAGATAGCTTACGAAAATAGCTTACGAAATAGCTTACGAAAATAGCTTACGAAATAGCTTACGAAAATAGCTTACGAAATAGCTTACGAAGATAGCTTACGAAAATAGCTTACGAAAATAGCTTACGAAAATAGCTTACGAAATAGCTTACGAAAATAGCTTACGAAAATAGCTTACGAAAATAGCTTACGAAAATAGCTTACGAAAATAGCTTACGAAAATAGCTTACGAAGATAGCTTACGAAAATAGCTTACGAAGATAGCTTACGAAAGATAGCTTACGAAAATAGCTTACGAAATAGCTTACGAAAATAGCAACGAAGATAGCTTACGAAATAGCTTACGAAAATAGCTTACGTAAGTAACTTACGAAGATAGCTTACGAACATAAGCAACGAAGATAGCTTACGAAGATAGCTTACGAAAATAGCTTACGAAAATAGCTTACGAAAATAGCTTACGAAAATAGCTTACGAAGATAGCTTACGAAAATAGCTTACGAAGATAGCTTACGAAATAGCTTACGAAAATAGCTTACGAAATAGCTTACGAAAATAGCTTACGAAAATAGCTTACGAAGATAGCTTACGAAGATAGCTTACGAAAATAGCTTACGAAAATAGCTTACGAAGATAGCTTACGAAAATAGCTTACGAAAATAGCTTACGAAGATAGCTTACGAAATAGCTTACGAAATAGCTTACGAAAATAGCTTACGAAAATAGCTTACGAAAATAGCTTACGAAAATAGCTTACGAAGATAGCTTACGAAAAAGCAACGAAGATAGCTTACGAAGATAGCTTACGAAAATAGCTTACGAAATAGCTTACGAAAATAGCTTACGAAATAGCTTACGAAGATAGCTTACGAAAATAGCTTACGAAGATAGCTTACGAAAATAGCTTACGAAGATAGCTTACGAAAATAGCTTACGAAATAGCTTACGAAAATAGCTTACGAAAATAGCTTACGAAGATAGCTTACGAAAATAGCTTACGAAATAGCTTACGAAAATAGCTTACGAAAATAGCTTACGAAGATAGCTTACGAAAATAGCTTACGAAGATAGCTTACGAACAATAGCTACGAAAATAGCTTACGAAATAGCTTACGAAAAATAGCTTACGAAAATAGCTTACGAAAATAGCTTACGAAATAGCTTACGAAGATAGCTTACGAAAATAGCTTACGAAAATAGCTTACGAAGATAGCTTACGAACTATAGCATCGAAGATAGCTTACGAAGATAGCTTACGAAAATAGCTTACGAAAATAGCTTACGAAAATAGCTTACGAAAATAGCTTACGAAAATAGCTTACGAAAATAGCTTACGAATGCTTCCTGTAAATGTCTCGTCCAAGTATTGAACCTTGCATTTCGATCTGCTTCCAACCAAGTTCCCCGCATCCTTTCCATCTACGTCCCCATCTGCATTCCCCCACTCACCAAGCCGCTACATCAATATTTGTCTTTTTGAATTGTATAAACACCACGACTTGCTTCTGTAATCTTAAAATATAAACAAATGAATATGCAGCCGAAGTTTAAGCAACAACCTACCAAACGCAAATCAATTCACGAGACTGACGCTATGGAATTTTGTTCATATTTATTCAATTTATTCATTAAATGAACAACATAAACCAATTTATTATCAAAAATTCAAAACTTCCATTCCTTTGAAGACCAATACATGGGGGCGGGCCCATGGGCCATGGATATGTAAAGTGTTGATGGGCTTACGGTATCCCTTTGTGTTTGGTTGATTCGAAAGAATTAGAATTTAGATAATGACATGAACGATTGTATTTATTTCAAATATATTTAGGTTATAATTTTTGTTAGGCATCATATGGGCATTTAAAACCATTTTCCTAGTAATCGAATGTGATGTGCGGGTACTACAAATTAAGAAATTAACATTAAGATTATGATATACCTTTCAAAAGGAAAAAAAACCATTAAAATATGATATGGGGAAATGAAGTCACTTTCGGAAGTTATAAAATGAAAAGAGGACAAGGAAATGAAAGTGACTAGTTTAGAGTTTAGACTTCTCTTATTTTCACCTAATTCTTTTGGAATTGTGTGATGTCTTACTCATCTTGAATTTTTGTTCGTCTAAAATCATATTTTGTATGCATATTGGATCTTTCTAGACAATGAGGTTTATACTATTCGTCCTCTCCCGCAAGGACAAGATGAAACTTTCGCAATGTAAGTGACGGATATGACTATTTGATTAGGTATTCTCAATCAGCAAGGATCGGGCGTCACCTAGACATACATACGTAAGTTAGCTCAAATATGATTTCTCTCTTAGAGTATATGGTAAAGAGGTTGTGAGATGGGTTTGAGGCAAGTCGCACACATGTCACCATGTGTGAAGCCACCCTTGAGGTGGTGTTAGACTTACGTCGTGTGAGACAGTGACAGAGCTAGGATTTGACATTAAAAGGGATCAGTTATATGATTAGGATAAGACATTAGAGGAAATATAGTTGATATAACCTTTATTAAGGCGACTATTTTTTTTTGAACGGCATTTAAAAATTTGTTAGAAAATACTAGTAAGAAACTAACAAGTACAAGGCACGATCCAACAAACAAATGAGGAAAAAAGGCGACTATTGTGTGCGACAAGGCATGTGGGATTTGGTTTTGAGGGATAACGGATAAGCGAGTCTCAAATTTGAGATAACTCGTGAAAAGTTGTTGGGTGTGTGATTATATTATTTTATCATGAAAAGTGGTTGGATTTTAGTAATATGGTGTACGGTTTAATTCATGAAAAATTGTAGGATTTTAGTATAAACATTAACTAATGTTGACAGTGTTAATGTCAGTGTCGGATCTAGACTTTTTGATAAATGGGGGTGGGGGCTAAAAATTATTTTTCGTAGTTGAGGTTTTTTTTATTTTAGAAATGAGTTCTTTCTTCAATCTTTTAACCAAGATCAATGATAAAATGTATCAAAATATCATTATCGGACTACAAGTCGTTGAGGTTCATTAGGTAAATAAAAGACTGTCATGCTAGTGATACAAGTGAACCACTATACGGTATACTCTTGACATGTATTAATGTGCGCGGTTCAAGAAAATCGTTTGTTGTATTACGAGTAATTAGCAAAGTACTATATGGTAACGATGCGTTTGAGCTTTATTCTGAGATGAAAAAATTTCTATTTTGAGCATAAATTGTAAAAGTTGAAACATTTATGAAATGCAGTTTTGAGCAGTAACAACACTATTGCAATTTCATTGCTTCTATGTACCAACATATTTGTGCAGTAGTTCATTGTTAAGTCATTTTCATTTGTAAATTTTATTACACTTTTCTTTATAATTATAGTTATAATAAATTCTCTATATTTTTGAAATGAACAACTAGTATCTCCTGTGGCATATATTTATTCGGGATTATTCAAAATCTGTAATAACTTAATAAGCATAAATTGTAATGTCTTTTTAGAACCATTTGTAGTCGACGTTGTTTGAATTAAATATTATAATTTGGTATTACAATACCTATTCTTCTTTTCATTCTTTTTTCTTCTTTTCAAATGTATTTCTTATATTAATGATGACATGTTTTTTTAAAAGTAATCCTAAAAACATCTACCATGCATAATTGAGCCTTAGAAAAGAACTTTTTATGTTAGCACAATATCATATTTTCATAATTATTATTTAATGCACAAATCCACTCTAATTTTAACCATATCATAAATACTACTTACATATTTACTCTACTAAATATTTGTTTCTTCAATTTGATACCAATTCTAAAAATAAGATCAATGGTTAAAAGCTGCCTAAAACATGTTTGTTAAACTCTCGACTTTTGTTAGTTCTTTATAATAAAAAAAAGTTGTATACATGTGTAATCTTATACGGTAGCTCCTTTCTACGGATTGAATGTACTAAGATATATCCAACACATAGAAAAATCAGGTATCTAAAAGAATTTAATTGTAAGTTTCTTAATTTTTAGATCTCTTCATAAAAAGGAATTTTATGTCGTAAGTTTCTTAATTTATATAAATCTTTTAGAAAAATTAAAAAAAGACCAAGATTCAATTTTTTTATAGTGGTATATATTAAGAGTAGATTAATATTTGGCGTTCAAACAAAAAAATAGAGTGCTGACCATAAATCACCATCATTATCGATCATCCCTACAAATTTCTCCTTTATAAAAAAAAACTATCCTTGAAGGCCAGAGCGTGCATCTAACCATTATTTTCAACAAACATGGATGTTAATAATTATTAAGCCGTGTATTCACATTTTAAATCACTTTTCATGGTAACCATTCCTATGAATATAAATACGTAATATTCACCTACCTATATAAAGATATATATATTTAGCTTCGCTTAGAACATTTATAAAAGTAGTTGAAAGGGGTAGCCCGGTAGGTGAAGGGTAAGGTGAAAGAATTAAATGGTTAAGGGGTATAGGTGATGAGAGAAGGTGAAGGAGGAAGGTGATTGTGATCATCTAGGTAAAAAGACAAAATAAGATCCATTTTTATTTTATATATTTTTTTGTATTTTTTTATTTTTTATTGTATTTTTATATATTGATTGAAGATAGAGTGCAATATTATAAGGTATTAAGAAGAAAAAGAGAAGATGATGATGATAAGAAGATGATGATGTTGACATGACAAACAAAAGTATAAGTGAAAGAGATGAACGGTTAAGAATGATCTTACAGATGTCACGTAACACAACACAAACATTTATAACCCTCCCCTTTCATTTCAAGACAATAAATATTGAAGCTCAAAACCTATAAGGAGTACAAGCTACTAATTTATTTATACTTTTAGAAATTCAAAAATTAAGTAAAATACATATAAAAAAGCAGAAATATAATAATGTTAAGTAGAGGAGTAGTATAGAAAAAAATATCATAGATGTAAAAGAACAGCCAAATATAAAAAAACAGTCATCCAAAATCTAAAACTCAAATCAGGATTAATACATAAAAAGATTTAAAATGTCGTTATAAAAAAAATACATTGAAAGATGATACTAAATGCTTTGGGTATATGTATATGAAAATAGGTAACAAGGCCAAAATTATTCAAGAAATCGATGCAGAAGTTCAATGTGGTTTGGTGGGCATACTCATACCCATTATCAGTTTTGGCATTGGCTTCAACGGAATACGCACAAGAGATGCAAAGTAGCATAGCGCATTTGCTTATGCTTATTCTTTCAGCACTTTCGGTCATTGTTTCGGTTGTTCTAATGGTTTATACCGCCCTCAACACAAACGCTCTTTTGCCTCCTGATGACGCTTGCGATCCCACGGTTGTGACAATCGGTCCCATTACTATTAGTAATGAAGTAAGTTTTGATTCAAGCTCAGAGTCAACTACATCTTGACCCAAATGTTTGTGGGAAAAAAGATAAATATGTGTTATGATCAATTAAGATGGAATACTTGTAACCTTCAATTTTGATAAGTTAATGTTATACATCCAAAATTAGCAACTATGATGACTACGAACATAATTTTTTTAAGTGTTTAGACTTTCAATCAACTTTAAGCATTTTGCCAATTAACTTCTATATATGTAGTTAATTTTTAACTTGAACTAGGGGGAAAAGCTCGTCTTACGGACATCTTTGATAATTGTACACTCTATCATGGTGTTGATTCGTTGGGTGTTGCATTACGTGTTTAACTTTGATATAAAATAGATTGGTATAGACATATAGTAGTTCCGGTTAAGTAATGAGTTTGGTAATTGGTCTTGAGTTTGGTAATTGGACTTTTGTAATAGTTTATATTTCATTCATTTAACATTATGCAAGACCATTTGTTATATTCGATTTCACTATGCATTCGTGGTTTTTATTTTTTTTTATTTATTTTTTTTGATAAAAGCTCTTTTTTGTAAATATATTAAAATATGTTAATAGAAAAATTTAACTTTATAAGAGTATCAAAATCTTGATCGGTACATTAATAATTCAAATATTAATTATCTTTATATTTATTATAGTATCTGTTTGATCAAATAATCGTACTATGGCTCAACCGGAGGTGAGAGTAATAAGATTGGGGTATTGATGATGATTTGTAGGTGATTCCCTACCGGTAATAGGGCTACGGTCGCTTTACGCCTATGATTTTTATATTGTCACCTGACTTTGAAGGCCGGCGTGGTATGTAGGTTGTATGTTTTTAGAGGGCAAAAAGATGATGATGCCGTATGATGTCTTCCTCCTTATATAGAGGGTAGAAACTTGGAGAGGAGGGTAAGAGAATTAGGGTAAATCTCTTCCTCTTTTGAGAATATTTTATTTCCTTCTTGAGGAGATTTGTGGTGATCTTGCTACAAACCGTGTCCGAGGTAATCGGACCTGAGATATATTATTTATTCGGATAATCATAGAAAGAATCTATATCCGATCTTTTTGATATACTTCCTCGGAGCTGGGTATTTTGGTACAATAGGAGTTCCGGAGTGATTATGTGGAACGGAGGTTGAGCTCCGTTCTGGGTTAAATAGATAAGTAAATTTACCTGTACGAAGGTGGCTTCGTATCTGCTTCGGGTACGGAGCTAAAGCTCCGTATAGGGTATATCATCAAGCCCCCCAGTCTAGCTGGAGAGACTGTCTTCAGGATGTCCGGTTAGACTCCAAAAATGTGCTCCGTTGTTTCGTTGCTTCGTGACGCAACTTGCCCATCGTATCAGCCTAATCAATCATATAAACGACATTAAGGTCGTGTATAACAGAGTCATAATGACGGCTTATCCCTTAGTGGCAACTTGTTGGCGCGGAACCCGGGGTAACTTATCACTGGGTAGTTACCCGTGATTATTACCCATATAAATACCTACTTATTACCAAAGAGGGGCTTTTGCCTTTTATTATATTTTACTCCAAAAATTCGTCATCCACTTGCTCTATCATCGATCTTCATCAGGTAACCTTCTTTATCCTTCTTCTTCCTTTATTCTCTTATAATGACAAAGAGAGGAATAGATAATATAACCAATGTATTTAGTCGTTCTGCTTATCAGAACTTTGTTTCCACGTACTTCTCGCGAAACCCTAACTTAATCCGGTGTCCGGAAAGAGGGCAATCCATCTGCGATCCTCCTGCTGATTTTGTTGGATTGTATGTGAAAGCTTTTACCCTTAGCAATCTTAGGATTCCGTTGTCCTCCTTCTTTCTTGCCGTCTTGGATTATTACCGATGCCACATCGCTACTGTTCATCCGACTGGAATCGCAAAAATAATTGCCTTCCAAGTCCTTTGTTATGCTAATCTCATAGAACCATCGGTAGCATTGTTTAACTTCTTTTATAAACTTAAAGAGTCTGGTGATTGGGTCACCGTTTCCAAGAATGGTGATTATGAATTGTTCGTTGCTGGTGGTACAGAGGTTAGGGATTGGAAAGATGCATTTGTTTTTGTTAGCCATTCATTGATTCCTCCTGAACGTGTCGGTTTATTGGATAGGAGTAGGTTGAAGTATAAGTCCATAGGTGTTCCTAGTGTCTTTGGTGTGAGGTAGGTTGATGTCGATCGCCTGTCTTCATATGGTATCAAGCTGTGCGTGTATCCGGAGGCTGTGTTGTTTAAGTTCCGTGTGGCCTCATGTTGGGAACATGGTGAGAATGATTTCTCTGTTGAATGTGATGGTCAGGGTAGGTTGCTTCGTCCTTTCCCTGTTTGCTTCTCTTTTTGTCGAATGTTGTAGTTATTGATTCAAGGTTTCTTTGTTTGCAGAAATGTCTTTCAAGCAGTTGATTGATAGGCAGCCTGCATTGTCCGGCATTGTCTTCAAACCGGTGGCTCTTGCTCCTCCGTCGACCCCATCATCTGTGATCCAGGAGGAGCCCTCCTCTGAGGTGTTGACTGAGACACCTGTCCCTGTAGCTCAGGAACAAATGGAAGAGCAAGATGTTGTGGATGTTTCTGATGGCATTGGTGAGGATACAGAGGATGTTCCCCAGGAAAATACTGTTGCTAGCTGATTGAGGAAGAGGAAAAAGTCAGCCAGAAGTGTCAACGGCTCCCGGACGAAGAAATGGAAGACCAAGAGTGCTAGAGTGCCTGTGCAGTCTTCTTGTAGGTTCATCTTTAGCTTTAGTTTTTGCACTGTACTTTCATTATTATGAATGTGTCCTTTGTTTTTTGCCGCCTTCAACCCTCTTGAGGAGGCTCTTGATGCTTCTTCGTGTCATCGCTCTCTACAGAATATTGCTCCTTCTGGATGGATCAACGGGTTGATGAATATGGAGGTCCCGGAGCTATCTGCCTTTTTCAACCGCTCAATCTTTTGCAGTGCTGTTATTGGTAGTGCACTGGATGCGAGATTGCGGGAGGCCTCTGAGGAGTCTGGGCCAACGAAGGAGCAATATGAGAAACTGATGGTGGAGAAGCATGCTTTGGAGGTAAAGGCAGCCGATTTGGAATTGGACTGTGGAGATCTTTAATCTGAACTGGATGTTGTGAAGACAGATGCACGGAGGATCATTTCGGAGAAGGAGATAGAGGTTAGTGCTCTTACAGACCAAGTTCGTGAGAAGGATATGCTACTGAAGGAGGCACGGGATGCTCTTGCTGAACAATCCGGGAGGTATGGGAGGCTAATTGTGGAGGTTATTCCCCGTGTGTGCAAGTCATTCCTTCATGGTTCTGAAGTTGGTGGGCTGTTGTCGAAGGTCTGTAACTTGAACAGGGTTGATGCAGAAGCGGGATTGATGCGTGCTCTAGCTGGTGAGGGTATTGTAAATCTAGAGGGTCGTGTCATCCCTGAAGATACAGCTGCTCGTCTTGATTCTGCACTGGACGAGCTGACCAATGTTGATTCTGCATACCTTCGTAAGCTGGCATCCAATCCTGAAGCCTCTCCGTCTGATCTCCTACAGGTTGTTCCATGACTCCTTTGATATCATTAAACTTAGTAGTTGCTGGTGAACTTATGTAAACAATCTCTCTTTTGATGGCCTGTGTGCCTTTGAACAATTTGATGAATACTTGACCGACCTTCCTTTATGTTGGGGGAGGTATCTGTACATGATTTTTTGGTACCTGCAATTAACCTACCCTTGACTTCGTCATTTTATAATGAGTCCGTCTCTGAGTGGTTTTTTGGCCGTTCCCTTTTTATTTGGGAGGCTCTTTTTGTTGCTTCATGAATGTCTTAATGGGCGTCCCCTTGAACATTTACATGAAGTCTTTTTTTTTTAATATTTACGCGCGTTTAGATTATTTTTATCGATCTTATAATTTGTTGAAAGCTTTATTTTATTGCAAAATAATTGGCAGGAGGACATTACATAGTAAGGTTCCTAGCTGCTAGCTTTCTTCCATGGGACTTATCCGATAACTAATCGGGCTTATCCCTTCTGTCTTTTTAGGGAATCCACCTTTTGACGGAGGTCTTTTTGAGCCTCCGTCTTTTTCCCTGAGCCTCTAAAGGTGTTGTACTTCTTGGCCCCCTCGATTCCTTTTGCGTGCTTTCCTCTTGAACATTGGTGTTTCCGGGGTTTGCATTTTCTTTTCTGGGTACATGGGGGGCTCTCTGCCTTCGTCACCTGCTGAGCTCCGTCTGCTCCCATGCGCCCTTCGTTCAGTGAGTGGGTTTGATAGCAGTGTTGTTATTCCTAGTTCACTTTGAAATTTTATTTGCGAGTGGATCGTAGATGCTACGATCCCGAACTTTCTCATTGCTTCTCTCCCAAGGATTGCATTGTTGCCAGAGTCCGCTGTGATGACTAGGAATGTTATTTTTTCGGTTTTCCAATTTGGGTATTTCCCAATTGTTACCTCTGTTCGGAGCTCTCCAATTGGCCATGTTCGTTCTCCTGCGAAGGACCCTATGAGCGGCCTTTCCACTTTCCTTAGCTTTTCTCTGACGTTCCTTGGTAATTTGGAGAAGTACTTTTCGTAGAGGATATCGCACTCACTCCCACCGTCTATCTGAACGTTCCTCATTTTGGTCCCCACGATGTCGGCTTCGATGATAATCGGTCTGTTGGAAGGGATTATATCCCCTAAAGGCGGGAATTGATAATACTGCTCCTGTGGGTGATCTCTATGCACCTCGGAGCGTATCATGAGGATCTGTGCCGGTGGTGTTTTTTCTGTTTTGTCCGCTTTGCTTTTCACTCTTGTTGCCTGACGGATCCCCTTAACAAGGTGGTCCAACTTCCCCGACTCTACAGCTTCTTCGATAGCTCTTCTTGAATTTCTGCAATTATTTGTGTCATGTCCATGATCCTTGTGGTATTCACAGTACTTGTCCATGTTTTTCTTTTTCGTTATGAGCTTGGTTGGGTCGGGAAAGTTGAAGCGATCCGTTCTGTAAGCAAAATCTGTTTTGGGGTTTTGGTGAGATTGGACAGGATGTCTATCCCACTGTCTTTGTCTCTACCTGCCCACTGGTTGTCATCTCGGCCATACCGGGAAAATCTTCCGTTGCCCCCATACTCCTTCCTTTTTCTTCCGGAGGAGTAGTCAACGTTCGTTGTTTCCCTTGCATCCAACCAGATATGAGCTTTGTCTGTCAAGCCATCGTAGGTTTCAGGTAAATCGGTGCTTAAGTGCTCAATGAGGTCTATTGTGCAAAGCCCGTGGATGAGTCCTGAGATCCGCTGGCTTTCTGGTAATCCCCGCACCTGTTGGGTTTCATTGGTATATCTGACAATGAAATCCCTTGTTTTCTCGCTTTCTTTTTGCTTGATATTATGCACGGAGATGTGAGTTTTCCTGTGCTTCTTCTGCATACTGAACTGGGATCTAAACTTGTTCCTCAGTGTCTCGAAGCTATCGATGTTGTTTCTGGGTAGACCATCGATCCACTCCCGAGCATCATCCGTTAATGAATAGGAGAATGCATGGCATGTAGTTGGCATGTCCCACCTTTGAATCAAAGCTGCTCTGACAAACTTCTTCAAGAAGTCGTCCGGATCACTTTTTCCATCATAATACCCTAAATGCTGGGGGTATTTCATCTTTACCGGAAGGGGATGGCTCTGTATAGCCACAGAAAATGGGTTATTAGGGTTCACCAGGTGAGACAGATCAACCGGTTCTGGGTTCTCCGATTCATATGAGTCATAATCCGGACGGACTACGTTTCTTCTGGTTTGCAGGAATCCTGGTTGGTTTCCTCTTGGCTCCTCTAGGTTCCGCTGAGGTCCCGGGATAACATCCGGGCCTCTGCTGATCCTAGGCGGTCGCATTTGCAGTGGTTCTTGGAAGACTGCTTCTTCTCCGTGAGTAGCTAAATTTCTTCTTTCTCTTATCTGTATTCCAGTCGCCCTTGCTGGAGTAGGGATTGTTTGGCTTCGTGTTTCCTGCTGGGGTGGTGTCCTCTCATTTGTTCTTCTCGGGGGAAGTTCTGCCTCGATATATTCGTCCACCGAGTCGGAATCGTATTCGTTTTCTAGGTTCCTGGTGACATTGCGGATCTGACCTGCTTCTCTTAAGCGGTTCATGATTGCGCTTAGGACGTCGTAATTAGCTTGCACATATGCGTCGTTTATTTCGTGCTCTGCTGACGTCGACGCCCTGTCATTGCCTCCCAAGGTTGATTGTGTCCTCTGATTCAAGGGGGTAAAGCCCGGTCTGATTTGTCCCGGACTCTGCCCTTGGAGAGGTGTCAATACGAACCCTTGTGTCGCTGGTCTTTCTGGTCCTTGACCCTGCGATGTTACCGTAGATCTGTTTGACTCTGGGCCTTGCGGTGCAGACCTATCTGGTGCACGTTCCTCCGGAGCAGACCGCTCCATAGCGCGTTCCTGTGGGGCAGATCTGTCCGGATACCGTCCCGTCGGCGTTGTATTAGGCCTATCTTGATTCTGGTTTTGAGGTTCGGGCCTCCCCGGAGCACCTTGCGTATTTGACGTTTCACCTACAGTCGTGCTATGGCCACCTGTCGTGATAATAGGCGGCCGATAGTTCGACCCAGGCGTGTCAAAGGAAAACTGCTCCTGGAAATCCAATCCTCCTGGGGGTATTCGGGATCCCCCAGAGTTGGGTGTTCTTGGAGAGTATTCTCTGTCGGCCATGAGAATTGATTATTATAATCGTGGGTGGGATTCGCTGTTTTTTGTTATCTTTTATGGGTGTCCCATGGATGACGCCAATTTGTTTGATCAAATAATCGTACTATGGCTCAACCGGAGGTGAGAGTAATAAGATTGGGGTATTGATGATGATTTGTAGGTGATTCCCTACCGGTAATAGGGCTACGGCCGATTTACGCCTATGATTTTTATATTGTCACCCGACTTTGAAGGCCGACGTGGTATGTAGGTTGTATGTTTTTAGAGGGCAAAAAGATGATGATGCCGTATGATGTCTTCCTCCTTATATAGAGGGTAGAAACTTGGAGAGGAGGGTAAGAGAATTAGGGTAAATCTCTTCCTCTTTTGAGAATATTTTATTTCCTTCTTGAGGAGATTTGTGGTGATCTTGCTACAAACTGTGTCCGAGGTAATCGGACCTGAAATATATTATTTATTCGGATAATCATAGAAAGAATCTATATCCGATCTTTTTGATATACTTCCTCGGAGCTGGGTATTTTGGTCAGGAGTTCCGGAGTGATTATGTGGAACGGAGGTTGAGCTCCGTTCTGGGTTAAATAGATAAGTAAATTTACCTGTACGAAGGTGGCTTCGTATCTGCTTCGGGTACGGAGCTAAAGCTCCGTATAGGGTATATCATCAGTATCTTTATATAATTACGGATTATTATATATTTTTTATATTATTATCCTTCAACATGATATATATAAATAAATTAAATAGTCAATCATTAATTATCCTTATTAAATTGTTGCAAATGTCTTATTATATATATTTTTTTCTATTATAATGAGATATATAAATAAATTAAATAGATAAGCATTAATTACCTTATTAAATTGTTTCAAAATTGTTACATGTAACTTATCCTTTTATTATAGAGTAAATTACACTTTTCGTCCCTAAAGTTGGCACGTTTTTCACTTTTGATCCCTAAACTTTAAAAATTACAATTTTGATCTTAAAGTTGGCCAATTTTTTCAATAATCGTCCTTTGGCCATACGGCGTTAAAAAATGGCCGTTAACGTGCGCACGTGCGAGACACGTGAGGGCACTAATGTAATTTCACTTTACACCGAGGGACGAAAAGTGAAAAAATTGCTACTTGAGGGACGAAAAGTGAAAAAATAGCTACTTGAGGGACGAAAAATGAAAATCATGCGAAAAACGAAAAATAAATTTATATCTATATCTCTGTGTGTGTATATATATATATATATATATATATATATATATATATATATATATATATATATATATATATTTGTTAGTGAAACGCGAAGATCATGGAAATAAAAAAGTCAACAACAAAAGCAGCCACCGATCTTTATTCTGATCATTTTGATAGTTTCATATTTCGGATTGGGTGAGTTTGGACGGCGGTTGAATTTTCCGGTGAGAAATTGAATTTTCCGGAGAGTATAGATCGAATCAATTGTTGCCCAGGGTTTGTGCGGGATCAAGTTTTGAGAAGATTGGTGGTGATTTCAAGTGGTAATTCGAAGAAACAACAAAGTTATTGGAGATTTAATTTTTCCGGCGACCTGACATGTTTTCCGGCGAGCTTTGAATCTGAAATTTTTTGGTCAGGGATTGTTCGCGATTGAATGTAGAGTTGGTTGCAACCGGTTTCGAGTCGTAATTCGGAGGATCGAGAGAATAACCGTGATTTAAAGTTTTCCGGTGACATTCTATTCTTTTCCGACGGGGTTTTGCAGTTTCCGACGGGTTGTTCTTCTGAAATTCAACATTTTCCAGACACCATAACTGTTCATCGCTTTTTCTGCAAAAATAAGCCATTTGCCGACTTGACCAATCTTGCATTGCCGAAGTAACCGATCAACAACTCTTATTTTTTTTATTTTTTTTTTAGAAGAAGGCAGTGATATAGCAAAATTATTCTTTGATTAGGATTCATTAGTTTAAGAAGTGCAGGTTGTTGTGCCCATTTGTACTATAAGATGAATGATACCTCGTTTGGTGATTTTGTTGAAATTATTTATTTGTACTAAAAGCTAATGTTATGGAGCATGAGCATGTGTGTGGGGAAAGGATAGTTGAAAACAGGGAAGTGTGGAGACATGATTGAAAAACGTTAATATGTTAATTGGATTATTATCATAAGGTGATTGATGTTGTTGTGATTTTAGGTTAGTTTGATTTTGGAATAGTATGTTTGAAGAAGAAGAAACAGGAAGGAAGGGAGGAAGGAACAAAGACAGAAACACGTTGATATATTTTTTGCATGATTTTCATTTTTCGTCCCTCAAGTAGCTATTTTTTCACTTTTCGTCCCTCAAGTAGCAATTTTTTCACTTTTCGTCCCTCGGTGTAAGGTGAAATTACATTAGTGCCCTCACGTGTCTCGCACGTGCGCACGTTAACGACCATTTTTTAACGCCGTATGGCCAAAGGACGATTATTGAAAAAATTGGCCAACTTTAAGGTCAAAATTGTAATTTTTAAAGTTTAGGGATCAAAAGTGAAAAACGTGTCAACTTTAGGGACGAAAAGTGTAATTTACTCTTTATTATATTATAGATAGATAATCCAATAACTTTTTTTTTTTTAACAACAAAGAGTATATTTTTCTCTTTATAATTACGGATTATTATATATTTTTTATATTATTATCCTTCAACATGATATATATAAATAAATTAAATAGTCAATCATTAATTATCCTTATTAAATTGTTGCAAATGTCTTATTATATATATTTTTTTCTATTATAATGAGATATATAAATAAATTAAATAGATAAACATTAATTACCTTATTAAATTGTTTCAAAATTGTTACATGTAACTTATCCTTTTATTATATTATTATAGATAGATAGATAATCCAATAACTTTTTTTTTTTTAACAACAAAGAGTATAAATTTTATTGAATGATTCATTAATAAAGATCTAAAAGCTCTAGCTATTTTTATTAAACTTTTTTTATAGTTAACTTAAAGCTCATAAGCTTATAAATCCTATCATTTAATAATTCACAGCTATTCATATATTTATTTATTGTGCATTTATTATTATAAGATATGGATATGTTTATTTATATCAAGAAACCAAACCCCCATCTACCAATTTAAACCACCAAAATAAATATCAGATAAAATCACCAATCCAGTCAAACAAGATTCAAAAAGGATTGAATCGCCTGCTACTAAACCAAAAGTATGTTTACTAAAATATTACACCCAAGATCTAAAATCAACTATACCCACAAAAACTTTCTTTGCCCAAAAAACAATGGAGTCGATGGAGGTGGAGATCGGAGAAGTCTAGTACAGTGGAGCTACAAAAAGAAGAGACAAAGAAGAAAATTTGTAGTTTTGCATTCTGCTATAAAAGTATGAGGCAAGGGGACCTAATATCTTCATTTCTGTTTATTATGGTTATGGAGGCGTTGTCTCACATGGTCAATACCGCTGGTAATGTGGGGGTGCTGAAAAGTATTCCACTTGCAAATAATGGTCCAAATTTACCAGACCTTCTCTATGCGGATGATTGTCTGTTAATGGGGGAGTGGGATGAGGTTAATGTTAAAAATGTAACACAGTTATTAAGGTGGATAACGAGGAGGTAAAGATAAATTTGTGAGGCCTAAGGTTAAAAGAAATAAATATTTCCTTGTTAACCAAGTGGGCCTGGAAACCATCTAGTTTGGGGAAGTCGGTCATTGATGAGATCCATGTAACACTGAGCTGTTGGTCTGCATGGACAGTTAATAAAAATATGACAAGGGTGTGGAGGAACATAGTGAACACCGTTGATAGCGTAAGAATTGATGGGTTGGCTATTAATCAGCTGTTTAGAGGGGTGGTAGGGAATGGAAAAGAGGTCAGATTATGATTGGATGTATGGAATGGAAAAGAGACTCTAAAGGATCGGTTCCGAATTTATTTAGATTGGAAAAGGAAAAACGATGCCTATTGAGCGACAGATTTAACAACAACTGTAGAAGCTTTGGGGCTTTTGGAAAAGGCAAAAAGCCTCGACAACGCTGGAAAAATGGAAGTCAATGGAGGGTATGCTGGATAGATGTGTCTTCCAGGAAACCACGGATATGTGGGAGTGGTGGGGGGCAAATCATAAGGTTCTCACGGTAAGTGTTGTTAAGGATTAATGTTAAGTGGAAAATATTTTAGTAATTGATTTATTTTGAAGTGATGTAAGTGGGCCTTTAAGAAGGTTAATATTTTCAAGTGGAGGGTGGTGTTAGATAGGCTCCTGACTACCATGGCAGTTATGAAAAGGAATTGTTTTTGTGGATGATACAAGTTGTGTACTTTGTGAGTTTAGAGATGAAACAGTTGAACACTTGCTATGTTCGTGTTGGAGTAAGATGAGTAGATGGTGCAATGCAAGTCCTTAATTCAGTTTTGATGTTAAAGATCAGGTGTATGTACATTAGTATGCTAGATTAGAAAAGGCTAAAAGGAAGGTACAAAAGAGATTATTAAGATTGCAAGTTGGTGCATTTTGAACGCAAGAAACGAAAGAGATTCTCCAATATCATCGTTAAGGCGAAAAAGATTGTGCAAAGTATTTTGTCTTTGGGTTTTATATGGTATAGAAGTAGATCAAAAAACAAGTATATTAGCCGGGATAAATGGTGTAAACATATGGATGTATTTGTTATTTGCCTATTGTTCTGGGTAAGTAATGAATGAAAGTTAAATTTTCAAAAAAAATAATTGACAAGCTGAATCTTTATATGCATTCCACCAATTGCAACTCAGTACTAACGTATGAACCCTAAGGCAAAATAAAGTTACTAGGGTACTAAGGTATGAATCGACTACACAGCAGAACAAAACACTTGAAAAAGGAGTGAAGATTCCACCCTAGCGTAAACATGATTAAAGAAGAAGCCAGCTTCAAAAATTTTGTTCTTTAATCCTGTTTTTGATAGGGTAGCTTCTTCCCTCTTTGTTCGAGGCGTTTTGTTCTGCTGTGCAGTCGATTCATACTTTAGTCTTTTAGTAACTTTGTTTTGCCTTAGGGTTCATACCTTAGTACTGAGTTGAAATTGATGGAATGCATATAAAGATTCAGCTTGTCAATTATTTTTTTTGAAAATTTAACTTTCATTCATTACTTACCCAAAACAATAGGCAAGCAACAATACATCCATATGTGCAGATACTTACATGAGATCACATTTACATCATTTATCCCAACTAATGTACTTGTTTTTTTGATCTACTTCTATACCATAAAAAAACCCAAAGAAAAAATATTTTGCATAATATTTTCCGCCTTGACGTTGACATTTGGAGAATCTCTTTTTGTTTCTTGCATTCCAAATGCACCAACTTGCAACCTTAACAATCCATTTTAGGACCTTCCTTTTAGACTTTTCTAATCTAGCATATTGATTTACATACGCCAGATCTTTAACATCAAAGCCCAATATAGGACTTACATTGCACCATCAAGGTGTTGGTTATTACCTAAATATGTTCAAGGTGGTTCTCTCTTCTTATGGTCTCCTTCTCTAGCTTTGCTACACTTTAGTGGTCATAACGAATGTAACCCCGTCTTTCATTTCTGAGTTGGTTTCTTCTTTAATTATGTTTCTGACAGGGTGGGTTCTTCACTCCTTGTTCAAGGTGTTTTGTTCTATTGTGTAGTCGATTCTCGATGTTGGCAAGTTCAGCGGTCAGACATAGTACTTCACAATGATGCTTCAGTTTGGGGCGTTCCACTTCCCCGGGGTTATTTTTGATGACTATAAGGGAATGTTAGTCATATTTGAAGGTTTCTTAGTGATGGTTGAAGCTTTTATACTAATTTCATGTTATGCATTCCTTTTCAACACGAAGCCATATACTAGTGTTGCTCCTGCTGATCCCCTCATCCTTCGCCTTTGCATAATTATTTCTGGTGGTCGTTAGGCTAGATCTGAGTCCTAGTTCGATCGTTGCATCCCAGAATTCAAGCCCAAGTCCTGCTAGATGGGTTGATTATTAATGTAAAAGTTTTTGATGTAAAAGAGGGTAATACCAAACCACACACACTCACAGACAGTGTATACCCATTCGTTTGTAGTATAGCTAGTGGTAAGACCAGGTTGGTTCCCAGGGACTATGTTTAAGAGCTAGGCGAGATTATGTGATACCAAGATTGGTTGGGGGTTTTGCCACGATTAAAATAACTAATATTTAACTAAACTAGTAGGAGTGTCCCAACTGTTGGTCTACGAGCGAAGTACGAAAATATTTAGAATGAAAGACAATAATAGTTAAAAGCACCATCTACTTCGAATCAGATCATCCATAACATGTTCGGTTGCATAAATTCATACAATAGTAATTTCGTCTCCTAGTTGGGTGTTTTGCCACGATTAAAATAACTAATATTTAACTAAACTAGTAGGAGTGTCCCAACTGTTGGTCTACGAGCGAAGTACGAAAATATTTAGAATGAAAGACAATAATAGTTAAAAGCATGATCTACTTTGAATCAAATCATCTATAACATGTTTTGGTTACATAAATTCATTCAATAGTAATTTTGTCTCCTAGTTTACCAAACTATTAATTTTTTTTTTTGACAAGTGAATTTTACCTCAGACGCGTATGATGTGTGTTAATCGCACAACGAAAGGGTCCCGCACTAAGCGGATCTTAAATAGCCTTTCTCACCATACCACCTCCTTAATTGGAAAATACCGTCGAGGAGAACCTACCAAGGTTCGAACTCGAGACCTTGGAGTAAACTCCCCCGGGGCCCCGCATAGCAGGTTTAGTGAAACACCCCTGGCCACTGGGGTTTAACCCAGTGGTTACCAAACTATTAATTAACACATTGATTTTTATAAATGTTATCTTGTTCTTTATCATACCATGAATTAAGTAATTGTTTACTAAACAATCAAAATCATATAATCATGCATCAATACCATTAAAAGCACAATCATACAATCAACAAGACTGTTTTGGTCAAAAATTACCCAAGATAATCTACCTTGAAGACTTAGATAATTATGTAACCAAACTTTCGTTCGTGAGGTTAAGGGCTTGTAAAATATGTTGAGTTTCAAAGATGCGTGTTAAAGAAAAGATTTGTTAAAGGAATATGTCGACTAAACAAGGATTAAAAGGACAAATGTAATCAAGGACAAAATAATATGTATCGAAATAATGTAGAGAACAGAAAGTAATGCTAATTATGATAAAGATCTAATAATTAACGAAAATAAAATAAAGATAAGGGAACAAGAACACCGAGATTTGTTGACGAGGAAAAGCCCTTAATCCTTATGGATCGCCGACATAAAAACCCCGGGAGGAAACAATCGTCCTTGCCTTTGTTCTCTTATTAATGATTGTTAAAATGATTACAATCGTGGAATTCGGTTGATCGATATTGCTAAGTGTGAGAATAAAGATGAGAGGATCGAGAGCAGTGTGTGTGAATACAAGTGTGTAGTGTTGTAGCAAGTGAGTAAAAGATATCCTAAATCGATCAGCCTCATTCGTTTATATAGACCTATACGCTAACTAACTATGCGAGTTTGTAGGGATCTTCCAGGTCTTCATTATTTGAACGTTGGAGAGTATCTTGCCTAGTCAAGCGAACGTTGAAGTATTTTCCTTATGCTAAAATCAACTTGAAGTCCGATTATGTTGGGAGACTGAGTCTTCTTTGCGTGTTGATGATTAATCCCATGTGTGAATTCCTTTTTACACCGTTGGAGATATTTTCCATAGCTTTATATCGAATATTCTGGAATCTGCATGCTTAACTCATGTGGAAATGATAATAACAAGTAATTCATAACGTTAGCAAAATATTAGTAAGTCACCAGAATATTCACCAATGTCAAGATCCTGATAAGTCAAGATCTTAAACTCTCAAGATATTGGTACTTGAAATTTCACCCATAACAATTGTCCCCAAAGTTATTTTAATAAAAACAATTTTGTTGAAATAACTTTGAATCTTCTAGAAAAAGCTTTGACCGAAGTCAATCAGTTAATTTTGAAACCATCTTTAAGATAAGACGCGTGGAACTCGGATAGCCAAGAGTTTCGATTTGATAGGTAACAACTTGACGGTTCATTTCCTATCTTTAACCCCTCAATATAAGCCAAAAGTTTCACACTTTGTAAATCACAAATAGTTTTTCTTCTTTTTGAAAATACACTCTTTGCATTATGTCTTCTCTAAAATCATTGGGAGAATTTCTTCAAGAGGTACGCTTTTTTTAAATAAAATTTTTTTTTTGCTATAATTGATTTCTTTTTATTTCTAACTCATCTTTGTATTGTCTTTCAGTCTCTTACCGAACTGGAAAGGCAGCAGATTGCTAAAGATAAGTTGAATGATGAAAACATAGAAACAATGCAAGGCCTGATCAAATCTTATAAAGAATCTATCGAGATAGAGAAAGAAATGGGTTTGGAAGTGAAGAATGGTTTAGAAGCCAAGATCAGAGTTCTGAACAATGCCTTGAGGGATCTTTGTATTGAACTTGGCGCTACACAAGAAGAACTTAAAAATACGAGAGAAGAGTTGGTTCGAACAAAGTCAATCCTGGAAAGGCTGAGGGAAACAAATCCTTCAGTCTACTGAGAAGTTCTTCTGTAGGTATTTTTATGTTGTATGGGCGATGAAGGATATGATGACAAGGCCAGAGCCCATATTTTAGACACTTTTGATGTTAGGAATTTGAATCGATAGGGGATGTGTAATGTAGAACAACAAATGATTAGGAGGGGAGAGATTGGTCTGGTGTGATCAATCATGGTTGTAAAAACTGCTTTCGAGTAGTTTTATGTAAATATATTATTAATGAAATCTATCTTTTGATCCATTTTATTTCAAACTCGAAAATCAAAAATGTTATTAAAGGGTAAAAATGGTAAATGACTAATAACTAAATGATGTCATGCGTCAGTTAATAATTAATCTTGACTTATTCGACCACTTCAATAGTAAGTAATCAAATCAACGCAGTAATTAAATAATAAGATACATGCACCTTTTACACGCAATTAAGACTCCACTTGTAGGCTATGATCCCTAGCTTGCAGTATCTTTAATGACTGTCAGTCTCCACTTATTCCTGCATTAAAATAATGTGTGTGGGACTGAATTGATTTTTGGAGGGGATTAAATATAAGAAGGGAATTCTTAATTTTAAGATTCACTTAGGGACATTGGTGTTCAAGATCTAGAGGGTGTCTCCATATATTGAACTCACATTGGAGGCGTGGTTAGCCATTTTCGTGTGTTTGTGTAATGGGTGGCGTGGTTAGCCAATTTCGGGAGATCGATGGTAACATCGACAACCAACAGAATTAATTTCGACGACCTTGGAATTTAACCCTTCGACCGTGAAATTAATTAACGTGCGACACGGGCGAATTTAAGAGAAGGTGAAAACCTTCAACCAAAAGCTGGCGTGATAGCCAAAAGGTGAAGACCTTGTTCCACGTTGCAATGCATATGTTTGTTGATGTTGATAGTTCTTCAAAGTCTACAAAGAAAATTCTTAGAAACTGACGTTAGCCATTTGGCTAACGCCACTCCGACGCTCAAGTCAGTATCATCATCTTTAAAAAAAAAAATAAAGAAATAAAAAAGATATAAAAGAAAAAGTAAAAGGGTAAGAAACCATACCTGACTTTGTCGAAAGACAAAATAAATTACACGTGATAAGTTTTGAGATGTATGGCGTTCCAAGCTCTTGGAACTAAAGTACCTTGCAAATCTTGAAGCCAATAAGATCCTTTTCCAGCTTCAGCCTCGATCAAATAAGGACCTTCCCATTTAGGATTCAATTTACCATCTGGTTTGGCCAAAACCTTCTTGAGAACTAAATCGCCAACTTGAAATCGTCTTAACCTTAAATTTTTATTATAAGACTTAGCGATTCGTTGTTGATAAGCTGCTATCCTTATTTTGGTTCTTTCTCTTAGTTCATCTACAGCTTCTAGATCTTCAAGCAGTAGTTCTTTATTCTTCTCATAAGTTAATAAATTAACTTTGGCAGTAGGTAAATCCATTTCAGTAGGTAGAAGTGCCTCAGCTCCAAAGACAAGTGAAAATGGAGTTTGTCCAGTGGCACTTTTCGAAGTTGTTCGATCAGCCCACAAGACAAATGGTAATTCTTCAGCCCATTTTCCTTTTGCTTGTCCCAATCTCTTCTTTAGGTTATTCATAATAATCTTATTGCTTGATTCCGCCTGACCATTAGCTTGTGGATGGACTGGAGTAGAAGTAATCATCTTGATACCCCATCTCTCACAAAAGTTTGTTTGAGTCAAGGATTCGCTGACCAGACTTGGTCGCTGACGTGGGTCGTCAGCGAGTCATCAGCGAGTCAATGACTCTTGTCAGCGGGGTTTAATTTCCCAAGTTGTATGTCAAGGCGGGAAGATTTCAAACCAACTAGAAGACAAGAAGTCACATGGTGGTTCTCCTAACTGAATGTTACCTTATATGGCAAAGGTACAGTTGGGACCAAAACAAGGGTTTCCCTCTTTCATACCCGTTTTGGTATAGAAGACAAAGGCTCCTGGATCAAGTACAAAGAGCCTATTAGAGTCGACAACCACCATTCTATCACTATCATTGTAAGGCTGTGTTGCCCTAATTCATCCCCTATATAAGGAAACACAGCCGCATCATTATAGTTGTTCTTGTTAACCAAAAGTGTGTATCACTTTATTTGTAATTGTTTAAGTTTTCCTTCTTTCCTAGACTTAGCAATTACATAGTTCATTTGTAGTCTTGTAAGACAAGTTGTAATCTCGACCATGTATTCATCGTTTAATCAATGAGACATATGACTAGACTTGCTTAGACATTTACACTTGAACTTATTCTTGTTCTTTACTTTCTGTTCTTTACTTTATTGTCTTGTTAAAACTAATTTAAGTGTGCAAATCCTGGACTGTCAATTGGTATCAGAGCCTTAGTTTCTAAGTCATTGAAACTAGATCCGTTTGCATACTTTTTCTTTCTAAAACTTTCTTTTCTAAATCTTCTTTTAAAAACAATCCAAAATGGGTGCATACATCTATGCACCAGGATGCCGGCAAATCCCCTGCCGAGGGTCCAACAATAATGTATGCAATGCTTACAATCAAATGTAAATGCGTAAATCATAAACCAACGATCGATATACGATGAATATGAATCAATAATCAATATTCGCCAAACCTGAGCCATCATC
>CM067174.1:53144453-53267846 GCA_034093135.1 Erigeron breviscapus | reverse complement strand
TGTAATCTCTATTTACCTTCTGATTAGTACGCAATTACTTGTTAACCCTGTATTTCCGCTACAACGGGGTGTGACAACAATGGTGTCGGGCGGGGTAGTGCGGTGATGGATGGTGGTGGCATGCGGCGGTGGTGACGGTGACAATTGGTGGCGGTGGCGGCGATTGGTGGTTAGTGGCAGCGGCGGCAAGTAGTGAAAGTTATTGATTTAATGTGGTTATGATGTATGGTACATCATGCATTAGAATATGTACGTTGTTGAAACTTAAAATCAATATGAGTTAATTGCAAGATTGGTCCCTGTGGTTTACACACTTTAGCAATGGGGGTCCCTTTTTGATTATCGTTGCAATGGGGGTCCCTGTTTTGAGATTTTTTGCAAGATTGGTCCCTTTTTAACGGAACCTTTAACGGGTGCCGTCAAGTCTTCACGTGGTCATCACGTGCAGGGACAATATTGTCTTTTCATACAACACATAAGGGACTCTCATTGCTAATAAACTCGAAAAAGGAACCCCCATTGCTAAAATAGAAAACCACAGGGACCAATCTTGCAATTAACACATTGAGAACTTTTTTAAATAAATAAAAGAATGTAATATAAAATTTTAATTTTTCTATTGAAAACTAATTGATATATAAATTTTTATTATAATTTAAGGTTAAGAACCAAGATATCTTACGTTAAGAATTAGATATTTATTAAAAAACAAACTTGTCTGAATAATATAAATGTCATATATGGTATTTTAGTTCTCTATGTAACTATTAAACATTTATGCAGTTGGTTGATTTATAAATATTAATTAATAAATATACGTGAAAGTTTATTTTAATATAAATGCTAACATATTTTTTTAAATATTTTGGATATATCGATTAATATACTTTGTATTTATAGCACGCGAAAATATATTTTTAGTAATTTAATTATTAATAATTATTAAAAACAAAAAAATATTAATAACTAATTAAGTATTTAGTAAAATTTATCTTAATAAAAAACTAAAAGTATAATTAGTGATGGATTATAAAAAAATTCTAAATTAATAAGACTTTTTTTACAATTATTATTAGTAATATTAATTTTTTTTGGTCCATGTTCTACAATTTAGCGGTTAATTAAGTTTTTTAGTTGGTTAATAAATGGTTAAATCAGTAGTCTTTTAGTATGTATAAAAAAAGATAAATATAAATGATTATATATATTATCAAGAGTTAATTGCAAGATTGGTCCTTTTGGTTTACACACTTTAGCAATGGGGGTCCCTTTTTGATTATCGTTGCAATGGGGGTTCCTGTTTTGATTTTTGCAATGGGGGTCCCTTTTTGATTATCATTGCAATGGGGGTCCCTTTTTGATTATCGTTGCAATGGGGGTCCCTTTTTGATTATTTGCAATGGGGGTCCCTTTTTGATTATCGTTGCAATGGGGGTCCCTGTTTTGATTATTTGCAATGGGGGTCCCTTTTTGATTATCGTTGCAATGGGGGTCCCTGTTTTGATTTTTGCAATGGGGGTCCCTTTTTGATTATCGTTGCAATGGGGGTCCCTGTTTTGATTATTTGCAATGGGGGTCCCTTTTTGATTATCGTTGCAATGGGGGTCCCTTTTTGATTATTTGCAATGGGGGTCCCTTTTTGATTATTTGCAATGGGGGTCCCTTTTTGATTATCGTTGCAATGGGGGTCCCTTTTTGATTATCGTTGCAATGGGGGTCCCTTTTTGATTATCGTTGCAATGGTCCCTGTTTTGATTTTTGCAATGGGGTCCCTTTTTGATATCGTTGCAATGGGGGTCCCTGTTTTGAGATTTTTTGCAATTATTATTAGTAATATTAATTTTTTTTGTCCATGTTCTACAATTTAGCGGTTAATTAAGTTTTTTAGTTGGTTTAAAAAATTATCATGTGAAAGGGATTTCACCAAACTTGGGTGCATAACAACACCACCTTCACTTCCCTCATATAAAAATTATATTTTTAATATATTATATATATATATTATATATATATATTATATATATATATTATATATATATATATATTATGAATTTAAGTACCCTAATTTGTAGTAAATAAAAAATAAAAAAAATAGAGGTGGTAGTGCATACAGCTGTTTATTGTCAACTACGAGTATTTCATAAAACACTAAAACTGCCACTCCAAATTACGCAATTTGATAAATAAAAGATTATATTTGACTAGGAGCTTCTCAAGTGGTCAAGTTTTGATCTTCTCCTAACATTTGTCCCCCCCTATTTTTCATTGACAAAATATTGTCAAAATTTAATAATTATAGCTTCAAAATGAGATAAATAGTAGTACTTGATTTATGAGTGCTTTCACAGTCATATCGTATTAAGAATATAAGACATGAATTGAAGCTAAAATGATATTGGCATAGAAGAACTTAATGAAAGTTTGTGGGGTTTAGGATTTGTATAAGATTGTTTGCGTGCTTAATTGAAGGGGGGCCTCTTTATGAAACGCTTGTAAAAGGAACTTATTTATTAGTGTTTTCACATGTATTGTTTAAAATAAAATGGGACTATCGATCATATTTAAAGCCAAACAATCTTCAACCTGAAAAAATTAAATAGATACTGCTCCAAAAAGTCTCATCATGATCTTTGATAATCTTGTCTCCATATTTTTTTTCTTCCTCATTCCCTTCTCCACTTCAATTCCTGAATCAAACTATTGTAGTTCACTGTTTTGTCGATCGTTTTATGAGATTACCTAATATGTGCTTTTAGGACATACATAAAATATACCTACTGTATCAAGTATATTTAATTTCTTGAAAAATAAAAAACATATTTTTTTAAGTAGAATGTTGATACTATTATACTTTTTTTGAGAATAATATTTAGTACATTAATACTTTTTATTTAACAGTTGAATTAAACGACATTGTCTCTTTTTATACTCAACTTTAAATTTAGCAAAAATCCATTTTGGAAGAATCCATATGTTCATTTGCTTTTTTTGTTTAACTAGCTAATCAACCCGGGTTCAACCCGGGCATCTTAATTAAAACTTCAAACCGAAAGAATGTATCAGAAAAATGTATGTAACGTTTGTTATTGATACAATAACATAATAATTTATAAATAAATTTGACTATTGCATTATAAAAAAAAGTCATTTTTTATTTCAGTAAATGATTCGGACTTTTATGAAACATTTAAAAGGTTATTTACTTTTAAAAAATTTAAAAATCATATGACATCATAATTAAAATAAAGAAAAATCATGGAGTTGTCATATCATAAATTTTCCAAAAATATTTGCGAAAAACAATCTTCTTTTATTTATTATAGAGATTAGTGTTCTATGGCAAACTAAAATATCCAATCTAACATCCATTGCATTTTTCGTCGTTTAATTGGTGATTTATAGCTAACGCATGTCTATCTCCTCGGCTCCTCGCAATAGGGTTTAGTTGTTTTTGTGTGATTTTTGTCGTGATCGCAACCACAAAAGAAAATCCTCTGATTTGATGCTTATATAATTCTATGTGGAAGGACATAGTGGGCTAGTGGCCAATATATCGTGTTGAAGTTTACTGGTTGATATGGAGTTCAAGGAATAAAGTTCCCTTTTTAGGTCGAAATTTGATGTCGGGGTCCAATTCAACCAACGTTATCTAATATCATCAAACTAGTGTTTGGCCAAATGTATTGTTGATGCGATGAGCAAAGAAACATGACTAAAGTGGTTCCTCAAAGACGTATGAACCTCATTTTGTTAAATATTGTGGGGATCGATTTTTGGATTACATTTATCTCTTTGGTTGCAAGTTATAATCATCTTTATGTGAGAACTGTTCACATATAAACATATATAACTAGATTAATACCCGGTCGGTGACCAGGTTATCAAGTAAACTTAAAAGTCTTTTATCCAAAGATAAAGTTTATTATGAAATCAAGTATAATGTTAAAATAAAGTGTTAAATTCCGTATACTTTTTGATATAACATATATAGAGTCAGTTTGATATATATATATATGTAATATATATATATAACTTTATTTTTTGTGAATTATATATATTAAATTGTCAATACTCGTCTTACTTGAACTTTGACTTGAAACCAAAAGTAACTCATTTGATCCGATAAGCTACTTGACCTCAAAACAATCAATTAAACCCAAAACTAACCCATCTGACCCGCCAATTCATTTGACCCAAACACAACCCGTTGTTTTATGATTCATGTGAATATGATTTGATCAAGTTTTATTAAACATATTTAAAAAAATTAAAATCGCTAGTTTTTTTCATGTTTCGTGTCGAAGTATTATACGAAATGAGAACATGTTTCGGAGTCAATTGTTTATGACTACAGTTAGTCGATCTATATGAAAACTCCTAACGATACATTGTAAATTATACTTGTGTTATATGTAATCTATGAAATTGAGCTTAAATGATGATATATGGTGAATTTAGATCTAGTGTGTGTTTGTGTGTGTTTTGAGAGAAACCCTGCATTTGTATGTAATTAGATTTTATTGATATGAAAGACTTAATTACAAAATAAGTAGGGAAGGGGTATTTATACATTTAACTAATTATCACTAATACCCCTTCCACTATTGGAAGTTTACAATTAAACACCACATATTTATTTCTAACAATCTCCCCCTTGGTGTTGAATTGTAAATGTTGCATCGTCTTCAGTCTTTAAATAATCATGATGAGTCCATTTGTTGAAAATCTTCAATGTTGAGTGGACTTTGAAACTTTCTCATTGTCTTCAATGTCTTGTATCAACCTTGACTTTGAATCTTCTCAACAAACATATATATTTGACGATGACTCTCTAGAACTTGATCTTCTCTTGCAACTTTGAATATTTTGAAAGCATCTTTGAAATCTTGGTAACTTTTAAGCTTTGACAACTTGCACTTTTGAATGTTGATTTCAACTTGATGTTGCTTGGAGAAGTAACTTGAATCTTTGAATAATGTGCGGAAGCTTGGTTTTGACTTTGAATTCTTTTGGCATTGCGGAAGCTTGGTTTTGGAATGTTGAAATTTGGTTTGACTATGAAACTTCATTTCTTGATCTAACTTGTCTTTGAATCAACAATCATCTTGGAGCATTTGATCCTTTGATCAATTAATTCTTGCTCCCCCTCAAATAAACAACTATCTCGGAGCAACTTTATCAAATAAATGATTGATCTTCAATTTCTTGCTCCCCCTCAAACAAACAATCATTTCGGAGCATCTTTAACAATTAATCAATTCATGAATTCACTCTTGCTCCCCCTCAAATTAACAATCTCTTCAAACTATGAAAGAACTTAACTATCCAAGTATCAACAAAAAGACAATCTCCATTCAATCTCAAACTATGGTCATTTTTAAAACAAATCTTTCTATTATCGACCATGTATTTTCCAAATCTAAAAACATCTTGAATATTCTCGATCTTGACACAATCTATCAACTTATCAAGATAATTATTCACTCCCTTCACCTAAACTAATGATCCTTCGAACAACCAAACAAAACGATTATCATCAATCAATATCTATCAATCAAACTCTACCTATAACCTTGAATTCCATCTATCAATCATTTACTCATTTATCCCCCTTATGATGAATATGTGAAACGTGTTCATCATACAATAATGATTGATAGCATAAACGGTAGATGAAACGAAACAACATGTAAGCAAATCAACCCAACCCAATTCCCAATTCCCAATGAACCTATTGGTGAACTAGAATTAGAAGTTTCGTTGTTGGAAAAAGATTTTAAAATGGTGTTGGTGTTCTTTGTGTTTGTGTGAAGAGAAATGAAATCTGGATAAAAATGACCCGTTAACACAACCAAAAATCGAAAGGATTAATGGTGTGGCCTAAAAATACGATTACAAATTTTTAGGACTTCCCATTATCATCGAGAAATGCACAAAGCTTATCTCTAAATGGTTCGGTCTATGGCTTTACAACCAATAGATTGCTTTAAAGAATGTAGAACATGGTCAGTGTCACAAAGGCGTATCGATAACCATGTTTAACTTTCCTCAAAGACTTTTGGAAAATAAATCCGAGGTCACATAGACTTCTCGTTAACTCAACAAATTCATAAAATGAAAATGTGAGACCTACGTTCAACGTTGGAAAAGATGTTAGCATTGGTAGGATTTCCATTCGATCATCGTGGAATATCAAAAATATGATATCACTACGAATGTTCCGACAATATCACAAAGATATGCAATGTCACAGAGACATATAATTACTCGATGTGTCCTAAGAAAAGATTGAATCATAGAATGATATATCAATAAGCTCTAGACTCAATAAGTGCATGTTCGAAGTCGGGGACTAAAGCAGAGTGTCTTCCTTTTTCAATATCAACGTCTTCCAAATAAAGAGTCAATAGAAATGTGAAATTGTTGTGTTAGCTGTGTGGTTGTGTTTGTTTGATCTTAGAATACCTGGTTTACTCCAAAACCGGTATTTGTTCTTATTATCTTCATTTTACGAAAGAAAGCTCTTATACCAAATGTAATCTATGAAATTGAACTTAAATGATGATATATGGTGAATTTAGATCTAGTGTGTGTTTGTGTGTGTTTTGAGAGAAACCCTGCATCTGTATGTAATTAGATTTTATTGATATGAAAGACTTAATTACAAAATAAGTAGGGAAGGGGTATTTATACATTTAACTAATTATCACTAATACCCCTTCCACTATTGGAAGTTTACAATTAAACACCACATATTTATTTCTAACATTATACATATTTGAAAAACATTATTTATACATTGTTAATGGAGGCTTGGTTTCATGAAGAAGGTGATTCATGATTTGTAATTTTGTCAACTAAAGTCTCGGTCTAAAAATATATAAAACCCTTAAGTTTGAAAAATATAAGCAAAATTGATTTATGACCAGTATATTAAAATCTCTTAGGTCGCGTTTGGTTCACAGAATCTGATGGAATTTGATGGAATTGGAATTGAATTTCATTCCTTAGTGCGTTTGGTTGCTCAAAGAAGAGGGAATCTCATTCCATAGGAATGTAAACATTCCATCATTTGATGGAATCTCCATTCCTTGGTATGGAGGAAGGAATTTCATTCCTTCCATCACTTGAATTTTCAAAAAATAAAAAACATTCCGTCAAATTCCATTCCTTCAAATTCCAATTCCTTTGAAAGATTCCATTCCTTCCAAAAACATTCCGTGAACCAAACGCGCCCCTATGTTTGAAAAATATAAGCAAAATTGATTTATGACCAGTGGCATGAATCTTACTTATTTAATCGAAGGTCATGGTAGAAAGCTTCACAACTGTTTTTTGTTAAAACTTTATTATGTTCAGTTTAAGATTATTCAAGAGATATTAAAATTCTATATTAAAACATATATGTTTTCTATATGTGTTTAAATGCATGACCTGTGTTTATCAATTGAAAAAAGATAAATAAATTTCATAAGTAAAAACTATATATTAAATAACATTAAAAGAGTTACCATGTTTAAATAACCAAAGTTGACTTTTAATTTTAAGGGTTAAGATTGATTTGACTTTCAATTTAAGTGGTTAAGATTAAAAAATAGCTTAATTTTTTTCATAAGTAAAAATCATGGAGTTGTCATATCATAAATTTTCCAAAAATATTTGCGAAAAACAATCTTCTTTTATTTATTATTATAGAGATAGAGATTAGTGTTCTATGGCAAACTAAAATATCCAATCTAACATCCATTGCATTTTTCGTCGTTTAATTGGTGATTTATAGCTAACGCATGTCTATCTCCTCGGCTCCTCGCAATAGGGTTTAGTTGTTTTTGTGTGATTAAGTACAACTTGATTTGTTTATACGTGAACGAATATGTTCACATATTAACGTCAAGTTATAATTTAAAGGTTGTGTTCTTCCAAAAGTATTTTTAAAGTCGTGATTGTTTAGTAAGTACTAGGAGTAGGTCAGTAGGATATATATATTTATCATTCTAAAAGAAAATGTTTTATCATATGAGATGGTACTTTCATATGCCTTTTCGTCTCACTCGATTAATGTCGTACATGCATCGAATCAAATCAAAAAAGCATTGGACTAGAACTATAGTTTGATCGATATCAAGATTTCAAATTAAGGGTCAGGGTTTCATATAATATAATATAATCTTGAATTTGTGTCTGCTAAAATTGGGCTCATGCCATCAACACATGCATGTTCTTGTTTCCACTAAACATTTTATATACGCTCGAAGCATCCAAATCTATAACAAGAATATTTTTACAAAGTATCTTACGTAACCATATAAAATTGTTGTGTGGCCCTATCAATATGTATTTTATATACTTAAATTTAATTATATTTTGTATTTTTCTTGTTATATAATGTAAGTGTAAAGTTTCAATTTTAACACGCATCTCCATTATTAAGTGTTTAATGGGAAAAGAATCTGGGGATGTATGTAACTTGACAACTTTTACTATTGTATGTATGCACCAAAAATATTGAACGTTTGATGGAAACAACCTGCTAAAATGTTCGGATGGTGTAAGTTACCGGCTGAATGCTGACGTGTACCAGTTGCCTGCCATTTTGAAAAGAAAAAAAACATATATAAATCTGGATCATGTGTCTATACATATATTAACACACATATCTATTATTTTGATTCAATCACTCTCCGATACAATTAATGTTACTGAGAAAGTTATCATCATCATCAATATCATCTCGTGGTGTGTCAATTTCAACAATAATAACATCATCCATTTCTAAATTCGACAACAATAACAACGTGGCTTCATATATCTTCATCTATATCTAAATCTGTAAATAAACAATTATATCATCAATCAAACATCTATCTCACATTCCTCACATCTAGATTCACCCACTGCCACCGCCGACCGACTTCCACCGCCGCTGACATTTGTGTTCGTGTATAAATCTGTGAAGATTCGATGTGTGTATAGAAGATTTGGGGTATAGATTTGATATGGGTATAGTTTGAAGAACTTGAAACAGTGTATATAAAGATTTGGCGTGGATTAAGGTTGTTGGTGTGGTGGCCGGAGGTGGCTTGTGGTGGTGGCCGACGGTGGCTGGTGGGTTGTTTGGCTTCGATTTGCTTGTTTGGTTGCTTCCTCGTCAGATTATTATTAATATTGTTGGTTTTCAACAAAGAATCAGTAGTAGATGTAATTATAGTATTAGTATTATTGTTGTTGTTTCTGATTGAAAAATGTAACATGTTATTCTTGTTGTTGTGAATTTGAAAAGGGGTTGTGGCATTTGTAGTAAAGATTATGAAATTGGTGACTTGAATTGTTGAATCTATATTATGTGTTTGATTTTTTTTTGTTGTTGTTGTTGATGATGATGATATGGAAATGATGATATGAAGGTTGAAGGTTCTGGGAAAAAAAGGAGAAGATGTAATTACATTTTTTTTAATCATAAAATAGCAAATGTAACCGGCTAAGCATCAAGCAGGTAAACTTTTACACGATTTATTCATTATGGGGACATACTTTCATCAAACGTTCAATATTTTTTGTGCATACATACAAGTTACATACATCCCCAGATTCTTTTCCCTAAAAAGATATATGGCAGGTGGAAAATAATTTTATGTAAGAAGATATATATTTTCTGTTTTTAAAGAAGAAAATATATTCTCTGTTGTTTTAAAATGAAAAAGAGAAAAAAAGAAGAGGATATATATGACGATCGATAAGTTGTACTTGTGAAAGTATTTGTTAAGTTTCTCTAGTGACTTTGAAGGGGCCCCATGAAATGTACATACTATATCAATTATCAAGTATGACTGAAAATAATATATATATATATATAGATATATATTTTCTGTTTTTAAAGAAGAAAATATATTCTCTGTTGTTTTAAAATGAAAAAGAGAAAAAAAGAAGAGGATATATATGACGATCGATAAGTTGTACTTGTGAAAGTATTTGTTAAGTTTCTCTAGTGACTTTGAAGGGGCCCCATGAAATGTACATACTATATCAATTATCAAGTATGACTGATATATATATATATATATATATATTTTTCTGTTATTATAAGATTAGATAAATATATATATATATATATATATATTTTTCTGTTGTTAAAGAAGAAAAAAAAATATTTTTATTTGTTTAAAGAAAAGAAAAAAAAGAGAGAGAAAGAAGAGGATATATATGACGATCGATAAGTTGTACTTTTTAATGCAGTAGACATCAGTACTGATATTGTTTGTCGATCAAGGAGATATATATTTGCTCGTGTTTACGTCCTAAGGTAAAATTAATCCTCACTAGTGTTGTACGTTTCACTAGAATCGTTGTGGTAAGGCGGGATGTTACAAGTTTTATCAAAGCAACCCTTAGAATTTTTACGAGTGTATGGCGCACTTGCATAACTTAACGAGGACGCTGAGTTGTGTTGAGGGTGTGAAAGCATACATCGCTAACATACGCGTTTTGGGCGTATTGGCTGTGGATGAGAGGAGAACTCCACAGTTAAGCGTGCTCGGGTGGCAGTAATGCCATATGGGTGACCCTTCTGAGAAGTTTGCCCGAGCAACCGAAACAAAGCTGTGAGTCTACGGGCAAAGCGACAATATTGTGTTGTGGTAAGGCGAGATGTTACACTCTTCGTCGTATGTACATCTTAATTAACATCCTTATCTTAGCCGGCTAGGGGAGTTATAATAAGAGAAAAGACCATAATTATAATTTAATTAGATAACCTCTTTTATACCTCTCCTTTTTGTATGCTTAAGGAAAAGTGGGTTTAAAATTCATTTTTTAAACAAATTACAATTCAAACATTTACCAAAATCCAAATCCATCGTTAACAAACACGACTTGTAATACGTTTTTAGCAACAAGAATTTTTTTTAATCTATGAATTATTCACGAATATTGGAAGGTATGAAATACGTTATCTTAACAACGCTAGAGATCCAACTCCGTAATAGATTCCTAACTCAAACCAGTCGATATGAAACTCTTATCACCCAAAAATCTGGAAAGACAAACTCACCCAAACACATCATTACTTGTGGTCAACCTTAAATAGGCCTTGGATAGGACCCGTACCAAATACCTTTTATGAGAAAACATATATACCTCCTTCTCATTAGAACATTTGATGATGGTTTATCAGGAAGAAATCAAAACAAATATAGACGGGGGCTAATAGAAAGGTTAGAATGTGTCGAGTCCTTTCTATTTATAAAAAGTGTATTATACATTTTTTTATTTAAATTCCCATAAATCAACAATATTTTTTCTAATTATACTTTTAATATTAAACAATTAACCCTCCTCTCAAATTCTAGCTCGTTAATATTTACTTTAATTTGTTGTTGAAAGGTTAATATTGGGATACATTTGGAAACATAGAAAGTCAAGATTGTGTTTATGCAATAAGAATACATATTTTTTTTTTGAAAGGTGAATTTCGCTGGAAACTTCGTGTCGCGATTCGACAACGGGAGGTCTAGCATACGTTGTCTTAACCGGGTCCGCGCTAGAGAGCTCCCTCGAAGTAGAAATGCCTATTTCAAATACCCGATGGGGAAAAACCCCCTACTAATCCTCCCGAAGGCACGACGATTAATAGGGGTAATCCCTGCCCTCTCAGACTTGAACATGGTTATACCCAAGTCAAGCCCTCATAAAGGGACTTAATTCATATGTCCTTCCCAAGGCTTGAACACAAGACCTCATGCAAGTGGGATAATCTTTCAACCTTTGAGCTAAAGCTCAAGGACATGAGATAAGTATATAGAACATCGATCGGTTTATTCGGCTGCTTCAGATATATACAGGATGGATTCATGTACAAGATGGATGCCCGCGCGTTGCAGCAGCAAAAGTGGTGACGGCGGTGTGATAACGGCGACCGGTGGTGGTAACAACCGGTGGTAGTTAAAGTTCAATCTCTTTAATTTAAAGTCACATCCAAAATGCAGAAGATTACTACAACCTTTCACCAAAATATAAGTATATATTTAGATGCAAATGCAAATTCAAAAATGGTTAGTGAAAAGACTTTCACAGCCTATATGTCTATAGCTTCTATCTATCATATGCACCCAAAATCTAAATTCAAATTCAATATGTAACAATACAAATATGGAATTAGTACAGAAATACTCTGTAATTGATTAAAGTGGCTAAGAATAATACATATATGGATTTAATGAAAAGGAATACTTAAAAATTAATATTAAAACGAAAATAAATAACTTTAAGTCACCTCCTTTTGAGTTTTGACAAATAGCATTTTTTGAAGATACAGAAGCACGTTACCTTCATGCGTTTCCCAAATTTGAAACTTTCTTGACATATTAAGCAGCTAAAAACCTAAACCACATACCTGCCGCTTCTGAGTAGAATATGGGGTTAGCCTTCGTAAACAATTAGTAAATATAGGTGCAGCGTGCTATGCTGGACAATTTGAACCATCAACCAGAACTTAAAAAGGAAGCCCGCAGCTGAGTTCTTCTTCCTCAAATGGCTTTGAGACATACATATCCATTCATCCCACATTTATGTAGCCTGACATTCTGTAGTCCTTCCAAAAATAGATGTGTGCCAATGACCAACATTTCCAAACGTTTCAATTCAAACTTTGTCGGATGCAATTTGTTGATTAACCTTGCTTTCTAACTTGTAAACTTGTCTTGTAGCTTCAAACCTATAAACAACACCAAAAGTCAGGCCTTTTCGGGCATTTAGAGCTCCATTTAACACACATGAAATGAGTAAGGCGGTTTAAGTTTCTCTAATGCAGTCTTCCCGCTAGAAAAGAAGAACAAAAATGATTAATAAAGTCAAAAATAGTCACCCGTGCCCAGTAACTAAGTAGTCAAGTAGAGGTCCAATCTCGACCCAAAGAAATGTACTAAATGATACAACCATTGTAAGCTCATCCTATAATATGCAATCCATAAAAACGATACAATCTTACAACTTGATCTTACAAATTAATATTATGTTTATGTCACTTAATTAAATTAACAAAATAAATGTTAAAAATATTAACTTCAAGTGATAAAGGGTTTCAAATATGATAATTAACCTTTTATGAATCAGGTCCAAACTTCTCAGACTTAACCAATCCATCAATCAGAGATAAAATGATATGAACTTTATGAATCCTTACATTATTTCCCGGATGAACCTGAAATTTTATAAAAGCAAGAAAAATCTATTAATGATGAAAAGAATTTATTAAAAGTTTTGCACTCCCTAAATTAACTACACATAAATCCTTAGCAAAAACAATAAACCCTTACCCAAAGTAATGAATCATCAATTTACAGCAGAATATATATACTGTACATGCAATTGTATGTCTACATCAATTTACAGCAGTTTATATTTTGATATATACATGGACATGCAAGTTGTTACCTCTGGCAGCGCGGGTTGGACGACAACAGATGGTGAAGGTGCGCCAGTTTGTGCGGGGTTGGGGACTGCAGGATGTGTATCTCGAATGCCAGCATTGACAGCAGTAACAACAGACTGGGAAGTGAGAGATACTGCAGATTATAGAGGATTGTAAGAAGTTGAAAGGATAACATGTTATTTTATTTTTTTTTATCATTTTTGAAATATGGGTTTTTCAGTTAATGTCAGCTTCAACCCAATTTGATGAACAAATCTACCATATCGTGCCTCTTTAATATGAGATTAAATAATCAGACTAAAAGATAAACGAACAAAAAGTAGGAAAATAAATCATAACCTCTTTGATATGAGCGCCAAGTACGAAACCAAAATCTTAGTTGGACATCCTTGATGAAGAATCTGGAAATGAAGAACATATTAAAACATATAATCATAGTCAAACTTATAAAAACAAAAGTAAAAATAGCAACATGTATCATCATATTTTCTCATTCAAAGACCTTAATGGATCATCAATTATTCGATTTATAGCAACATGTTGTAAATATTGAAGAACCAATATTCTTAAATAAATAAAAAAACCAATATTCGATTTATGGAACCTGCAGGTAGATGGTGGCGACGATGATGATGGATTGGATGGTGGTTGCATAAAAAAAAACCATGGCAGATTGATGGATCAGATGTTGAATAACCCATGGCGGCCGAAGATAGGGTCAATTTTTTGGGGGTATAATATTGGGGCCAAATTGTGATTTAGGTTTTTTACTATGTGTTTGTGCCTGAAGGAGATTTAGTCTGAAATTTGTATAAGGGTATTTTAGTCACAGCAGGTAGAATGATAAGGAGAGATTTATGAAGATGAAGGGTAAAATAGACAAATCAGGTTCTTAAATACTTAAGGAGGGGGAGTCAGTTTGCTTCAGATATATACAGGATGGATTCATGTACAAGATGAAACGAAATGATAGCTGACTCTTGAAGTCAAGCCGATCATAAGCCATATTCAAGCACTATGGTCCCATGGCGTGGCTATATACATAATGGCATCTAGCTGTAAAATGAAGGGCTGAAAACAGACAAGTGAGTCCAACAAAGTTAGCCGAGCGAGTGACTCCCTGCTCTTTTACTTCATGTCAAACAAAACATCGTTATTAGTAAAGTTTTGTTTTTTACTACTTATAAAATCAACGGATCTTAACGATGGTTTTTTTGGAAAGGCAAATTTCATTTAACAATAACAAGAATTATAAGTGAGGTTTTTTCAAAAGATAAAAGAGACCAAAAAAAACAAATACTATTGATACGATAAAATGCGATTGAAAAAAAAAATTGAACGAAAAAGACTTCATTTAATTGGTTATATAATGAAAATGAAAAAAGAGAAAGAAAAAAATAGTATCCATTCTATATATGTAACATCCGCGAGATTTGACCCATTGACTTTACGTGTAATTTGACTAACAATTTAAGTTAATGAAATAATTGGGTCGTTTTGGTGATTAAATGATTATGTGGTATGTTTGTAGGGTTGATGTTATGACTTATTTGATGATTAAACGTAAAACGGTGTGTAAATTAGCTTGAAATTGGAAACGGGTCGACCCATACCCGTACCCGACCCATCAGCCCTATAGGATCCACCCTTCTTCCCCCTTATCCCATTCTTCACCACAAATATCTCTTATCTAGATTTCCAAAAGAAAGATCAAGCTCTCTTCTTCTCTTCTCTCAAAAATTCTACCAATTTAATGTTATTGAATCTGATTCAATACAAAAATCATCATCTTTGCCATCTCTTAATCCTCATTGAATCATAAGCTTGAAGTTCTAGTGCAAGATTTCTACCTATTTGGGTCAAATTCGGGTTTGACTTTTGAAGCTAGATTGGTAAGTCAAATTCATCCCAAATTCATCTATTTATGTTTACTTATATGCTTTTAGTCATTACAAAGTAATTTCAGGTTTTAAATTGGTCAAAAACGGATTTTTAGCCGATTAGGGTTTTGATTAGGGTTAGAATGATTTGGAAGTAATTTTGATGTTTTGGTCGAATTTGTGGAATGGGTTATGTGTATTTATGTTTAATGGTGCTTAGTTAAGCTTCAAAATGAGTTTCATACTCCTGCAAATCGTTTTGGTATGGTTTGGGTCGAGTTTGGGGGTTTTTGGCTCGTTTTCTGCACTTAAGAACTGCTGGTGCTGATGCAGGAAATTGTCCCACTGCGGCGCAGTGGCAGGACCTTGTCCCACTGCGGCGCAGTGAGATACTTCTGGGAGATACGCGCGTCAGTTTTCAAACGTTAATAACTTTTGATCCGTAAGTCCAAATAAGTCATATGACCTATCGTTGGAATCGTGAGAGAGTCTAGTTTCTTGTAGTAACCTTCATTTTGTATGAGTCTTCCTCCATTTCTAAAAATGTCGAGTCAAAGTGTTATGTTTCACACTCGGTAATGTTAAAGGAGTAATTGTGGGTTCGTGACTCGACTTAAACTTAAGGAACCAACTTATTTATGATTATAGAGTTGACATTATGTAATATGATATGCTTTGATAGGTTGTGGACGCGTGGGGCCCAATACTCGCTATTAATCTTTCATTTACTCGACTTAAACTTCTTTGCCGATCAAGGTGAGTTTCGTAGCTCCCTACTCAATAGAGATTCGGGCTGAAAAGTGTACATATACGTGTTGTTTGTTTGGTTGGTTGACTTGATTGCCTGTCTAGTTAATTTCTGATTGATTGTAGTTTGGTAGACAGTTTTGATTGATCGTGTGATGGTTTACGAAGGTGTTTGTGATATTGTAACTCTTTAGGATAGAAGTACATACATGGAGGTCGGCTTTACTTTCAAAGGGTTTTAGGTGTGGTGGGAAGGCTGCGGACGACCCTATACATAAGCATCTAGAACTTGATGAAAGTAAAATCCTCCGAAGTGTATGTACGTGTTGTTTAGAGTAAATGATGGACTTTGGGATTACGTTTGAGATAGACATGAATGCCTTGATATACTTGACTTGTGAGATACGTACTTATTCATACTTTTATCGTTGTATTGATGAACTTACGGATTAATGGTCGTTGATTAAATGGTTGAGTGAGTGATTGATTGATTGGTTTAGTTGTTGGATTGATGAGACGGTTTATTACGTTTGATTGACTTAGTTAAGTTGTGAAGTATATTATTATTATTAGGATAGACGTATAGACATGGAAGTCGGTTCTACCTTCAATGGGCCTTAGATGTGGTGGGAAGGCTGCGGGTGACCCTATATATAAGCATCTGGGACTCGAAGAAAGTAGAATCCTCCTAAGTGTATATACGTATAGTTTAGTTGGTTGAACAATTGGGTATTGGACTTGTGTTTGAGATCGACATTTACGCATTGGTACGGGTACTATATGTACTTGATGACATTGATACGGGTACTATATGTACTTGATGACATTTAAACGGGTACGTTATGTACTTGATGACATTGATACGGGTACTATATGTACTTGATGACATTTAAACGGGTACGTTATGTACTTGATGACATTGATACGGGTACTATATGTACTTGATGACATTTAAACGGGTACGTTATGTACTTGATGACATTGATACGGGTACTATATGTACTTGATGACATTTAAATGGGTACGTTATGTACTTGATGACATTGATACGGGTACTATATGTACTTGATGACATTGATACGGGTACTATATGTACTTGATGACATTTAAACGGGTACGTTATGTACTTGATGACATTTAAACGGGTACGTTATGTACTTGATGACATTTAAACGGGTACGTTATGTACTTGATGACATTGATACGGGTACTATATGTACTTGATGACATTTAAACGGGTACGTTATGTACTTGATGACATTGATACGGGTACTATATGTACTTGATGACATTTAAACGGGTACGTTATGTACTTGATGACATTGATACGGGTACTATATGTACTTGATGACATTGATACGGGTACTATATGTACTTGATGACATTTAAACGGGTACGTTATGTACTTGATGACATTGATACGGGTACTATATGTACTTGATGACATTGATACGGGTACTATATGTACTTGATGACATTTAAACGGGTACTATATGTACTTGATGACATTTAAACGGGTACTATATGTACTTGATGACATTTAAACGGGTACGTTATGTACTTGATGACATTTAAATGGGTACGTTATGTACTTGATGACATTTAAACGGGTACTATATGTACTTGATGACATTGATACGGGTACTATATGTACTTGATGACATTTAAACGGGTACGTTATGTACTTGATGACATTTAAACGGGTACGTTATGTACTTGATGACATTTAAACGGGTACGTTATGTACTTGATGACATTTAAACGGGTACTATATGTACTTGATGACATTGATACGGGTACTATATGTACTTGATGACATTTAAACGGGTACGTTATGTACTTGATGACATTTAAACGGGTACGTTATGTACTTGATGACATTTAAACGGGTACGTTATGTACTTGATGACATTTAAACGGGTACGTTATGTACTTGATGACATTGATACGGGTACTATATGTACTTGATGACATTTAAACGGGTACGTTATGTACTTGATGACATTTAAACGGGTACGTTATGTACTTGATGACATTTAAACGGGTACGTTATGTACTTGATGACATTTAAACGGGTACGTTATGTACTTGATGACATTTAAACGGGTACTATATGTACTTGATGACATTGATACGGGTACTATATGTACTTGATGACATTTAAACGGGTACGTTATGTACTTGATGACATTTATACGGGTACTATATGTACTTGATGACATTTAAACGGGTACTATATGTACTTGATGACATTTAAACGGGTACGTTATGTACTTGATGACATTTAAACGGGTACGTTATGTACTTGATGACATTTAAACGGGTACGTTATGTACTTGATGACATTTAAACGGGTACGTTATGTACTTGATGACATTTAAACGGGTACGTTATGTACTTGATGACATTTAAACGGGTACGTTATGTACTTGATGACATTGATACGGGTACTATATGTACTTGATGACATTTAAACGGGTACGTTATGTACTTGATGACATTGATACGGGTACTATATGTACTTGATGACATTTAAACGGGTACGTTATGTACTTGATGACATTGATACGGGTACTATATGTACTTGATGACATTTAAACGGGTACGTTATGTACTTGATGACATTTAAACGGGTACTATATGTACTTGATGACATTTAAACGGGTACTATATGTACTTGATGACATTTAAACGGGTACGTTATGTACTTGATGACATTTAAACGGGTACGTTATGTACTTGATGACATTTAAACGGGTACGTTATGTACTTGATGACATTTATACGGGTACTATATGTACTTGATGACATTTAAACGGGTACGTTATGTACTTGATGACATTGATACGGGTACTATATGTACTTGATGACATTTAAACGGGTAGTTATGTACTTGATGACATTGATACGGGTACTATATGTACTTGATGACATTTAAACGGGTACGTTATGTACTTGATGACATTTAAACGGGTACTATATGTACTTGATGACATTTAAACGGGTACTATATGTACTTGATGACATTTAAACGGGTACGTTATGTACTTGATGACATTGATACGGGTACTATATGTACTTGATGACATTTAAACGGGTACGTTATGTACTTGATGACATTTAAACGGGTACGTTATGTACTTGATGACATTTAAACGGGTACGTTATGTACTTGATGACATTTAAACGGGTACGTTATGTACTTGATGACATTTAAACGGGTACGTTATGTACTTGATGACATTTAAACGGGTACGTTATGTACTTGATGACATTTAAACGGGTACGTTATGTACTTGATGACATTTAAACGGGTACGTTATGTACTTGATGACATTTAAACGGGTACGTTATGTACTTGATGACATTTAAACGGGTACGTTATGTACTTGATGACATTGATACGGGTACTATATGTACTTGATGACATTTAAACGGGTACGTTATGTACTTGATGACATTTAAACGGGTACTATATGTACTTGATGACATTGATACGGGTACTATATGTACTTGATGACATTTAAACGGGTACGTTATGTACTTGATGACATTGATACGGGTACTATATGTACTTGATGACATTTAAACGGGTACGTTATGTACTTGATGACATTGATACGGGTACTATATGTACTTGATGACATTTAAACGGGTACGTTATGTACTTGATGACATTGATACGGGTACTATATGTACTTGATGACATTTAAACGGGTACATTATGTACTTGATGACATTGAACGGGTACTATATGTACTTGATGACATTTAAACGGGTACTTTATGTACTTGATGACATTTAAACGGGTACTATATGTACTTGATGACATTTAAACGGGTACTATATGTACTTGATGACATTTAAGCGGGTACTATATGTACTTGATGACATTTAAGCGGGTACCATATGTACTTGATGACATTTAAACGAGTATATTACATCGGTATGAGAGCATTAACTACTTGTGTGACTAAGATGTGAGCATTGTGAGGCTAACTTTCGGGTCAACGCGTTACTTACCTTGTAGATAATGGTGGGACCAAGAAGGAATGCGACTAGCCATAGCGATGAGCCGGATTTGGCAACCGTGATTGCCCAAGCAGTAGCAAACGCCATACCTACTATCGTAGCCCAAGTCACGTCAAGTCTCCAAAGAAGCAATGAAACACGTGGAGCTAGAGTAAATATGGGCGATGAGGAGTTGTTAAGTAAAGCCTCATCGAAAAGGAAAGAAATAGGAGAATCTAGTGAGGCAAGGAAGGCGAGTAGGTTTGACCCCAACGACCATAATAAGGGTAGATTCAGGACGGCGGTGGAACCGGTGAAGAAAGCTTATGTAGGACCTCATCCGTTATGTGAAAGATGCAACAATCACCACCCCACCAACGTGCAATGCAGGGCGTGTTTTAATTGCAACCAAGTTGGCCACATGTCCAGGAATTGTAGAGCTCCGAAAATGGGCCCAATGAACGTGACTCCTATTCGAGCCGTCCCTCCTCAAGGCAATCAACAAAGAGGCGAGTGCTTTGAATGTGGTAGTCGTACACACTACGGAAATAATTGTCCACAATGGGTCGGACAACAAGTTGAAGTGGCGGAGCCGACAAGGAAAACTTACTTGGGACCTCACCCCTTATGTGGAAGGTGTAATCTTCACCACTCTCCCACTAACCAATGTGGGATTTGCTTTAATTGTAATCGGCGCGGGCACGTAGCTAGGAATTGTAGAGCACCGAAAGCGGCACCATTGAGTGTAGCACCTCTTCAAATCATTTATCCTCAAGCCAACCACCCTCGGGGCCAACAGGGTGCTTGTTTTGTGTGTGGTAGCCCCGACCACTATAGAAATGCTTGTCCAAGATGGATCGAACCACGAGCCCAATAGCGACTTCTCATAATCAACTTCAAGTTGCCATTCCTACCCAATACCACGAAGAACCAAGCCGTCAAGTGCAACCTCAAGGACGAACCTTGGCGGGAGATGCTAATGAAGCCTGCAACGACCCGGAAGCGGCGATAGGTACTTTCCTTTCTCTTCGACCACTACAACTCAATGTTATTCGATTCTAGGACCGGTTATGGTCTTACTTTCTCTTACTAGACTTCCTTCATTAACAAACATCCGTAGGCTTAGATCTGGATCTCGATCCTTTAAATGGTTTGGGATGTGTTATATAGGTCTAGTTGAATTACCTGGTAATAATGGTTGACTTTGAATGATATTAAGCTCTTCATTAGCCCTATGCTACTGGGAATTAAGAACTTTGGAAATTTTTTTGCAAATATAGATTGGATGACGGTGATAAGTACGGTTAGTGGTAGTGGTAGAGAGTTAACTAAAAACGTCTTCGTGTAACGGTAAGGTTCTTAGGGCCCCATGTAAGTCATTCAACTCAAGCGTCCTTAGAGCTACCGTCTTAAGAATCTGAAAACTAACGTCGTCTCTGTTAATCTTAAGTCTCCCGAGGCTTTTCCGGGCGACTTACCGGGCTTGTCCCATCTCGATAACTTAAATTTCGTATATGCTTAACTTCCTAACATCGCGCGCGTAGTCAAAACCCTTATAGACTTCTAAGACGTGAATAAGCGTGTAGTGAAACACGGGAGAGAGATTTGAAGGAAAACAAATTGGAATGGACTTCGCCATGAAGTCGCCGACGACAAGAAGTGATCACGATACGACGAAACCGGTAAAATTTGACAACTTGGCACATTAGTATGTAGAAGAAATGGGTTAGGTGCACGAAGATTCGATTTATATCATTTCAGATAAAGAAAGTCGCTTAACTCCAATTCAGGGAGCCATCCAATGAGCAACGGGTACTCAAACCGACTTGAGACTTGATCACATGTGAAGAGAATGTGCTTATGACCCTGACGGAAATCTTGTGCAATGACGGGTGTTACGCGAGTATTCGAATGTCACCGACCGAAGCACTAAGTAGTAGAGGTGTTACTCTCCACTGGATGAGCCAAGAATCGAAGAAAGCCAAGGTAGCGGGCCGAGGATAGTAATTGGAATGACAAGAACAACTTTTCAAGCTAAGAGAATAGCCCAACTAGCTCGCATGCTACGAAGGAAATGGGTCGATGTATGGTGGAGACCGCTAGAGTTGAGACCTAAGTACCCACATTGTTTAACAATTAGTGTTTTGTTGAATTTCGGGACGAAATTCTTTTGACGGGGGAATAATGTAACATCCGCGAGATTTGACCCATTGACTTTACGTGTAATTTGACTAACAATTTAAGTTAATGAAATAATTGGGTCGTTTTGGTGATTAAATGATTATGTGGTATGTTTGTAGGGTTGATGTTATGACTTATTTGATGATTAAACGTAAAACGGTGTGTAAATTAGCTTGAAATTGGAAACGGGTCGACCCATACCCGTACCCGACCCATCAGCCCTATAGGATCCACCCTTCTTCCCCCTTATCCCATTCTTCACCACAAATATCTCTTATCTAGATTTCCAAAAGAAAGATCAAGCTCTCTTCTTCTCTTCTCTCAAAAATTCTACCAATTTAATGTTATTGAATCTGATTCAATACAAAAATCATCATCTTTGCCATCTCTTAATCCTCATTGAATCATAAGCTTGAAGTTCTAGTGCAAGATTTCTACCTATTTGGGTCAAATTCGGGTTTGACTTTTGAAGCTAGATTGGTAAGTCAAATTCATCCCAAATTCATCTATTTATGTTTACTTATATGCTTTTAGTCATTACAAAGTAATTTCAGGTTTTAAATTGGTCAAAAACGGATTTTTAGCCGATTAGGGTTTTGATTAGGGTTAGAATGATTTGGAAGTAATTTTGATGTTTTGGTCGAATTTGTGGAATGGGTTATGTGTATTTATGTTTAATGGTGCTTAGTTAAGCTTCAAAATGAGTTTCATACTCCTGCAAATCGTTTTGGTATGGTTTGGGTCGAGTTTGGGGGTTTTTGGCTCGTTTTCTGCACTTAAGAACTGCTGGTGCTGATGCAGGAAATTGTCCCACTGCGGCGCAGTGGCAGGACCTTGTCCCACTGCGGCGCAGTGAGATACTTCTGGGAGATACGCGCGTCAGTTTTCAAACGTTAATAACTTTTGATCCGTAAGTCCAAATAAGTCATATGACCTATCGTTGGAATCGTGAGAGAGTCTAGTTTCTTGTAGTAACCTTCATTTTGTATGAGTCTTCCTCCATTTCTAAAAATGTCGAGTCAAAGTGTTATGTTTCACACTCGGTAATGTTAAAGGAGTAATTGTGGGTTCGTGACTCGACTTAAACTTAAGGAACCAACTTATTTATGATTATAGAGTTGACATTATGTAATATGATATGCTTTGATAGGTTGTGGACGCGTGGGGCCCAATACTCGCTATTAATCTTTCATTTACTCGACTTAAACTTCTTTGCCGATCAAGGTGAGTTTCGTAGCTCCCTACTCAATAGAGATTCGGGCTGAAAAGTGTACATATACGTGTTGTTTGTTTGGTTGGTTGACTTAATTGCCTTTCTAGTTAATTTCTGATTGATTGTAGTTTGGTAGACAGTTTTGATTGATCGTGTGATGGTTTACGAAGGTGTTTGTGATATTGTAACTCTTTAGGATAGAAGTACATACATGGAGGTCGGATTTACTTTCAAAGGGTTTTAGGTGTGGTGGGAAGGCTGCAGACGACCCTATACATAAGCATCTAGAACTTGATGAAAGTAAAATCCTCCGAAGTGTATATACGTATAGTTTAGTTGGTTGAACAATTGGGTATTGGACTTGTGTTTGAGATCGACATTTACGCATTGGTACGGGTACTATATGTACTTGATGACATTTAAACGGGTACGTTATGTACTTGATGACATTGATACGGGTACTATATGTACTTGATGACATTGATACGGGTACTATATGTACTTGATGACATTTAAACGGGTACGTTATGTACTTGATGACATTGATACGGGTACTATATGTACTTGATGACATTTAAACGGGTACGTTATGTACTTGATGATATTGATACGGGTACTATATGTACTTGATGACATTTAAACGGGTACGTTATGTACTTGATGACATTGATACGGGTACTATATGTACTTGATGATATTGATACGGGTACTATATGTACTTGATGACATTTAAACGGGTACGTTATGTACTTGATGACATTTAAACGGGTACGTTATGTACTTGATGACATTGATACGGGTACTATATGTACTTGATGACATTGATACGGGTACTATATGTACTTGACGACATTGATACGGGTACTATATGTACTTGATGACATTTAAACGGGTACGTTATGTACTTGATGATATTGATACGGGTACTATATGTACTTGATGACATTTAAACGGGTACGTTATGTACTTGACGACATTGATACGGGTACTATATGTACTTGACGACATTGATACGGGTACTATATGTACTTGACGACATTGATACGGGTACTATATGTACTTGATGACATTTAAACGGGTACGTTATGTACTTGATGATATTGATACGGGTACTATATGTACTTGATGACATTTAAACGGGTACGTTATGTACTTGATGACATTGATACGGGTACTATATGTACTTGATGACATTGATACGGGTACTATATGTACTTGATGACATTTAAACGGGTACGTTATGTACTTGATGACATTGATACGGGTACTATATGTACTTGATGACATTTAAACGGGTACGTTATGTACTTGATGACATTTAAACGGGTACGTTATGTACTTGATGACATTTAAACGGGTACGTTATGTACTTGATGACATTTAAACGGGTACGTTATGTACTTGATGACATTTATACGTACATGACTCTGATTATATAGACGACTTGAAGACCACACATATGAATTGCATTATGACTTACATGTACATGTGACATTTGTATTAATATTTACATCTTTGTGCACATTTATTACACATTTACTTATATATGTGTAATCTTGTTGTTGATGATATTGTGTTGCCGAGAGGCTTACTGTAAGTTATATTTTGCCTCTATTCGTGCATTGTGATTATTGACGATGGTTCATTGTGGACCATTACTACGGACTCACCAACCTTGTGTTGACTATGCTTAGTACACTTTTCAGGTAATCAGGTTAATCCAGGGCGTGGAGTTTGATTGTTTGTTTGCTGTAAACCCGGACTTGGACTTACATGGATCAAGGATTCATTTGCCTACTTTTGCATCATGCTTAGGATTGTTAGTCATATTTTGATGTTGTTTTGTAAACCTTGATGGTTAATTGTTTCCCTTATACATTTGTACTTGATTATCTTATGTATGGATTCACTGAATCCTTTATTTACATTTAGTTCATGTTCTACATTAATCTCACCTTGTGCTATATGATTTCCGTGAAATTCTGAGCCTTGGCTTGGGGTGTTACAATATATTTTGTAAAGAATATGTGAGAATGAAAAAAAAGTTTTTTATATTGTTTTGATACTGTTATATTTATTAATTTTAGTTATTAATTAAAAGTTTATAATTCTCTTCACGACATAAATTATTATCTTTTTGAACACTCATTTCTTTTCATTATTTTCGTTTTCTATTACAAGTTTATTCGTTATGATTGTTTATTACAAAACATTTCCTTGATAAAAGGGGAAAAAAAGGCAGCGAACTAAGTATTAAAAAAAAATCAACTACAACCTGATAAAAAGTATTGAAAGTTTAAAATTCTGAGTTGAAAACCAAAAGTTCGTGAAATACTCTCCAGAGTCCAGAGTCCAGATCGAAGACTAAGAGTATTTTTCGAAAATACTTAGACTTTTCTGCATTTAAGGACGAGTACGAAAAAAGGCAATATCTATCATTAAGCCTAAAAAAAAATAAATTTATAGGTGCGGATCGAATATCACAACGGGAGGTCTAGACTATGTTGTCTTAATTAGGTCCACGTTAGAGAGCCCTCTCACCCAATACCTCGTAGGAGGAAAAAACCCCTATTAATTCGCACGAAAGCACGACAATTAATAGGGGTAAATCTGTCTCTTCAAGATTCGAACTCAGGTCTCTCTGGATCCAAACCTTCGTTGAAAGGACTTCCCTATACCACTGGGCTATTAATCCAATAGCTTAAAAATGAAATAAAAGGAAAAACAATCCTCTTCCAACACCGCTTTAGGCTAAACGGTATGAGACATTTCCAAAGCAATACCATGCGAGTCACTTGCTTTATCGCCGTCTACACCGCCCAGGATGCGACTAGGATCACCTTGCGACTATTTCCGTTCGTTGACTGAGCCATATACTTTTTTATATTTTTAACGAATTGATATTTAGTTCTTTAATTAAATTGTTTGCTTGTATTTTAGACTTTTAGGCTGTTGCAGGACGCAAACCTCTACAATGTCAGTAGCACCATTCCAGGTTTTTTAAAAGGCTTTTTGAACGCTTATATGCCGACAAATGACCTCAGTTCTAAGGGTGAGGGAGTCCCTTGCCACTCTTTCCCACTTCTCCCACCTTTTCTACTTTTCCTACTACAAATAATGTTGCATTTGTTCACACTTTTAGTTACCGTAAACAAATTGAAAATTTTGTCACGCTTTTATGTGTGTAAAAATATGAAGAACTAAAAGTGTGTAGAAATTAATCCACACTTAAAATTGTGGTATTCTAAAAGTTCACACTTTTTAGTGTGGACTTTTATATTTAATTTGTAACACCACATTTGTCTAAGTGGAATTCTAAAAGTTCATATTTTTAGTGTGAACTTTTATATTTAATGTGTACCACATTTGTCTACACTAACTAAATATGTAGCTTGGACAAATCTGGTGTGACAAATTAAATATGAAAGTCCACACTAAAAAGTGTGAACTTTTAGAATCCACAATTTTAAGTGTGAATTAATTTTTACACACTTTTAGTTCTTCATATTTTTTCACACATAAAAGCGTGACAATTTTTTTTGGTTTGTTCACGCTAACTAAAAGTGTGGACAAATGAAATATTATTTGTAGTGTCCCCACCTTTTCTCACCTTTAGACTAAGAGGAGTGGAGGCATTCCCCTTTTTTCGGGAATGCCCCTCCACCATCCTTATGTTGACACATGGCACTCACCAATCATAAGGGGCATTCCCCCATTCCCTTGGGGTGGAGGAATTCCCTATTTTATTTTATTTTTTAAATACTAACATCTATATTGTTATTTTTCTTAATTTGTAATTGTAAAAAATATATATTTTTTAAATACTAACATCTATATTGTTATTTTTCTTAATTTGTAATTGTAAAAAATATATATTTTTTAAATACTAACATCTATATTGTTATTTTTCTTAATTTGTAATTGTAAAAAATATATATTTTTTAAATACTAACATCTATATTGTTATTTTTCTTAATTTGTAATTGTAAAAAATATATATTTTTTAAATACTAACATCTATATTGTTATTTTTCTTAATTTGTAATTGTAAAAAATATATATTTTTTAAATACTAACATCTATATTGTTATTTTTCTTAATTTGTAATTGTAAAAAATATATATTTTTTAAATACTAACATCTATATTGTTATTTTTCTTAATTTGTAATTGTAAAAAATATATATTTTTTAAATACTAACATCTATATTGTTATTTTTCTTAATTTGTAATTGTAAAAAATATATATTTTTTAAATACTAACATCTATATTGTTATTTTTCTTAATTTGTAATTGTAAAAAATATATATTTTTTAAATACTAACATCTATATTGTTATTTTTCTTAATTTGTAATTGTAAAAAATATATATTTTTTAAATACTAACATCTATATTGTTATTTTTCTTAATTTGTAATTGTAAAAAATATATATTTTTTAAATACTAACATCTATATTGTTATTTTTCTTAATTTGTAATTGTAAAAAATATATATTTTTTTTAATCCAATATTTTTATTACAAATAGTCCTTGTGGTTACGAACTTGACGATTATACCCTCATGTGCATTGCACATGAGGGGTTTAACGGAGCAAAACTAATGGCTGTTAGTGTTAGGGACGGTTGGCAATGAAAATGAAAAGTACAGGGACACCTAATGATAAAAAAAAAGCACAGGGATGAAAATGCGAATCGAGCAAACCACAGGGACGATTTGTGATAATTTCTCTAAATAATAATATGCATTTTACAAAATGTAAAAAGGTAAACATGTAATTATAAAAACCTTGAATTTCACAAAGTCTACACTATTTAAGAATTGTTAAGATTAAATATTTTCTTTATCAATCGATTATCATTATTTGTTATATTTTTTAAATACAAGAGTTTTCTACTATAAATATATGATATGTAATTTAAGTTGTGAACATGTGAATTACAAAATAACAAAATTTGAAAAACATAATTTTTTTGGCTTACACATATGTATATAAAAACATGTTTACAAAAATATATTTTTAACGAAATTCACATGCGTATATAAAAACATGTGTACAAAAATATATTTTTAACGAAATTCACATGCGTATATAAAAACATGTTTACAAAAATATATTTTTAACGAAATTCACATGCGTATATAAAAACATGTTTACAAAAATATATTTTTAACGAAATTCACATGCGTATATAAAAACATGTGTTCACATTTCATATATATTTATTAAATCAAGAGTTTTCTACTATAAATATATGATATGTAATTTAAGTTGTGAACATGTGAATTACAAAATAACAAAATTTGAAAAACATAATTTTTTTGGCTTACACATATGTATATAAAAACATGTTTACAAAAATATATTTTTAACGAAATTCACATGCGTATATAAAAACATGTGTACAAAAATATATTTTTAACGAAATTCACATGCGTATATATGTTGTTATATTTTTTAAATACTAACATCTATATTGTTATTTTTCTTAATTTGTAATTGTAAAAAATATATATTTATTAAATCAAGAGTTTTCTACTATAAATATATGATATGTAATTTAAGTTGTGAACATGTGAATTACAAAATAACAAAATTTGAAAAACATAATTTTTTTGGCTTACACATATGTATATAAAAACATGTTTACAAAAATATATTTTTAACGAAATTCACATGCGTATATAAAAACATGTGTTCACATTTCATGGTATGCATATGTGTCTACTACTCTAGTACCCACGTGATGCAGCGACAATAATTATAACGAGCGAGATGACGATGAATCATAATCCGAATCAACCCATTATTATCAATATATCAAAATCCAATGTCTAACACCAAGAACAAAACTGAGGTACATTTCTGTGATAAATTGTAATTCAAGTGTGTTATTTCTAACTTTCACTTGATCTTCGAAGTCTTCAATCCATATTTTTTTTAAGTATAAAAGGATCAAAACACGCAGGATCGTATAGAAGCCTTGGACAAGATAATGACGATGCAAGTAGTAAATCAATAGAGTCAGCTGCCTAACTTAAACTCACCGCAAACTTTACCATCAGATGAACCCAATGAACCCTTGAACGTCCCATTACAAACTATTATACTTGAGTTCCGATTTTAAGGTATGCCAGGATTTGAAATCATAGTTCCCAATGGAACAAAAGTATTTCCTTGTGGTTGATATTGTTAATTTTGATTACTCAAGTGGAGGCTTTTGATGTATTCCATTGTGTCCAAAATCATGTATTCTTTTATTTCTTCCTGAAACAAAAAATTAAATGAATTAAAAGACAATTATAACCTTTAAAAGAAAAATCTAAGTAAAAAAAATTGAAGGGCCTCAAGTACTGGAGTATAAACATGCCTAAACAAAATTAGACAAATGGGACAACTCCAACAAATATTCTATTCAACATGCCAAGTGAATAACAAAGGTTCGCCAACTAAATAAACTACCAAATAACTATTAGAAATGAAGTTTTAGTTGAATTCCTCAAAAACTAAATAAAATGCCACAAAAATATCATAAATTACTCAAAAAACTATTAAGAAACGACAGAGATGATGATAATAGAAAGAAAGGATATGAATACAAAGGTTTAAAATAAATTAAAAGTTTGAAGTTTAGACACAAAAAGCTACCACCAAATGCATAACCAATAACAAAATGAAAGCACCAAAAGAAAGACGACACCATCTGGACATTCAGGCCCATAGTCCGGGTTGAGAAGATCAGGCGAATCACTTTGCAGGTGAGTTGATTGGTTATTGGCCCTTAGTTCCCTATCTTTACTCTTAATAGTAAGTAAATTGTTCGCTCACATCATGGAACTATATCTTCTGCCATTGAAGCTATAATATCATTCCAAGTAGCATTTGTATCATATTTGACACACTGACTATTTTTTTACAGTATAGATTTCGGACAAAAAGTGGTGCAGGCCAGCGCAACCTGCAACAACAATTACGTGTCTTGACCCATACCCAGCCCATATGACCATCCTGATTTGCGACCTTTACTTGACATGCATCATTTTCACAACCTGCAGCAAGAATTACATGTCTTGTGTAACATCTGTGAATCTTGACCCATTGACTTTTTGTGTAATTTGACTAACAAACTTGTTGAATGAAATAATTGGGCCTATTTGTGATTATATGACTATGTGGTATGTTGGTCGGGTCGTTAATATGGTTATTCGATGTTTAATAGTGTAACGATTGTAACTTGGCTTGAAAAGAGAAACGGGTCGGCCCGTGGGTAGTCTATGACCCACCAGCCCCAAGACCCATTTCTCCCCCCCTTATCCCTTCTCCCCCTCTCATTTTCATTTCTATCTATCTATCTCTTTCTCTCTTTCTCTCAAAAGCAAAGCAAGACCATTTCATTCTTCTTCTCTCTACCATCTACTTAGTGTTGGAAAGGTTATAACGCTAGAATCATCGTCATCTATACAACATTATCGTCATATCAAAGAATCAAAGGTGGAAGTCTTGCATTTTAGCCATTTTGACCTAATTTGGGTTCTAGCTCAAGGAGAAGTTTGTGTAAGTCTAATTCAACTCTTTTACTTCCATTTATGCTTGTTTTTATGTTTCTAGTCGTTTTGATGTGATTCCAAGTCTTGTAAATGGTAAAAATGGAAATTAGGGTTAGGGTTAGGGTTGAAGGATTATGAGTGATTATGATGTTTTGGTCGAATTTGTGGGTTGGGTTATGTGTATTAATGGTTAATGATGTTTGGTTATACTTCAAAATGGGCTAAAAGTCCTTACAAGTCGTTTTGGAATGGTTTGGGTCGAATTTGGGGGTTTTGGTTCGTGTTCCTGCATAAACTGCAGGTGCTGGCTGCAGATTGTGGCCACTGCGGCGCAGTGAGCTCTACCCTTGCTCACTGCGGCGCAGTGCCTTGTTTCTGGTCCTGGTTCATTTTAGCCACTGCGGCGCAGTGAGCATGGTTCTGGCTCACTGCGGCGCAGTGGATAGGTTCTGTGAAAATATGCGCGTCGATTTTTAAACGTTAATAACTTTTGATCCATAACTCCAAACAAGTCTTACGACCTATCGTTGGAATCGTAAGAGAGTCTAGTTTCACGTAGTAACCTTCATTTTGTATGAATCTTCGTGCATTTCTAAAAATGTCTAGTCAAAGTGTTATGTTTCACACTTGGTAGTGTTAAGAAAGTAATTGTGGGATTCGTGACTCAACTTAAACCTAAGGAACCAACTTATTTATAATTATAAAGTTGACAGTATGATATATGGCATGCTTTGATAGGTTGTGAACACGTGGGGCCCAATACTCGCTATTAATCTTTCATTTACTCGACTTAAGCTTCTTTGCCGATCAAGGTGAGTTTCGTAGCTCCCTACTCAATAGAGATTCGGGCTGAAAAGTGTACATTTACGTGTTTGTTGGATTGTTTGGTTGATTTGATTGACTGTCTAGTTAATTTCTGATTAATTGTTGATTGACAGATAGTTTTGATTGATTGTGTGATGATTTACGATTGTGATTGTGTTATTGTAAGGTATTAGGATAGAAGTACATACATGGAGGTCGGCTTTACTTTCAAAGGGTTTTAGGTGTGGTGGGAAGGCTGCGGATGACCCTATACATAAGCATCTAGAACTTGATGAAAGTAAAACCCTCCGAAGTGGATGTACGCGTTGTTTAGAGGAATTGATGGATATTGGGAATGTGTTGGGATGTTCATATACGCTTTGTTATACTTGACTTGTGCGGTGCACACTCAAACATACTTTTATTGTTACATTGATGACGTTATTGATACGCAGTTGATATACATTATGGTCTTACATACGTATGATACATGATCTGACGTTAATAATTCGCGTACTCATTTATTATACGCTGTTGCTTTACTCCATATGATCTTGTAGTGATTTGATATTGTGATTAGGATAGTGGTACATACATGGAAGACGATGATACCTTTAGTGAGTTGTAGATGTGGTGGGAAGGCTGCGGGTGACCCTATACATAAGCATCTAGAACTTGATGAAAGTAAAACCCTCCGAAGTGGATGTACGCGTTGTTTAGAGGAATTGATGGATATTGGGAATGTGTTGGGATGTTCATATACGCTTTGTTATACTTGACTTGTGCGGTGCACACTCAAACATACTTTTATTGTTACATTGATGACGTTATTGATACGCAGTTGATATACATTATGGTCTTACATACGTATGATACATGATCTGACGTTAATAATTCGCGTACTCATTTATTATACGCTGTTGCTTTACTCCATATGATCTTGTAGTGATTTGATATTGTGATTAGGATAGTGGTACATACATGGAAGACGATGATACCTTTAGTGAGTTGTAGATGTGGTGGGAAGGCTGCGGTGTAACATCCCAAAACTTAATCGTTTCTGTTGACTAACGTCGTTAGGTCAAATTCTAAGTCCGTGATATGTTATGTGGTAAAATGTGTGTTTATATGTTTATGTGCCCTATATGTGAGATTTAATTATCTTTAATGAGTGACAATAAAGTGGACTAAATGATGTGTAAAAGGCCTTTGTAGTGTGCGAAAGTGCTTTAGTGTGTTATATGTATCCCCAATAGGTGTTTTTAAGCGAAATAAAGTCAATATGAAGTCCAGGGACTAGTTTTGCCAAAGGTGTAAAGTTAAAAACGGGTTTAGGTTAGGATTAGCCTAATCTAGGGTTATTTTCCAGCCTAAACATAATTAAAAAGCAAACACAAAGTTTCTTCAATCCCTAATTGATTTCTTAAGCAAAATCTTCAAGTTTTGGTCAATCGAATCGAGTGTTTTGTATTGAATTGGATCGGCCATCATTTGCTACAGGTAATCCATGATTCGTTGTCTATATTTTCAGATCTAAAGATGTTATATATTGATTCAAATCTGATTTTAAAAGAGATTCTTAAAGAATTAGGGTTTATATTATGTTTTGGTTAATTAATGATCAAAACGATGTTTAACGAGTCTATAATCGATCTTGATGATCAAAAGATGTTTATTTATGTCGAAAACATGTTTTGGGAGAAGATTTAGTCGTTCGTTTATGGAAAAATCGAAGAACTTGGTCGTTTTTGAAATCTGGACGAAATTACGTTAAATTCGTTAGCTGAGTCTGATTTTGTACTTGCGAAGATAATCTTCGTTTTGCTATCTTCGTAAGAACAAATCTATCTTCGTTTTGCTATCTTCGTAAGAACAAATCTATCTTCGTTTTGCTATCTTCGTAAGAACAAATCTATCTTCGTTTTGCTATCTTCGTAAGAACAAATCTATCTTTGTTTTGCTATCTTCGTAAGAACAAATCTATCTTCGTTTTGGTTATCTTCGTAAGAACTGTAGCTAAGTTCGTAAGAAGGATTTTCCAGACTAATTTCGTGAGGTCTGTAAGGTTCGTTTGGGTCCCAAATGACTTATACTTCATATATTAATGTATCTTAGGTGTCGGGGATTATTGTTAAGCACTTTTAGCCTTTCATTACGCGCGTACACTACTACCAGGTAAGATACACTACTTTTGTCACGCTGAGGGTGCAACATAAATGGTTTATAAACTATAACCTCCAAAACGGTAATGTATAACCTATATTGTGGTTGGGTTGATATGGGAGGTATACGGGGATTAAAGATGACGATGCCTATGCCTAAAATGCTTCCCCGTAAATTCGTTATGATATGATATGTGATGATATGTTTAACGATATGATATGTTATGATGAACGGTGGTTAATGATATGATGTAATGATGATATGTGCATGTATATGTGGCTTGTTCATCTAGAACACTAGACCTTTTTAGGTTGCCATGACACGTGCACGTTTTAAGGGCCCTAACGTGAAATGATGATAGATGATGACTAGTTTAGGATAACATAAGAAACCTAAACTAAATGTGGTAAATGCTCGAGCTAATTAGATGATGAGTGTTATACATAACCCGTGCCTGACGGTGGATATAGGTACGCTGAGGTGGTTGCTTGGGTTGCTCCTTGCAACAGTCATACGTGGCGAGTAGTTTCGGGTGGTCTGATGACCCACCTAATGTCATGAACATAACGTGCTACTCAGGGATCGACATTGTCTTTCCTTAACGACGCAGATGGACCGTCGAAAGACTTCTCCATCAAGTCGGGTGTGAGGCTTCCTTGAGGTCGTATGACCGCCTGCACACAAACTCATACCCTATATGATAACGGTAACTTCGGTTACAACTTAACGGTGACCTAGTCACAATTTAACGAGATGAATCAAAGTGACGAAATTGATTAGGCACATTTAGGGTCATGAACTCTATGCTTATATGTGACGTGGATATGTTTATATGATGATATGTATGCCTAATTAAAATGACGTAAAGTTTTAAAAGGACGATTTAAATGGATGAAATGTTTTGCTTAAACCTGGTGTTATCTTACTTAGCTATTTATAGCTAACACTTGTTCTTTTAAATGTGTTGTTCCCCTCAGGTTAAGCAGTGAGATGACGTGTGAAGCTTTGACGAGAGATGGGTAGATGATCAAGATGGCCTTAGTCTACCCAATAGTTTCTCATAGACTTTATGATATTGTTTCCTCTTGGAACCCTATGTAATGACTGCTGTTTTGATTGCTTTATGTTGGGCAATCTTATGGATTTTCTTTTATTATTTCTACGATACGTTAGTAACACCACTATTGCTTCTCAACTGTTTTCCTTGTTGAGAGTTTTTAATAAATCGTTTCCGCATAATTGATGCCGTTAGGCAAAAGTTTTTGGAAATCCATATTTTTACGAAACGGGTGTTACAGAATGGTGGCCCATGCGTGGTCGTAGAGAATTAGGCGGTTTGACCTAGACTACGGCTTAAGTTAAAACTCTTCATATAGCATGCATGGTTAGGAAATTTGTGTGTAACGTGAATTCTATGAAACCTAGAAAGTGTACATTGTGAGTTCGTAGTTAAGACCACTTATGTGATGGCTTGAATTCAACGTGATGAATGTGGAATGGGTACGATGTGGTTAATACGTGCATTGATTGAAATTGATTGTCTTTGATATGGATTGTTGTTACTTAGAGGCTCACTGTAAGTCATGTTCCACCTCTACTTGTATATTGTGATTATGGACGATGGTTCTTTATGGACCATTACTACGAACTCACCAACCTTGTGTTGACTATGCTTATTACACTTTTCAGGTAACCAGGTTATCCAGGACGTGGAGTTTGATTTGTTTGCTTGCTGTTGAACCCGGACTGGACTTATATGGATCAAGGATCCATTTGCCTTATGTTGCATTGTATTTAGGATTGATAGCCTTCTTTTGATGTCGTTTGTAAACTTGATGGTTACTTGCTCCTGTTGTATTTTGAGACTTGTTCCCCTTATTGTATGGATTCCCTGAATCCTTTATTTGCACTTAGTTCATGTTCTACATTAATCCCACCTTGTGCTATATGATTTCCGTGATATTCTGAGCCTTGGCTTAGGGTGTTACAGAATGGTGGCCCATGCGTGGTCGTAGAGAATTAGGCGGTTTGACCTAGACTACGGCTTAAGTTAAAACTCTTCATATAGCATGCATGGTTAGGAAATTTGTGTGTAACGTGAATTCTATGAAACCTAGAAAGTGTACATTGTGAGTTCGTAGTTAAGACCACTTATGTGATGGCTTGAATTCAACGTGATGAATGTGGAATGGGTACGATGTGGTTAATACGTGCATTGATTGAAATTGATTGTCTTTGATATGGATTGTTGTTACTTAGAGGCTCACTGTAAGTCATGTTCCACCTCTACTTGTATATTGTGATTATGGACGATGGTTCTTTATGGACCATTACTACGAACTCACCAACCTTGTGTTGACTATGCTTATTACACTTTTCAGGTAACCAGGTTATCCAGGACGTGGAGTTTGATTTGTTTGCTTGCTGTTGAACCCGGACTGGACTTATATGGATCAAGGATCCATTTGCCTTATGTTGCATTGTATTTAGGATTGATAGCCTTCTTTTGATGTCGTTTGTAAACTTGATGGTTACTTGCTCCTGTTGTATTTTGAGACTTGTTCCCCTTATTGTATGGATTCCCTGAATCCTTTATTTGCACTTAGTTCATGTTCTACATTAATCCCACCTTGTGCTATATGATTTCCGTGATATTCTGAGCCTTGGCTTAGGGTGTTACAGAATGGTGGCCCATGCGTGGTCGTAGAGAATTAGGCGGTTTGACCTAGACTACGGCTTAAGTTAAAACTCTTCATAAGAGCATGTGCGTGTAGTTTATTTTGAATTAGTTATTGATGGTTGATGATTGTTGAATTTGTGGTTGGTGTTTGTACGCGGTTCACACGCAAGCATAATATATATATTCATACGCGGTTCACACGCAAGCATAATATATATATTTATACGCGGTTCACACGCAAGCATAGCCTATTTATATACGCGGTTCACACGCATGTATATATTTTAAGCGGTTCACACGCAAGCATACCTATTTATATACGCGGTTCACACGCAGCATATATATTTATAGCGGTTACACGCAAGCATAATATATATATTATTATTATTATTATTATTATTATTATTATTATTATTATTATTATTATTATTATTATTACTTATTATTCATTATTATTATTATTATTATTATTATTAATATTATTATTAATATTATTATTATTATTATTATTATTATTATTATTATTATTATTATTATTATTATTGTTATTATTATTATTATTATTATTAATATTATTATTATTATTATTATTATTATTATTATTATTATTATTATTATTATTATTATTATTATTATTATTATTATTATTATTATTATTATTATTATTATTATTATTATTATTATTATTATTATTATTATTATTATTATTATTATTATTATTATTATTATTATTATTATTATTATTATTATTATTATTATTATTATTATTATTATTATTATTATTATTATTATTATTATTATTATTATTATTATTATTATTATTATTATTATTATTATTATTATTATTATTATTATTATTATTATTATTATTATTATTATTATTATTATTATTATTATTATTATTATTATTATTATTATTATTATTATTATTATTATTATTATTATTATTATTATTATTATTATTATTATTATTATTATTATTATTATTATTATTATTATTATTATTATTATTATTATTATTATTATTATTATTATTATTATTATTATTATTATTATTATTATTATTATTATTATTATTATTATTATTATTATTATTATTATTATTATTATTATTATTATTATTATTATTATTATTATTATTATTATTATTATTATTATTATTATTATTATTATTATTATTATTATTATTATTATTATTATTATTATTATTATTATTATTATTATTATTATTATTATTATTATTATTATTATTATTATTATTATTATTATTATTATTATTATTATTATTATTATTATTATTATTATTATTATTATTATTATTATTATTATTATTATTATTATTATTATTATTATTATTATTATTATTATTATTATTATTATTATTATTATTATTATTATTATTATTATTATTATTATTATTATTATTATTATTATTATTATTATTATTATTATTATTATTATTATTATTATTATTATTATTATTATTATTATTATTATTATTATTATTATTATTATTATTATTATTATTATTATTATTATTATTATTATTATTATTATTATTATTATTATTATTATTATTATTATTATTATTATTATTATTATTATTATTATTATTATTATTATTATTATTATTATTATTATTATTATTATTATTATTATTATTATTATTATTATTATTATTATTATTATTATTATTATTATTATTATTATTATTATTATTATTATTATTATTATTATTATTATTATTATTATTATTATTATTATTATTATTATTATTATTATTATTATTATTATTATTATTATTATTATTATTATTATTATTATTATTATTATTATTATTATTATTATTATTATTATTATTATTATTATTATTATTATTATTATTATTATTATTATTATTATTATTATTATTATTATTATTATTATTATTATTATTATTATTATTATTATTATTATTATTATTATTATTATTATTATTATTATTATTATTATTATTATTATTATTATTATTATTATTATTATTATTATTATTATTATTATTATTATTATTATTATTATTATTATTATTATTATTATTATTATTATTATTATTATTATTATTATTATTATTATTATTATTATTATTATTATTATTATTATTATTATTATTATTATTATTATTATTATTATTATTATTATTTTATGTTTATTATTATTATTATTATTATTATTATTATTATTATTATTATTATTATTATTAAAATTATTATAATATATTTCAAAACTATGTTTATTATCATTATTATTACTGTTAAAATTATTATATTTGTAAAACTATAATATATTAATTATGTACATTGTGAGTTCGTAGTTAAGACCACTTATGTGATGGCTTGAATTCAACGTGATGAATGTGGAATGGGTACGATGTGGTTAATACGTGCATTGATTGAAATTGATTGTCTTTGATATGGATTGTTGTTACTGAGTGATGTTTGTTGGATGCTTTAGAGCAAAGTGAAGTTATGTTATTAACTTAGTATAATATTGTGGCAACCCTAAAAGAACCCGATCAACTCTTTTATGGTCGCCCAACATTATAACAAGTTAGTAACATCATGGATTGCGCATGCATGGCTTAGAGTATAATAAGGAACTGATATGCTTAATGGAAGTTGATTGGGTGGAGGGTTAGCCGTTGGTACACCCTGTATACATACCTGATCAATAACTAGAGAGCATATCGAATTCAGATTATACTTAACCCATTTGTGTTAATTGTTTGATTTTATGAGGTATTGAGCATGATTACTTGAATTAACGATGAACGATTGTAATAAAATTGACATAATGATATGCTAAGTAACAATCTCATAGGATTCTAGCACTCTTGCCTTAGCTTAATGATATGAAATGAGTATGTGGTATCGGTATGAGAGCATTGACTACTTGTGTGACTAACATGTGAGCATTTGAGACTAACTCTCGGGTCAACGTGTCACTTGCTTTATAGAAATGGTGAGACCAAGAAGAGCCGGAACGAACTATAGGGCTGAACTGGAAGAACCTCAACCGGAAGCTCAACCGGAGGTACAAGGAGGTAGAGGTAGGGGCCGTGGTAGGGGCCGTGGTAGAGGTCGTGGTAGGGGCCGTGGTAGGGGTCGTGGTGAAGCCCCTGAGCCAAACTTGGCTGAGGAAAGCCGTGGTAGGGGCCGTGGTAGGGGCCGTGGTAGAGGTCCGTGGTAGGGGCGGTAGGGGCCGTGGTAGGGCCGTGGTAGGGCCGTGGTAGGGGCCGTGGTAGGGCTGAACCTGGAAGAACCTCAACCGGAGGTACAAGGAGGTAGAGGTAGGGGCCGTGGTAGGGGCCGTGGTAGAGGTCGTGGTAGAGGCCAAGGAAGAGGTCGTGGTGAAGTTCCCGAGCCAAACTTGGCTGAGGTGATCGCTCAAACGGTCGCCAATATCATGCCGACCATAATTGCTCAAGTCACGGCAAGTCTTGGGCAAAACAATGGACCTCAAAACAATGAAGCCCCAGAGAATGTGAATAATGAAAATGCTCAACCTCATGCTGTGGAGGAGGAAGAAGAGGAACCGGTGGGAATTGATAACCGCATGCCCATGTATAATCAATACGGGGGATACCGACAGGGATGTATATTTAAGGACTTCAAAAGTTGTGGGGCACCGGAGTTTAATGGAAGAGGTGGTCCCACTGAGTGTATAAGGTGGTTTGAGGAGATCGAGGCAGTGATTGAAAGAAGTCATTGCACGTATGACGACCGGATTTCTTATGCATCCGGCATGTTTAAAAATGACGCCTTGAGTTGGTGGAACCAGGAGATAACTTTGGGGCGGACTTATAACTTGGAATGGATCGATTTCAAGAACAAAGTGAAGGCAAAGTTTTGTCCTCCCTATGAACTACAAAACTTGACCATTGAGTTTGCTAATCTCAATATGGAGGGAGCCGATTATAAGAGTTATGTTAGACGATTTCAAGAGTTGTCTACCCTCATTCCTCACTTGGTGGATTCTGAGGCTCGGGCCATCGAGAAGTTTGTATTGGGCTTGAATCCTCAAGTCCGATCTTATGTGAATTCTAACATGCCTACTTCGTTAGCCGATGCTGTCAACCGGGCCGGTAGTGTGACTGAAGACTTGTTGAGGAGCGGTGTTTTGAGTAATTCCCCAGCAAACAAGAGGAAGGAAGTGGGAGAGTCAAGTGGGGTGAATAAAATGGGAAGGTTTGTTTCCAAAAATGTTAACCGGGGAAGGGTGATGGCGGCAGTTAAGCCGGCGAGGAGGCCTTATGTGGGACCTCATCCTTTTTGTAACAAGTGTAATAAGCATCATCCCACTAACACCCAATGTGGGGCTTGCCTCAATTGTAATCAACTTGGACATTTGGCAAGAGATTGTAGAGCACCGAAAACGGCACCATTGAATATAGTACCTCTTCAAACCATTCATCCTCAAGGCAACTTTCCATGGGGTACGTGCTTTAAATGTGGAAGCCCTGATCACTACCGAAATAATTGTCCGCAATGGATTGGACAACAAGTTGAAGTGGCGGTCCATCCAAATCAACTCCAAATTACCGGGCCGAATCAAAACCGTGGCCAACAAGGCCATCAAGTTCCTCCTCGTGGCCGAGCTTTTGCGGGAATTGGCAATGGAGGCCAAAATGATCCAAACGTTGGTTAAGGTACCTTTCTCTTCACGGTTATGATGTTATGGCATTACTCGATGTCAAAATCGACTATGACCTCATTTATCCTAACGTTACTCCTTTGGGTTACATTCGTTCGTGTGTTTTGGAATTATATGTTTAAAATTTTTGGATGTTTAGCGACTCTCTGACTAAATTCAATCAAATACCCCGTGCATGTGTCTTGACTCTAGAAGACAACAAACTTTTCACGTACTTTGTGATCTATGATATTAAGGTTCCTGGCGATAAAGTGAGTAAAATCTGAATGCAACGGTTAATATGATTCTTAATTGTGTAGTAGGGTTACTAATGTAAAAATATCTAACGGTAGGGTTTTTAGGGTTTCATGTGAATCTTCAAACTCAAGGGTCCTTAGAACTACCGTCTCAAGAATCTGGAAACTAACGTCGTCTCTGATAATCTTGAGTCCCCGAGGCCTTTTCCGGGTGACTTACCGGGCTTACCCCATTCCGATAACTTAAATTTCGTATATGCTTAACTACTTAACATCGCGCGCGTGGTCAAAACCCTTATAGACTTCAGAGATGTGAATAAGTGTGTAGTGAAAGACCCGGGAGAGAGATTTGAAGGAAAACAAATTGTAATGGATTTCACCATGAAGTCGCCGACGACAAGAAGTGGTCACGATACGACGAAACCGGTAAAATCTGACAACTTGGCACATTAGTACGTAGAAGAAATGGTGTAGGTGCACAGAGATTCGATTTCTATCATTTCAGATAAAGAAAGTCGCTTAACTCCAATTCAGGGAGCCATCCAATGAGCAACGGGTACTCAAACCGACTCGAGACTTGATCACATGCGAAGAAAATGTGCTTATGACCATGGCGGAAATCTTGTGCAATGAAGGTTGTCACGCGAGTATTCGAATGTCACTAGCCGAAGCATTAAGTAGTAGAGGTGTTACTCTCCACTGGATGAGCCAAGAATCAAAGAAAGCCAATGCAGCGGGCCTAGAATAGTAATTGGAATGACAAGAACAACTTCTCAAACTAAGAAGATAGCAACTAGCTTGCATGCTACGAAGGAAGTGGGTCGATGTGTGATGGAGACCGTTAGAGTTGAGATCTAAGTACCCACATTTGTCTAACTATTGGTGATTTGCTGAATTTCGGGACGAAATTCTTTTGACGGGGGAATAATGTAACATCTGTGAATCTTGACCCATTGACTTTTTGTGTAATTTGACTAACAAACTTGTTGAATGAAATAATTGGGCCCATTTGTGATTATATGACTATGTGGTATGTTGGTCGGGTCGTTAATATGGTTATTCGATGTTTAATAGTGTAACGATTGTAACTTGGCTTGAAAAGAGAAACGGGTCGGCCCGTGGGTAGTCTATGACCCACCAGCCCCAAGACCCATTTCTCCCCCCCTTATCCCTTCTCCCCCTCTCATTTTCATTTCTATCTATCTATCTCTTTCTCTCAAAAGCAAAGCAAGACCATTTCATTCTTCTTCTCTCTACCATCTACTTAGTGTTGGAAAGGTTATAACGCTAGAATCATCGTCATCTATACAACATTATCGTCATATCAAAGAATCAAAGAAAGCCAATGCAGCGGGCCTAGAATAGTAATTGGAATGACAAGAACAACTTCTCAAACTAAGAAGATAGCAACTAGCTTGCATGCTACGAAGGAAGTGGGTCGATGTGTGATGGAGACCGTTAGAGTTGAGATCTAAGTACCCACATTTGTCTAACTATTGGTGATTTGCTGAATTTCGGGACGAAATTCTTTTGACGGGGGAATAATGTAACATCTGTGAATCTTGACCCATTGACTTTTTGTGTAATTTGACTAACAAACTTGTTGAATGAAATAATTGGGCCCATTTGTGATTATATGACTATGTGGTATGTTGGTCGGGTCGTTAATATGGTTATTCGATGTTTAATAGTGTAACGATTGTAACTTGGCTTGAAAAGAGAAACGGGTCGGCCCGTGGGTAGTCTATGACCCACCAGCCCCAAGACCCATTTCTCCCCCCCTTATCCCTTCTCCCCCTCTCATTTTCATTTCTATCTATCTATCTCTTTCTCTCTTTCTCTCAAAAGCAAAGCAAGACCATTTCATTCTTCTTCTCTCTACCATCTACTTAGTGTTGGAAAGGTTATAACGCTAGAATCATCGTCATCTATACAACATTATCGTCATATCAAAGAATCAAAGGTGGAAGTCTTGCATTTTAGCCATTTTGACCTAATTTGGGTTCTAGCTCAAGGAGAAGTTTGTGTAAGTCTAATTCAACTCTTTTACTTCCATTTATGCTTGTTTTTATGTTTCTAGTCGTTTTGATGTGATTCCAAGTCTTGTAAATGGTAAAAATGGAAATTAGGGTTAGGGTTAGGGTTGAAGGATTATGAGTGATTATGATGTTTTGGTCGAATTTGTGGGTTGGGTTATGTGTATTAATGGTTAATGATGTTTGGTTATACTTCAAAATGGGCTAAAAGTCCTTACAAGTCGTTTTGGAATGGTTTGGGTCGAATTTGGGGGTTTTGGTTCGTGTTCCTGCATAAACTGCAGGTGCTGGCTGCAGATTGTGGCCACTGCGGCGCAGTGAGCATGGTTCTGGCTCACTGCGGCGCAGTGAGCTCTACCCTTGCTCACTGCGGCGCAGTGAGCTCTACCCTTGCTCACTGCGGCGCAGTGAGCATGGTTCTGGCTCACTGCGGCGCAGTGAGCATGGTTCTGGCTCACTGCGGCGCAGTGGATAGGTTCTGTGAAAATATGCGCGTCGATTTTTAAACGTTAATAACTTTTGATCCATAACTCCAAACAAGTCTTACGACCTATCGTTGGAATCGTAAGAGAGTCTAGTTTCACGTAGTAACCTTCATTTTGTATGAATCTTCGTGCATTTCTAAAAATGTCTAGTCAAAGTGTTATGTTTCACACTTGGTAGTGTTAAGAAAGTAATTGTGGGATTCGTGACTCAACTTAAACCTAAGGAACCAACTTATTTATAATTATAAAGTTGACAGTATGATATATGGCATGCTTTGATAGGTTGTGAACACGTGGGGCCCAATACTCGCTATTAATCTTTCATTTACTCGACTTAAGCTTCTTTGCCGATCAAGGTGAGTTTCGTAGCTCCCTACTCAATAGAGATTCGGGCTGAAAAGTGTACATTTACGTGTTTGTTGGATTGTTTGGTTGATTTGATTGACTGTCTAGTTAATTTCTGATTAATTGTTGATTGACAGATAGTTTTGATTGATTGTGTGATGATTTACGATTGTGATTGTGTTATTGTAAGGTATTAGGATAGAAGTACATACATGGAGGTCGGCTTTACTTTCAAAGGGTTTTAGGTGTGGTGGGAAGGCTGCGGATGACCCTATACATAAGCATCTAGAACTTGATGAAAGTAAAACCCTCCGAAGTGGATGTACGCGTTGTTTAGAGGAATTGATGGATATTGGGAATGTGTTGGGATGTTCATATACGCTTTGTTATACTTGACTTGTGCGGTGCACACTCAAACATACTTTTATTGTTACATTGATGACGTTATTGATACGCAGTTGATATACATTATGGTCTTACATACGTATGATACATGATCTGACGTTAATAATTCGCGTACTCATTTATTATACGCTGTTGCTTTACTCCATATGATCTTGTAGTGATTTGATATTGTGATTAGGATAGTGGTACATACATGGAAGACGATGATACCTTTAGTGAGTTGTAGATGTGGTGGGAAGGCTGCGGGTGACCTTATATATAAGCATCTATGATTCCTTAAAAGTAAAGTCGTATGAAATGTATGTGCAATGTAGTTATGATTGATTTTGGTAAAGGATTGCGATATATATATATATTATTATTATTATTACTATTACTATTTAGGATGGACGTGCATACATGGAAGTCGGTTATGCCTTCAAAGAGTTCTAGATGTGGTGGGAAGGCTGCGGGTGACCCTATACATAAGCATCTAGAACTTGATGAAAGTAGAATCCTCCTAAGTGTATGTGCGTGTAGTTTATTTTGAATTAGTTATTGATGGTTGATGATTGTTGAATTTGTGGTTGGTGTTTGTACGCGGTTCACACGCAAGCATAATATATATATTCATACGCGGTTCACACGCAAGCATAATATATATATTTATACGCGGTTCACACGCAAGCATAGCCTATTTATATACGCGGTTCACACGCTATACGCGGTTCACACGCAAGCATAGCCTATTTATATACGCGGTTCACACGCATGTATATTCTGTTTAAGCGGTCTACACGCAGGCACACCCTATTTGGTGCATTTGTGGCATGGTTGATACGAATTTGATATACATTATGATATGCATTATGACTGTTTATGCATTTAGCACTTGTATTGATATTTACATCATTTGTGCACATTTATTACACGCTTACTTGTTTGTGTAACCTTGATTGTGGACGATATTGTGTTACTTAGAGGCTCACTGTAAGTCATGTTCCACCTCTACTTGTATATTGTGATTATGGACGATGGTTCTTTATGGACCATTACTACGAACTCACCAACCTTGTGTTGACTATGCTTAGTACACTTTTCAGGTAACCAGGTTATCCAGGACGTGGAGTTTGATTTGTTTGCTTGCTGTTGAACCCGGACTGGACTTATATGGATCAAGGATCCATTTGCCTTATGTTGCATTGTATTTAGGATTGATAGCCTTCTTTTGATGTCGTTTGTAAACTTGATGGTTACTTGCTCCTGTTGTATTTTGAGACTTGTTCCCCTTATTGTATGGATTCCCTGAATCCTTTATTTGCACTTAGTTCATGTTCTACATTAATCCCACCTTGTGCTATATGATTTCCGTGATATTCTGAGCCTTGGCTTGGGGTGTTACATCTTGACTCACACCTAGCCCATAGGACCCTCCCAACTTACCACCTTTAGTTGACATGGAGCATTTTAAATCAGAAGATTTGTCTTGGAAATGTACAGCTTGTAAAATGGTGAGTACCTAGAAGGCATGGTAGCAGAGACATGGAGATCTTTTTCACCATTAGAACATATCTTATTCTGTTTAGTAATATAGCTTTGTACTTGACTATATACTTGCCTAATATGGACAGGCGCCTCTTATAGCAGAGCAAATAGCCGCTAACTCAGCAGAGCTTTAACAACCTCCTATCCCTTTTCACATCATTCTTGCCTACTTTTTAAGATATAATCTACCATTTATATAACACAAACAACCAAACAAAGCTGATATGAGACATATGAAAAATACCTCTAAAATTGAAGCAAAAGATATGAACTATGAACAATACCTCTAAAACCGAAACAGAAGATCTGATCTTTTAACCTCTGGTTGATATTGTTGTCTGACGCGGCCCGAAAACGTCGTTGAAAAGTCAACGGACCACGGTCAATAATAAGGGATATGGAAAATGAGATGGAATGAATGGAAAGTCAAAACTTGACCAAATACAAAGTATATGGCAAGTATGACTCGGATGTCGAACAAGGAGGCGGTGAATTGAAAACTTAAGGGAATTATTTAATCTTTTAAAAGTGAATATCTTTAATTAACTTGTTTGTTTTTAAACTAATTAAAAATGTAAGTAAAAAGTAAATAAACATGTAGATAAATAAAACAAATAAAATGATCAAATATCTAAAATATGTTTACTTAGGCATGTTTCCCCCTTTTCATAATGGTCATGGTTAATTCGACAAAATAATGTAAACCAGGTTGACAAACACTTGTTTATGTGATTTGATCTTAGCTTGAGTAAAAATGTGACACAAACATCTAAAACAGTTGCCTAGACGGTCATCTAAGACAAAAGACTCAAACGTTGAAATCACTAGACACAATAGAAATAAGTATTGCGGTCACAAGTATTCCCTATTTCCACCGTTTGGCATGTAAACCACTCAAGAGGCTTGGATCAAGATACAAGTTGGCGTCCCTTTATATATCTAATCCAAGCTAACAAGTTATAAAACATTTAGACGGTCATCTTTTAATGTAATTACAACTTATTAAGTAATAAATCTTATTTGACTAAACAAGTAAAAAGGCAACATATGGACTAGCGGTCACTAACTCCATAGTGGTTAATCATAATAACAACCACATCCCTTATTATTGACCGTGGTCTGTTGACTTTTATGACGATGATGATAAATGGGACTATTATGACGATTGCAAGTTTTAGGCACAATATAGGATTTGACATCCTTTATGACGATACTTGAGACGATAATGATGACTTAGATTGATATGTACATCATAGAATTTAATATCCTTTATGATAAATATTATGTTAACATATATGATGTGACATGCCTTATGTATGAATGAGTTGTTTTTGATAAATGCTTTAAATGGCGATTGTTTTATCGAACTAATTTGTTATCTTACTCAGCTTTAATTAGTTGACACTTGCTTTGTTGAAATATGTTGTGTTCCTCAGGTAAGTGAATGAAGATTTATGAGATGTTTGTGAGACTGGGTAGCTTGAAAGATAGAAGCTTAAACAAGACGATATTAGTTTCCCATTAGTCAGGTATATTTGATGAGACATTTACTTATGTTACTTCAATGACAAATGTATTTATGGATTCCTTTTACTATGGTTATGATATGCAATAAGTAACACCAGGTTTTATTAAATGACAATTCCAGTAAGTATTGTAAACGTTTTGCTAAATGCTAAGTCCATATATTTAAACGTTAGGTATTACAACACCTGATTTATCGGGTTGGAAACAACTACTAAGCCGATATGGATGTGTAATATATAGTGTTTTTTATTTAATTATATTATGTTGTTTGTGTTTATTCATATTATTTTTTAAAATCATTCGTTATCAACTTTTCCTTTGGTTTAAACTGGTTTTAAATTGAAAGAAATGAATCAAAAAAAAAAAATGGTTATGATATGCAATAGTAACACCAGGTTTTATTAAATGACAATTCCAGTAAGTATTGTAAACGTTTTGCTAAATGCTAAGTCCATATATTTAAACGTTAGGTATTACAACACCTGATTTATCGGGTTGGAAACAACTACTAAGCCGATATGGATGTGTAATATATAGTGTTTTTTCAAATATTACCCATACTTAAAAACTTTATAGGGTCTCCTTAATTATTATTGTATTATTTGTTTCATTATTTACAATAACAAGTTTTTATTAGGGGTGTTCAAAGTCGGATATCCGAAATTTTGGATAGTGGATTTCAATATCCGAACACATCCAAAATTTCGGATATCCGAAATATCTGAACTTTTAAAAACACATATATATTTTCGGATATTTTCATATATATTTTTCGGATAGTTTCAGGTATATATTAAGACTTTTTTTAAAAATAAGGTTTTCGGATATTTTATACGGATATCCGAAATTTTGAAAAATTACTATCGAATCCAAAATTTCGGATATCCGACTTTTCGGATAAAATCGAAATTTTCGGATTTTTGAATAACAGATTCGGATACGGATAGTTTTGAACACCCCTAGTTTTTATATAACAACAAAACAAAGATATTATTTCCTCAATATATATACTATTTTTAAAGTTTTACTAATTTGCCAGGGTTTATGTTGATTAGCTAGTAAAATAAATAAATAAAACCTGCCAACGGGGCGTTCAGCTTTTGTAGCTGGGCTGGAAAAGACCACCTAAAATGGGCCAAATTTGAAGTTATTTTAAGAGCATCAAGTCTCATTTGAGTCAACATTTCAAACCTTGTGTTCACTATTGGAACCTCGAAGAAATATTTATTCAGTAATGGAGAGTTAGAAATACGTCAAAAACCAACTCAAATTTTTAAAAGAAATAACTAAAGATTTGGACACTAGCTTAACTATCAACTTACATAACCCATGAATTTTTATTTGCAAGCTGATCATAATGAAACTGAATTGGCAATTCTGCTTCATGATCACCATTATCATAAGGATCATCATGATTTTGATATCATCCATTTGACAAACCGTAGGTATGCTCATTAAGATCATTGTGTTCATGGACTTCTATCATCTCATCAACATCATTTTTAACATGAAGCTATTGAACAAGACTCTTAATTTCATTTCAAGCATGTTTGAGTGGATCTTGATTGGAAAAAGCGAGAGAGTTTGAATGGATGATACAAAGATTGTTGGTTGGTTGCACAGTATCAAACTATTTAATTAATCTAACATGGCATGTTTTGAGACAATAAATAAAATAAACCACCTCTTTTTATATAAAATAGAGAGATATTTGCTCTACCACACAAATATGACATTTACGATCAAATATGCTAGTTAATAATATGACTGGACACTCCAACTACACAAACAAAAATATTCGATTGATTAATAACATAAATCTAAGACTAATAGCTTAACTAAAAAAATACTTTTAAGATAAAAACTAGCTAGATTGACATTATTTCTATGCTACAAATATCTGAGATGTGCAGTTGTCCAAATCCTCCCTCTGCCAAACCTGTACCCCATGAATTTTTCATGATAGAATATTCGTTTCCGTAATCCGTGTCCACACCAACGATTAACATTGTATGACAGGCTTGATCTTTCGCTAAGTCTTTAGGTTCATAACCAGCAAGTACACCGACTAGATGGTTTAAATGTCTTTTGATTTCCATATTGGTCCGGGAACAAAGAACCGATCAAAGGGAGTTTTTTCGCCTTGATCACCAAAGTTGTGTTTTAGTATATCTTTAAACTCGGACCGCTTATGGTACTCTTGGATAGATGAAATATAAAATCTGGGTTCATATGCATTGTAAAGCAAAACCACGTCGAGAGCACCGTCGGGCTAGATCCACGTAAACGGATACGCTTCTATTGTTTGAAGCCCATATGGCTCCCTAATCGAGAAACCGACCAGGATTACTGCCACACCTTAAATCGATTAGTGTTTGGGGCGACAATATCATTTCTTTTATAACAGGGTGATCATTATACCGCCGTCGATACTGAATGTTGATTGTTTCGCTAACACATAAAGTATAACAAATACCATAGTCTCTTTGGTCCTCAACATTCAGAGTTTCACTCCTAATATCTACTTTCATTTTGCTCGTGGTGGTGGTTGTAAAAAAGAACGGGTGGTTAATTTCTTTTGTGTTAGTGGTAAATTGCTTTTATATAAGGGAAAGGAATGGATGAATAAATAAAGCAAAGTGTCATAATCCATGAGAGAAGATTTGAATAGAATGAATATGGCCGGGTTATGAAGATTTTAAGCTAAAAATGGGTTCAATGGAATCCCAACTCCCATCATGCTATTCAAATCTTCTCTCAAAAATTATGATACTTTGCTTCATTTATTCATCCATTCCTTTACCTTATATAAGAGCAATTTACCACCACTACAAAAGAAAATTAACCACCCATTCCTTTTTACAACCGCCACCACAAACAAAATGAAAGTAGACATAAGAAGTGAAACTCTCAATGTTGAGAGCCAAAGAGACTATGGTATTTGTTATACTTTATGTGTTAGTGAAACAATGACCATTAAGTATCGACGGCGGTATAAGGATCACCCTGTAAAAAAAAACGATATTGTTGCCCCTAACACTAATCAATTTAAGGTGTGAGAGTAATACTGGCTGGTTTCTCGATCAGGGAGCCATATGGGCTTCAAACAATACAAGCATACCCGTTTACGTGGATCAAGACCAACCGTGCTCTCAACGTGGTTTCACTTTACAATACAAATAAACTGAGGTATTGTATTTCAACTATCAATGAGTACCATCAGAGGTCCGAGTTTAAAGATATACTAGAGCGCAACTTTGGTGATCAAGGCAAAAAACTCCCTTTGATCGGTTCTTTGTTCCCGGACCAATATGGAAATCAAAAGACATTTAAACCATCTAGTCGGTGTACTTGCTGGTTATGAACCTAAAGACCTAGCGAAGATGAAACCTGTCATGCAATGTTAATCGTTGGTGTGGACACGAATAACGAAAACGCATACTATATCATTAATATTCCTGGGGTACAGGTTGGGCAGACGGAGGATTTGATCAAGTGCACATCTCGGATCTTTGTAACATAGAAATAATTATCAATCTAGCTACTTTTTATCTTAAAAGTCTCTTTAGTATAATTATGTTAAGTTTTTAGTCTTAGGTTTATGTTATTAGTCGTTTGAATATTTCCGTTTGTGTAGTTGAAAGTGTCTAATCTTATAATTAGCTAGCATATTCAATCGTAAATGTCATATTTGTGTTATTTGTGTGGTAGAGCACATAATAATAATAATAATAATCATAATAATAATAATAATAATAAATGTATGCGTCAGGATGATAACAACTTCGTTTTTATAAAATGTATGTTGGAATTTGATGAGTTCCTCAAATAGAAAGTGAAAATCACTTTCATGTAATGTGAAAATGAATATGCGTGTATACAAACATATATCATATATATGAGTTTGTATGTATATAGAATGAATACGCATGAGTCATTTATTGTGACCCTTTAACGTTACATCATTAGCGTCATATAAACTGATTTTTAAGGACTCTTGAATGTGTCTCAAAACATTAAAAGTAGGTTGTATATGGGAACTAGAAGTCACATACCTTCAAATTTCTAGCTTGATGGATGCAACCAGGTATAAAAACAGCATCTCCAAGCTTTTGAACAGAATTCAATGGTTCAAATGTTCAATACCTAATGAGAACCATAGGAACAAGCATAATCAAAACATTAAATCATTGGAAGCTCATACACATCTTGAAATATATGTTAACCAAACTCTTCTATTAGCCTTCTTTTATGCTCTATGGTTAAGTAAAATGTTTGGTCATAAATAACCTAAATCAACACAAAAAAAAAGAAGGGGAATTTATACAACATTCAGCGTATTGTAGTGCTACAGAACAAAAGATTTCTCGAGAACGACCATGAATCACTTCAAAAGTAAAGTCTATGTTTTTGGCATTTCCTTCACTAGCAGCTTGGAAAATCCAGTTTCCATATATGATGAATAAGATATAAGCATGGAAAATCTACTTCGAAAAGGTACTTGCTTAACCTTAAAAGAATGTACATGAGAACAGATGAGGGTCCCTTTCGGCATCTCTTGCAATCTTCTAACTCAGATACTCAAAGTTTTCACCTAAATTTTCCCAAAACAGTTCAGCCCAAACCTTCTTTTCGTAACTTCACCAGCATATTAGCCTATGAACAGAGATAACTTCAATAAAACAGACGCCCTGAAAAGTATACTATTTTGTCTGTTGACGCGGTGTTCGTATTTTTAGTATGCCTTACTTAAAAATGCGATCATATCAGTACTCTCCCCAAAAAAAACTATATCCTTCAAATTTATAATACAAGTATATATGAAAAAAGATGTTAAGTTAAACTTACTACCGTTATCTTTTAATATGCAGTCAATACTACCCTTCAAAAAATTAATTAGGTCCAGAGATCTCCAGAAGTTCCTGCAACACATATCAAAAATAAATTAATACGCTAAATTATAAATGGGGTTGAAGGGTGGAGAAAGGCTGAAAGAAAATTGCAGTACCAAGTAAATTGTTGTTGGATGCCTGAAGTTTTCAGAAACACGTTAATCGTACATAAGTTCATAAGCTAGACACTAGAAAGAAACAGATCCAAATGGTTAAGAAAATAAATAAAGATTTTTAAAAACAAAAAAAATCTATAAGAAATGTTTCACTCTATGTTCAGATATCTGAACATTGAGAAAAAGAATCATATATTAGAATTAAATTAGATATGTTAATGTGTAATAGTAGCGACTTTGAAGTAAAGTAATTAAGGAGGAAACATGTTTTACGTTTCAGATTTTGAAAAGTAGATATAATATACTACTACCGGGGTTTTGAAAATTGGCATGCTGTTGTAAACAAACTTTAATATATATACCACCGCCGATACTTGAAGTAGATTGGAGATCTTGAGAAGTAAATCAAGAGTTTTGTGATTCCGGTACGATTTTGTCACAAAAGTGGGTGGTGGTGGTGGTTACCAACCTTCCCCAAATTTCCACATCACCATCTTCCAATAAAAACCCTCCACCTCAAACTTCCCCAATTCACCCCAAATCACCCCAAAATGGGTGGCACTACTCACCCCAACCCCAATTTCCTTTTCCAGCCGTTGGGCACTGTCAAAAAGGCCATGTGGCCACCTCTGGTTCGCTCCTTTCCTGCGCTTGGGCCCCACGTCGTTTTCTCTCTCTTCGGTGAAGCAACCCCAATTTACATCCACATTTCCCCACCCCAAACCCCTGGCGGCGGTGTGCCCGCACGGGGTGAGTCGGGCCCAAACACTTCCCTGTATCAACTCCTACCCCTCTGAGAAAGTTAGAAGAAAAACAATAATGGAGGTGCGATTGGTCAACAACTCAACATTAATGTGGATTGAGATAAGCTTTTGGGAAATGAGAAAAGTCTTTGGGATATCTGGAATTCTGGATTGTAAAATTTGATTTATCTATTATTATGGGAGATGATATTTGTATCACAAATTTTGATAAATGTATCATAACGTACAAGTTTTAAAGCCAGTAATGCATAGTTGTGGTATATCTATCAAAACAAGTGGTACCAATATCATTTCTCATTATTAATATGCATTATTGACTTGTACAGTTAATTGTAAAACTTTTATATTATGGTAGATGAAACAAAAACAGTGGTACGTTTATCACTTTCCTTTTTGTTTAGTTTCTTCATTTAATTTATAAAAATATACGGAGTATTTTGTTTTAGTAATGAAAAGGTCTATAGTTTATTTATTAATATAGGCTTTTTGGCTTCTTATGGGTTATATTTATAAAGTTATGTTCGCAGAGGTAGCGGTGGCGGTGACGGTTGTGGTGGCGCGCGGCGGTGGTGAGGACGGGTGGTGGTGACAGCTGGTGACGGCAGCGGTGGCGAGTAGTTTACGTTATTGATATAATGTAGTTTTGATTAATTGTTGAAACTTAAAATCAATATTGAAATTTAAGTTCAATATTGAAACTCAAAAGGAAAATTGTTTTATAATATAGTATAGATATACGCTATGAAATTAGAAATACTTATATTTTTATTACTCGTATTTAAGATGTTATATAGTTTTTAAAACCGTTTCGACTCGTCAGTCTAATAAACCGGTAAGGAGACTTGTTTGACGCTCGGTCTAGTCATGAAAAGATTGATGTCGAACTCCCTCCAACATGAATTTTTAGTTCCGCCTCTACCTACACAGACAACGAAAAATGCAATTCTAGCACATAATAGAAAGGATCATGGTATTTTATTCTCAAAACCAATTTTTAACCATCAATACTAAGTTTTATCATCTCGTAACAGATTAAAAGTTTCTAAAAAAACATAAATAGAGATAGGGAAATAAACGCATAATCAATTGTATCCCTTTTACGATAATCATTTTGAAGCTACCCATCGTAAAAGGTACAAAGTTCATTTATGTGTTTCACTAATAATTTATAATCATCTTATAAATTTCAAGGTAACAAAAAAAATACGTCAATATAAGACTAGTGAAATGCCATTAAAATTAGAACTTTACAAATAAAAGTGAATCTGGTATTCTTAAACGGATAATAGAGGTACTTAAAAGGGGTTAGTAATCTTTCATTCTTAATATATAATAATAATAACCCCAAAAAATAAGATCATACATCGATTATATAAATATTTATTATTATTAATCCCCTTTTTGGCTTTCTTTACGAAAAATCCTACAAATTAGTGGGAGAAAGAGAAGAGAGGCTTACATAATTGTAAGAGATAATTGTCGAAAATGAGGGATACTGGATAGTGAAATGGTTATATCTCTATATAACTAAGAGATGATATGAAATAGCCTATTTGACATCTTCTTTTAGATGACATTTGAGATTTTTGTTTATTTGTCAAAACTTTGAATTTTTGCTAATGAGTGTGAGTTCAGGGAGGGAAACTCCAATGAGTGTGAGTTCAGGGAGGGAAACTCCAATGAGTGTGAGTTCAGGGAGGGAAACTCCAATTTGAAATTTTTCATGGAAAATTGTACGGGTTTTATATTCTTTTTACTTATCAGGATTGTTTATTTTTGTGCTTATTTAAGCGATAGCATACTTATTTATCTATAATCCTTTATAAAAATTATCATACCCCCATTTTTAAAAAGTGTTACACAATAGTTACATACGAAAGTACTAAATTGTCTTAATAAACACCCACTATGGAAAAAATTTTATAAATTACCAAATTTACCCTTAATGAATTAATTTATACTCTAAACCTTTATTTTATTAAGAGTTAATTTCACAAATCGTCCTTTAGCTTGTACCAAAGTATCACGTTTCATCCTTTACTTTTCAAAATGACACTGGCTGTCCTTTACAGACGGATAATGGTCATGTTTCGTCCTTTACACAAACGGACGTTTATGGGGTTGTCGTTTCCTCCTCACATGCATGGCACGTGAGGGTATTATTGTATTTTCCACACTCTCTCCCCCTTTACATTTATTTTTCCTTTATATATATATATATATATATTACATTTATTTTTCCTTTATATATATTTATATATCACGCCCAAATCATCTCATACACACATACGATACACAAAAAACCCTAGAAAGGGAGATGACTGATAACCCGTTGTATTCGATTCGTGGACCCTTCGAAAAATGGGATATGGATAAATGTTATGGTGAGTATTTCATATTTATATGTTATTGAATTTATTTACTTTTGTCTAAATAGGTTAACAGTGGTGAATCAAATGGGGTTTTAACTTGTTTCTTTTTTTTTTTATAAAAATGTAGAATGTTATGCTGGGTTATTCTCGATTGAAGTTCACCATGGAGGTTTCTTTACACCTATGCCAGGGATGTTATATGATGGGGGTAAGATAAGTTATGTCGATTGCATTAATATTGATTTATTCTCAGTGCATGAAATGGATTCCATTATGAAGGATTTAGGTTACGATGGAAGTCAGATTATGTTTTATTGCTTTTTAAAACCTGGATTTGACTTAGATCATGGTCTTCAACCTCTATCTCATGCTATCTTTAATGGTGAACATTTGTATCAAGTAAGTGGTCCTTGGGGTGATCAATGTGTAGTTAATCTACAGAATATGAGTTGCACATGTAGGAGGTGGGAAATCACAGGAATACCCTGCAAACATGCAGTTGCAGTGAATTGGGATATGGCAAATAACAGGGTTCCAGTTGGTCCAGTGGAGACATGGGTTGATCCTATTTATAGGCTGAGCACTTGGAAATTGATGTACCAATTCAAGATTAACCCAACCACTGGTGTTAACATGTGGGCTAAGTCTCCAATACCAACTATCATCATCCCCCCAGCTTATCATGTACCTGTGGGAAGGCCTAAAAAGAAAAGAAGAAAGACCACAGAAGAGGTTAATGAAATGGTCAAAGGTGGGAGACTGTCAAAGAAGCACAAATCTGTTGTTTGTTCCAAGTGTGGGGTTGGTGGTCACAACAAGAAAGGTTGCAAAGGGACACAAGGTGCTGGTTCAAGTCAACCAAGGCAGGCTGGTCATAGTCAACCAAGTGAAACTGCTCATACTCAAGCAAGTCAAACTGCTCCAACCCAATCAAGTCAAAGTGTTCCAACTACAAGTGTGCCAAGGCAAAGTGCAAGTTTCAGAACAAGTAATTCAAATTTGATTTCCAGTCCAGGTGGTAAAAGATGTTTTCTACGCCCCAAGCCATAACATCTTGAACTTGTGTTTCATTTCTTTTGGTGATGTAATGGTCCCAAACTTTATTTCCAGTATTTTGGTACTTAATTTCCTGTCTTTTGGTCATGTAATGCTACAATTTCTTGTCTTTTGATTATCTGGTCCTATGATGCTACATTTGGTCATGTAATGCTACTTTGTAATGCTACTTTGGTCATGTAATGCTACAATTTCTTGTCTTTTGATTATCTGGTCCTATGATGCTACATTTGGTCATGTAATGCTACTTTGTAATGCTACTTTGGTCATGTAATGCTACTTTGGTATGTTATCTGTAATGGTACTCTTCCAATTATGTGTTAATTCTCTATTGTTTTGTTGTAAAGTAATTTCATATATTGTTGTTACTCTAAGATGCTAACTCAGTCTGCCACTTACCATGGTACAAAATAAACTTACAATTTGATTACAATCTGGGCAAAATACAATGTCAAAATTACAAAGTCAAAGTTACCAAGTCAAAATTACAAAGTCATATTACAACAGCCTATTTAGAAAGTCAAAATTACAAAAACAAGAAAGAAATACAATGCTAGATGGTTCAAGCTAGATAGAGGGATACAAGAAACACAATTATAATCGACGCAACCACTAGTAGTATCTTTAATTTCTTCACTTGTTGATCTCTTTGTTTCAGCTGTGCTTCGGTTCGATTCTTCGACCTCAACAAACCTGGTATAATATCCTTTGCACGTTGACACATCATTGGATCAACCCATCCAATGAATCTACATTTCGAACCCTAATATATAAACAAGAAACCTAATTATTTGGGTAAAAATGCATAACCTAATTGAATTTTAATGTAAACCTACCTGATTAGGGCATGCATAAAACCGTCTGCCTGGGTTTTTGTCTGTCCACGAGGTTCGAATTACTGCTTCCTTGCCACAGCCACAAAACACCATTTTAATTTTGGAGATGATGAAGCTCTTGTTTTTTAGAGAAATATGTGTGTGTGTGTATGGATCCTGGGTGAAAATGGAAGAGATATAAAGGAAAAATAAGTATAAAGGGGGAGAGAGGGGGTTAAACGGACAAAAATGATTGTGGAAAATACAATACTACCCTCACGTGGCATGCACGTGAGGAGATAACGGCAACCCCATAAACGTCCGTTTGTGTAAAGGACGAAACATGACCATTATCCGTCTGTAAAGGACAGCCAGTGTCATTTTGAAAAGTAAAGGATGAAACGTGATACTTTGGTACAAGCTAAAGGACGATTTGTGAAATTAACTCTTTTATTAATTAACACTTTAAGCTCTTATCTTCTAAAATATTTCTACTATCACAATTACATCAACCTACACCACTTGACACTGCCACCACCACCAATAATACCATCACCGACACCACTAAACCGTCTTTCCCACCATCGTCGCCGCATTACGCGAGTACCCTGCTAGTTTTAACTAGATGAATGCTCACACGATGCAGCGGGATAGTGGTTGCGGTGTTGTGATGGTGGGGGCCGATAGGTGGTACCATGACATTTGATCATCTCTATTTTGTTATTGGATATGTTTCAAGCAAAAATTCAACAAAGTATGGTAGATGTGAATAATATGAGTAATGAGCTTCAAAAAATACCAATGTAGGTAACATATGTTCACTTCTGATATCAACACTAGCGCGGTTTTGGCCGTGCAATGCACGACCCACTAGAATCGATACCTTGCGTATAATCTTAGAGGCTCGCCGTTGAGGTTAAAAAAGGGTTCATTTTCAAAACATTCACGTTGTATAGACAATAAAAAACAAACGGAATATATGTAGCTTTCTTTATATTTCAAAACTCTATAAGTTTGTATAGAAATCAAATAATACATCTTCCGAATGAAATTATATATCTTTTTTTCAAGTTCATTTAATCAATAGTCATATCTTTTTGGTTTTGTTTTGTTAATCAATAGTCAGCTCTAATAAATAATAAATATAAGTATAATCAAATAAAACTAAGCTACCGGACGATGAAGAGGCATGCCGCTGAGTCCAATCACCACTGCTGTTCAAAAAAAAAAAAACTATGATAAAAATAAATCTAGTAGGAAAAAATAATTGAAAAAATATAATCTATGGTATTTTATAAAACCTTTTAAATGAATATAAATTATAGACTTTGTTCAATTGAATCTTCGCTTCAATCCTACAAATTATTGAAGGGGAAAATTAGATACATCAACTTGCAAATCCCAATCCAAATCTAAAATCAAAACCCATGAAATCCAAAGAAACAGACAGAGATAGTGAGCGCAAGAGGCGAAGATATGATTAATACCTCTAATTCCAAATACAAAAACACACCACTAAACCAAACGATTTTAGGGCAAAGAAGAGAGATTACCTATTAATTATTTTGAAAGATGAAGTTGTAGACCCATTAACTTAATACCCTACCTCATATACTTAATGTTAATACAATTTTTGAATCTCCATTAAAGAATAAACTTTTTTTTGTGGGATTATGAAAATAAAAAATTGGAAGGAGAAAAATTGGTTAGAAATGAAAAAGTTTATTTAGATTATTTGGAGTATTACAAAAAAATCGACCTTTCCTTGTATTTCCTTAAACCAAGATACATATGGCCCTGCATAAAAGTATAGCAGTTCTTGATACAAAGAGGGAGATTTTTTAAGAGAAAAGTCAGATATGATTTAAAAAAAATACTTGAGATGGATGGAAAAGAAAGAGATCGAAAGGAGTATTGATTGTGTACTTTTCAAAAGAGAGTAAGATGTGTGTTTTCAAGAGAGATAGAAGGATGATAATAAAAAAATGAATACAATACATAAAATATAAAAAAAATGAATACAATCCACATCTAAGAGTTTTTCGTTTTAGCAATTTTAAAATGACTTGTAAAAATGAATACAATACATAAAATATAAAAAAATCATTGTGGAAAGTTGAAATTCCAATAATAATGATAAATTGTATTTAGGTATTTCTTTTTTTCAAAATATTGTGTGTCTTACCATCAAATGGAACACTAACACAAACCAAGAATTATTGAATATTAATCTTCTTGATGAATCAAAGCCTCAAAGGTCATACTTACTTGAACTAAGCTACTAAAAATACCATTGATCAAATCCGATTTGCTGTTCTAAAAAAAACATTATTTTATCTTTGACCGATTGTGTTCTTTTCAATTATGGAAGAAATCTTTTATACTCATTACTTATTAGATTAGTAGATAGTGTCTAACTGAATATATGTGTCACCCCACTAAAATTAATAATAAAATCTAATTTAATGTTAAATTGTATTTTGTAACTTCATATATAGTTCGACCAATATTAACTTGACAATATCTTTGAAAATGTCACCACGTTGAAAAAGATGTGTATTGACTAAATAAAAGAAAGTGTCGTAATTTGAGGGGGAAATATATATAGTTCATTCGAAAACATCTAAATTCTATGCTTTATGCTGGTTATATACAAAATAATATTTTCATTTAAAAAATTATGATACAGACAACATATCTTATCACTCATTCATGTAACACCCGTCATTTAAAAATATGGGTTTTCAAAAACTTTCACCTAACGGTGTCAAATTGCGGAAGAAAAGACTTTAAAAGTCAAAACCGATAAAACTGTTCGGTTTCTACGTTTAGTTGGTGTTACATGCAATACCATCAAATAGTTTAAAATGAAAACCCAACGGTTGCCTAACACAAAACAACCGATCAACAATGCTACATAACTTCGACATTAAATACGAAATGTAAATCAATGTTTAAAGAGATAATCGTCTAAGGGTAGCTAAGTTCTCCTGCATACATCTACCCAACTCTCGCTCATCCTGCATCAACTAGTCCTTCAAGCTAAACCTGAGGGAACAACCACATTTAAGAAACAAGTGTTAGCTAACGAATTAGCTAAGTAAGATAACACTATGTTATTAAAACATTTGTCCAATTAAAACAATCTTCATTATTAGACAAGTTTATTTAGGCACAACACACATCACACGTTCACACATAACTGCATATCAATTTCATATCAATTAGGATGAATCACCCTAATGTGCCTATCCTTCGTTTTATTCACACATTATCACACGTATCTTCGTTAACTGCATATAAGTGTAACATAAGTCACACCCGACTAGATGCTTCACCAAAAGGCTAGTCATACTTCGTCGTTAAGGAATGGCAAGCCAATCTATCCAAGAGTAATCCGTATGTGGAGGTTGGTCAAACCCCTCGTATTACTCGCCCTGCATTATAATGACCATGTTGCAAGGAGCCACCCAAGCAACAACTACGTTAACGCACTCGTCCGGCTAGGACCAGTACGGGTTAAGCTTAACACTTTCCCTGCATTATATTTACGAGCTCGGTTTCACACGTATGGTTTAGGCAACACACATTACTAAACCGTCACACACATATAGTCTAGGTAACACACATTCCTAGACATTCACACACTTTAACTTCATTACGTTTGGATCCTTAAACGTGCAAGTGACATGGCCACCTAATAAGTTTAGTGAACTAGGTGTACAAGCCATGTAAGCATGCATATATCACACATCAACTTCATTTCTACATTTCATGCATAATGAGATACTTCATAATACTACATAAACTGCATAACATACACTACATTAAGCAATACTTCATTTCACTATGTTAGGGACTGCATTTCAGGTCTCATGGTCAACTACATAACCCATAATACCTCCCGTGTAACCCCATATGCCCACATGCAATATAAAGATATCAAATGGAAGTATTTATGATTTGAAACCAGCTTTTCGTTGAATCCCCCAGCGTGTCAAAGTAGTGTATCTTACCTCCGTGAAGTCCACAAATATCAATCAACTAGTTACAATGCAAGTAACTATGCTCGTCTACCTATAATTAGTGAACAAGCATTAGACAACTACATTCTCACGTTATTAAGGTCATAAACTAGACCCCACACTCTTTAAAGGCTCACTTTAGTTTCAGGTCTAAGCTACGTGTCAAAATGACGTTACGGTTCAAAAATTACTTCATTTTAAACTTAGACTCTGTTGCGCTGCAACACACTTCATTGCGCCGCAACTAAACCCTTCTGCATTTCAATTGCGCCGCAACTAACCCGTTGCGCCGCAGCTCAAACCTCCAGTTGCGCCGCAACCTTCAATGTTGCGCCGCAACTTATGTGTCTGCAATCCAGTTGCGCCGCAACTCATCGCGATTCTGCACAACTTTTTGTTCGATCAAACCCCAAACCAACATCAAACGATTCCAAATCAATTATCAGACCTTAATACATCAAAATCCCTCATTTTTAGGCCATTAAATGCAAATAACTCCTTTATTAAAACACACATGATTTGCATTATTAAAATAAACGTTAATTCGACATCGATTGACCCTCCAATGGTCTAGATCTGAATTCTAACGACTCATGTGATCAAAATGACATAAAATCAAAATCAACATACCTCTACCACTTGAAGATCACAAAGGGAATGCTAAATTCACGATCAAACACTCCTAGATCACACATTTCGAAGGATTTTCGTCTAGGATTTGGTAGGGGATCAAATGGGGTGACTAGGGCTTGTGGAGACACTAATATTTCTGCATATGATCATCTAATGGCTCCTTCCTAACCCTTAATCCCGTTTTTGACTTTCACCACATGTCAAAACTAGCCCCTAGGCTTCCTAATGCTTCATTATTGGTCACAAACTACTTTAATGACCATATACAACATTAATCCTTCATTAAATGTCACTACATAGACATTAACCTTCATATTACACACATTTATACTACATTATCATTTAGGCTTTCAAGCCTCACACATAACACACAATAACTACGTATAAGTATTAAATCTACAATAGACTTAACGACACACATAATGTTGACTTAACGGCATTAGTCAACTGTTAAATAAAAAGTTTGGGATGTTACAATTCACTTGTCCTTTCTCAAACATTTTTGATAGACTATGCATCCACCCACCCACCATGACTTATGTAATGACCCTTTATCAAATTACAATAGATACAATCAAGTATTTCATTTTTTTCAAAAAAAATTTATACTAAACAATCTACATGTATTCAATGTTAACTAAAAGTATGAGTTAAAGCATGTATATAGTAACATCGATTTAAAAAGTCTTGAATGATAATTTAATCTATAAACTTAAACAATCATGCAGATTTTCAGCAAATAATAAAGATAATTTGATCTTTGTATTAATTTTGCCATACATGTAGTTTGTAAACATAAGTTTTTATAAATACTACTACATGTAAACTATAAAATTTGTAAAGTTAAAATAAACAGTTGCCATAGTGTCCACATGACAACTTGACAATCAAAATTACTATTGTTGTACAATAGTAAAAAATTAAATAATTAACTATTCACTATTGGCAAGCATTTGGAAAACATTGAAGACTTTCTGCCCATCTTGAAACACCAGTACACCACCATCATTCATACTCCATCATCAACACCAATCAATCATCATCATCACCATACCTAACATGTAGAAAAAAATTAACTCAAATATAATACTTAAAAAAGTTGATTATCACATTTATTTTTCCCTTTCAATATCTTTGTTTGAGCACTTTTTTGAATCAAAACTTGTTTTTAAACCTTTTTCACTCATAGAATCTTTTTAATTGATTTTTCTATACATATATAATTTTGTTTTTTGTTTATATGCAAAACAAAAATCATATCTTTTGATAACACTATAATAACATACAACATGAATAAAAAATAACAAGCTTTCATAAACATCCTCTTGTGTCACCATAAACAAAAACAAAACCCTCCAAATCAACCCCATAAATTTAAACTTACAGATCAATTCCACCCCAAAAACCTTAAAAAGTCAATTATAAAAAGAACACAACTTAACCATGAAAATTTATTTATATATATAAAAGTAATATGTATATGTATGTAATAGTTAGATATAAATGTTGAATTAAAATAAAAAAACAAACCCGATGCTTCAGATCTACGTGTCTCTGCTATATGTATTGAAAAACACCATCTTCTTTGTTCACTCTAGCACCGTAGTCACGACCAGCAACCACCGTAGCCACCACTCGCCCTCCCCTACCAGTTGCCACTTCCATATTCAGCTCCGACTAAAGAGATGATGTCTTGTCCAACCTCTTTGTACCTCTGAAACATCAATAACAATGAGGGATTCAGGTCTAACAATTAAAAGTGAACAAACAATAAAATCATGTAACTAAATAACATTTTCCTACAAATATAAGAGAGATGGTGACTTTGTTATTCCCTTGTCAGGGATAAATGAGAAAAAAGAGAAAAGAAAGAAGAGAAGCCATAGAAAATGAGAGAGAGAGAGAGAAAGAAAAAGTGTGTCTGGAAAAGGAAAATGAATGAATAAATGGTGGGGTGATGTGTAAAGAAAACATTGGAAAAGAAGTTGAATAGTCTCCAATTATTCATGTTTACGTGGCAATTTCTAACCCATACACAGTAGAAAGAGAGTTCATTTTGTAATATAGGTAGATGTATACTTGTTCACTAAAAAATACCAATGTAGGTAACATATGATGGACATGTCGTTATAAAATTAATCGACTTAAGTAATTCGCGTAAGCATTTTTATTGCTATTGGAACACAATTCTAAAGTATGTGGTATAAAAGTCTGTTGCCTATATTAAAACAAAATTTGTAAATACGTTACAATAATTTTGAAAATACGTTACTTTAATTTTTTTATATTGAAACAAAACATAAATCACATAACCAGTTTATAAATTAATTCTTTAATTTATTTTTTTCCCTAAGTTTAAAACTCACACACAAAAAAGGAAGTTGAAAGTAAGGATGACAACGGTTTAGGTATGGGCCGAGTTTAAATAATCAAGGACCAAGACCCGAATTAAAATCCCCGTTCCAAATCCGGACTCGACGGGTCCCTATATAATTACTAATTATCGGATAACAGGTTTCTCCATGGGTAATCGAGAACTCGTTATCTTTTTTTCTTTTTTTGTTATTTTTAAAATCCATACGAAAAATATGCAAATAGTATAAGGGGAAATCTTCAGTACTGTTGACAGCACCAGAGCTTGGTGTTGTTGCTACTGATTTTTATCTTTGTTGCTCACCTAAAAGTTAATTAAATTTACACATTATATCTTTTTAAAAACAAATGTGTGGAAATAATAAAAATACTATAATCGAAAATATTAGTTTGGGTTACAGGCAACCCTTCGCCACATTCTCTGCCCCTGATAATGTTTGCTTGCGTTTTGAGAAGACATTCAACATGTTTAAGGCTTGCGTTATAATTTAAGAGTATTTATATATGGTAGGAGAACAACACTATTTCAAAGGTCGAATTACGATATATTCTACTATATGAGGTTTTTTTTTCAACAGTTCAACTATAGGAGTTCAAAACACTTTATCATCATGGTTGATTCTTCTTAGGCCTCTCCCTAAGGGGGTGTTCGACCGATCGTCGACACCTCTTCCACGTCGACACCATAGGGAGCAAGCTCGTCGACCCCCTTCTTCGTCCCCTGTCGTCGGTCCATCGAAGAGTGTAGACGAGAGAAATTGGAGCGTGTGTGGGCCAGGCCTTCAACGGCTAAACAAAAAAAAAAAAAAATTTCAATTAATTTAAAAACCAACGGCTCCTCCTTTTTTTAAAAATTTTTTTTTTTAACTTTCCATCTATATATACTACCATTTCACATCTCATTCTTCATCACCCATTCCATTTTCTTCACAATTCATTCCATTTTCTTCACACTATCAATAAAACTCTATATATTTTCACTAAATATGTCGAGTTCCGACGAAGATTCAGTTTCATACATTCGTAAGTATACAATAGATGCCGAAATGTTAAACACTTTCGTTACTTTAATTGACGAAGAAGAAAAAGAAGCAGAGAGCTCGAGAATGGCAAACAGACCAAAAATACCAAGAAGAACAATACCCAGAAACCATGTGGAAGCCGCCACACGTTTATATAATCATTACTTTGCCCCACAACCCGTTTACCCTGCCGATTATTTTAGAAGGCGTTTTCGAATGCCCAAAGAAATGTTTCTTCGTATAGTGAACGATATACATTCCTTTAACGCCATACAACCATTACCAAAACACTTTGCATTCTTCCACAACGCTCCAACCGACGTTGTGGGTCGCCCGACGTTAAATATTTTTCAAAAATGTACTTCCGCTATACGCCAGCTGGCTTATGCTTCTACTGCCGACCAGTTAGATGAATACCTCGAAATGGGTTCCCAAACGTCTTACGATTCATTGAACTACTTCTGCAAATGTGTTGTTCAGTTATATCACTCAGAGTTTTTGAGAAAACCCACACAAGAAGATGTTAACCGCGTGACCGCCAAACACGAGGCGGTACATGGTTTTCCGGGTATGCTTGGAAGCGTTGATTGTATGCATTGGGCTTGGAGAAACTGCCCAACGGCATGGCAAGGCCAATACACTCGTGGTGACAAAGGACATCCGACGATTATGCTTGAAGCGGTTGCTTCATATGATTTGTGGATTTGGCATGCTTACTTTGGACCCGCCGGTTCGAACAACGACATCAACGTCCTTAATGAATCTGACTTGTTCGACCAGCTTCTCCAAGATAAAGCTCCTGCGGTAAATTTCACCGCTAATGGCCAAGAGTTTACAAAGGGTTACTATCTAGCTGATGGTATCTATCCAGAATGGGCTACACTTGTCAAGTCTTTCAAGTGTCCCATGGACCCTAAGACCAGTAAATTCAAACGCTTCCAAGAGTCTGCAAGAAAAGACGTGGAGCGTGCTTTTGGGGTACTTCAAGGCCGATGGAGAATCCTTCAACAAAGTGCCCGTCCATTAAGTATTAACAAAATTAAACGCATCATGTACTCTTGTGTGTTGTTGCACAACATGGTCGTTGAATATAACGGGCGTGCAATCAGTCCTTTGGATCTGGAGCTAATTCCCGATACGCCGCCAGCGCGTTCTTGGGACGAACGTGTTGACCTTCACTTACGTATGACAGGGGAGTTACGTGATAGGGCGACACACAACCGTCTAAGAGGCGCCCTAGTCGAGCACATTTGGAACTTGCCGGAAAACCAACGTGAACGTTGAGTGTTTTTTTTTTTAAATTGTCTTTTTTTAATTAATAAATGTAATGTGTTGTTTTTTTTAATAAATGTAATGTGTTTTTTTTTAATAAATGTAATGTGTTTTTTTTAATAAATGTAATGTGTTTTTTTTAATAAATGTAATGTGTTTTTTTTTAATAAATGTAATGTGTTTTTTTTAATAAATGTAATGTGTTGTTTTTTTTTAATAAATTTAATGTGTTGTTTTTTTTAATAAATGTAATGTGTTGTTTTTTTTAATAAATGTAATGTGTTTTTTTTAATAAATGTAATGTGTTTTTTTTAATAAATGTAATGTGTTTTTTTTAATAAATGTAATGTGTTTTTTTTTAATAAATGTAATGTGTTTTTTTTAATAAATGTAATGTGTTTTTTTTTAATAAATGTAATGTGTTTTTTTTAATAAATGTAATGTGTTTTTTTTAATAAATGTAATGTGTTTTTTTTAATAAATGTAATGTGTTTTTTTTTAATAAATGTAATGTGTTTTTTTTAATAAATGTAATGTGTTTTTTTTAATAAATGTAATGTGTTTTTTTTAATAAATTTAATGTGTTTTTTTTAATAAATGTAATGTGTTTTTTTTTAATAAATGTAATGTGTTTTTTTTTAATAAATGTAATGTGTTTTTTTTTAATAAATGTAATGTGTTTTTTTTTAATAAATGTAATGTGTTTCTTTTAATAATAAAACATTTTTAATTAATAATATAAATATATAAATACATATCTTCTACATCATCATCAACTGAACGCACACCTCCGACCTCCGGAAACAACCACCGTTCGTCACCATCGCACACCCCCGACCTCCACCACATCCGGCCACCAACACCAACACCACCATCATTCCTCATACACTAACAGCCTACACCACCATCGAAACACACCTCGCCTATATATACATATATCTATATATCTATTTGTGTGTGTATAGATCTATGTATATACATATATCTATATACACTGCAACCACCCTCGCCTCCACTTTTTCTCTATATCTATACATCTATATATCTATGTGTGTGTGTCAGTGTGTGTATGGATCTACAAATTCGATGGTTGGTGTGAAGATCTGACAGCGGTGATGACTACAAAAGAGAGATGGGAGCATAGAATATAGAGTTGTTGCTGGGAGTGGTGGTTGTCGGTTGTGGTTACCGGCGGTGGTGTAAATCTAAATCAAATATATGTGGGTTTTTTCCCTAACAAAATCGAATTTCTTCATGCTAATCCTTCAAAAATTCGACACATACACAAGACAAATCAAAAATCTGTTAATCCTTTCATGTTCTACATCCAAATCCAATCCTAGTTATGCCTAAAAAATCCCCTTCGAACCGATCAAAAGGTTCGAAAAATCTGAAAAAGATTGAATTGGATCCCGATGGTGTTCATCCTAAAACTGCTGGACTTGATGCGATCTCTTCCACTGCTAATCGATCAAAATACAACCTTAGGTCCTCTTCATCTTCATCTGTTGTTGCCGATTCCTTTCAGTCTGATCCCATTGATTCGATCTCCTCTTTGAAATCGACCGATTCTAATGAAGAAACCCTACAGCCGCCGCCTGCCACTGATCTGCCACCACCGGCTGCCGTAATTGGAGGGGCTGCCGACCACCAGGGGGTGGCCATGGCAGTGAATAATAATGGGGGTGGGGCTGCTGTGCTTGAGTCTGATCAAAACAATGGAATGGGGGAGAATATAGCTGCTGCACCTATTAGTATAATGATAATTGATATGGGTGAATTTTTGGTTTAGATCTCGATATGGGTGACGAAAAATGTAATTAACTTTGATGTTTGATTTTTGTTTATGTATGTGAGGTGGTTGTTGGTGAACAACTGAACATGATAGTGATGATGATGGTAATTGATAGAGTCAAATTATGTTGATGTATTTATGAAAGGAATCTGTGAGTTGATAATTGGAACTTGGTGAGAAAACATCTCATGTGTTAATATTATGAATTTTATGATTTTTGATTTGATTGAGATGAATGATGAAAAAAAAATAGAAGAAAGCTAAAGAAATCTGAAAATGGATGAAGATAATGTTGTTATTGATGAAGATGATGATGAAAAGACAAATATGCCCTCATGTGCTAGGCACATGTCTGACTTCACGGTTATTTTTAACGTCCGTTTGGGTGGTGGACTAAACTTGTTAATTGAGTTCCATACTTAGGGATGAAAGACGTAATTTCGTATATTCAGAGATGATCCTTGAAAGTGGGGCAAACCACAGGGACGAAAAATGTAATTAACTCTTATTTTTTTTAAATAATATGAAACTTTGTTTAAACAATACGTCTTCTTTCTTAAGTAGGTTTATAAATGTTAAGTTGAATAACTGATGGTTAAAGGTAATCGATGACGCTTACATAAGGGACATACTATTTATGTTCAAAATGACTCGATAAAAATAGATCTTTTCATCTCACTGAAAATTTCCTGAGGACTTGAATATTAGGTTTGAATCTCTGTTGCTAATACCCAAATCAAATCATATGTAAACAAAGATCATCTCATCCATGCATCGTTCTCCTTCGTTTGTAAATATGATTACATCGTCTTGTCATGAAATAACAGTCTTGACTAAACAAGAACTCGAAAGGTTAAAGACAGTTGAGTACACTGGAGACACCGGCAACATGTATGGGGTTCATTTTCTTGTCTTTTACCCATATTTGCACTAACTTTGCCATCTATAGACCGGAATACCCAATTTCGAATAAACAAACACTGGACAGGGTCCACTACACTTTGAAGATAAGTAACATTCAAACTATACATAGCAGTTGATACAGAAATTGAAAAGCTTATTTATTGCTAAACAAAATATAGGACAGGGTCCACAATTTCTTAGCCATACTGATTTGGTTCAGATTCAGACTAGAACCCAAAAGGACCACTTGAAAGGAGGTTAGCAAAAGTGCAGTGCCGAAGCAAGTGCACATTCTAAAACTTGAACTTCTAACATAAACATTTTGACTATCGATGAACAATGGGCACAAAACCAAAGCTAGGTGGCAAATAGAAACCTCATGTCAGCCTCGGTTAGCTTTCCCATAGCCTCTTTAGAGCCACCAACAGTCCTGAAAACCAACAATATTCATTTAGATTAAAACTATTACAAGTGACGTGCAAGTAGAGTGAAAATTCGAGTTTACCCCTCAAAGACCAATCTCTTCTTCTCTTGCAGATTGAGAATTCTCTCCTCAATTGTGTTCTCTATTACAAACCTCATCACCCTGCGTAATGCACAAGAATCTATAACTAAAATCTCCAGTTGGTCGTGATAGGAACTTATGAAATAGAGATGGCGTAATGGCAGGTAGTGTAACAGGCCAAATGGAGTCAAGTGATGATATGTAACTTTTTAATACAGATAAAAAGGGGTATGGTCATATGGACATGCCACAAACAACTTTTTTTTTGTCCCTTATGAAATTTTATTATTAATTAATTTGTCAAATAGAAAGAAACATTACATCATTACAAAAAAAACCTAGCTTATTCAGTAAAATGGTTTACAAGAATTTATGAACATGAACACACTAAACTGACTTTTGACTCGTTCCACACATTTACTCTTTAGTTTAACCTGCTAGATATTGAGATGAATATTTGTCCATAAATGATCTAAATTGCCACCAAACTAAAATGTTCAGGATGCAAAAATTGAATTACGAGAACATACCTGATTGGCTTGTATTGACCTATTCGATGAATTCTATCTTGCGCTTGCTGCTCCACAGCTGGATTCCACCACGGATCCATTAAGAAAACCTGGAGGTTCAAAAAATCTTAACAAATAAACAAATTTAAGATATTCCTTTAACCTACTGACGAGCCTGTAAGATGAAATTTTGAGTTCTTACATGCGAGGCAACCGTAAGATTTAAAGCAACACCACCAGCTTTTAAGCTCATCAGAAATATCTTGCACTCCCCATCGTCTGTGAATCTGTTAATTGCAGATTCTCTAGCAGAAATGCTCATGGATCCATCCAACATAACACATTTAACACCACTCTGCAAATTCACAAAATTCAAATTTGACTTGGGTTAATATATGAGTGTACAAAGTGACAACCCCACGTCCCGAAACAAACTCAAATATTTGGCTCAAGTGCCACATGCAATTTATTTGTTATATGTCAAACTACATTTGTTACATATAAAAGAGAAATAATGAAATATACACAAAACATTTAACCATCACTGCATTTAATTACAAAATAGTACTAACCGTGAATTGAAAAAATAAAAAGTGAACCTTTTTGAGGGTAGGCGGAATAACTAACTTGAAAATATAACATTACCTTTAGCAAAGAATAGTGTATCAGATCCAGAAATGATGTAAACTGGCTGAACACAATTCCTTTAGCAGATCCATCCCTTTCAACCATGAATCTAATTTCTTCCTTCTGAAATTCAATCAACCACACTCAATCATATATATACTTTATTTGTAAGAATAGAGGTAGCAAAATTGGTGGGTTATGCGGGTTGGGAAAGGGATTAAAGGGTAATAGATATAATTTTTCTTGCAGAGATATGGTCAGAGGAGTTGACCAGAAACACTAGTCATCAAATATTTTAATATTTTTAACCATGATTAAAAGATTATATTACTTGTACAAAATACTAATTATACTTAAAAATGCAAGGTTAATAGACTTTAAAACACGTTTGGCATGTTCAATCTGTTTCCTTATAATCTAACTTTTTCAATCTAGTCCATTGGTAAATAGGTCAAATATACTGCCTCTAAATATGATTAATTTAACTATAGCAAAAATGATGAGAAAATGTCAGATAGCGTTTAATACACATACCAGAGCGTCTATTTTTGTGCTTGTCTGAAAATTTTCAACACAGATCCTATTTATAATACTAGATGACTTGAACCCTTTAAAACTTGTTTTGGGCTTCTGATCTTGTTGATTCTTGTTTGCATTGAAGTCCACCGTTAGTGGTTTATCACATGTAGGGCATGTAGCTTGACCATAATCAATCAGACACGCCTTACAGAACAGATGCTCACATGATGTGACCTGATAATTTGTGTACAGTCAGACATCTCAGCATAAGATAACAAATATGAACTCACAAGACACGTCAAACTCTTTTGTGTACTTAGGTTGAGATCTACTTGATTTTTTTCATGCTGATATTTTAAAAGTGAACATGGGAGGAAAAGAAAACACAAGTCAGGGATAGTACCACAAAGTCTTCTGCCACATCATGACATAACCCACAAAATGGTTCCCCACTAGAATTGGCCTCGTCAGTCCTCCTATCAACAGAAGTTTTGGAATACACCACAAGATAAGGATGATCAACAGCCTGCGGTGTTAAGATAATTGATTTATTATCAAAAAAATCATTATATCAGGCACGAAATAACATAAATATACCTCCATACATCTTTTAAGCAATGATCAGTCTAATAATACTAAAGATTTCTTTTAAAGTTAAGTACTTCATATTATTGCAATAATTGAGTATGCTGTTATAATCCTTCATACAGTGTCCAATCCTAACATCGTAGCAACCAACTCAGGTTATTGGAATGAGGATAGAGATCCACAACTAAGGCAAGTCTAGTAGAAAAAAAAAACAAATGAAAAGTGACATATCTAGAACCAGTCACAAGCTTATAAAATAAGATCCATATGACCATATCTGAAGTACCATAAAGTGAACAATTTCAATTTGGAAAGTGTACTTGTTAATATAATTAGTAATGGTAATGAGTCATCTGAAGGTTGTATCTTCAAGTTTTCAGAAATTAAACACATATTTGGTTCAATAAACAGACACAATTTAAGCAAATATCCAGAAAAATCTTGTAGCGTTACATTAGGAGTGCGGAATAGTTATCTATAATCTATAAGCTCATAAACTTGGTCAGCAAAATAAGTCACACATATGAACGGTTCCCAAATGATGAAACACAAGGGCAGGAGACGTCAGGCATGGTGTGATTTACATTACCAATTAAATAGACAACGAATAACTAATTACCTGTCGCAGGCGTGTGAGCAGGTCAAAAATATGGGCATAGTTATTCATCACTGTCCCAGCATCAATATATCTGCAGCCAGAAGATCATTTCAACCAGAAACGGATTACCAAACTAGTATAAGGCTAGCTCCTAGTTGTTTGAGGACCTATCTATTTATTCTGTAATTTCATTGTGCTACACTGTTTTTGTTTATACAAGAGCTATCTATCAGTGAGCCATATGGTTTGAAAGATAGATATATAACAATAAACGAAACACAAAATAAAATTCCAACGAAAACAAGTGAAAAAAGAAGGAAAGGAGATAAAGAAAAATTTACGTATTAAATTTTGCTTGACTTTCAGTGTAGAGTGATGTGTAATAGTCCTGCTCTATAATATCAAGGCAGTCACGCCTCAGCGAAATCTGTGAATATAATATCCAAAGTACAATAATAGTTAGGGAATAACGATGTTCATCTTGGCTTTAGTAATATTAGACTGAATCTTACTATTCTTGGAGGAAGTGCAAGATCTGCTGCTCTGCCCTTCTTAGTACGTCTTAAAAGAATGCTCTTCAAAACCTTATCCTTCAGCAGAATCATAGCTCTTCTACCACCACTACTACGCCCACTCTTTGCAATCGGATTAGCAATATTCTGAAATGAAAACAACACTTTGACCTCCATATTGCAGCAAATGGTAATAGCAAAAGAGAAGATAATGAAAAGCATAACTCACTCTGTTCCACCAACAGAAGTGTCTCACAGATTTGTGAGGGCAGTTTGAACATGATGAATCTGGACTGCAAGCCAGTAAAATCATAAAAATTAAAACAAACGGTATTGTCAAACAAACCATGATAGTATTGCATAAACAGTCCATACTAACTCCACCCCCACCCCCAACCCATAAAAAAAAAAGAGAAACAGAAAAAAGAATAGGGCTTCCACAAGTCGAAGTCTACTTTAATGGCTCTAAAAAATTTCTTGCTTCTCAATGAAGATGATTGAGTCATTAACTACCAAAATTACATTATTGTGTCATGTTCAGATAAATCCATTACTGCGTAGTACTAAAAAATCACTATACACATGATTAAAAAAATTGGGTTTGTGCTGTTAAGATCAGTTTGTAAACAACTAGGTCTTAAATACTAGTTTATTTATCAGCAACTAGCTAACTACAGATATGGCAAGATACCGAACAACTTTATAAGCTCATACATAAAATATGATCCCTATAGCACACCAGCCACTTATTGAATCCTACCAATATGACTGGGGAGAAAAAGGACCTTACCTGTAATCAAGAACTCTACAGTCACAGTCCTTGCACATGTAATAAGAATACGGAGTTATTTGTAAGAAACGAACCTATGAAAGAAACAAACAAAAATTAGAATATTGAAATGACAAATCCAAACTTAAACATTAACATAATATGAAGTTAATAAAATGCATACGAGTGAGTAGAGTTCTCCAACACGATTCTGAAGAGGCGTGCCACTTAAAGCCCATTTATAGGAAGATTCCAAAGCAAAAACAGCTCGTGTTGTATTACAACGTCTATCTTTAATATAATGAGCCTGTATATAAATCAAAACAAATCAAGCGCCATTGTATGGACAGAAAAAAAAATAAAAAAACAGAACAGTAGACAAACTGGATCTTCATTATGCTAGCAAGTTTAAATAATAATAATAACAACAACAATGATATCAAGCTTCAAAACATACCTCATCCAAAATTATTCGATCCCATTTCACAGAATGCAAAATAGACTTCAGAGACGATTTATATCCAGAACCTGAAGGAATATCTGAAGAACCGCCTGTTTCTACTTGCTGTTTCTTCCTTGGACGCTTTGTAGTCTTCTTACTTGCCTTCTTTTTATCATTCTCATCTTCAGATATATCATCTATTGACAATGACAATTTTAAATCAAGTTTCCCTTTCTTTTTGTTCTGCTTTGACTGCTTCACAGTTCTTTTAGCATCAGGACCACAAAAATATTTGAGATGAACTTTCAGTTTTTTAGCATGAAACATTTTCCCACAATATTGACATCTGTCTTTTGGTGGCATGACTTTCCGGAATTCAGACTCCACAACAGAGTATGTAGTTATGATAAAATCATAATCGAAAAACTCAGAAATCGTTTTCGCCCTCTTGGGTCCATGATATTCCAATACCTTAATGCTTCCTTCTTTAGTAAACCGATAAATTTCACTGATCCATTGCCTGACAGCAACTAATGGACATATAACAAGAGTTGCCTTGACACATGGTAACCCCGTAGAGGTATCAGTTGACAGCCAAACAGGCTCACCAAGTTCACGCCGAAGTTCCCGTTTAGCAAGTACAAGAGCAATAGCTTGCACAGTCTTCCCCATCCCCATCTCGTCAGCAAGAATTCCACCTTTGGAATCAGATTCTTCCTGTCGCAATCCCCATGCTAACCATTCTGTTTGGTACCTTAGAAGTGGCATAGTCAAATCTGAAGGTGTATCAACGGTTTCCGTCACTACCTCATTCAAAGTATCCAAATCAACATCACCTTTCATCTCCTGCCGGTCAAGCCATTTTTCAGTTTCTTCTTCCCAAACTTCCCACATTAAGATTGGTTTATCCGGCTTATGTTTCTTATTTGCTCTCATTTTGAAATAAACAGCTTTTTCATAAGGCTCAACATAATCAACTCCAACCACCGGGTTTTCATCCAACTGTACCACCATTTTATTAACTTTAATCTTTCTCTTTGCAGTAACGCTTTTCTTTATCGTTGGCTCATCAACTTCAGAATCCGATACATAACCTATATCCTTTTGTTCGCCATTATCAAGATCTACATTCACAAAAACAGAAATCCAAGTCACACATATAACATGATACAACATTGTATTCATTTAAATCGTTCTTATCTTACTTCAATCCGACAGTAAATATATTACCAAAAAATTTAACTAAAGAAGGTATCATACACAATTTCATTAATAGATCATCCTCTGCACAGTTAAAGAGCAATCCTACCCATACTTGATTAGTCAGCAACCCTGACCGAACCACACAGGACCGCCTAAGGCGTATCACCTGATAAGTAAATTAAAGCTCACCCAACATACTTACCAAATACCCTATCTCGGGACCAACTATGCTACGCGTCAGCTATTACTTAGGTGGCATGTGTGTTCTACTTAATTGGCTTAATTAGAATATGTCACAATGCAGTAAATTTGTTTGTTTTACACTTGATCATAGAGATTAGAGAATGATTTGACTCAAAAAGTTTATTAAAAAAGAATCGATGCTTTATCCATTATGCCATTGATTTTCAATTTTTTCTTTAACAATTCAACACATAAAACAAACGATTATTAACGGCTAAATATTAAACAAACAGATCATAATAATTACATAATGTAACCTTCCTATTCCCCTTTGAGGATAATAAAAACACTAAAGTATATGTTAAAAAGCATATTAAAAGTCGAATAACGAAATCGGTACCTTCGAAACTAGAACTGCCGAAATCGGAATCCGATGACAAGTAAACATCATCATCTTCTTCACTACTACTCGATATTTCCATAATGTTCTTCCCTAATTTCATCAAATCAAATCAATTATATCACATGTTCATAATAACAATAATAACATATATATGTGTGTGTATAATGTATATATCTATATCTATACAATAACACATGACTGAAGTCATACTTTTTAAGTTGAAACAACATATACATAATAAACCTATATATATGTAAGTAAATATACCTTTGGAATTGTTAGCAGGATCGGAAGAGCGAGAACGGAGGTTCATGGTGGCGCGTGAGAATGATCAGAGAATAATTGTTATTATTATTATTAGGGTTTTAGGAGGGGGAAGAAAAAGGGGGGTGAGAGCGATGGTGAGAAGTTATACGCGACCGTCTCGCGGGAAAACCTATAAATAAATAAATAAATACATTTAACACACACTGCTAGTGGTTGAAAAGCGTGTCGAATACACAACATCGGTCAATACTAGTCGTATAAACACTTGTGTAAATACGGGATAATATTTAATATCAATTAGAAGTCTAAGTTTGTTTTTTTTATTAGGGATAATAGCTTTGGGAAAATGTATGTTACACTCATCAAATTTTTTTTGCACATGTCAAAAATCCCTCCATAAATTTTATGGTTTGTGAGAACAAATATCATCTAACTAACATCATCTAAGTTATTCCCAATAACTTTTTAATCACTTGATTTGATACAATAATTATTTTAACAATTTAACTTTTATTGGAATATTATAATCTTAAACTTTGAAAAAAATAATCCATTTGAGTTTAAACAAATAGATTTTTAACAAGTAATAACCCACAACCCATAAGCTCATGTCATATGTTTAAAAAATGAAACTAATATATGGGGTTAACGGGTTGGTTTCAGATTAAACATGTCAAATGAGTTTATGAAATGTGGGTTATTACGGGTTAAATATTGTCAAACTTTAGTTTAGTTAAAGGTTTAAAGAATAAAAGCACGCTATTAAGTTACTTATTTTGTTTTGTCCCATTTGACCAGTTTGGAGGCAAAACATAACCCTTATAAATTTACTCATAAGTAAAACTTCAAAATTAATACCTCTGCTTTTGAGAATCCTAGAATTAGATATTCGATGCTAGTCAGTAATATAGATATTAGGGGATAAACTCAATGTAGGTTATCTAAGCTGGCCAGGATTAACTTGGTCTTTCAGTGTGATATGTAATCCCGAATACTATCTCTTGCACATGGAATCAATTTGACTACACTTGGCCTTAAATAAAAAAAAATTGCTTAAATCTCCAAAAAAAAAAAAAAAAAGTTTTTCACAATGTATTTCCAGAATTCTTTGTACCAGGTTGCTATTATGGGACTCATAGATACTGCATAATGAGATGCAAAAATTACCTATGGAATTAGCTCCTCATATATATTAACCAACAATTTTTAACAAACAAGTCCATGTAATTATGCAAACAACAACAGGCTAGCATTCAATTAATGACAACCAATTCAAATGCACCAACTAAATTTTTTGACTTAATATTACAAGTTTCTTCACCAAATACCTCTTCTTTGTCGGGTTTAAAAAACAGCTTAATCATTGTTGAATTATAAGTTAAGTCTTATTTAACTTGAAATGTTTTTTTGTTGTTGTGATTGTTTTGCAAGGAAACAAAGTTTGAGGACTAAACTTGGGCATTTAGAAGATGAAGAAGTCAAGGGACTGGAAGAGGAAAAAGATAGAAGTTCAAGGGTGCTTTACTCAAATTCTGGAGGCTATATAAGCCTTCTTCCACTTCGATTAGGGTTCAGAACCCATTCCATTTGTTCATTCAGTTTTCGACTTATTTTCTCTTTGTATATATATATCACTTTGATATATATCTATAGATATATTTTTCTGGGTTGTTGTTCAGATTAAGACTATATTTCTGGATATCAATCTTGATATCCTATTCTATTGTAATCAAACTTATAAACTCTTAATAATAATAATAATCATTCGATTTGTGTATTTCGATCTAAATTCTTTCATGGTATCAGAGCCAGGTTCCCTAATCGGTGGTTATTGATTCGATTATTGGTCAGTTTTATTCAGATCTAGGGCGTATTCTCTTCGGAACCCTAGATTTTTTATTTTAGGGTTTGTTCATCTGGTAAAAATTAGGGTTTCATCTGGAAACCTCGATCTAAGTTCTTCCGCTGTATTTCTGGTGGTTTTTTACCTATTTTTTCTTTGACTAAGTGAATCAAAGAAAAAATTAGGTTTTTCTGTCTTTGATTTCAGATCCTGATTGCTTCTCTTGACTAAGTGAATCAAGAGAGGGATTAGGGTTCCTCTACCGTCTGCTTATAGCACTGTATTGTATCTCTTTCTCTTTATCTCGTATTAATTGCTTTTATCTGCTTATATTTTCTTCTCAAATTAATGTTTTATATATATATATATTAAATTTTTCTCTCTTTTTCTCATAAAAACAATTATGTTAATACTTGACCTGCCTTCATATATATATATATATATATATATATATATATATATATATATATATATATATATATATATATATATATATATATATATATATATATATATATATATATATATATATATATATATATATATATATATATATATATATATATATATATATATATATATATATATATATATATATATATATATATATATATATATATATATATATATATATATATATATATATATATATATATATATATATATATATATATATATATATATATATATATATATATATATATATATATATATATATATATATATATATATATATATATATATATATATATATATATATATATATATATATATATATATATATATATATATATATATATATATATATATATATATATATATATATATATATATATATATATATATATATATATATATATATATATATATATATATATATATATATATATATATATATATATATATATATATATATATATATATATATATATATATATATATATATATATATATATATATATATATATATATATATATATATATATATATATATATATATATATATATATATATATATATATATATATATATATATATATATATATATATATATATATATATATATATATATATATATATATATATATATATATATATATATATATATATATATATATATATATATATATATATATATATATATATATATATATATATATATATATATATATATATATATATATATATATATATATATATATATATATATATATATATATATATATATATATATATATATATATATATATATATATATATATATATATATATATATATATATATATATATATATATATATATATATATATATATATATATATATATATATATATATATATATATATATATATATATATATATATATATATATATATATATATATATATATATATATATATATATATATATATATATATATATATATATATATATATATATATATATATATATATATATATATATATATATATATATATATATATATATATATATATATATATATATATATATATATATATATATATATATATATATATATATATATATATATATATATATATATATATATATATATATATATATATATATATATATATATATATATATATATATATATATATATATATATATATATATATATATATATATATATATATATATATATATATATATATATATATATATATATATATATATATATATATATATATATATATATATATATATATATATATATATATATATATATATATATATATATATATATATATATATATATATATATATATATATATATATATATATATATATATATATATATATATATATATATATATATATATATATATATATATATATATATATATATATATATATATATATATATATATATATATATATATATATATATATATATATATATATATATATATATATATATATATATATATATATATATATATATATATATATATATATATATATATATATATATATATATATATATATGACACTACTAGTACTCCTTTAATTGGTTTTAAACTTCTTGGAACTGAGAATTATAAAGTATGGGCATGTGCAATTGAATTGGCTTTGGAGACTAAAAATAAAACTGGATTTATTGATGGAACTTGTTTGAAAAATTTTGATAATCCTGTTTTAGCTAAACAATGGGATAGATGCAATGCTGTGGTTCTTAATTGGATATTAGGATGTGTTTCTCAAGAGTTATATCTAGGCCAAATCTATTCAAAAAATGCATGTATTGTGTGGCAGGAACTTAAGGATACATATGACAAAGTTGATGGTTCTGTTACATTTAATTTGTATCATAAAATTAATAGTTTAGCTCAAAATGGTTCTCCTTTGTCTGATTATTATCATAAACTATCTGCTTTATGGAAACAATTTGATGCTATGATTCATTTACCTGCTTGTACTTGTGCTGCTGCAAGTGAAATACAAAAACATGCTGATCTTATGAAATTAATGCAATTCTTAATGGGCTTGGATGATGTGTATGTTTCTGTTAGATCTAATATTCTTATGAGAGACCCTCTGCCTACTGTTAAAACTGCTTATAACATTGTTTCAAGAGAAGAGTCTCATAGGGGAGGGATGGGTGATAAGTCTATACCCTCTTCTTCTGCTTTCATTGCTAAATCTAATTTCAATAGAAATACTGGTTCTAAAGGAAATAAAAATAACTTTGACAGTAAAAGAACTTTTGATAACAACTTTGAATCAAGAAAAACTTTTGATCAAACTCAAAGAGTTTTAAGACCTCCAAATCCTAATCTTCACTGCACTCATTGTAACAGAATTGGTCATACCATTGATAGATGTTTTAGTTTGAAAAATAAGAATTCTTCAAATTCTTTTAATAATGGCAGATTTTCTAATAACAATGTTAACATGGATAAGTCTGAATCTGGTTCTTTGTCTACTTCTTCATCATCTTCTAATTCTCTTACTTCTGATCAAGTGGCTCAATTGCTTAGTTTGTTAGATATCAAATCTGGATCTTCTTCTAGTCTGCAAGCTAATATGGCAGGTATGCCTATGTGTAGTAATTCTTGGTTTTTAAGTTGTAACAGTTTCTTGTTTAATGCCTTGATTAAATGGATAATTGATAGTGGTGCTAATCAACACATGACTATGTCTGCAAAAAATCTTACTAATGTTGTTGATATTTCTGATTTAAAGTTAAAGATTGGTCATCCTAATGGTACATGTGCTATTGTCAAACAAATTGGAAATCTTCATCTTAAAAATGGCATTGTTTTGTTTGATGTGCTTGTTGTTCCTGATTATAATGTGAATCTTATGTCTGTCCATAAACTTGCTAGAGATAACAACTTGTTTATTGGGTTTGATCCTAGTACCTGTTATATTCAGGACTTACATCAAAAGACTGTGCTGGGGACTGGTAGTGAACAAGGTGGTTTATATGTTTATGATGATCTTCCTGTTTCTTCTCATTCTTCTGTTATGTGCAATTCTGCTTCTGTTCCTTGTGAGTCTGATTTATTATGGCATATGAGGCTTGGTCATCCTGCTGATCAAGCTCTTTCTGTGTTTTCTAAGAAGCTTAATTTGACCAAAGTCAATGTTTCACCTTGTGATGTTTGTCACAAGGCTAAACAGACCAGAAAACCTTTTCCTCTTAGTGAACACAAGTCAACTGGATTGGGTGATTTAATTCATATAGATGTTTGGGGACCTTATAAAATCACAAGTAAAGAAGGATTTAGATATTTTCTAACCATTGTGGATGATTTTACTAGAGCTGTTTGGTGTTTTCTAATGAAATCTAAAACTGAAGTGTTTGATAATTTACATATGTTTGTTCATATGATAAAAACTCAGTTTAATGTAAAAGTAAAAATTGTTAGAAGTGACAATGGGTCTGAGTTTGTAAATGCTAAAACTTCTTTTTTGTTCATTAATGAGGGAATTATTCATCAGACTTCTATTCCTTATACTCCACAACAAAATGGAGTAGTTGAAAGGAAACATAGACACCTTCTTAATGTTGCTAGGTCTCTTATGTTTCAGGGGGGAATTCCTCTTTACTTATGGAGTGAATGTGTTTTGACTGCAACTTACTTGATTAATAGAACTCCTACCTCTGTGTTAAATGGCAAAACTCCTTATGAGTTAGTTTTTGGTTGTGAACCTGATTTAAGTCATTTAAAAGTCTTTGGGTGTTTATGTTTTGCTACTAAGCTTAATAATCATGATAAATTCAGTACTAGAGCTGAAAAATGTGTTTTCTTAGGGTATTCTAATTCTAAAAAAGGTTATAAACTTTTCAGTCTTGAAAGCAAATCTTTTCTTTTTTCAAGAGATGTTAGATTTTATGAGAATATTTTTCCTTTTAACATGCTTTCTGAAAACAATTCAAAAGTTATTTCAAAAATTACTCAACTTAATTTCTTTGATAACTATGAGGATAATGCCATTAATCCCAATGATGATGAGGTAGCTATTGGTAAAACTGTTTCTAAAGCTGGAAGTAGTCTTCAACATAATACTAATGGTACATTTGAGTCTACCTCATTTGGCAGTCCAATAGAGGTTGTCAATGATAGCCCAATTGTGACTACCAATGATGGCAGTACATATGATACTACTAGTAATGTTCAGGAGACAGCTATCAATTTAGAAGTGATGAATGACAATTCTGAGGGAACCATCAATCTTAATGATCAAAATTTTTTTGTAAATGAAGAAGGATTAAGAAGGTCTAATAGAAATGCTAGTCTTCCTATTAGACTTGAAAATTTTGAACTTAATGGCAAAGTTAAATATGGTTTAAATAAAGTTGTCAATTATGCAAATTTGTCTTGTGATGCTTATGCTTTTGTGAGTAGTCTTAACAAGAGTGTTGAACCTAATTCTTATTTTGAGGCTGCTAAACATGAACATTGGGTTAATGCTATGAATGAGGAAATGGAGGCTTTAAATAGAAACAATACTTGGTCTATTACTGATTTACCTAGTGATAGGAAACCTATAGGTTGTAAGTGGATTTTTAAGATAAAATACAAAGCTAATGGTGAGATAGAAAGGTATAAGGCAAGATTAGTTGCTAAAGGATTTAGTCAAATGTTTGGCATTGATTTTGATGAGACTTTCTCACCTGTGGTAAAAATGGTTACTGTAAGGTGCTTATTAACCATTGCTGTGAATAATGAATGGCCTTTATATCAAATGGATGTCAATAATGCCTTTCTCTATGGTGATTTGGATGAGGATATTTATATGGACATACCTCAAGGGTATGATAATGGTAATAAGAACTTGGTTTGCAAGTTAAATAAATCTCTTTATGGTTTAAAGCAAGCTCCTAGGCAATGGAATTCTAAATTGTGTAAAGCTTTACTTGAGTTTGGTTTTGTTCAAAGTAAATGTGATTATTCCTTGTTTACAAAGAATAATAAAGATGTCTTTACTGCCTTACTTGTCTATGTTGATGACATTGTTGTTACTGGCAACAGCCAAAGTGAAATTGATAATGTGAAAAGGTTCTTGAATTCTAAGTTTAAGATAAAAGACTTAGGAAAACTAAAATACTTCCTTGGTATTGAGGTTGTTGATACTGATCAAGGTATATGTTTGAATCAAAGGAAGTATTGTCTTGAATTATTGAATGACTTTGGTTTACTTGGTTGCAAACCTATTAAAACACCTTTAGAGATGAATTTGACCATGCAAGCTAAAACTGCTACTTCTAAACTTCTTGATAATATAACTGTTTATCAAAAGCTTATTGGAAAATTGATTTATCTAACTTTGACCAGGCCTGACATTAGCTATTCTGTTCAATGTTTATCTCAATTTATGCATGCACCAACCCAAGAACATTTTAATTTTGGTTTGAGAATTCTTAGATACTTGAAAGGTTCACCTGGATGTGGACTACATATTACTAAAGGTAACAATCTTAACCTTTCTGCTTATGTTGATTCTGATTGGGCAAGGTGTTTGAGCACAAGAAGGTCAGTCACTGGCTACACTGTTTTACTTGGTAATAATCTTGTTTCTTGGAAAAGTAAGAAACAAAATACTGTAGCCAAGTCCTCTGCAGAAGCAGAATATAGGGCTATGGCTGCAGTAACTTGTGAAATTATATGGATGTTAAACTTGTTGAAAGATTTTGGTATTACTTCTTCTCTTCCAGTACATTTGCATTGTGATAGTAAAGCAGCTATTCAAATAGCTGCAAATCCTGTCTTTCATGAAAAGACTAAACACTTTGAGATTGACTTGCACTTTATAAGAGAAAAAATTTGTTCAGGGGTCATTAAAACTGTTAAGATTCTGTCCCAAGAAAACATGGCAGATATCTTTACCAAAAGTTTAAGTACATCTCAACATCAATTCTTATGTTCTAAACTGAAATTAAAAAATCTGTTTAAGACTTAACTGAAGGGGGGATGTTGAATTATAAGTTAAGTCTTATTTAACTTGAAATGTTTTTTGTTGTTGTGATTGTTTTGCAAGGAAACAAAGTTTGAGGACTAAACTTGGGCATTTAGAAGATGAAGAAGTCAAGGGACTGGAAGAGGAAAAAGATAGAAGTTCAAGGGTGCTTTACTCAAATTCTGGAGGCTATATAAGCCTTCTTCCACTTCGATTAGGGTTCAGAACCCATTCCATTTGTTCATTCAGTTTTCGACTTATTTTCTCTTTGTATATATATATCACTTTGATATATATCTATAGATATATTTTTCTGGGTTGTTGTTCAGATTAAGACTATATTTCTGGATATCAATCTTGATATCCTATTCTATTGTATATATATATATATATATATATATATATATATATATATATATATATATATATATATATATATATATATATATATATATATATATATATATATATATATATATATATATATATATATATATATATATATATATATATATATATATATATATATATATATATATATATATATATATATATATATATATATATATATATATATATATATATATATATATATATATATATATATATATATATATATATATATATATATATATATATATATATATATATATATATATATATATATATATATATATATATATATATATATATATATATATATATATATATATATATATATATATATATATATATATATATATATATATATATATATATATATATATATATATATATATATATATATATATATATATATATATATATATATATATATATATATATATATATATATATATATATATATATATATATATATATATATATATATAATATATATATATATATATATATATATATATATATATATATATATATATATATATATATATATATATATATATATATATATATATATATATATATATATATATATATATATATATATATATATATATATATATATATATATATATATATATATATATATATATATATATATATATATATATATATATATATATATATATATATATATATATATATATATATATATATATATATATATATATATATATATATATATATATATATATATATATATATATATATATATATATATATATATATATATATATATATATATATATATATATATATATATATATATATATATATATATATATATATATATATATATATATATATATATATATATATATATATATATATATATATATATATATATATATATATATATATATATATATATATATATATATATATATATATATATATATATATATATATATATATATATATATATATATATATATATATATATATATATATATATATATATATATATATATATATATATATAATATATATATATATATATATATATATATATATATATATATATATATATATATATATATATATATATATATATATATATATATATATATATATATATATATATATATATATATATATATATATATATATGTTGAATCTGGATATAGAATTGCAATAGTTTCTAGTTTGTAGTTGGGGTCTTAGTAGTAATTATCGAAACCATTTGATATTACAGATTTCATGCTCCCATACACTAGTTTGTCATCCATCAACCAAACTCTTTGTTTGAAACGGTTTGACATGTATTTCAATAGCATTGTTATAATCACAGGACAACACCCAAAGAAAAATAAACATCATGGAGTCATACTCTCACTTTCCATCCACATTCTCACTACTAACCTTATATTTTTTGTGGTCTCAAGTTCAAAACAAAATGATAGAACTTAGAAAACTTAGAAAACCTTGAGCCGAAAAGTTTGGATAAATGGTAAAATGCGTAAAACAAGCAACAGCTAAAACGAGAACTCAGCGCAATTAGGCAACCACAAAAAATGAGAATAGACTCGACAACAAATATGAGAACTAGGATCAGATAACTAAAAAAATACAAACAAGTAAAAGGAAATAAAATGCGAACTAGTCCTGCAATGAAAATGTGACTAATGTAAAATAACTAGAAGCCGAACAATAAAGAAAACTACAAGTTGAACTAGTTAGCAAAATAAAAGCCGAAGTAACTTCAAAAATGAGTTTGGGTGATAACGGGGGCGATGGCGACGGTGGTAGAGTGATTATTAATGTAAAAGTTTTTGATGTAAAAGGGTGTAGTGTAATTATTTTATGGGTTCAAGGATTTATGTTGTAAATTATTTCATTAAGAGTATTATATGTATTTAGGTGGAGATGAAAACATCAAAGTGATTATTGAAGGGCAAAAATAGTAAATTCAACTATCTTTTGTTTGAAAAGTGGGAGAGCCCCCCTTTATCGAGTATTATAACAGTTTATCCAGTGGCGGATCCAGGATTCCGACTTAGGTAGGTCCTTTACTTGACGACTTAGTTGAGGTAGAGAAAAAAACGGAATGGGTCAAAACAACCTATCGGGTCACAAATGCATATGTATTATATGAATTCGATGCAAGTGTAGTTTTAATGCTATAATTTTATATAGGGAGGGGGTTTCCTAAAGTTATCCCAACTTGACTAGTCAAGTTGGGAAGATCTTGACCCTTGGATGAAAATCAAGGGTCAAGATTTAAAACTTATCTTTAAATCTTGACTCTTGATTTTCATCCAAGGGTCAAGATTATCCCAACTTGACTAGTCAAGTTGGGATAACTTTAGGGAATCCTTTCCCCACAAAAAAGGTTTTTTTTAATTTTTGTTTTTACTCCAAAGAATTTAATAATAAATAAAACATTAGACGATGTAGAATCCCAATTATCTTTGAAAAAATATTGGGGCTATATACAAATTTTATAATTTTATTTTAATATTCATAAAACAAACAAATGTCCAAAAATGGTTAGATAATTTGCATATAGCTTGAACACAACACATATTTTGTGCGTACAAAAACCTTAACTAAATAGATTTTTTTTTTGGAAAGGTGTGGATCATTTGCTCGCAACAGGGGATCTAGCTTACGTTGTCTTAATCGGGTCCGCGCTAGAGAGCCTTTTCACCCTCAATACATAGTAGGAGGAGAAACTCCTAACTAAACCGCCCGAAGGCACGACATTTAATTGGGATAAAACTCTGCCCCCTCTGCAGGACTCAAACCTGCTTCACTGGAGGACTTTATTGTGAAAATCCTTCAAATGTCCTTCCCATGTCTCGAACTCGAGACCTCCAGCATGTAAAAGCTGGTGCTCAACCACTAAGCTATAATGGGAAGTACCCTTAACTAAATAGATATTTACATGAAATCATGATGAGATTATATATGCATTGTTTTAAATATGTTTTATTGCCTTGAGATGCGAATACATGTGTTGGTAAAGAGTTTAGATATCTAGGGGTTAGAAAAAGTAATTTACAAAACAAATATATTTCATTTGGAAGAGATTATATAGCTTAGGGGTCAAACTGAAAAATAACAAAAGACAAGATAGAGCATTAAATGCTCTCATCTTCTTCCCTGCAATTCTTTCTTTCATTTTAGTAAGCCTAATTATGTGTGTGAGATCCCCCCAAACCCTTCCCCTTCCGCAAAAAACCGACCGCCGGCGCCGGAAACAGCCACGAAGGAACAAGAGTGGCAGCAAGTCAAGCACAGGAAACACAGACAATCCAACATCACATCCTTTTTCGTATACAACCTCCCTGAAACCCTAACAAGCCCTGAACTCAAACAAATTTTTCAAAGCCATGGAGATCTCGCTGATGCCTATGTAGCCCAGAAGAAAGACAAATATAATAATCGATTTGGTTTCATTAGATTCAGAAACATTTCTCACCCTCCATCTTTTCTTCCATCACTCCAAAATGTCAAATCTAATGGTCTCGTTCTTGGTGTATTTCTCACCAAATATGTCAAACATGGGAAACCCTCTCACTTCAGCGCCCACCCTCCGCCTCCCCCTACATGGAATACAAACCATCGCCACCATCAACCATATATCAGCCGTCAATCAAACCCTAATAACCATTATCAATCTCAACCAAATAACCAATTCCACCCTCAACAACCTCATTCTTCTGGAAGATCTTTCTGCGATGTTTTCGCAACCCCATCACCATCAAACACCCGTATCATCAACATTGATGATCTGCAAACAAAAACCTCATCAGCCTGGGAGAAAACCTCTATTTTTGCCACCATCAAAGACATATCTTTCTTTAACAACATCCATACCATTCTCCAAGAGTCCAATATCAAAGACAATTTCCGTATTTCTTATATTGGAGGCCTCACCATCCTTTTCTCCTTCAACTCATCAACACTAGCCATGAACTTCTTGCAAGAAAAATCAGATTTAAAAAAAAATGGTTTTCCCGCTACGGAATATGGTCTGGCCAGGACATATCAACGGGTAGGATTGTTGTGATTAAAATCTATGGCATCCCTCTTCCCCTTTGGGACAAGACAGTTGCCAATAAGATTGCATCGTCTATTGGTCAAGTCGTTGAAGAGTCCTTAGCATCCTCCCATGATGGCAACCTCTCCCATGATAAGGTAACAATCCTCGTAAACCCTCATGAAATCATTCCTCAAAAAATAATTATTAGACGTAAATCCAAATCATATATCGTTAGAATTATTGAGGATAGTGTGGATTGGTCCCCATCTTTTTTGGAACTTGCCGATGAACATAATTTTTCAAAATCCCCTACCAAAAACCACCCTAACCCTAATACCCCACCGCCAAAACCAGGCCCAACTCCCAATATTCCTGTTGGCTTTTCAAAAAAACCCGCCACATCACACAGTGAACCAATAAATTCACTTCAAACCCCCAAAAAACAAATTGATGCTACCGTTTCAACTCACCCCACTCCGCAAACCAACATAAACAACAACAATAACTCCATCCCTCCATTGTCTAGAAAACGACCTCGAAACTCATCACCCACTTATGAATTTCCAATCCCCATGCAACTTGACTTAAACACTCCCACACGCCCACCCCCATGTGCTCACCAAAAAAAACCTCAAGAACTAACAAAAAAAACACAAATCATAAATCTTAAAAAAACAAAAAACACAAACCTTAACCAGGAACTTTTTAACAGGCAAAGTCAAGATCCTATTCCATTTGAAAACCTTGAAATCCTGGATAACCAAACAACATCTTCCGATTGCCTTGGGCTCAACAAAAATGATAATGCAGCTGGATGCAAATCATCCCATGTCATCTCTCCCATCAACATCCCATCACCCCACCCGATTCTAAACAAAGATCTCCATCGATCAGTTACCACAAACACAATTGAAATCCATACTCTTGCCACTGAATCCCGACTCACCATGGAAGTTGGGGATTGTGTGGGTGTTCAGATTGGTGGTTTTGAAGAAGAGGTCCAAGACACTATTATCCAACTCCGTGAAAAAAACCTTCACCAATGAATTTTCTAACCCTAAACATCAGAGGAATTAAGGACAAAGCAAAAGCCAGATGGGTAAACGAATTGAAATCCAATCACCATATCAGCTTCATCTGCCTAGAAGAAACGCACCGCCCTGATGAACAAAGCCTCTTTCCGTTTAATTTTTGGGGAAACAACAATTACAAATTTGACTTTGTTCCCTCCACGGGTACTGAAGGTCGGTTTGGTGGCCTCTTAAGCCTCTGGGATCCCTCATGCTTCACCTCAACCAACACAACCAAATCCCAGTCCTATCTTATCTCCTCTGGATACATAAATGGTATTCCAATTCATTGTAATATCATTAATGTTTATGCTCCTCACAATCCCACCGCAAAAACTGCCCTCTGGCATGAACTACAGGCTCTCATCAATAACGACCAAGAGTTATGGATTCTCCTTGGTGATTTCAATTCGATTAGATCACCTGATGAAAGGAAAAACTCGTGCTTCGTTGATTCATGTGCTCTCGAGTTCAATAATTTTATTCACAACAGCGGCCTTCTTGAATATACTATGCATGGGAAGCGTTTCACCTTCGTGACTGATAATGGAAACAAGAAAAGCAAAATTGATCGTGTCCTTGTCTCATCTTCTTTCATGAATCTTTGGCCCGCTGCATCTTTAACTAGATTATCAAGAACCCTTTCTGATCACCGCCCACTCGTCCTCACCACCTCCAGCATTGATTTCGGCCCGCCACCGTTTCGTTACTTTAAGTCATGGACCTCAAAACCAGGTGTAACACCCTTCATTTAAAAATACGGGTTTTCAAAAAATTTCGCCTAACGCCGTTAAAATAAAGCGGAAGAAACATTAAAAGTCCAAACCAATTAAAATCTGTTTGGTTTACTTATTCCATGGTGTTACTAATCGCATCATCAAAACAAGTTTAATAGAAACCCGTCGGTTGCCCAACACAAAACAACCGACTACATAATAATCCAACTCCAATAAAGACAAACATAAACAAATGTCTATAGAAGTTCAGCATCTATGGGTAGCTAAGGACTTCATCAAGCATTCTACCCATTCCTCACTCATCTTCATCAACAACCTCAGCTACGCTAAACCTGAAGGAACAACACATTTCAAAAGACAAGTGTTAGATAACGAATTAGCTAAGTAAGATGACACTCAAGTTATAAAACAATTGTCCATATCAAATATTATGGATTTAAATACTTCATTAAAGCACAACACACATCATACACACAATACTTCATAATAGGATGAACCACCCTAATTGTGCCTATTCTGCTTTACTTCATTACACACATATATCCACATAACTGCTTTCTACATTAACTACTTTACTACGTTTTAACCTGCGTCAATGTGCAACATAAGTTACACCCGACTAGATGACAACCATTCAGTTGCACATCAAACGTCGTTAAGGAATGGCAAGCCAATCCCCGAGTAATCCGTATGTACAAGACAAATGAGGGCGGGTCAGACCCCTCGTATTACTCAACTGCATCTCAATGACCATGTTGCAAGGAGCCACCCAAGCAACCTACGTCAACGCACTTAGCCGGGCTAGGGCAAGTACGGGTTAAGCTTAACACTTTCCTGCATCAAAGTTTTACGAGCTCGACACTGCATTATTTAGTTTAGGTGAATGCATTACCTAAACAATTACTACGTTTACTGCTTTTACGTTTTGGGCCCTTAAACGTGCACGTGACATGACAACTTAACAAGTCTAGTGAACCAGATGAGCAAGCCATACAAACATGCACAACATATACTGCATCCCATAACATCACACGTTACTGCATATCATAACATTACACCATACTTCATACATAGCACTACATCCTACGTCATATCATAACATGCTCTACAATACATATCATGAGGGACTGCATTTCAGGTCTCAAAGGTCAACTACGTAACCCGTATTACCTCCCGTGTAACCCATATACCCATAAGCACATATGTTACCGATTGGGAAGTTATAATTATGAAACCATCGTTTGTTGAACCCTCAGCGTGACAAAAGTAGTGTATCTTACCTCAAAGAAGCGCACGACGATAGGCAACTACGTTATCGTGCAAGCAACTAGTCTCGTCTACCTATATATAGTAAACGACCATTAGACACGCTAATACTCACGTTATTAAGGACATCAACACCTACAAACAAGACCCACGACAACGACTACACATTGGAGGTTCAAAAGTTAAACTCATTTCGAAACTGACACTGTTGCGCCGCAACATACCACGTTGCGCCGCAACTTAACTGTCTGTATTAGAGTTGCGCCGCAACCATACGTTGCGCCGCATTTCAAACCTTCAGTTGCGCCGCAACTTAAGTCTCTGGAAACTGGTTGCGCCGCAACTAGCCCCGATTCTGCACAAGTTCGATCGATTACACCCCAAAACAGATCCAAACGACTCCAAATCAACTACATGACTTTCATACATCAAAATCCTTCATTTTCAAATCATTATAATGCAAATAACTCCTTTATTAAGCCACTCATGATTTGTATTATTAAAACAAACGTTATTTTGACATCAATTGACCCTCCAATGGTCTAGATCTGATTTCTAATGACTCATATGATCAAAAAGACATAAAATCAAAATCAATATACCTCTATTAACTGAAGATCACAATGGGGATGCAAAATACTCGATCAATCACTCCTAAATCACACGTTTGAAGGATTTTCGGCTTAGAATTTTGATAGGGGATCAAAGGGGTGGCTAGGCTTGAGAGAAAAGTTATATTTCTGCAAATGATGAACTAATGGCTCCCTCCAAGACCCTAAACCCGTTTTTGACTTTCACACCATGTCAAAATTGGTCCCTAAACTTCATAAAGTCATATTTCTTGCCCAAAACACCTCTATGGACTACATACAACTCATTAAACACTTTGAACACCTCAAAAGGCATTTAACTACATCTTAACCACATTACTACATCAATTAATAAGACATTCAAGTCTCGCACGTATAACACATTAACTACATATAAGCATACAAATCTATCGACGACTTAACGACACGTTATGTTGACTTAACGACTCTAGTCAACCGTTAAATAAAAAGATTGGGATGTTACAATTACCTCCCCCTTAAGAGGATTCCGTCCCCGGAATCTCATCAGAAAGGAACAACACTGGATACTTCTCTTTCATCACCGACTCGGTTTCCCAAGTGAGACTTTCTCCATGGTTGTGCTTCCACTTGATCAACACAAGGTCAATCATCTTCCTGCGTAACTTCTTTCGCTTCCTTCCAAGTATAGCTATTGGTTCTTCAATCATCCTTTTACTTGGATCAATGCTCACATCTTCGATAGGAATCACACTTGACTCCTCGGCTAAACATTTCCTCAAATAGGATACATGAAATGTGTTGTGAATTCCATCCAATTCTGGAGGTAATTCCAACTGATATGCCACATCTTTAATACGCTTCAAAACTTTAAATGGTCCAATAAACCTTGGACTCAACTTACCTTTCTTTCCAAAACGAATGACTCCTTTCCATGGGGATACTTTCAGCATCACCATGTCACCAACTTCGAACTCAACCGGCCTTCTTTTCTTGTCGGCATAAGTTTTCTGTCATTCTCTTGCCACACGAAGAGCTTCTTTAGCAATATTAACTTTCTCCGCTGTGAGTTCTATAATTTCAGGACCCGTAATTTGCTTTTCACCGGGCTCCATCCAACAACTTGGAGTCCTACACTTTCTACCATAAAGCATTTCAAATGGCGGCATTCCAATGCTTGCGTGGTAGCTATTATTATAAGCAAACTCAATCATCTTCAAATGATCGTCCTATGCCCCACCATACTCCAATACACAAGCCATCAACATATCCTCCAATGTTTGTATCGTCCTCTCACTTTGCCCATCGGTTTGAGGATGATAGGCGGTGCTCAAATTCACTCTCGTACCAAGGGCTTTCTGAAGACCCTTCCAAAAACTAGATACAAATCTCGTGTCTCGATCTGAAACAATAGATAAAGGAACATCATGCTTCGAGACAACTTCATCTATGTACATCTTCGCCATCTTAGTTAATGGCACATCCTGGCGTGTTGCAAAGAAATGAGCACTCTTCGTCAATCTATCCACAATAACCCAAACCATATCATTACCCTTTGGAGTTCTAGGTAACTTGGTCACAAAATCCATAGTTATATGATCCCATTTCCATTCGGGAATCTCTAATTGATGCAACATTCCATATGGCTTTTTGTGATCTGCTTTAACCCGCGCGCAAGTCAAACATCTTTCCACAAAATGTGCTACCTCTCCTTTAATATTAGGCCACCAATAGATGGGCTTCAAATCTGCATACATCTTTGTAGCACCGGGATGAACTGAATACCTTGACCTATGAGCTTCTTCAAGTATCAGTTCTCGGTTACCTTCAAGTAATGGCACCCAAATTCGACCCTTATAAGTCCGAAATCCACGGCTATTCGTCTCCATCACTAATCTTTTCTTCTTTCCAATACTTTCATTGTCGATGTTATCCTTCAATAACGCTTTAACTTGAGCCTCCTTGATACGATCAAGTAATCCCGACTTCGCTTGTACCACCATGCTCATCAATCTACATGAAAAATTCTGCACTTTCCTACTTAATGCATCAGCCACTACATTGGCTTTACCGGGATGGTATTTGATTTCACAATCATAGTCTTTCAACAATTCCATCCATCTCCTTTGTCTCACATTCATTTCTTTCTGAGTAAAAACATATTGTAAACTCTTAAGGTCGGTGTACAAGGTACACTTAGTGCCATATAGGTAGTGTCTCCATAACTTCAAAGCAAACACCACCGCCGCTAACTCAAGATCATGGGTCGGGTAGTTCTTTTCATGTGGCTTCAATTGGCGTGAAGCATAGGCAATAACCTTATCCCTCTGCATAAGAACACAACCCAAACCTGTAATAGAAGCATCACTATACACAACAAGATCATCCGTACCTTCGGGTAAGGCAAGGATAGGAGCTTCACATAATTTCGTTTTCAACGTTTGAAAAGCCTTCTCCCGAGTTTCAGACCACACAAACTTCACTCCTTTCTTCGTCAATTCGGTCATTGGCTTAGCTATACGAGAGAAATCTTGTATAAACCTTCGATAATAGCCGGCTAAACCAAGAAAACTCTTGATCTCCGTGGGAGTCTTTGGCTGCTCCCACTTTGAAACAGCTTCAATCTTCGCAGGATCTACTTTAATACCTTCATGAGAGATGACATGCCCAAGAAACTGAACTTCTCTAAGCCAAAATTCACACTTAGAGAACTTCGCATATAACTTCTTTTCCCTAAGGACCTCAAGAACCGCCCTTAAGTGCTCACGATGTTCGGCTTCAGACTTGGAATAAATCAGAATATCATCTATGAAAACAATCACAAAATGATCCAGAAATGGACGACAAACACGATTCATAAGATCCATAAAAGCTGCTGGAGCATTTGTTAAACCAAAAGGCATGACTAAGAACTCATAATGTCCATATCGTGTACGAAAAGCTGTTTTTGCAACATCCTCCTTCTTGACCTTCAATTGATGATAACCGGACCGCAAATCAATCTTAGAAAAATATGAAGCACCATGAAGTTGATCAAAAAGATCATCGATACGCGGAAGAGGATATTTATTCTTCACTGTTCGCTTATTCAGCTCACGGTAGTCTATGCACATGCGCATAGAACCATCCTTCTTCTTTACAAATAAAACCGGAGCTCCCCAAGGCGAGGAACTAGGTTGTATAAAACCCTTGTCAAGTAACTCTTGAAGTTGCGTCATCAACTCTTTCATCTCAGTAGGAGCCAAACGATATGGTGCCTTTGCAACTGGAGTAGCACCGGGAACAAGATCAATCTGAAAAGTAACCTCTCGATCGGGAGGAATACCGGGAAGATCATCCGGAAAGACATCAGAAAATTCTGAAACTACATCAATGTTAGAAATAGAAGACTTCTCCTTTCGTGTATCAATCACATAAGCAAGAAAGTGATTCTTATTATGCCGAATGCAATTTAAAGCCTTCATTAAATTAATGATCTTCAAGCCCCCTTTCTTCTTATCTCCATAAACAGAGATGACTACACCATCCGGGGTAGTGAAACGAACTACCTTTTGAGAACATATAATTGTGGCATCATTTTGAGACAACCAATCCATACCTATCACTATATCAAAACCAGCAAGAGTAGTAGGTAATAACTGGACCGGAAAAGAGCGACCTTCAATCTCAATGTCACAATCATCATAGCCCACACGTATGTCACTAATAGTACCATTGGCAATATCTACCTCTACAGAACAATCTAAGGGAGTAGTGACTCTTTCAAGCTTAGGAGCAAACAAGGTAGACACAAAGGACCTATTTGCACCCGAATCAAAAAGAACAGAAGCAGGTTTTAAATTAACAAGGAAAGTACCGCTTACCACTTCATCGTTGTCCTTAGCAGCTTCCACCGTCATTTGAAGTGCTTGAACTCTTGCCTTTGGAGCGGCTGCCTTCTTTCCATCATTTTTCATCTGTGGACAATCTGCAATGAGATGACCTGTTTCTTGACACTTGTAGCAACGCATCCTATCCCTACAATCAACTGCAATATGCCCCGATGAACCGCACTTATGGCACCTTTTGGTCTTGTCTGAACATTGACCATCATGAGTAGTCTTGCAAGTAGAACACCACGTGCCACTCTTCTTCTTGTCTTTACCTCCATTCGAGGTAGAACCACCTTTGAACTTCTTATTAGAACCCGAAGACCAATTAGATCTTCTCTTGAATCCCGACTTCTTATCATCGGCTTTCTCAACAACTTTTTCAGATTTGAGGTCATCATCTAACCTCTTAGACTCCTTAATGGCTGCAGACAATGTAGTGTGCTGCCTACATAGACCACGATAACTAACCGGGAGACCATCACAATATGCCTCAATCTGGTCCACCTCCCTACGGACCATATGTCCCACAAACTTGAGTTTCTCCATGAACGAATGGGCATACTCCGTTATAGCACCGGGCTTAGCAGTCAAAGCCCTAAACTCCTTCTCAATCAGCCTCAACTCTCGAGTTCCAACATACTCCTCCAAGAACTTCTCCTTAAAAGTACCCCAAGGCATCACAGCTAACACCTCGGGAGCTATGGAAACTGTAGTAGCCCTCCACCAATTACGGGCATTCTTTTTCAACATACGAGTTGCACACAAAACTTTCATGTCATCAGGACAATAACATGAAGCAAAGACCACCTCAATGTATTCTAACCACTCCATGGCACCCACTGCATTCTGAGTACCATCAAAGTCTTTAGCACCACATTTCTGAAAACTCTCATACTTAAAGTTGATAACACGAGGGGCAACTACGACTCGAGGTTCCACCATATTTTCTACACCATTCACCTCAGCAACTACATCCTCAGGAGCAACCAATGACCTTACATTCGATGGCTCAGCACGATTTGAGCGGTTCGAATAGTTTCCATCGGTATGCTCATTCCGGTGCAAACTAGCATCCCTTTCTGCCCTCAATTGTGCTAACTCCTCTTTATTTCTCATCAAAAGAGCTCGGATAGCCCTCAACTCTTCATGTAATTCTGCTTGATTAGGAACCTGTTCAATCACCGGGTTTGCCCTATCAATTTCCGACCTTGTGGGCTGTGCACCCGGAAGTGGCCTTTGCGGAGGCCTTTGATTAGCACCATTCCCAGCCCCGTTCCCTTTAGGCGGAGCACCACTAGTATTAGTTCCATCCCGTCGACTGTTAGCACGAGTATTTGCCATCTTTCTACAAGGCAATGATGACGGTTAGCAAGAGTTAAAGCGAGATTGCAAAGATTAAGACCATACTTCATCTAAATTTCTGCATCATTCATAAGCATTCATGTCTTAACTTATACTCTCACACACTCCCCAACCCGTCCTAGTATACTTCATCTCAAAGCTAGGCACACCTACATAATCCTAACTTATCCTTCACCGGTTTAAGTCCAAAATCCTACGGTCATGGTCGAACTTTGGTTCACTTAAACCATTTCTCTGATACCAACTTGTAACACCCTTCATTTAAAAATACGGGTTTCCAAAAATTTTTGCCTAACGGCGTTAAATAAAGCGGAAGAAACATTAAAAGTCCAAACCAATTAAAATCTGTTTGGTTTACTTATTCCATGGTGTTACTAATCGCATCATCAAAACAAGTTTAATAGAAACCCGTCGGTTGCCCAACACAAAACAACCGACTACATAATAATCCAACTCCAATAAAGACAAACATAAACAAATGTCTATAGAAGTTCAGCATCTATGGGTAGCTAAGGACTTCATCAAGCATTCTACCCATTCTTCACTCATCTTCATCAACAACCTCAGCTACGCTAAACCTGAGGGAACAACACATTTCAAAAGACAAGTGTTAGCTAACGAATTAGCTAAGTAAGATGCCACTCAAGTTATAAAACAATTGTCCATATCAAACATTATGGATTTAAATACTTCATTAAAGCACAACACACATCATACACACAATACTTCATAATATAATGAACCACCCTAATTGTGCCTATTCTGCTTTACTTCATTACACACATATATCCACATAACTGCTTTCTACATTAACTACTTTACTACGTTTTAACCTGCGTCAATGTGCAACATAAGTTACACCCGACTAGATGACAACCATTCAGTTGCACATCAAACGTCGTTAAGGAATGGCAAGCCAATCCCCGAGTAATCCGTATGTACAAGACAAATGAGGGCGGGTCAAACCCCTTTTATTACTCAACTGCATCTCAATGACCATGTTGCAAGGAGCCACCCAAGCAACCTACGTCAACGCACTTAGCCGGGCTAGGGCAAGTACGGGTTAAGCTTAACACTTTCCTGCATCAAAGTTTTACGAGCTCGACACTGCATTATTTAGTTTAGGTGACTGCATTACCTAAACAATTACTACGTTTACTGCTTTTACGTTTTGGGCCCTTAAACGTGCACGTGACATGGCAACTTAACAAGTCTAGTGAACTAGATGAGCAAGCCATACAAACATGCACAACATATACTGCATCCCATAACATCACACGTTACTGCATATCATAACATTACACCATACTTCATACATAGCACTACATCCTACGTCATATCATAACATGCTCTACAATACATATCATGAGGGACTGCATTTCAGGTCTCAAAGGTCAACTACGTAACCCGTATTACCTCCCGTGTAACCCATATACCCATAAGCACATACGTTACTGATTGGGAAGTTATAATTATGAAACCATCGTTTGTTGAACCCTCAGCGTGACAAAAGTAGTGTATCTTACCTCAAAGAAGCGCACGACGATAGGCAACTACGTTATCGTGCAAGCAACTAGTCTCGTCTACCTATATATAGTAAACGATCATTAGACACGCTAATACTCACGTTATTAAGGACATCAACACCTGGGCCTGATGGCTTTAATTTTGGATTCATTAAACGGTTCTGGGATATTCTCAAGATGGATTTCCTAAACACCCTTCTTGATTTCTATCACACAGGCTCCATTAGCAATGGATGTAGCTCATCTTTCATCACCCTACTCCTAAAAACATCCTCTGCAAAAACACTATCGGAATACATGCCCATAACCCTAATTGGTTGCATCCGAAAAGTCATCTCCAAAGTCCTCGCCATTCGCCTCAAAAAGTCATTAGCAAACTCGTATCCCAGACCCAGTCCGCCTTTCTGTCAGATAGGAACATCCTTGACGGTCCTATCATGCTCAACGAGATAATTACTTGGCTGAAAAAACGCAAGATTGGAGCTTATTGTTTCAAAAATGATTTCGAGAAAGCCTTTGACACGTTAAGTTGGGAATTTATCTTGTCCATAATGTCTCAGATGGGCTTCCCTGATAAATGGCTATCATGGATAAAAGGAATCCTTACCTCAACTCGCTCCGCCATCCTCGTGAACGGATGCCCAACAGCCGAATTTAACTGCCAACGAGGTGTTCCACAAGGTGATCCTCTTTCCCCATTCATCTTCATAATTGCAATGGAAGGTTTTTCCAATCTGATAAGTCGAGCATGTAATTTGGGCCTGATAAGTGGGATACAACTTCCCAATTATGGACCAAAAATCTCCCACCTCTTATATGCTGATGATGCCATCCTCATTGGCTCTTGGTCCATCACTCATCTGGCCAACATAAACCGAATAATGACCTGCTTCTACCTCGCTTCTGGTCTAAAGATCAATCTGGATAAATCGAGCTTCTTCGGCATCAGTTTGTCCCAATCACAATCCGAAAACTCCATATCAATTCTCAATTGCAAACAAGGGCAATTCCCACTTACCTATCTAGGTCTCCCGGTGGGCACAAACATGAACCGCATCAATAATTGGGCCCCTGTCATACAAATTTTTGAAAAAAGATTATCGAACTGGAAAGCCTCTACCCTATCGATTGGCGGTAGAATCACCCTAATCCGTTCTGTGCTTGACAGTCTGCCCTCCTACTACTTCTCGCTGTACAAAGCTCCGGTTAGTGTTCTTAATAAACTTGAAAGCATTCGTAGTAATTTTTTTTAGGGGGGTACTTCAAATGCAAGGAAAACCCACTGGGTTTCTTGGGATTCAGTTACTTCTCCTGTAGATGCGGGTGGGCTTGGGCTGGGTCGTCTTTACACTAAAAACATTTCATTACTTTCAAAGTGGTAGTGGCGTCTGCGTACCGAGCCATCTGCCCTTTGGAACCGTGTTATCTCTTCCATTCACTTCTCAAAAAGGAATTGTTCTTTTGTTCCTTTAAAATCAGGTTTGGTGGGTGCTTGGCAAAACATTGCCAAGCTACACACTAAACTCGATTCTTTCAATATTTCTTTGCATAGTATGATTACAGGAACCATTGGTGATGGCTCATCCATTCGATTCTGGATCGACACGTGGCTTGATAATGATCCATTATGCTTCACTTTCCCTGCCCTCTTCAAGCTTGAGAAGATTAAAGGATGTCTGGTCAAGGATAGGTGCACAGGAAACGGTTTCTTCTCACAATGAGAATGGAACTGGACTAAATCACCATCAACAACCGAAGAAATCCATGAACTTCTCGCCCTCCTCACCAGACTGCACGATATAAACCTCTTGGATGGGAACGACAAATGGTCGTGGACCTGCAATCCGACACTCCCTTTCTCTGTTAAATCAATGCGAAGATGCATACAGCAGGCCACGTTTGGACCAAAGAACTGGAGCTTTCCTTGTAACAAAACAGCACCCTTAAAGGTCAATGTACTTTCCTGGAAGCTAGAGATGAACCGATTGCCCACTAAAGACCTACTTCTTCGAAGAAAATTGGCAATAAACTCGTCTGTATGCCAACTCTGTAACCATCAAGATGAATCTGCAGATCACCTGTTTATTAGATGTCCTTTCGCAAAAGATCTCTGGTCCTACATACTGATATGGTGCAAGCTCCCGTTACTAAACCCTACCCATATCCGAGACCTGTTTGAGCTTCATAAACATACCTTAATCACCTCCAAGGCAGCCAAATACATCAATGTTGTCATCCTCCCTTTTGTTTGGACAATTTGGAAGACCCGTAACGATTGTATCTTCTCTGGAAAGGTTCCTTCGACCAGATATGCAAAAAAGGAACTTAAGTCGACTAGCTTCCTTTGGATATCCAACAGATTAAACCGTCCCAGTATTGAATGGAACCAATGGTGTAGTTTTAGTTTTTAACTTCTGTATCTTTTTCCGTTTATTTCCTGTTTACATGAACCTTGTATATTCACTAGCATCTTGCTAGTTTTCTTTATAATAATATATTGACTGTTCTAAAAAAAAAAACTCGCCCGAATTTTTTTTCTTTCGCTTCTCCCCACAGGCGTGAATATTATCCCATATACAAGAAAAGTGTGAAGGTAGGTCCTAACCAAATTTATACGTAGGTCCTCAAAAAAATTATCACAAAGTCTCTAATATTTTTTCAAAACTAGGACCTACCTTCTTGTATGCTAGATCCGCCCTTGACGGTTTCCGCGCAATGCGACGGCGGTGGTGACGACGCTCTGTGGTGAGGGCGGAAACTATTGGTGGTGGTGTAAGGGCTTAAAGTGTAAATTAATAAGTTAAAAGTCTAGAGTGTAGATTAGTTTATTAAGAGCAAATTGGGTAATTTCTAATAAATTTTTCCATTAAAAGGGGTTTATTAAGAGCAATTGCATTTTTAATGTAACTATTTTTAAAATGAGGGGCCTAGAACTTTTATAACGAAGTAGAGAAATAGAGATAATGTGTAGGTAGGAGTAAAAATGTAATAACATATATCTTTTTTTCAAAAAGGTCCAGTAATCTTTATTAAATAGTATATATAGATGGATAATTCAACTTTTAATAGTATTTTTAAACCCTTATAAAGCAAACAGCCTGTTTTTCCCTTTAAACTTTTCAGCCTTTGAAAAGTCAAAAATATCCCCAAGTTTATTAAAATGTTGAAAATTCGGTTAATGTTCTTGTGGGCAAGACTCGAACAAGGGATATATGGCTTTTAAAGCAACCATCTTACCACTCCACTAACTATTATTGGTTTGTTAAAGTTCCTTTCATTAAATATATGACCTTACTTTCCTTTGGATATAAATTTGATACCTTCACCTAAGATACCTGTAATACCCATAATGAAATTATTTACAACATACATCCTTCAATCCTTAAAATAGCTACGCTACCCCTTTACATCAATAACTTTTACATTAATAACCACACCGCTACCGTCGACGCCGTTACCTCCATCCGTTTTCTCCATCGACGCCGCATTGTGCGGATACTCTTCTAGTCAAGTATAAATTTCAATGGCCAACATATGAACTTTCAATAATCAAACATTTTTCCATCCATACAATAAATAACGTTAAATATTAACTAGAACTAATGATGGTAGGTAACTAACACACTTTTTTTTAAAACGACAATAGGTAACACATTTAATTATTTTAATGACTAATATTTTAGTACTACACAACAACTTAGTCATTGACCAATATGATATTTGAAATAAATTCTACGTATATGACAATGAAAACACACACTATCTTTTACTTCCTTATTTACTTCATAAGAATTGGTTACATCTACCCTTATTTAAGTCATTGTACGCATGGTAGATGAACACATCACGCGTAATTAATATTGTAATAACTACTCATGGTTCATATGACATTTTTAAGAAGCTATATGCAAAACACCTCTCTCCTGTACGGAAATATGAAGAAGATCGTTGGTTAATTGTTATCCGTATCTCATGTAAAGCAATACAGGGAAATAATAATTTTAATTGCATATATGGACAAAACTATGATGATAATTACAAATTTTGTAGTTGTATTAAGGTTTGTACATGTTGTTTAACAAAGTGAACAGTAGTTAGGGTGGGGGAGTGCTTTACCGCCCCTCCCCGCTTTTTCTCCTCCTCCCCGCTCGCTCCCTAATTGCACGGAGTACCTCCCCGCCTCTCCCCGTGTAGAGTCCCTAGCTTGATGGTTTAACCCAATAGTGTAAAATACAACATGTTTAACATGCACTAGATTGGACTAGTATTACTTGAATATAAATGCAAGTATATAAACAAAGTAATACAAGACTTAAAGCAATAAAATAAAGGTGGAACACAATGTAATTTTTCAAGTGTATTTTATTTATGATGTTAAATAAAATACAAGGTTGTGCGGAATCAAGATAATACAAATATGTAAGTATCCTAACAACCTATGAATTACAAATGATCTATATTTGCCAAATAAACTCTTTAGATCGAGATACTTAAAGTTGTGAAGTATCCCTGTTACGATCGAGAGTATTTAGACAAATTCACCTTCTTGCTAAAAAGTAATTTTAACAAGGAAATGACTTTGTATTTATAGGCAAACAAATTCACCAGTGAATTTGTGCCGTACAAATATGGTTGCATGCATTTAATGAACCGACAAAGTCATTAAATGCATTGGTTAAAGTACAAGGATAAAGTCACATCAATATGACTTTATTCTTTTAACCAACCACCTTTACACACGTAAGTACTTTTGTAAAGACAAGTGGAATGTTCTTTGAAAAGTGTGTAAAGGCAAAAAGTTAATTCCTCGTAATCAGTGTTCAGACTTGTAAGGTCTAGAACACTGACAAATCTCCAGTCGTAGATCTGGTAAGACTTCCATTGGACTCCGCCATTTGTCAGTCTTCTTTATTTTAACTTTAGTCTTTGACTTCAGTGAGAATGTCTTCAGTAAAATAGATCTGGACTGGGGTGAAGTCCAGTGAGCTGAAATCTGGAAGACTCCAGATTTCCTATACAAGTATTTTGCACACTGGTCTTCTATTATTTCTGGACAAATCTTCAGTGTCGCTCCAGTCTTCAAGTCTGGAGTGGGTCCAGTAAATATTATTTCTGGACAAGTCTTCAGAGACTCTCCAGTCTTCAAGTCTGGAGCGAGTCCAGTAAAACTGGACCTAACAAATTCCCCCTATTTGTTCAGAAATAATGCAAGGTTTTTCAAGCTTCTATCTATACAATTTTGTATGCTTGAAAAACACTTGTTTTGATTTAGTCTAAAAATTTGAAGTTACTGGGAAACACTTTATAGATCATCAGTGTTCCAGTTTCATCTTTTAGTTCTAACTTAGACTAAATCTGATCACTTACTTTGTGAATCAAAATATGCAACTATATTTACAGCCATCAACAGAAAATAAGTTACAATTTTGGGAAATAAATACAAGTACAAGTAAATGATAAAAGAGTCACACCCTTCTCTTTGACGTCTGTCCTGGAGCATCTTTAGTGGCCTTTCCCTTGGGTGATGGAGAGGATGGTACAGAAACAGGTGGTCGCATACCCAGAGCAGTTTCCATCTGTTGTATTCTTTTCCAGACTTTCTCAATCCTCTTCATAAATGCTTTGACATCAGGAGATAAATCAGTTTTCCCCCTGAAAGTCAAGCCTATCTCCTTCAGTTCAGTCCATCCAAAAGCTTGGACTGAAGCATTCTTCCTTTCATCAGTAAAGTTACCCTCTCTGGTCAACTTTATTTCAAACCTGGTCATGCCTTCATGGTTTTCAGCTAATTTGATCTCAGCACCTATGATCCTTCTGGCATCAGCCCTGAACGTCATCAGTTCATTATATTTGTCTTTCAATTTGGCTGTCTGGATCAATGCTTCAGTTTCCCTGGATACCTTTTCTTGTTCCAAGGCAGTCTGGATTTCTTCACGATTTATTCTTTGTGAAGTATCCAAGGGAATGAAAGTGCTCAGATCTGCATCCCTGATTGCCTTTAGCTGTTTAGCAGTGAGTTTGGGCAAGCCTTTTATCTTATGTCTGTACTCTATCTCCAGAGCACCAACATTCTTTCTGATCTTCTTCTGGAGGTTCACCAGTTCCTCCTTCCTTTGTCTGATCATTTCAACTACACTAACACCATAAGTTAGAGCATCATAAGTTTGTTCTTCTTCAAAGTACCTGGAGCGAATATAGACATCATCCAATGCATCCAGACATTGATGAACTCTGGGGTCTTCCTTCATCTTTTTGTATACATCAATATGAATGCCTAACCTGCCAGCATTATATTCATCAAAGGTCCCCATCTTTGCCATTTCTATCTTGTGAGCCTGAAGTTCATCCTTTTGCCTTTTCTTAAAGATTTCAATCATTATGCACTCCTGCTCCAGTCTCTTAGAAGTGTCATCATCAGCAGTAGGAAATTCTAATGAACTTCCAGCAGTTTCAATTTCTCCTCCAGATACCACATGTTGCTTTCTTTTTACTGACTTTAAAGTGGTTGTGATATCTGGGAATGCTTCAAATTGGGGCTCACTGGCATCAGTACCAGTAGCCTCTTTTTCCTGCACAATGGCTTCAGTGCCAAGTGCCTTCTGCGCTTCTTGTGCACTGGCATCAGTACCAGTCACTTCTTCTTGTTGCACGATGGCTTCAGTGCCAAAGGCCTTTTCCATAGCACTGACAACCACTTCGTTCTTTTTCATCACCAACTCTTCTGGAACGGACTCAGTGGCAACAGACTTTTCCCCCTTGGAATGTCCACCAGTTTGAGACTTGTGGCATTCCATAACTGTTCAAGCATGTATCTGTCTGTAGCACCAAATGTTCTTCCTGCCACTGGAGTTGTGATATTCATAGTCTTCCTTAGCTCAGTCACTTCCTTCTTGATAATTTGAATTTCTGAAGACAAGTGCTTTGGCATTTCATTTTCAATCATCTTTACCACCTGAGGCAACAACCCATCTTGAATGGTTCTAAGAACTGACCCAGAAATCTCTTCAGTGATTTCTTTCAACATACCGTGTCTGAACTTCTTAGCACACTCATCACTGATTGAACTGACAACAGAGTTCTGGTCAAGGGTTGGCCTACTTTCCAAATTACTAATCCTGGTGATTAACTTCTGAACCTCATCTGTCAGATCTGCCAGTGGTTGAACAACTTCAGCTTTCACTGCAGTCTGAACAAAATTCACCAATTTTGCCTCTAATCCATGGACTGCCACTTTAATATTTTCAGAATTTTTATTTGTGGCCAGAACCAGTTCATTCATCTTCTCAAACACCAGCTTCTCATTCCCAGCAAAAATATTCATTTCTGATGCAAGATTATTTGATAATAAGGACTTAAAATCAGAAACAACCTGTGATGAATACTGTAGTGATCTCTCCAGATTCGCCACCTTACTTAAAAGGCCTTGGACCTCGGCTGAAGAAGAGGTGGAGAGACCACTGGGAGGTGTCAGTTCAGAAGCCATCCTGGTCACCAAAGGTACTTGTGCCTGGACCTCTTCAGTGGAAGTTTCAGATGTTACAATAGTGGAGTCCAGCACACGGTGTTCAGGAAAATTAAGTGGAGTTTCAAGTGGTGGTGGTTGATTTTGTAAAATTTGAAGTGAGGGTGGATTGAAATAAGGAGTGCTTTGTGGAATTGAAAGTGGTGGTGGTGGTGGTGGCAATTTAGTAGAGATAAGTGGTGGGGTAACTGAAGCAATAACAGATGTGACAACATTTTCTACTTCATCACCCAGAAAATTCATGTTTACATCAAACATATTACCTTCAGACATTGGGGAATCTACCTCATCCCAATCTGGAGCCGTCCCAACTGTCTGATCATCCACTTCTCTATTTAAATCTAGCTGAGCATCTTGCTCACCAGTCACCTGCTCATCAATCTGTACAACATTCTCTACTTGCTCAACAATCAGAGACCCATCTTCATTCATTATATCACCTGGATTGCTCGATTCTGCTCTATTTGGATTAACCTGAACTCCAGCCTTCCTAAGACGTCTGTAAGTTCTGGGTCGAGTAACATTTTCAGTCTGCTGAACTTCAGGAGCCACCTGGGTTACTGGTTGTACAATTTCAGCACTGAGGACTCCAGAGGGTCCTTCACCAATCTGGTTCCCTCCTGGAGCCTTTTCCTGCTCATCTGATGATGATGCATCAAGTGCATCATTTCTAAAATGGTTTAGCATATTTACAGGAATTTCAACCTCATCAGCTCTTGATTTTAATGAGCTCAACTCCCTCAGATATTCACACAGAAAAATGATTTGTGTCGAAATCATACTCATCACCTAGAGCTCTTAAAAATACAAGTGACAGAAAACGAATATATGGAATGTGAGGTTTTCTACCTTTCACCCTTAGACGCTCTACCAGATCATCAAAGAAAATCTGAGCAAAATCTACTCTGTATCCGAACCAGAGACAGTAAGCAATCTGGAGTTGCATTTGATTTATCTGGTCCAACCCTCCAGAACTGCCACCCAAACACTCAACAAGATGAGTGAAGAAGTATCTCCATGAGTCTGAAAGCTTGCTCTTGTAGATGGTGCCTTTCCTTGATAACTGGTCATGCTCATCCAGTATATCAGTGTGACCCATCAGTCTACACACATCCCTATAATTAAGACCAGTAGGGAGAGTAATGGCCATCTCATTTTCAGCCAAATAATTCAAATGAAGAACATCTCTAAGAGAGTCAGCAGTGAGAGTAAAGGCCCTGGTGCCTTGTTGCAATGTGTAGTTGATGGATTGAGTGCTTTCAACATACACAGCAGTGTACCAAAACTCACATAGGTAGTCGTGATACATTTTTCCTGGATTAAGAGTAAGAGCACCATAGAGTGGACAACTGAGGAAAAAGGCATTCAGTCATCCAATGAGAGAAGTTGGAGCATGAGTGGTGCTAGTGAGTCTAGCCCTCCAATTATTCATGTTTATTCTGATCGCCTTTGCCTCTAAAGTGATATGAGGTGCCTTTACTACATTTTCAACGGGAGCATATTCGGCAGCGAGCAGATTTTTGGGTGAGTTTGATTGTCTTGGTGCCATTGTATTTGGTAGATTGATGATATGAAACTGAATTTAAGGTTTTGATAAAGATTTGATGAATTAAATATGAGAGAGATTTATGATTGGAAATTGAATGAAAAATGAAGTAAATGAAGGAATTTGAAGAATTTGGGAGTAAATATGTTCGAAGTAAATGCAAATGAAAGTGAAAGTGGGTATATATAGGAGAGAGAGTGTGGAACTCAAACGGTTAAATTTGAATTTATCAAATATAATTTTGATCGGGTTTTGAGATCCGCATTAAATACATCACATCACACATAAATGTGTGACGGTTTACAGCCCACAAACATTACCCAACTTGCACTTTTTGTCTTCCCAAGGTAAAAGTTCCATCATTAGGTTTGAAAATTTACATGCCACGTAGGATAATAAGATAAATATCTTTTCAAAGATTTTGCATACGTGGCACGCACAAAGACCAAGTATTAAAAATATTATGACTGACATACCAGTGCATCTGGAGGTTGACTGGACACTCCAGTATTACTGGTGGATTAGGCCAGTGATGCATGCACTGATGGTACACTGGAGGGACACTCCAGTAAAGTACCAACGAAAACCATTTGAAAGAGACTGGTAACCTCAAACATGCATATCAACTAATACAGACAAGTGAGAGGGACACATTTACAAGGAGACAAAAGTTACCTCAAACATGCACTTCAACCTATCTAATTACCAGTGAGAGGGACACATTTACAAGGTACCAGTGAAATTTTTCAGAAAATTTTGTCCAGTGAGAAAATAAATTAATAAATTCCCCCTGAAATTAAAACATTTTAAGGACAAGAAAATATATCTTTCAGTCTTCCCCCTGGAATGTTGATCCAGAAATCTATTAATGCAAAGATAGTACACAAAGGCGTTCGATATCTAAGCAGTCATAGATTTATAAATCTTTAAATCAAGGATCCCTGATAGTACACAAAGGCGTTCAATACCAAGGTTCCAGATTTAAGGGTTTAACATTCCCAACTCACCAACAAGATATTCAAAAGTTTTAACATCCAGTGGTTTGGTAAAAATGTCAGCGAGTTGTTTGTCAGTGGGAATAAAATGGAGTTCAATATTATTTTTCATAATATGATCACGAATAAAATGATACCTGAGATCAATGTGCTTCGTCTTTGAGTGCATGACTGGATTGTTCGAGATAGCAATGACACTGGTATTATCATAAAAGATTGGGGTCTTTGAATACTTAATACCATAATCAAGCAACTGGTTCTTCATCCAGAGTATCTGAGCACAACAACTGGCTGCAGACACATATTCAGCTTCAGCAGTGGACAATGAAACTGAAGTTTGCTTCTTACTGGTCCAGCTGACCAGTTTGCCACCAAGGAAATGACATCCACCAGTAGTGGATTTCCTGTTTATCTTACAACCTGCATGATCTGAATCTGAATAACCCATTAGATCCATGCCTGAGCCTTTGGGATACCAAAGACCCAAACTGGGGACACCCTTAAGGTATTTCAGTATGCACTTTACAGCAAGCATATGAGATTCTTTTGGATTAGACTGATATCTGGCACATAAACATGTTGAAAACATAATATCTGGTCTACTGGCAGTTAAATACATCAGTGAACCAACCATGCCTCTATAGACAGTGGTGTTCACTGGTTTACCATCTGGATCTGAGTCCAGTGTTAATGGTGCAGAAATTGGAGTGGGTTTAGATGGTGAAGAGTTCATATCATATTTCTTTAAAAGATCTCTAACATATTTCTCTTGATTAATAAAAATACCATCTTTGGTCTGTTTAATCTGGAGTCCTAGAAAATATGTTAATTCACCCATTAAACTCATCTCATATTCAGTCGACATTATTTTCAAAAATTTCTTGCACATTTTGTCATCAGTAGACCCAAAAATAATATCATCAACATAAATTTGTACCATCAGAAGATTACCTTTTTCATGAAGAATAAATAAGGTATTGTCAATTGCACCTCTTTTAAAACCGTTTTTCAATAAATGTTTAGTCAGAGTATCATACCAGGCACGTGGAGCTTGTCTGAGACCATAAAGTGCTTTGTCCAGACGATATACCCAGTGTGGATGCTTTTCATCAATGAAACCTGGTGGTTGTCTGACATAAACTTCTTCTTCAAGTTTTCCATTCAAAAATGCACTTTTAACGTCCATCTGGTAGACCTTGAACTGATGATGAGCAGCAAATGCTAAGAATATTCTGATCGCTTCAAGTCTAGCCACTAGAGCAAATGATTCATCAAAATCGACATCTGACTGGCAGTACCCTTGTGCTACCAGTCTGGCCTTGTTTCTTATTACGTGGCCATCTTCATCTACCTTGTTCCTGAAGACCCATCTGGTTCCAATTGGTTCTTTCTTTCCAACTGGGAAAGGAACCAGGTACCAAACCTTGTTCCTTTCAAACTGGTGAAGCTCTTCTTGCATAGCTATCACCCAGCTTGGATCTTCCATAGCCTCGTCAATCTTCTTTGGTTCTATCAGTGATAAGAAACTGACATATAAGCATTGATTACTGGAGGCTCTTCTGGTCTGAACTCCTCTACTAGAGTTACCTATGATCTGATCGATAGGATGAGCTTTTGTCCATCTGGAGTACTGACCAGGATTGTTACTGACAACAATATCAGTGCAAGAATTCAGTTGAGTCTCCTCTGGTGTTGCTTCAGGAGGAGGATCTTGCCAGACTACTTCAACATCTTCATCTGAATCATTTAAATCACGATTTGCATCATGAAATTCTTCATTTGAAGGCATTTCTTGAAGTACTGGTTCAGTTTGGAATTCTTCATTTGAAGACATTTCTGGTATAATTTCAACTGATACTGATACTGGGGGAGTAGTACGAACATCTGATCCAATAATAATTTCAGAGGGTAGCTTGAAATTAATTGAAGGATAGAATGGAGTACTACTGGAGGGTTTCTTAGTCTGAACAGGTTCCAGATCAGGATGACTGGAAACTTCTTCTGAAGAATCTTTATTGTAGTTGATAGGATCAGATTCACAGAAGACAATTTGAGTTACTGGGGGAGTATCAAGGGTTGGCTTTTTATTGATTGCAGCATTTGATTCATCAAATGTGACATGTATTGACTCATGGACCTTCTCCAGTCTCTTGTTGTAGACTCTGAAGGCCTTGCGAATGGCTGAATAGCCCAAGAAATACCCTTCATCAGCTTTGGCATCAAATTTGCCTAACTGACTGGAGTCGTTCAGGATGTACACTGGACATCCAAAAACGTGAAAATAACCAATATTTGGTTTTCTATTTCTTAAGACTTCATAGGCTGTCTTTTGATGTACACAGATCGGTTCTGGGTGTGGCAAGCAGTAGCAATTGCTTCAGCCCAGAAACTGGTAGAGAGACCAGATTCAGCAAGCATACTCCTGGCAGCTTCTATCAGCGTTCGATTCTTCCTTTCCACCACTCCATTCTGTTCTGGAGAGCGGGCTGATGAGAAATTCTGGGAGATGCCAGTGTCAGTACAGAATGACTACAGAGTTGCATTCTGGAATTCTGTTCCATTGTCACTTCTTAACTGACACACCTTTCGACTGTACTTGAGCTCAATTTGCTTGATAAGACTGATGATTTCAGCAGTAGCTTCACTTTTAGACCTGAGAAAGATAACCCAACAATATCTGGAGAATTCATCTACGATCACCAGGGTGTATCTTTTACCAGCACGAGTCTGAACATTCACTGGACCGAAGAGGTCCATATGAAGCATATGAAGTGGTTCAGATATGCTGAAATTCTGCTTGGTCTTGAAACTGGCACGTTTCTGCTTACCCATCTTACATCCTGGACATGGCCTTTCCTTTTTGAAGGAAACTGAAGGTATCCCATCTGCCAGTTGTTTTCTAGACAACTTATTGATATTTTTGAAATTTAAATGGGATAACCTTTTGTGCCATAACCAGTTTGTGTCTTCATCATCTTGAGTATAGAAACACTGCTCTGAAGGAGAGCTTTCCATATCCATCACATACACATTCCCTCTTCTGGGAGCAATTAATACTACCTTCCAGTCCTTGTTGAATACGATGCCATGAACAATATTAAACAGAACTTGATAGCCATCATCACACAGTTGACTTACACTGATCAGGTTATATTTCAAACCATTCACATATGCAACTCGTCTGAATTTGACTTGTCCATTGTTCAGAACACCATACCCCTCAGTTTTTCCACAACCATTATTTCCAAAAGTAATGGAGGGTCCATCAGAAATTATGAACTCCTCCAGCAGGGTCTTACGTCCGGTCATTGTCCTGCCAGCTGCACTGTCAAGATACCAGGTATGTTTCTTTCGATCGCCCTGCACATCCACCAGATATATCAGTTAGATTTGGGAACCCATCGACTGATGGGTTCACTGGACCCTCCCTTATAGGTCCTTGGAGGTATCTGGTTGAGTTCACTTTATTCAACAGTAGTCTTAGTTGAAAAGACCACTGGGGTTGATAGTTTTGAAACCTTTTTCTTTTTCTCAACTGGTGAAATATATTTATCTTTCTTGGAAAAAGGTTTGGTATTTTGTCTAGGGCCAGATGAAGCATATGAAGTGGTTCAGATATGCTGAAATTCTGCTTGGTCTTGAAACTGGCACGTTTCTGCTTACCCATCTTACATCCTGGACATGGCCTTTCCTTTTTGAAGGAAACTGAAGGTATCCCATCTGCCAGTTGTTTTCTAGACAACTTATTGATATTTTTGAAATTTAAATGGGATAACCTTTTGTGCCATAACCAGTTTGTGTCTTCATCATCTTGAGTATAGAAACACTGCTCTGAAGGAGAGCTTTCCATATCCATCACATACACATTCCCTCTTCTGGGAGCAATTAATACTACCTTCCAGTCCTTGTTGAATACGATGCCATGAACAATATTAAACAGAACTTGATAGCCATCATCACACAGTTGACTTACACTGATCAGGTTATATTTCAAACCATTCACATATGCAACTCGTCTGAATTTGACTTGTCCATTGTTCAGAACACCATACCCCTCAGTTTTTCCACAACCATTATTTCCAAAAGTAATGGAGGGTCCATCAGAAATTATGAACTCCTCCAGCAGGGTCTTACGTCCGGTCATTGTCCTGCCAGCTGCACTGTCAAGATACCAGGTATGTTTCTTTCGATCGCTCTGCACATCCACCAGATATATCAGTTAGATTTGGGAACCCATCGACTGATGGGTTCACTGGACCCTCCCTTATAGGTCCTTGGAGGTATCTGGTTGAGTTCACTTTCTTCAACAGTAGTCTTAGTTGAAAAGACCACTGGGTTGATAGTTTTGAAACCTTTTTCTTTTTCTCAACTGGAGAAATATATTTATCTTTCTTGGAAAAAGGTTTGGTATTTTGTCTAGGGCCAGATGAAGTACCCTCAATAAAGTTTAATCTTGCATTAAAACTTTGAAATTGACGAGTCAGTAGTTGAAACTGGCTCTCTAACCTTAACAAAATACTTTCATCAGATGACACCTGAGCCTTTCTAGTTGACTGGACTCGAGGCTTAGGTAGGGAACTGGTCTTCTTCTTTTGAACCTGGGGTTCTTTAGAAGCAGTCTGAGGCAAAGGTTTATTCCGATTGACCTTTTTAACTGGAGCAGTCATCTGGAATGCTCTAGTCTTAACCTCTGGGGATTGAACTGGGAAAATATTGGCCTTAGGAGTTACAGGCTCATCATAAATGGTAATGGGCCTGAACCCCTCTGGTAAACGATCAATTACTGGTATTAATGATGCAACATGAGTATTTCCATCTAAATAAGCACGTTTTTGAGTGGGAAATTGATTTACTCCAGCATCATATGGCTTTTGGTTTCAAGCCATGATTTAATAACCAGTTTTTCTTTTTCTAAAATGATTTCAAGATCTTGTTTTTCTTGAATCAATTGTTCAGTTACCAGAACCTGGGCTTGAAATGCCAGTTCAATATCTTGAAGTTCCTTTAATTTTGATTTTAAAACTGTAATTTCAGAAAAATCTGTTTCTAGACCATTTACACAGTCAGATCTAACAGTTTCAACAAAGATTAAATCAGAATTAAGAGCTTCAGCAATGTCCAATTTTAGTTCAATGTCAGTTTCCACATCATAATCACTGACCTTTTTGATAACAATGTCCACCCATCTTCCAGATGTGACATCTTCCTTCACCAGATGCTCTTCGTCTGCCAGAGCCATGTAACAGCAATCTCTTTCTTCTTCTTCATCAACAGATGAATCATCAGAAGGAACCCATTTCTCTTCAGTTGTTGCAATCATGCATTTATTATTTTCCATTTGTTGTGCCATGAGAGCAATTTGAGCCTTAAGCTTTATATTTAGATTTATAGCTATCATCAGGCTTTTTATTAGAAGAAAATGGACCAGGCTGGGATACAAACTGACTGGACTTGCAATCTTTCATAAAATGACCTTTTCTGCCACACTTAAAGCATGTCAGATTGGTCTTATCAGTAGAAGAACTGGATGCAAATTGTCCAGATGGCCTATTTGCTCTTGCTTTGAAACGGTTAAATGTTTTAGCAATCATTGCAACCAGGTCATCATTTTTAGATTCATCACAGTCTGGAGAGATAAGACTAGATTCTCCAGATTCCATGAATTCAGACACCATCTTCTTCATAGAAAATACATTCTCAGAAGATATTAGTGCTGTACCTTGTGGTTCAGTATGACTAACCACACTGGAACTACTGGAGGCATGGTTATAGGCATCTTGTTCTGCCACAACTCTCTGAGCTTGATTTTCTTCAGTGTATCTGAAAGCTCCATATAAAGTTGAAAGAGTGTGAGTGTGCAGAGTTTTACCTTGTCTTAAGACCAGGATCATGTGAGACCATTTGGTGGGTAAAATATCACAAAATTTCTCCAGAAGTATATCCTTGTCTTTCTCAACCCCCAGTCCTCTCAACTGGTTAATAATGCTCATAAATCTGGTGTAAGTACCAGTGAGAGATTCATTGGGCTGAGCAAAAAATGACTCATACCTCTTGTTTAAGGAGACCTTTCTGGTGACAATGGTGTCATCTCCTCCTTCATACTGGTTCACTAGTTCATCCCACATGGTTTTAGCACTGGGAAAAAGAACTAGTGTGGGAATTAGGGTTTCTGGAACAGCCCCGAGGATCATGTTTTTGAGAAGGGTATCTAGATTTACCAATCTCCTCTCCTCTTCAGACCAATGTTCCTCCCTCTTTTCCCTGCCTCTTCTAGATCCAGTTGGATCAAGAAGAGCATTGAGAGGTGATGTGGGGACATAAGGTCCTTCATTTAAGATTTTCATCATATTTCTCTCAATACCAGTGATATGCAATATCATCCTAGCCTTCCACATACCAAATTCATCACTATTCCCACTGAATTTAGGAACAGGATTGTTTGAGTAGTGCACATGCACATGTGGAGAAGCAGGAGTAGGAGGAGGAGGTGGTGGATTAGTGTTAATGACAGGTGGTGGTTCATTATTTTGATCATTGATATTAGGATCAGAACCAAGATTAAAACCTCCTTGTGTATTTTCTAGGTTGGCCATCAAAGAAGCAGATCTAGGCAAGTTTGTTTAGCCTTCTGCTCTGATACCAATTGTAGAGTCCCTAGCTTGATGGTTTAACCCAATAGTGTAAAATACAACAAGTCTAATATGCACTAGATTGGACTAGTATTACTTGAATATAAATGCAAGTATATAAACAAAGTAATACAAGACTTAAAGCAATAAAGTAAAGGTGGAACACAATGTAATTTTTCAAGTGTATTTTATTTATGATGTTAAATAAAATACAAGGTTGTGCGGAATCAAGATAATACAAATATGTAAGTATCCTAACAACATATGAATTACAAATGATCTATATTTGCCAAATAAACTCTTTAGATCGAGATACTTAAAGTTGTGAAGTATCCCTGTTACGATCGAGAGTATTTAGACAAATTCACCTTCTTGCTAAAAAGTAATTTTAACAAGGAAATGACTTTGTATTTATAGGCAAACAAATTCACCAGTGAATTTGTGCCGTACAAATATGGTTGTATGCATTTAATGAACCGACAAGGTCATTAAATGTATTGGTTAAAGTACAAGGATAAAGTCACATCAATATGACTTTATTCTTTTAACCAACCACCTTTACACACGTAAGTACTTTTGTAAAGACAAGTGGAATGTTCTTTGAAAAGTGTGTAAAGGCAAAAAGTCAATTCCTCGTAATCAGTGTTCAGACTTGTAAGGTCTAGAACACTGACAAATCTCCAGTCGTAGATCTGGTAAGACTTCCAGTGGACTCCGCCATTTGTCAGTCTTCTTTATTCTAACTTCAGTCTTTGACTTCAGTGAGAATGTCTTCAGTAAAATAGATCTGGACTGGGGTGAAGTCCAGTGAGCTGAAATCTGGAAGACTCCAGATTTCCTATACAAGTATTTTGCTCACTGGTCTTCATTATTTCTGGACAAATCTTCAGTGTCGCTCCAGTCTTCAAGTCTGGAGTGGGTCCAGTAAATATTATTTCTGGACAAGTCTTCAGAGACTCTCCAGTCTTCAAGTCTGGAGCGAGTCCAGTAAAACTGGACCTAACATTCCCCCTTTTCTATTTTTTTTTGTTTTCTATTTTCTTCAAATAAAAGGTATTTTTTCATTTAACAAAAATAAAACTAAATATGATGATAATATATAACTATTACAAAAACTAAAGGTGTGCTACCATGATTGCGTATATAATTTTTAACTAAAAAAAGATTGTTGTCATCCACTCCTTACCTTATCTTCTTTCTCACTTCCTTTTTTTACTCCTCGCCTTTCATCTTAAATTTCTAACCCCTTCTCACAACTAACATATCACGTATTCAGCTTCATTCATGATTTCATTCATCTACTTCTATATAACATATATGTATACTGTATCTCTTTCCTTTCAACCACCATCACCATAAACAATGGCAGCAGCAACAGAAATAAAATAAAGAAAAGAAACAGAAACACACAGGGGGAAGAAAAAGAATTAAGAAAAAAACGGAGGCAAGAAAAAAGAGGAAAAAAAGGTTTTTTTTTAATCAATGATTGTAAAATATAGAATTTGAGCTTATGTATGTGTTAGTGTGTGTAACAATTTTCTAGAGTGAGAAAGTAGAGAGAGAGAGAGTAGTGATGATAGGGAAAGTTTAGATAGCATTAATGGGTCAAAAGGTTACAAAATACATTATGGAGGGGGTTTATATACATATGACTAATTTACACTAAGCCCCCTTCCATACTTAGACATTTACATTCTAAGTACAAACATACAATAGAAATACAAATCACCTACTACAAATTATATTTCTAACAATCTCCCCCTTAGTAGTGATTTGTCAAAAATATCCAGTCTTTGTCCATCTTCAAGCTCTTGTATTCGGTCTGTCTTTGTTTGGATGCCAGAACCAATTATCCCCTTCAGGTCTATCATCTGGAACAATCATGTTTGCTTCAAAGTTTCTTGGTGGAATGTTTTGTGGTCCAGGAAGATGACTAGGCTCGTACTTGATCCAACAACCTCCTCTATGACGTACAACATACTTAGACTTCTTGACATTCTTAGCTTCTCTCATCATTCTGGTGCTGTCTCGGTATTCCAGTCTTTGATTAATCTTGGAGATTGCCTTATCAAATACTTTCCTTTTCTTTTCATCTTGGTCATCTTCTTTCAAACATAACAACACATTCTTGCAAAACTCTAATGTTCCATCTGAATAAGAAGCAAGTTCATCCATACGAATGAAAATCTTCTTCTTTCGGCTATTCAAAAAAGACAACACCGAATGATGGTTCTTCAATAACATGACCAATACTGAGCTGTTCGATGTCTCCTGTGTAAAGACTTTGATATGGATATGGTACATTGATCTTTCTCTTAACAACTTCAAAACCAATTTGAAAATCTTCCAATGAAGCGTATTGAATGCAACTTGACATGTATCTCTTCACAGCATCAAAAGCAACAACATCTTCACGGTATCTTTGCATTGCATTCAGAAAATGGTTGTAGAGAAAAATAATGTCATCTACTGGTAGCAGCTTGAACTGGGCTTGTGTGAATCTGTACATCTTATTATTATCTCTTTTCACATGGTAACATGGAACAGAGATAGAAACCCTTTTAATCAAAATTACTCTGACCAGCACCAAGATCTTGTGATTTCTTTGTTCTTCGAGAAGCTTGGGATTGTATTATTTGGTGAGTTTAAGAAGCTCTTTGTATTCTTCAACTTGCCTTGCTTCCTTAAACTTGTACATTGAATCCAACTCTGGTCTCTTAGTTTTGGTAACTTTGGTAGCTCCACAGAAGATCGGATAAGCTCTTTCTTCCAGAAATCTAGAATTCTTAGCTGCCTCCTTTGGCTTAACACCCAGAGTAATCATTCTTTCTTTATCCCTCGAGAAGTATCGTCGATCAATAAACCTTCTTTGTTCTTCAGTCAATTCAGAAGGAAAATAATCAGGAAGAACTTCCTCGGATATGATTGCCTCTTTCAACACTTGTTTATATGTTGACTTCTTGAAATTCTGAGATGCAACTTCAGGAGTCTTTCTCAATTCATCAAAACTGTTAAAGTCTTCAAAAGTGTAATGTTGTAGAGTTGTGAAACCATGAGTAGATGATTCTCCAACTTCTTTTCTGCTTGAAGAACCTGTTTCAAAATAATCAAGGTCTGGAAATTCTTCAAACATTGGTTCTTCATCAGCTTCTACGTTTACTGGAGTCTCAACTATCTCCGGCTCATCCAAGATTACATTATCTTTTTCAGCTTCAATATCTGCTTCACCTTCAGCATATTCGACAATTTCATTTTCAATCACAAAACCTTCTTCTTCATGTACTTCAACATTCTCATTCTCTTCTTCTTCTTCTTCATCACTATCAGCTCCAAAAACTTCATTAAATTTTCTTTTAATTTCAGCAATTCTTTCCATCTCCTCAGGGTCATCATCATTATTTCTTTTTCGTTGAATCTTTCAGTAAAATCTTTAGCCATTTTATCAACTTCTTTTTGAGTTTCATCAGCAAGCTCTTTCCATCTTCTATCAGATCTAGCTCTAACAGCAGCTAATCTTTCAATCTCAGCTTGATCCTCTTCAATTATATCTTGATTGCCACCCTCAGATCTTTCTTGCATCACCACATCCTCAACATTTCCTTCAACTCTTGCCGAAGTATTTCCAGTGTTCGCTTGACCTTCTCCTTGGTTCTCCCCCTCGGGGTGATCATCAGAATCAGGATCATCCCGTCGAGAAGCAACCGAGGCCGGTCGGCAAGATTCTAGAGCCAACAAACGTAATTCAAAGGCAGCAAGCTTAGCATCATACTCTGCTTTCTATTTTTGAACTTGATCTTGAAGATTCTTGACTTATTTTTCATGTGCAATCTCCCTTTCTCTTACCTCCAAAGCATTCAACACCCCTCTTGCAGTTACTGTCAACAGCTCACCTTCAGACCTTAAGATATTCAACAAATGATCAAAAGCTTTGTCTTTTTCTTGTTGTTTTGTTGTTGGTGATATTTGAGATGGTGTTTGTGTTCTTTGTGTTGGTGTTTGAGATGGAAGTGGAGTACCCAACCCGGAGGTTGTTTGCACACTTGTGGTGTGACCTAAATTCAGCGTAGCTGATTCAGGATTTCCTGCAGATCCTCGGGTTAAACCCTCACCAGCAGTTTGAGATTCAGTGGCTTTGCAACCAGAATCGGGTTGTGTCCTAGACTGTGATAAATCACTGTCCGGGACTTGTTGTAGGGTAACACCACTAACAACACCGGGGTCACCGAGAATGCCCGTTAATACAGTCTCAGGTCGATCCTGAGGAACAGCAGTGTCACTAAGGCGTTCATACTGTCCCCCAGTCTCTGTTTTCCAAGCTGTCCTTGAGGGTCACACGAAGTGGGTCCCTCTCCGCTTGTTCCGGCAACAGTACTAAACTGTGCTTGTGAATCCGTGTGCCTAGGAGATCTAGACTCTTGTGCATGAAATGAAGTCGAGAGGTGGGGCTGGTCCTCTCTATTTTCAACACTCTCATCCTCCAAATGAGGAGAGTGTAGTGAACGTGGCTGTTCCCCGTGCATTTGTGAGACTAACTCCTGTTGTGAGGAGTCAGAATGGCGAGGAGAGTTCGGTGCAAGCGAGAATGGGGAGTTCTCGACTTCTATCCTAGGGTTGACATCCCGGCTAGACACATTGGTTTCAACTATCGGAGGGCCAACGTTTTCTTTATGCCCTTGTCCTAACCCGGACCTCTCAACCTCTCTAGTATTTTCAACTCCTCCCTCAATCCCGCCTTGTTCCTCCTGCACAACGTCATCTCCAGTGCTAACATTCTCAGTTTCCAACTTTGAGAGCACATTATCAACAATCCTAGTTGATTGTTCAACATCAAACTCAGCTGAGGCACCAACTTGTTCATTCAAATCTGCTGATGGAGATTCATATCTTTGGCTTGCAGATTTAGACGACTTATGTTTACTTTTGGATTTCTTCTTTGAAGCCTTATGTCGACCTGATGGTGCACTTCTAGCAGCCATTTTAAGTCGTCTTCCAGGTGGTGGAGTTGGTTCATTAGGTAGTGCTGAAGCAAGCGGTGTTGGATTAAGTACAGGTGATAAACGAGGTGGTGTTAGAGTTGGTGGATTTGGTGAAACAACGGATGGTATTGGTGTAGATTGTGAAGGTGAAGATTGTGAAAATTGAACGGGTGGTGAAGATTGTGAAAATTGAACGGGTGGTGAAGATTGTGTTGTTTGAATGGATGGTGTAGATTGAGAAACAGGTGAAGAAACAGGTTCAGGTGTAGCAACTTCTTGCTCAAACATAACTCTTTTGGATTTCCTTTTCTTCTGCCCAGAAGTCCCCTCATCACTAACCCCTCTTTTTCTTTTAATAGACCTAGGACCCTCACTTGGCGACCTATGCACAGCTTGGGTAGGAATCTGTCGGCTTTCAGATCCCATCGCTGTGGCTAACCACTCTCTATAGGACCTAAGGTGAGGACTCTGAGCAGGAACCAGATTAAGCAGAAATGGTGGAATTGGAAAAGGTCTAGCAATTTCACTTCCTGTGCCTCTTATTCTCATGTTTGATTTGTACATGGCAATTACACATTTGAAACTGTCTTCCAACTTTGGAATCTCTTCAACATTATCAAGTACGTCTTCGATTATCAAAGTGAAGAATCGAATATAAGGAATGTATTTTCGTTCTTGAACATCCTTTCCTTTCACAACTTGTCGCATCTTATCCCACACAATCTTGGCAAAATCACATTGAACATTATGTGTGACAGCATAGTATATCGACAGTGAGTGCTTTGTCATTGCATCAATTCCCTTCTGAGATGGCATCAGACAGGTGCTTAAGACATTGTACATTGTATGCCATAATGTAGCCACATTCATCCTTTTAAAATCCCTCATGGATGTCAACTCCCCTTCATATCCCAAAGCATGGACTGCAGATAACATTTCATCAACTGATGGCAACTCTTCATACTCTTCTTGTTCAGGAAAACCAATGATCAATCTGAATTCATCTAGTGTGAATTGGCAGTTAAACACATTATCATCTGATTGAAGAGAGTATCTAAAGAATTCTTCTTGATTATGTCTTTTATTGGCTTTCACAAACTCAATTGATTCCCATAACTCAAATATGTACTTTTCGGGAACAATTGCACCACCAGTCAAAGCAGTTTCCAACGGATGATGGCTCAGAATCTCCGTTATAATTGGGAATTTGGATGTAAATGGAATATGAAGAGCTTGATTAGCTTGCATCTTCATAGTTGCACCTTCTTGGAACATCACCATCTTTGTTTTTATTATTTTTTTGAAAAATTAGACTGACCAAAGTTTGACCAGAAAAACAATTTTAAACACAGAAAAATAAAAAACACATCAACATTTAATAAGCACATTTAAAACACAAAGACAATGTTTCACATATATATCAAAAATGAGAAAACAAAGTAGTACACAAAGGCGTTCAATACCTTGCCTCTCACCCTAATATATATACGAAACATGACGATATATAGAATCACATAAGTATTAAAAGATAAGAAAACAAAGGTAGTACACAAAGGCGTT